>JAODXP020000015.1:27496065-27509506 GCA_027497455.2 Sardinella longiceps | reverse complement strand
TAAGTCCAGGCCCGTTCAAAATCTGTGTGAAGTGCATCTTTATAGGTCTAATAGCCTATAGTCTGTGCGTTTTTGGAATAGGCAAAATGATGAGGAGGAATTTTTTTCTCCTTAGGGAATGCCATATTTCCTTCATAAATAATTAATTAAATTAATATACAAATGTCATCTAAACATAACTGAGTCAGATAGTAAGAAATAGTCTGCTTTATAATGTGGAATTTATATTGTGTCTGTGACCACATTGCCTTGGCGGAGGTCTGCGCTCTCTGAGCGCTTTTCTAGTTTATTCTGTGCTTTAATGTGCTGCAGAACAGGAACCTGCTGTAAACCAGTAGCCTACATGAGTACAGTATGTGCCAATTAGGCCAGACAACAATGGACTCTGATGGGGCTATTTTTTCCTTTAGTCCGAATATAAATTTTAATTCAAGCGTTTGGGATCCAATCCCAGAACAGCAAGGGACCTTAACCCTATAACTAGAGAGCAACATAGGGCCAGCAACCCTACAACCTCTTAAAAATAAAGTAGTGATGCCATCTAGAGGACGGAGGTCATTTTTCATATTGCACTTGGAAGTGACACCTTGCAGTGTTTTTTGGAGCTGCAGTACGAAAAAAGTACCGTAGGCGTGAGCTGATCACATTTATGGTACAGGGTCTCCACTCTCTTTTGCAAATATCCCTTATAGGGGAGAATGGGGTAATGTGAGACAAGCCCAATATCTGCAAAGGAACAAAATTATAGTCATATGACCATTATGTTTTAAAGCCCCTTCCATTGCAGGAAGGTGATATTGTGCTGGTGTTAAATATGTATTTGTTTTCACAAAAAAAGTGTTTTTTGCACAAAAAGTACATTTTCTTGTTATGAACTAAATCAACAATTGTGTCAAAGCTAATTGATTCAGATACATATTTTTGCATCATACATGTTGCTTAACTTCCAACATGTAAAACCTGATTGGTGCTAGTTGAAGGTTTTCCTGAATTGCTACATTGTTGGTTTCTTAAAAGGTGGCTTTGGGGTGGAGTGAGACAAATGCTGTGGGGTAAAGTGAGACTATGCCTGTGCTTTATTTTGATAGAACAGAAATGTTGTGGGGTAAGGTGAGACACTCTGTGTTTTTAAATTTTATTTAAATTTGATATCTATTCTATTCTAGAATAGACAGGTTTTATGAAGAGAGACATGGTGATGGAGTGGATGAGGGGAGGGGGCAGAATATGTTAGAAGGCTGTCTGATGTGGCAGTGTGGGTGGGGGGCATATTGATGGCAGGGGAGATGGAGTGATGGTAGTGGCGGTGACTGTGACTAGCTGGCAAGTTCTGTTTGTCCACCAGACACTACAGTAGCTGGCTCTACAAGTCCTGTGCTCTGACTCCCACACTGTAAATGTTAATTAAACCATTTCAAAAAGGCATATATTATGTTTTATTTTATTTATTATTTAGCACTTTGAAGTGGGTTGCTTAATTGACAAATCCCCATGATTCTGACATTAGTCGACATTTTGGAGTGTGTGGTTGTCAATTTACCTGTCAGGACTGTAACTGTTACAACATGTGTTATTATGGTAGTTCTACAGTGGAAAAAATTGTGTATTAGCTGGGTTCACTTTACCCCTGTGATTTCTCTGTTCTGTCTCACTTTACCATCGCTGGGGTAAAGTGAGACACAACACCACTCATCATATTTTCATTGCCCTTTGTCCTAAACACATTCTGATCATTTCCATAGCTAGGTAACATCCTGAATTAATAGGAAATTTACAAATTTTAGTGATATAACATTTTAGCTTGGCTAGAGAGGAGCAAAATGTAAAAAGGTCTCACATTACCCCACTCTCCCCTACTCATACAATAAGGGAAATAAGTGAGACCATGCTAATATTGAGTAAAAAAGAAGAATTCTTAAAAAATCATCTTTTGAAAATGTATCTTCATCTCTTAATTTACAACACGAGGAAAAGAGCAACCTTTAACAACACCATGACTGATTACCTGAATGAAGTGGAGAAGATAAGTTGGTGCCAAGCTAACCGCCTGCACCCCAACCAGCAAAACTAAGGAGCTGTTTGTGAACTTCAGGAAAAAACTACAGCAGACTTACAGTCCTCTCCTTAGGCTATAGGAGGCACTCAAGTAGAGTAAATAATTTCAAATCTAAGTTGGGACACATACAATATATGAAGTCCTGACCTGGGTCTAATCACAGCACTGCTCAAGTGAAAAAGGCCAGGCAGCGTACAGGTAGGCTAAATGTATCTGGTCCCCTCTGTAATTCGAAGAACTTTTTATACAGGGGCCATAGAAAGTGTTCATTAAAATCATCAATGATTCCACCCATCCCAATAACTGCCTGTTCATTTTACTAAAATCATGCAGGAAATTCTGTAGTTTAAGTTCCAAAACTGAACGCCTTAAAAAGAGTTTCTTTCACCAATCTATTAGACTCAGAGTTTTTGGAAATCCATTTGTTAATGTACTACAATTTTACAGCTTGTGTAATTACTAATGACATTTTTTTAGCCATTTGTATGATTACTTTACTTCATTGTTCACATTTTTGACTACACAGTCTTTGGACTCTACCAGTCCCATATTTCACTACAAATTGTGCATTGTCATGATTATGTATGTGACAAATAAACTTGAACTTGAAATCAAATATCAAAGAGTTCAGATGTAAAAATCCCTACGTGCCATTACAATTAATTTGAAATATATTAAAATTATATAATTTTATAATACTCCAGCTTATTTTATTTTATTTTTTTTTATTTGGTCTGATTTGTTTGTACTTGACAATTATTACAAGCACAGTTGAACATTCCAACCTGGTCTCATTGAACGAAAGTTGCTCTGTCGGCAACATGCATAATGCACTTCTTCTAGGCCTACTTCAATAAATTCAGATTAATATATCAAAAAGCGCGACAAAAAATATGGATGAATTCTTAATAATACAGTAAATAATAATAACACTAATATATTTTATTTGAAGGGCCTTTCAAGTCACCCAAGAAAGCTAAAACAAAACAAAAAGAAAGAAATCCATAAGAAAAGTATAGGCCTATAGGGCAATTACTTAAAAGTGACAACATTATGTAATTAAAACAGACAAGAAACAAACAGAGTAAAAAGTGAAGTAAAAGAGTAAAACAGGGACTCATTTTGGTCAAGACTATGGTGGAAAAGCAAGGGTGAAAAGGTGAGTTTTTAGTCTAAGAGTCTAATCTAATTTGCTAATAGGAGAGCAAGTGCAAGAGTTTAGAAGTGCTTGATCAGTGCATTCCTAGTTCTTTAAATTACTTGGAATGCACTTATCAAGCACTTCTAAACTCTTGCACTTGCTCTCCTATTAGCAAATGGCACTCCCTGTAGGCACTTACTTGTATTGTGTTGCAGCTTGATTGTTATAAGGGCCTGGCACCAACAGGGGGGCCCAGAGAAGTTTTTTATGTTAATAATCATTGTTTAGGAGGGCTCAAAATGATTTTCTGTCATAGGGCCCAACATTTCTAGCAGCACCCCTGCTTGAGAGACTCAAAACCACTGCACCCCTTCAGTTAGTTTCTATTGATTTTTGGACAGCAGAGGATTCAAAGAACAGAACTGTTGATGTCTTAGTGGTGACTGATCATTACACAAAACTCCTCCCATACCATGCATTCTGCTGCTCAAACCAGACTGTGAATCAAGTGGCTCAGAAGCTGTGGGATAATTTTTTCATTTTTTATGGCTTTCCTGAGCGCATTCACTTAGATCAGGGAGCAAATTTTGAGAGTGAATTAATCACTGCCCTTATTCAGATATCAGGGGTGAAGAAAATCACAACCTAACCGCGGGGTTACAATAAAATATTTTGGTAGCACTTTATAATAACCGTCCTCTACAAATGATTATTAAATAGCTTAACATCAGTAAGAAATTAATTGGAAAGTTAGTGGTTTCAATCAGTTAGATGACTTAATTCCATGAAATTTTTCCATTTTATCATGTAGCCAAAACAAACTGTAAACTAACTCTTAACTAACTAATGAACTATTCTGTGAAATTTCTCAAAATTACTGTCAAATAACTTAATTTGTATCTATTTACAGTTAATTAACTACATACTGGTATTAATAAGCTGTTTAATAACCATTTATAGAAGACGTTTTTTATAAAGTGCTACCGATTTTGTTGCAGCTCTCCTATCAAGTTGGGAGCCAGGGGAGGGCAGTATCAGTTTTTACAAAGCAAGGGCTGAGAACCAATAGAGCCTAAGTGACAAACTAAAAAGGTTCATTAGGCCTACTGTTTAAAAACGTTATAAATAGTTCTTATTATAAAGGCCAATAAAGTAGAGGTAATTGTTTGTACCTGACATGTTTCGACTACTATCTCACTGTGATATTTCACCAACTTAGCAGGAGAGCCAAAACAACAAAGACTATAGGTCTTATGTGACTTTCTGCACTTGTTACATAAAGCTCATTCTTCACAATTTCTTTGGCAATCTTCATTGTCAGAAATAGACTTGAATCAGTGGTGTCAAATTTTTGTATGTAAATGTCATGCTCTTCACGTTGGTTATTCAATCCAGAGTGGTGTCGACCTCATTATAACTCTTACAGCGAGTGAAACAGGTAGGAGGACATGAGATTGGAGAGCAGAAACAACAAGGCACTTGGCTCTGCACGTTCCTCTCAAAAAAGTTAAAGACTGGGTTCCACCATGTGTGGGAGAGATAGTTGTTTGGCGATGTCCTCAGAGCCTGCAAACAGCACAGAAAACACTAAGCTCTGATGGTGACACAACGATGATTATACATCAGTAAAATGATGTTTAAACATCTGAGAAATGGAACTGAAACATTGCACCAGGTAAGGAACAGGGCCTAGCATACTTGCCTATATATTTATATATACTGTTAATTTGACTATGAAGAAGCACAACAGAAGCCACAAAAAAACTTAGAACCAGCAGGGGAGCCAATCAGAGGGCAAATCTTCACATTTTCTCCCACCCCTTTTTGTCACCCAACTAGAACCACTTCAAATTTTTCATCAAAACCACCCCATCTCTCTCTCCCACTTGTGTCCTGTGCATCTCCGATTAAAGGCAAGCCGTGCAGCCGTGCAGTATCTGAGCAACATGCAACAGCAGTGAACACAATTCATCCAATCATAACCAGACCGGAACTATACGTTTTAAAAATTGTTTGCTGGCTGTGCCAGTGCTTAGAGAATGCAAAGGAAGATTCAAAATTTTGCGTTTGAGTCAGGTCTGTGTTGCTTCCTTACATATTCAAATTAGCAGCAAATTAGCAGAAACTCATATTGCACTTTTAAGAATATGAATATGAAAATATACCTGTACATTGGCCATGGTATGGTACCAGTAGAAAAGCCGGGAGGTGATGAAATATGCTACAACCACATCCACACTGTAGTGTTCATGAGCTACAAGTATACACACCACCCCTACAGCACTGAGTAGCCAACACAGCAGATGATACCACCAGAAGGACCGTGGTGAGTCTGTTGAGAAGAAAAGAAGGTATTAGCGCTATCACGCCCATCATCAGCTATCAACCCAAAATCTGTTTAATAGACAATATTAATACATTCTTACAATCTGATCATGCTTCAATACAGCAATGAGTTTTGTTTATAATCAGCTATAATATGGTGTATCCATACATGAGGGAAGAACAAAAGGATATTTACATTCATACTTGGGGAAACAGTGCTACTAGAGCAGCAAAACGAATAAATAAATATTATAGCAAAATCAATGGTATTTTCACTTACACTCCTTGATAAACAGGTAGGTCAAGGTAAGCATAACTGTGTGGCCACTGTAGAGAAAATCGCCACACAAGAGGTGTGAGCCAGTGAGAGACAGGCCACCCCCAGATATAAGCTGAAGCACTCGCTGCAACTTGGCATGGGAGTCATCATGGAGCTAGTGTGTCGGGAGGAAATGAGAACATGTTCATGCAATTATTTATTCTATACAAGTACAAGTACATCATTAACAGAATTAAAATACTTGGTTACACTTTATTTGAAGGTAACATCATTAGACTAACATGACACTGTCATTAACTATGACATGATGTCATGAATTTGTCATAAACTTTATACACCTGTCATGTATTCTGTCATTAAGTGTCACCCGGTATTTGTCATGGTTAGGGTTAGGGTTGGGGTATGGCAGAAGTCATGACAGGTTTATAAAGTTTATGACAGATTCTTGACAATGTCATGTCATAGTTAATGACAGTGTCATGTCAGTCTTATGACGGTACCTTCAAATAAAGTGTTACCAAATACTTAATTCTTATTATTTCAGAATGGAGTACTCAATGGAAGTACCTTAGGAGCACAGGTCATGTGCATTCCTGGCACAGGCAAGGTAGTGACGTACATGGTAATGCAGCGGTACAGGTACAAAGTGCCCATGATGAAGAAGAACCTTCGGGCTAAAATGGACCTGTACAAAGGAATTTAGGAAATGACCAGATTAGATTCATCTTTTTTTTACAAAAAAAAAAAAAAAACATGGTCACAAAGAGTAGATACCTACCTGTATTTATGAAATGTCAACTGCACAAACCAGACGCTTGTCAGAATGATCCCATTCACTTCTGTCACTACAAAGGCCCACTTCACACGGTCAATGTAGTCAAAAAACTTATCTGGTAAAGGAGGGCTGTTTTCTTTGGGAGGGACCCGCTCGTGCACAATTGTGATCATGATGGTGGTAAAGACCAAATTGAATCCAGCATAGGTGACCGCAATAAAAGTCTTCCACCACTCCAGAGGTATTGGTTTAGTCTTCCCTTCTGGCATACTGATCTTGATGCCATCTCCCTTTTTCCCATGTGTTGGACATTTGCCATTGCCAGAGAGAGCAGCTGTGTGGACAGGACAGGCTGATTTAGCCCCGTGACTGCCATCACTGTTGTTTGGGTTCTTGTCAGCCATCCCCTTAACTGTATCCTAGAGTCCTTCAATAACAGTCTCTCTCACAAGCAACGTTGGAATTCCTGGAAAACCCTGTAAAATAACGCAACTTTCTCCTTTACACTTTTATATTAACACATATTGGCTTTCCTAGCAAATTCCCTTCACCCCCGCCCAAGTAAAATTGGTGTTTTTGCGATGTTTTTTTGTTTTTTATTCATTAAAAGGTCGGGATGTGTAGGCAACAAAAAAAATGTGGATCTGTCAGTCACCATATTGCCATAACTAAAGTTGAATTTTTAAAATGCATGCACACACTTTAATCCGGTGGAAACTGAAGTGAACCGAACTACTCGTCTGATAACACGCCTTGATAATGTGATTGAAAGTGAAATAACTTGTTCATGGACACTGCAATTAGACTGAAATAGAACCGGAAGTGCCTTGCTGCCATGTTCTCTGCACCATCTCCTACTGGAGCCTGTGATATATTCTTACATTGTTTCAGACCTTATAAGTAAAGTAAGAGTAACACTACTGGAGCCTGTGATATATTCTTACATTGTTTCAGACATAAGTAAAGTAAGAGTAACACTACTGGAGCCTGTGATATATTCATACATTGTTTCAGACCTTGTAAGTAACAGTAACACTACTGGAGCCTGTGATATATTCTTACATTGTTTCTAGGTAACAGCAAACGATGTGGGCATGAGTAAAAGTTTTTTTTATATATCATCACATTCCGCTGTCCATCATAGCTTAGTGATGGGTGAGTAGCGTGGTTTCTCTGACATCAAGCTACAGGGCAAACACGGTGGAATATCCATTTAAATTTCATATTGCCTTTGTACAGCCTTTGTATACATGTGCCTGTGTGTTTTACACTGGCTACATTTGGTAGCCTAGGCTAGGCCTAGAGCTTCATAGAGCCCACATCACGGTAGGTTTGAAGGAATAATGCATAAAGGTATATAGACCTATATGAATAACCATTACACTAAAAATCTTTGAAATTCATGAAATAGTTTCTCCACTGAGATGTTTTATACACAATGATGTGTTTTATGATGTTACATGTGTGAAGTCTTGGATCAGTTTATACATCCCTGCCCAGTAAATATTCTAAACCTATCCAACTACCTCATCATCAAGGGTTTCTAGAGCAAAAACAAATGATGTGGTGCTGTTAGCATGTTCCGTAGCGCATCCTCTTAATTAAACCCTACTGAAAATTGTACCAATATTTCCCTCAAAGAGACCAAATTTTAGGACAGTTTAAAAATAAATCACTTCACTCTACCACTTAACTGCCACACCTCAACTGTCATGAAATCTCATTAAACCTCATCAATTATAGAACTCAACTATTCCAGTATACATTAATTATAGGACTTAACTAGAGCACTATAGCACTTCATGTTCTCAAAAGGTACTAACAGAGAATTCAGGTTGCTACTTAGTTTCTTTAGATCAAATCAGGTAACCCAAGGACCACCCAATAGGAAAACAATTTCTCTCCCTTTGCCCCTCTCTCTCTTTGTGTGTGTGTGTGTGTGTGTGTGTGTGTGTGTGTGTGTGTGTGTGTGTGTGTGTGTGTGTATGTGTGTGTGTGTGCACATTAATTATATGCACATGCACGGACTAAGTTGAAGGCCAAATTGTGCATAAACTGATATCAATTCATGTCATATACAGAACATACTACATGCATGAAAAAAAAAAAAAAAAAACGTGTCATGTGCTGTCCATATTTCTACAGAAACATAAATACACTTAGATATCTTAGAAATCTGCTAAAACTTAATAGTCCATATGTAAAGACTACAAGCAAGTCATGTTGTAGGCCACAGAGATGCACTTTAAGCCTAGACCTACTACAGACTGGAGTTGGACACACCCTGGTGGGCAAACCACATGAAGAGGGTCGAGTCTGTAAAATTACAGGGCAAGAAGGGTGTGTGAGTTGGGCTTTCTAAATATACTACATATAGCCTACTTTTAACATCCAGCCTTCAGTAGACCTCTCTTGCTGTTCTATGTAGCTGCTCCATTTGTGAAACATGTTCGACATTAGAATCACAGAATTCAAATCATTTGAACTGAAAGGGTAGGCCGAATAATTCTAAAATCCTAACAGCACATTGACGAATTGTGTGAAGGCCTCAGAAGATGACTTCTAAAAAGACAATATTCCTGACACAAACCCACTCCCTTTTGTAAAGTTAACATGTAGACCTATCAATCATTAGCTTTTATGATGTGAAAATAAATTAGCATGTAGGCCTAAAATGTGTAAACTAATAGGCTGGCCACTGGGAATTGCCCATTTATTCATCTGCATAGCTTTAAACGAGCCCAACGCAGTCCATCAGGAGCCTTTGTTTTTCAGAAACATTTTCAAACATTTTTATTTCCCCCTTTAAAGCTTTAAGTCATGCAATAACTGAGAAAAATGAAATTTCAGGCAATACCATCCTTGCAGTTCAGGCAAGGATCCAACAATAGTTTGTTCAGAATTAATCGTTAATTAACATTGGCCATTTTGCTATTGCTTTCCTAGGCAAATTCCAACTTGTGTTAGGCTATAAATAAAATGTCAAGGAAATTGGAAATGTGGCCTAACTTACCCGAAATCAACCAAGTCCTTGAGATGCCCAGCAGCAGTCTTGTCAAATACTGAAACTTTCTGTTGACATTGAATATAAGCACATGATACTCCTACATGCATACTCAGACTCCTCCCAGAGACTGTTCCACGTCAGCTAGGGGGGACCAAGACGGTCTCAACACTTTACCCTGTTACTTAGGAATGGTTTGGATTTGACAAACCAAAATGTTATACAATAAACTTCAACTTGTCTGTTAATAGTCAAAACTATTTAAAGATGATTACCTAAATTACATTCTTCAAAATTTGTATTTGGATGTGAGAGGTCAGCCTTCAGGGATGCTTGCAACACATTAAAGGATAAATCCAGTGTAAATCAATCCATAGCTCTATTGTTGCACTCATCAAATGCTGTAGGTAGGAAAAGAAGAAGAAAATTTGATACAACATAAACTGAGCAGTGAACTGGCAACTAACACTATGTGAATGGGGCATTACAACTTGCCCTTAAGTTTCATTTCATTATGCCCCATTCAGTCTGCATTAGTAATCGGTTTATTATTGGGTCTATGTGGCATCAATTTTTCTGGCATCAGTCTGCATTAGTAATCGATCTAGCATTGAGGTACTATGTGACATCATCTGGGCTATTGACTGATTCACGCCGGATTTCTCGAATTTCAACGTAAATAACAAAGTTAAAAAAGTAAAGAATGTTAAATGCTAGAAATAGGCGTTGTGTGGTCTGTTTCTGTGTTGACACATTTTACGCACTTGATTTTTTAAGGCGAAATACTACATACAGTATACAGTGTGTAGGTGCAGGTGAATATGGTACAAATTTGATCTTGCAGGTATTGCCATGAAACTTCACAAGCTGATTACTCACACGAATAAGAAAAAAAAGTGTATTGCAAATTTTCTGTAATATGTTGAAACATGCTAATTAGTTCAAATTTTATACGCTTTAAATATACGAGAGATACAGTAAATACAAACGGGTGATAAGCGGGATAGCGGCCTTCAAGGTGACTGGTTCTACAGAAATAATGGCTTGGTGGAGGTCCAAACCTCACTGCGTCATTATTTCTGTAGAACCGGTCACCTCGTCGGCCGTTATTCCTTACTTAAACCTTCATTTTAAAACATGTGCTGCTCACCGAGTGCTTAGTGGTGTCCATTCATGTTCCAAAGCAATTTTAATAATGATATACAATTCTGTCATGTTTTAAGTGGTATTTTGAACATTCTGGAACTATTTTTTGGCATAGTAATACCAACTATCACAACAAAAAGGCAATAAAGCTGGATAGGAACTGTATTTCGCTACAGTAACATCCTAACATTTTTGTAATTTTGTAAAAAGAACACACAAAAAGGACACTTACATGAAAATGTAACTTGGTGTGTTCAAACTTTTTTATTCATCACTTCAAAATCACAGGGTAGGCTGTGATAAGCAGTCTGAATCCAACCATTCTAAGACCTATACTGTATAACGGTAATTTATATTTAATTTAATTTAATTATTTATTTAATTCCACTATTGTTCATTGTCTGCGCTTTGCAGATTCCTTTTCCCGTCACCTCAAAGGCAGAACCTTTGTAGGTAGCAACACACTTGGCATCTGTCTGCAGGTCAGGCTGCACTTGTTCCCACACTTTCTTCTTGGGATTCAGTTCCTTATCTGGTTCACCTGGAGTGAGAGGGGCAAGAATAATTAAGACTTTTATATGGAGGGACAGATTGAATGTGCTGAAGCAGGACTCAGGATGGCAAAAATAGGTATTACTGCTAAAAGGGATTTTTGCAATGTACCAAACACAGGAGTGCCACTTATTGTGGCACGTGTTTTTGTGAAAAATATTTACCTCTTATTTATTTCTTTTTTATGCATTACATTATGTTTTCTCCGGATAAATCTCTCTCTCTTTAAAATGGGATTATTCTGTCATTGTCATCATGAGACCATCATGAATTCCCTAAAGACCATTTTGTATTACACTTTATGGTCGTCATTACCAGAGCACTGTAACTAAGAAGGACTAAAACAGTGTTGCTTCAATTGGCTTGGACAAATTGATCTGTGCCTTAAAGGTCCCATATTACGAAAAATCACTTTTTATGGCTTTTGAATGTGTTTCTTGGGTCTATACTGCCTCTACACAGACTTTAAGTTGGATAGAAAGCCTCAATTGTTAAAATAGACAATTTACACCGTTAGTAACTGTTCAGCTGCTGTATGCTTAAACCACCTGCATAGAATTGTCCTAACTACCCTAACTCACAGGGTAAGTTGGGTGGGGTCCCACAACATTGGCAGCCACGTAAGCAGCTATGAAAATGGATAATTGCAAAAAAAGAAAGCACTTTGCAGCTGAGAACATTGAAAATGTTCAATTGACTAATTAGGGGTGGTCTGTCATAGGCTACATGGGAAATACTCAATGTGTTGGCTGCAGCTGTCTAGTTACCTGGTGCACCCCCCATGAGAAACAACCCATTCTGAACATCAAAGCTAAAAAAGTTAGCTTCGAAAAAGCGTAATATGGGACCTTTAAAACCGCTTGAACTACTTGATTATTACATTGGACAAGTACAAGTATTCTATGAAGCAAGAGCATTTTAGGTATGGGTGTGACAACACTCAAAACAAATGTTTGAAGCACTGTTCCAAAGCGTGTTTCAGAAAAGCCCATGGCTCAGTTAGTTTCCCCCAGTTGGCCTAAAATGTGTTGTTAGCCAAATGGGCCAGACAGTGTCCACAGGAAGTATGGGTGTGATCATGTGGTGTGTTCCAATACCCGTACTTACTGTGCTTAGTTTGAGTACGAAGTGCGTTCACACTCAGATCATAGCGAGTGTGAAGTGTACTGAAAGTACCTGGATGGTGCCCTCAAACGGTCAAAATCGCAGTGTGTGGATTGGTGTACACTTTTCGCACTCAACGGCCGCCATCTTAGCTACGTAGTGGAAGAGGCAGAGCCAACCCAATTTTTTTTTTAAAGATGGCTACCGGAAGTACCGTTCGGCAGCTTACGAACCTTACGAACATAAGTTACATTGTTCAATATATGCACAAACCCAAATAAATACTTTACAAATGTACGATACTGAGCATGTACAACACCGCATTTATAGTTACAGTTGTTACTGTCTCCCGGTTTAGCAGGTTTCAGCTTGCTATCTCCTAGCTGCTAACTGGCAGCTACCCAGCAGCTAGCACAACAAATAGGCACCTGTAATTTCCGGTAAGTGCACCATGAAGTATTCGGTTTGGAACAGCACTGACCCGTTGAAATATGTACACTTAGTAAGTGCGGACAGTGTACTGTGTTGAAGTGTACGGGTACGAAGTACGGGTATTGGAACACACCAATGGATGTTAGATTGTTTCAAGTCTTGACGATTGCTTCAAATACTTCAAAGCTTCAAATCATCTGTGATTTGTGGTTGCTAAATAAAGCTTTTATTACATGTAAGGATAATGTGTGCTAAATGTTAGATCCTTCCTACCTGTGAACCCTTGGCAAATGACTCTGTCCCCAGGTACAGCTCCTGCTGGAGGATCCAGGATCTCCACTTTGTCAGGTGAACTTGCACACATGACCATGGCCTGGGACACGACTCCTCTCATCTTGGCAGGTTTCAGGTTGCACAAGAGGACGACCATTCGATTTTGCATCTATGATACATTTAAAACATTGATGCAAGACACAATTTACCACCACCTTTCTAAGAACATCATTCACAACAATCATTCATACCACAAGTCATCAACATCTTCAACAAATTCATGAAAGGAAACCTTATGCTTTAATTGCGCTACAGCAGGTTTGAGCAGGATGATGCACTGTTTTTTTTTTTTT
>JAODXP020000015.1:27462848-27495965 GCA_027497455.2 Sardinella longiceps | reverse complement strand
CATGATTCTGACATTAGTCGACATTTTGGAGTGTGTGGTTGTCAATTTACCTGTCAGGACTGTAACTGTTACAACATGTGTTATTATGGTAGTTCTACAGTGGAAAAAATTGTGTATTAGATGGGTTCACTTTACCCCTGTGATTTCTCTGTTCTGTCTCACTTTACCATCGCTGGGGTAAAGTGAGACACAACACCACTCATCATATTTTCATTGCCCTTTGTCCTAAACACATTCTGATCATTTCCATAGCTAGGTAACATCCTGAATTAATAGGAAATTTACAAATTTTAGTGATATAACATTTTAGCTTGGCTAGAGAGGAGCAAAATGTAAAAAGGTCTCACATTACCCCACTCTCCCCTACTCATACAATAAGGGAAATAAGTGAGACCATGCTAATATTGAGTAAAAAAGAAGAATTCTTAAAAATCATCTTTTGAAAATGTATCTTCATCTCTTAATTTACAACACGAGGAAAAGAACAACCTTTAACCACACCATGACTGATTACCTGAATGAAGTGGAGAAGATAAGTTGGTGCCAAGCTAACCGCCTGCACCCCAACCAGCAAAACTAAGGAGCTGTTTGTGAACTTCAGGAAAAAACTACAGCAGACTTACAGTCCTCTCCTTAGGCTATAGGAGGCACTCAAGTAGAGTAAATAATTTTAAATCTAAGTTGGGACACATACAGTATATGAAGTCCTGACCTGGGTCTAATCACAGCACTGCTCAAGTGAAAAAGGCCAGGCAGCGTACAGGTAGGCTAAATGTATCTGGTCCCCTCTGTAATTCGAAGAACTTTTTATACAGGGGCCATAGAAAGTGTTCATTAAAATCATCAATGATTCCACCCATCCCAATAACTGCCTGTTCATTTTACTAAAATCATGCAGGAAATTCTGTAGTTTAAGTTCCAAAACTGAACGCCTTAAAAAGAGTTTCTTTCACCAATCTATTAGACTCAGAGTTTTTGGAAATCCATTTGTTAATGTACTGCACAATTTTACAGCTTGTGTAATTACTAATGACATTTTTTTAGCCATTTGTATGATTACTTTACTTCATTGTTCACTATTAATTTTTGACTACACAGTCTTTGGAGTCTACCAGTCCCATATTTCACTACAAATTGTGCATTGTCATGATTATGTATGTGACAAATAAACTTGAACTTGAAATCAAATATCAAAGAGTTCAGATGTAAAAATCCCTACGTGCCATTACAATTAATTTGAAATATATTCAAATTATATAATTTTATAATACTCCAGCTTATTTTATTTTATTTTTTTTTATTTGGTCTGATTTGTTTGTACTTGACAATTATTACAAGCACAGTTGAACATTCCAACCTGGTCTCATTGAACGAAAGTTGCTCTGTCGGCAACATGCATAATGCACTTCTTCTAGGCCTACTTCAATAAATTCAGATTAATATATCAAAAAGCGCGACAAAAAATATGGATGAATTCTTAATAATACAGTAAATAATAATAACACTAATATATTTTATTTGAAGGGCCTTTCAAGTCACCCAAGAAAGCTAAAACAAAACAAAAAGAAAGAAATCCATAAGAAAAGTATAGGCCTATAGGGCAATTACTTAAAAGTGACAACATTATGTAATTAAAACAGACAAGAAACAAACAGAGTAAAAAGTGAAGTAAAAGAGTAAAACAGGGACTCATTTTGGTCAAGACTATGGTGGAAAAGCAAGGGTGAAAAGGTGAGTTTTTAGTCTAAGAGTCTAATCTAATTTGCTAATAGGAGAGCAAGTGCAAGAGTTTAGAAGTGCTTGATCAGTGCATTCCTAGTTCTTTAAATTACTTGGAATGCACTTATCAAGCACTTCTAAACTCTTGCACTTGCTCTCCTATTAGCAAATGGCACTCCCTGTAGGCACTTACTTGTATTGTGTTGCAGCTTGATTGTTATAAGGGCCTGGCACCAACAGGGGGGCCCAGAGAAGTTTTTTATGTTAATAATCATTGTTTAGGAGGGCTCAAAATGATTTTCTGTCATAGGGCCCAACAATTTCTAGCAGCACCCCTGCTTGAGAGACTCAAAACCACTGCACCCCTTCAGTTAGTTTCTATTGATTTTTGGACAGCAGAGGATTCAAAGAACAGAACTGTTGATGTCTTAGTGGTGACTGATCATTACACAAAACTCCTCCCATACCATGCATTCTGCTACTCAAACCAGACTGTGAATCAAGTGGCTCAGAAGCTGTGGGATAATTTTTTCATTTTTTATGGCTTTCCTGAGCGCATTCACTTAGATCAGGAAGCAAATTTTGAGAGTGAATTAATCACTGCCCTTATTCAGATATCAGGGGTGAAGAAAATCACAACCTAACCGAGGGTTACAATAAAACATTTTGGTAGCACTTTATAATAACCGTCCTCTACAAATGATTATTAAATAGCTTAACATCAGTAAGAAATTAATTGGAAAGTTAGTGGTTTCAATCAGTTAGATGACTTAATTCCATGAAATTTTTCCATTTTATCATGTAGCCAAAACAAACTGTAAACTAACTCTTAACTAACTAATGAACTATTCTGTGAAATTTCTCAAAATTACTGTCAAATAACTTAATTTGTATCTATTTACAGTTAATTAACTACATACTGGTATTAATAAGCTGTTTAATAACCATTTATAGAAGACGTTTTTTATAAAGTGCTACCGATTTTGTTGCAGCTCTCCTATCAAGTTGGGAGCCAGGGGAGGGCAGTATCAGTTTTTACAAAGCAAGGGCTGAGAACCAATAGAGCCTAAGTGACAAACTAAAAAGGTTCATTAGGCATACTGTTTAAAAAAACGTTATAAATAGTTCTTATTATGAAGGCCAATGAAGTAGAGGTAATTGTTTGTACCTGACATGTTTCGACTACTATCTCACTGTGATATTTCACCAACTTAGCAGGAGAGCCAAAACAACAAAGACTATAGGTCTTATGTGACTTTCTGCACTTGTTACATAAAGCTCATTCTTCACAATTTCTTTGGCAATCTTCATTGTCAGAAATAGACTTGAATCAGTGGTGTCAAATTTTTGTATGTAAATGTAATGCTCTTCACGTTGGTTATTCAATCCAGAGTGGTGTCGACCTCATTATAACTCTTACAGCGAGTGAAACAGGTAGGAGGACATGAGATTGGAGAGCAGAAACAACAAGGCACTTGGCTCTGCACGTTCCTCTCAAAAAAGTTAAAGACTGGGTTCCACCATGTGTGGGAGAGATAGTTGTTTGGCGATGTCCTCAGAGCCTGCAAACAGCACAGAAAACACTAAGCTCTGATGGTGACACAACGATGATTATACATCAGTAAAATGATGTTTAAACATCTGAGAAATGGAACTGAAACATTGCACCAGGTAAGGAACAGGGCCTAGCATACTTGCCTATATATTTATATATACTGTTAATTTGACTATGAAGAAGCACAACAGAAGCCACAAAAAAACTTAGAACCAGCAGGGGAGCCAATCAGAGGGCAAATCTTTCAAATCGTTTTCTCCCACCCCTTTTTGTCACCCAACTAGAACCACTTCAAATTTTTCATCAAAACCACCCCATCCCCCATCTCTCTCTCCACTTGTGTCCTGTGCATCTCCGATTAAAGGCAAGCCGTGCAGCCGTGCAGTATCTGAGCAACATGCAACAGCAGTGAACACAATTCATCCAATCATAACCAGACCGGAACTATACGTTTTAAAAATTGTTTGCTGGCTGTGCCAGTGCTTAGAGAATGCAAAGGAAGATTCAAAATTTTGCGTTTGAGTCAGGAGGTCTGTGTTGCTTCCTTACATATCTCAAATTAGCAGCAAATTAGCAGAAACTCATATTGCACTTTTAAGAATATGAATATGAAAATATACCTGTACATTGGCCATGGTATGGTACCAGTAGAAAAGCCGGGAGGTGATGAAATATGCTACAACCACATCCACACTGTAGTGTTCATGAGCTACAAGTATACACACCACCCCTACAGCACTGAGTAGCCAACACAGCAGATGATACCACCAGAAGGACCGTGGTGAGTCTGTTGACAAGATAAGAAGGTATTAGCGCTATCACGCCCATCATCAGCTATCAACCCAAAATCTGTTTAATAGACAATATTAATACATTCTTACAATCTGATCATGCTTCAATACAGCAATGAGTTTTGTTTATAATCAGCTATAATATGGTGTATCCATACATGAGGGAAGAACAAAAGGATATTTACATTCAAACTTGGGGAAACAGTGCTACTAGAGCAGCAAAACGAATAAATAAATATTATAGCAAAATCAGTGGTATTTTCACTTACACTCCTTGATAAACAGGTAGGTCAAGGTAAGCATAACTGTGTGGCCACTGTAGAGAAAATCGCCACACAAGAGGTGTGAGCCAGTGAGAGACAGGCCACCCCCAGATATAAGCTGAAGCACTCGCTGCAACTTGGCATGGGAGTCATCATGGAGCTAGTGTGTCAGGAGGAAATGAGAACATGTTCATGACATTATTTATTCTATACAAGTACAAGTACGTCATTAACAGAATTAAAATACTTGGTTACACTTTATTTGAAGGTAACATCATTAGACTAACGTGACACTGTCATTAACTATGACATGATGTAGTCATGAATCTGTCATAAACTTTATACACCTGTCATGTATTCTGTCATTAAGTGTCACCCGGTATTTGTCATGGTTAGGGTTAGGGTTGGGGTATGGCAGAAGTCATGACAGGTTTATAAAGTTTATGACAGATTCTTGACAATGTCATGTCATAGTTAATGACAGTGTCATGTCAGTCTTATGACGGTACCTTCAAATAAAGTGTTACCAAATACTTAATTCTTATTATTTCAGAATGGAGTACTCAATGGAAGTACCTTAGGAGCACAGGTCATGTGCATTCCTGGCACAGGCAAGGTAGTGACGTACATGGTAATGCAGCGGTACAGGTACAAAGTGCCCATGATGAAGAAGAACCTTCGGGCTAAAATGGACCTGTACAAAGGAATTTAGGAAATGACCAGATTAGATTCATCTTTTTTTTACAAAAAAAAAAAAAAAACATGGTCACAAAGAGTAGATACCTACCTGTATTTATGAAATGTCAACTGCACAAACCAGACGCTTGTCAGAATGATCCCATTCACTTCTGTCACTACAAAGGCCCACTTCACACGGTCAATGTAGTCAAAAAACTTATCTGGTAAAGGAGGGCTGTTTTCTTTGGGAGGGACCCGCTCGTGCACAATTGTGATCATGATGGTGGTAAAGACCAAATTGAATCCAGCATAGGTGACCGCAATAAAAGTCTTCCACCACTCCAGAGGTATTGGTTTAGTCTTCCCTTCTGGCATACTGATCTTGATGCCATCTCCCTTTTTCCCATGTGTTGGACATTTGCCATTGCCAGAGAGAGCAGCTGTGTGGACAGGACAGGCTGATTTAGCCCCGTGACTGCCATCACTGTTGTTTGGGTTCTTGTCAGCCATCCCCTTAACTGTATCCTAGAGTCCTTCAATAACAGTCTCTCTCACAAGCAACGTTGGAATTCCTGGAAAACCCTGTAAAATAACGCAACTTTCTCCTTTACACTTTTATATTAACACATATTGGCTTTCCTAGTAAATTCCCTTCACCCCCGTCCAAGTAAAATTGGTGTTTTTGCGATGTTTTTTTGTTTTTTATTCATTAAAAGGTCGGGATGTGTAGGCAACAAGTAAAATGTGGATCTGTCAGTCACCATATTGCCATAACTAAAGTTGAATTTTTAAAATGCATGCACACACTTTAATCCGGTGGAAACTGAAGTGAACCGAACTACTCGTCTGATAACACGCCTTGATAATGTGATTGAAAGTGAAATAACTTGTTCATGGACACTGCAATTAGACTGAAATAGAACCGGAAGTGCCTTGCTGCCATGTTCTCTGCACCATCTCCTACTGGAGCCTGTGATATATTCTTACATTGTTTCAGACCTTATAAGTAAAGTAAGAGTAACACTACTGGAGCCTGTGATATATTCTTACATTGTTTCAGACCTTGTAAGTAACAGTAACACTACTGGAGCCTGTGATATATTCTTACATTGTTTCAGACCTTATAAGTAAGAGTAACACTACTGGAGCCTGTGATATATTCTTACATTGTTTCAGACCTTGTAAGTAACAGTAACACTACTGGAGCCTGTGATATATTCTTACATTGTTTCAGACCTTATAAGTAAAGTAAGAGTAACACTACTGGAGCCTGTGATATATTCTTACATTGTTTCAGACCTTGTAAGTAACAGTAACACTACTGGAGCCTGTGATATATTCTTACATTGTTTCAGACATAAGTAAAGTAAGAGTAACACTACTGGAGCCTGTGATATATTCATACATTGTTTCAGACCTTGTAAGTAACAGTAACACTACATGAGTAAAAGTTTTTTTTATATAATATCACATTCCGCTGTCCATCATAGCTTAGTGATGGGCGAGTAGCGTGGTTTCTCTGACATCAAGCTACAGGGCAAACACGGTGGAATATCCATTTAAATTTCATATTGCCTTTGTACAGCCTTTGTATACATGTGCTTGTGTGTTTTACACTGGCTACATTTGGTAGCCTAGGCTAGGCCTAGAGCTTCATAGAGCCCACATCACGGTAGGTTTGAAGGAATAATGCATAAAGGTATATAGACCTATATGAATAACCATTACACTAAAAATCTTTGAAATTCATGAAATAGTTTCTCCACTGAGACATTGTGTTTATACACAATGATGTGTTTTATGATGTTACATGTGTGAAGTCTTGGATCAGTTTATACATCCCTGCCCAGTAAATATTCTAAACCTATCCAACTACCTCATCATCAAGGGTTTCTAGAGCAAAAACAAATGATGTGGTGCTGTTAGCATGTTCCGTAGCACATCCTCTTAATTAAACCCTACTGAAAATTGTACCAATATTTCCCTCAAAGAGACCAAATTTTAGGACAGTTTAAAAATAAATCACTTCACTCTACCACTTAACTGCCACACCTCAACTGTCATGAAATCTCATTAAACCTCATCAATTATAGAACTCAACTATTCCAGTATACATTAATTATAGGACTTAACTAGAGCACTATAGCACTTCATGTTCTCAAAAGGTACTAACAGAGAATTCAGGTTGCTACTTAGTTTCTTTAGATCAAATCAGGTAACCCAAGGACCACCCAATAGGAAATTTTTCTCCCTTTGCCCCCCTCTCTCTCTTTGTGTGTGTGTGTGTGTGCACATTAATTATATGCACATGCACGGACTAAGTTGAAGGCCAAATTGTGCATAAACTGATATCAATTCATGTCATATACAGAACATACTACATGCATGAAAAAAAAAAAAAATGTGTCATGTGCTGTCCATATTTCTACAGAAACATAAATACACTTAGATATCTGGGTCTACAGAACAGACAGTTTGAGGAGATCTGCTAAAACTTAATAGTCCATATGTAAAGACTACAAGCAAGTCATGTTGTAGGCCACAGAGATGCACTTTAAGCCTAGACCTACTAAAAACTGGAGTTGGACACACCCTGGTGGGCAAACCACATGAAGAGGGTCGAGTCTGTAAAATTACAGGGCAAGAAGGGTGTGTGAGTTGGGCTTTCTAAATATACTACATATAGCCTACTTTTAACATCCAGCCTTCAGTAGACCTCTCTTGCTGTTCTATGTAGCTGCTCCATTTGTGAAACATGTTCGACATTAGAATCACAGAATTCAAATCATTTGAACTGAAAGGGTAGGCCGAATAATTCTAAAATCCTAACAGCACATTGACGAATTGTGTGAAGGCCTCGAGAAGATGACTTCTAAAAAGACAATATTCCTGACACAAACCCACTCCCTTTTGTAAAGTTAACATGTAGACCTATCAATCATTAGCTTTTATGATGTGAAAATAAATTAGCATGTAGGCCTAAAATGTGTAAACTAATAGGCTGGCCACTGGGAATTGCCCATTTATTCATCTGCATAGCTTTAAACGAGCCCAACGCAGTCCATCAGGAGCCTTTGTTTTTCAGAAACATTTTCAAACATTTTTATTTCCCCTTTAAAGCTTTAAGTCATGCAATAACTGAGAAAAATGAAATTTCAGGCAATACCATCCTTGCAGTTCAGGCAAGGATCCAACAATAGTTTGTTCAGAATTAATCGTTAATTAACATTGGCCATTTTGCTATTGCTTTCCTAAGCAAATTCCAACTTGTGTTGGGCTATAAATAAAATGTCAAGGAAATTGGAAATGTGGCCTAACTTACCCGAAATCAACCAAGTCCTTGAGATGCCCAGCAGCAGTCTTGTCAAATACTGAAACTTTCTGTTGACATTGAATATAAGCACATGATACTCCTACATGCATACTCAGACTCCTCCCAGAGACTGTTCCACGTCAGCTAGGGGGGGACCAAGACTCAACACTTTACCCTGTTACTTAGGAATGGTTTGGATTTGACAAACCAAAATGTTATACAATAAACTTCAACTTGTCTGTTAATAGTCAAAACTATTTAAAGATGATTACCTAAATTACATTCTTCAAAATTTGTATTTGGATGTGAGAGGTCAGCCTTCAGGGATGCTTGCAACACATTAAAGGATAAATCCAGTGTAAATCAATCCATAGCCCTATTGTTGCACTCATCAAATGCTGTAGGTAGGAAAAAGAAGAAGAAAATTTGATACAACATAAACTGAGCAGTGAACTGGCAACTAACACTATGTGAATGGGGCATTACAACTTGCCTTAAGTTTAATTTCACTATGCCTCATTCAGTCTGCATTAGTAATCGGTTTATTATTGGGTCTATGTGGCATCAATTTTTCTCGTTCTTTTTCTTAAAGACAGCATTGAGGTACTTGGAACATCTGGGCTATTGACTGATTCACGTCGGATTTCTCGAATTTCAACGTAAATGACAAAGTTAAAAAAGTAAAGAATGTTAAATGCTAGAAATAGGCGTTGTGTGGTCTGTTTCTGTGTTGACACATTTTACGCACTTGATTTTTTAAGGCGAAATACTACATACAGTATACAGTGTGTAGGTGCAGGTGAATATGGTACAAATTTGATCTTGCAGGTATTGCCATGAAACTTCACAAGCTGATTACTCACACAAATAAGAAAAAAAAAGTGTATTGCAAATTTTCTGTAATATTATGTTGAAACATGCTAATTAGTTCAAATTTTATACACTTTAAATATACAAGAGATAAATACAAACGGGTGATAAGCGGGATAGCGGCCTTCGAGGTGACCGGTTCTACAGAAATAATGGCTTGGTGGAGGTCTAAACCTCACCGTGTCATTATTTCTGTAGAACCGGTCACCTCCTCGGCCGTAATTCCTTACTTAAACCTCCATTTTAAAACATGTGCTGCTCACCGAGTGCTTAGTGGTGTCCATTCATGTTCCAAAACAATTTTAATAGTGATATACTATTTCTGTCATGTTTTAAGTGGTATTTTGAGCATTCTGGAACTATTTTTTGGCATAGTAATACCAACTATCACAACAAAAAGGCAATAAAGCTGGATAGGAACTGTATTTCGCTACAGTAACATCCTAACAAGTTTTGTAATTTTGTAAAAAGAACACACAAAAAGGACACTTGCATGAAAATGTAACTTGGTGTGTTCAAACTTTTTTATTCATCACTTCAAAATCACAGAGTAGGCTGTGATAAGCAGTCTGAATCCAACCATTCTAAGACCTATACTGTATAACGGTAATTTATATTTAATTTAATTTAATTATTTATTTAATTCCACTATTGTTCATTGTCTGCGCTTTGCAGATTCCTTTTCCCGTCACCTCAAAGGCAGAACCTTTGTAGGTAGCAACACACTTGGCATCTGTCTGCAGGTCAGGCTGCACTTGTTCCCACACTTTCTTCTTGGGATTCAGTTCCTTATCTGGTTCACCTGGAGACAGAGGGGCAAGAATAATTAAGACTTTTATATGGAGGGACAGATTGAATGTGCTGAAGCAGGACTCAGGATGGCAAAAATAGGTATTACTGCTAAAAGGGATTTTTGCAATGTACCAAACACAGGAGTGCCACTTATTGTGGCACGTGTTTTTGTGAAAAATATTTACCTCTTATTTATTTCTTTTTTTATGCATTATGTTTTCTCCGGATAAATCTCTCTCTCTTTAAAATGGGATTATTCTGTCATTGTCATCATGAGACCATCATGAATTCCCTAAAGATCATTATGTATTACACTTTATGGTCGTCATTACCAGAGCACTGTAACTAAGAAGGACTAAAACAGTGTTGCTTCAATTGGCTTGGACAAATTGATCTGTGCCTAAAAGGTCCCATATTAGGAAAAATCACTTTTTGTGGCTTTTGAATGTGTTTCTTGGGTATATACTGCCTCTACACACACTTTAAGTTGGATAGAAAGCCTCAATTGTTAAAATAGACAATTTACACTGTTAGTAACTGTTCAGCTGCTGTATGCTTAAACCACCTGCATAGAATTGTCCTAACTACGTATGTCACAGGGTAAGTTGGGTGGGGTCCCACCACATTGGCAGCCACGTAAGCAGCTGAGGGCAATGAAAATGGATAATTGCAAAAAAAAAAGAGAGAGAGAAGTTGGCTGGCACTTTGCGGCTGAGAACAATGAAAATGTTAAATTGACTAATTAGGGGTGGTCTGTCATAGGTTACATGGGAAATACTCAATGGGTTGGCTGCAGCTGTCTAGTTACCTGGTGCACCCCCCATGAGAAACAACCCATTCTGAACATCAAAGCTAAAAAGTTCGCTTTGAAAAAGCGTAATATGGGACCTTTAAAACTTGAACTACTCGGTTAGTACATTGGACAAGTACAAGTATTCTATGAAGCAAGAGCATTTTAGGTATGGGTGTGACAACACTCAAAACAAATGTTTGAAGCACTGTTCCAAAACGTGTTTCAGAAAAGCCCATGGCTGAGTTAGTTTCCCCCAGTTGGCCTAAAATGTGTTGTTAGCCAAATGGGCCAGACAATGTCCACAGGAAGTATGGGTGTGATCATGTGGTGTGTTCCAATACCCGTACTTACTGTGGTTAGTTTGAGTACGAAGCACGTTCACACTCAGATCATAGCGAGTGTGAAGTGTACTTAAAGTACCCGGATGGTGCAGTCAAACGGTCAAAATCGCAGAGTGTGGATTGGTGTACACTTTTCGCACTCAACGGCCGCCATCTTAGCTACGTAGCGGAAGAGGCAGAGCAAACTCGGCTTGAAAACTTTTTGAAAGATGGCTACTGGAAGTACCGTTCGGCAGTTTAAGAACCTTACGAACATAAGTTTTATTGTTCAATATATGCACAAACCCAAATAAATACTTTAAAAATATACGATACCGAGCATGTACAACATCACATTTATAGGTACAGTTGTTACTGTCTCCCGGTTTAGCAGGTTTCAGCTTGCCATCTCCTAGCTGCTAACTGGCAGCTACTCAGCAGCTAGCACAACAAATAGCCACCTGTAATTTCCGGTAAGTGCACCATGAAGTATTCGGTTTGGAACAGCACTGACCCGTTGAAATATGTACACTTAGTAAGTGCGGACAGTGTACTGTGTTGAAGCGTACTCATGGAAGTACGGGTATTGGAACACACCGATGGATGTTGGATTGTTTCAAAGTCTTGACGATTGCTTCAAATATTTCAAAGCTTCAAATCATCTGTGATTTGTGGTTGCTAAATAAAGCTTTTAGTACATGTAAGGATAATGTGTGCTAATGTTAGATACTTCTTACCTGTGAACCCTTGGCAAATGACTCTGTCCCCAGGTACAGCTCCTGCTGGAGGATCCAGGATCTCCACTTTGTCAGGTGAACTTGCACACATGACCATGGCCTGGGACACGACTCCTCTCATCTTGGCAGGTTTCAGGTTGCACAAGAGGACGACCATTCGATTTTGCATCTATGACACATTTAAAACATTGATGCAAGACACAATTTACCACCACCTTTCTAAGAACAGGGCTAACAATCATTCATACCACAAGTCGTCAACATCTTCAACAAATTCATGAAAGGAAACCTTAGGTTTTAATTGTGCTACACCATGTCCAGCAGGTTTGAGCAGGATGATGCACTGTGTTTTTTATTTTTATTTTTTTTACTTCTGAAGGTTTCATTATTATTCTTGAAGGGGAAAGATCCGGATTTTCAGTACATTATTTCATGTACATAATGTACAGGATATGATGTTGCCCCCTGTGTGTGCGTGTGTGTGTGTGTATTTGAATGTGTGTATGTGTGTGAGTGTGTGTGTATTTGAATGTGTGTGTGTGTGTGTGTGTGTGTGTGTGTGTGTATTTGAATGTGTGTATGTGTATGAGAGAGAGTAGGCATGGGGGAAGGTGAGGGGTAACTTTTCTTTTATATTATTTCATAATGTTACATATTGTTTGCAAGTTTCTCAGTGCAGATACACTTTTATAGTAGACCCAGGAGTTCTTGTGTAGTAGAGTTTTTTAACTCATGCATTTTGGGGAGCTAAGGTGTTTTTTGGAGTCTCCAAAAGGACACTTGGCAAAACTCTAGACAAAAACAACTCTCAAAAGTTCATACTTCATTGTATCAACATGTCCTTTGACAGCTAGCTTGGCAAGGCCAGGGAGTGTGCCACAGATGTTTTCATGGAGTTACAAACAACCTGGATATATATGAAATGTTGTCATTTCCTACTGCATAATCACCTGAACATACATTCTACCCCCTGTGTCTCATTAACAGTGCATCACAGTATCATTTCGACTAATTGCATAAATTCCACAGGGTCTCAGCTTTCAAAGGAGGCTAAGCACTTCACAATAGGCCAAAGTATGTGGGCACAGTGTCAGTTAAAGTAGACAGTGTGCCATTCAAGCAGAATGTGCAAGATAGGGGGCGCAAGGTAAGGAGTTAGTTTCATTGTATGAATTTATGAAAGAAAAATAAATCAAATACCTGATCTAGGGGAATGTGCCTGACGAGTCCACTGACAACCGTGCGAGGAGCAGGCTCTCCAACATCCACCTTCTCCACATAGAGAGCGTCAGCATCTGGGTGCTTCTCAGCAGTGATGATTCGGCCAATTCTCAGATCAAGACGAGACACATCTACTTTTAATTCTTCAGATTGAGCTGCTGGCTTCTTCTCTTGCTTTTCTAGAAAATAAAAAGCAGACACATAAATTATCTTGCTCAAGAAAGGGAACAAGTTCACCTTTTTATCCATAATTTTTGGGAGTGTGCTGCGGGAATTGGCTGGTCTGACAAGCTGCACTACATTATTAAAAGGCATACTGACTGATAGAACAGGCTCAATCCAACCCAGACTATATTATTAAAAGGCATAGTCCAGCTATGACTGATAAAACATGCTCAATCCATGGCGCGGAAGCAGCAGCTGTCTAAATTTGTCTATGCACACTGTTGAAACCAGACCAGACATTGAACAAGGACAGAGCGATATAACCAACCAAACTCAAAGGGGACAGCTACTGAGGACCTGTGATAGGTTTGTAGATGTACCTCTGTAGCAAAACCATTTGCTACCACTGGGGCACGCCAAGATTTGTGGCATAATAAACAAATAAATACATAAACACATATACACACACACACACACACACACACAATATCTTCTTCTGATCCTGTGAGGGATACTAGTGGTAAATGCTAACCTTGCTCTTGGCCAACTGTACTGATTCTTCTAGCCATGCTGCCTTCGACCTTACATTTTGGTGCATCCGTCATCTCTCTCTAGGTCACTGTCTGCATCAAATCTACTCAATTATTCAAGGGGAAACTGGACCCAAGTCTTAGGTGATGCCATTGCCAATTCAGATGTTTACAATGTTTACAAATCATTCCAGCAACTTACCCTTTTTCTCTGGTTTCTTCTTCTTGCCCTCTGCGTCCTTCACAGGTGCATTTCCACCAGAAGCCATGCGTGCAGGGGGGGCAGATACAGGCGAGGAAGCTAGAACTTTGGAGGCACTCATGGCCGCGGGCTGCCCAGCAGGCATAGCTACCTCCCTCCCTGTAAAGAGTCACACACACACAAAAAGCTTATTGTAAAAGGTAGCTAGCTGCTATTTGTCAAGTGCTTCAAGAGAATTTGCCCATGGGTCATTCCGTGTGAAATCAACCAGTGACGGACCGGTCACCCTCTCTGAAAAATCTGAAAAAAATTACAGTTGTTTGTATACTCAACCTATGCTTGAATCTGAAATAGTAAGTCTGTATCACTAATGGTTGCAAAAGTACAGCCATTTGAAAGTTCAAGTAATTTTAAGCATTTTGGTGAACAAGCCTTTTGTCCAACTTCCAACATAACTGGCTCTTTTAGTATTTCACACACAATGATGAAACCATGTGCATAGAAACACATTTTCCTGTAGAGTTCAAAAATCTACTCAGATCAGATGTATCTTGTGTAGTTTCCCCTCTCCAGAGCTCTGAAGATGGCTGTAAATTCTATGTGTGATTTCACACCACCACCTTTCAGGGCTTCTTGTTCAAAAAGGAAGTGAGACAAATTTATCAGAGTTTTTTTCCCACTCAAATATGGATTTTGCGGTCCTGTTTATTCATTAACTTTTGTTGATAATGTTATCATACATTCAGAGCATTTCTTCAAAGATGGTTCCAATTTTGGAAAATGCTGTTTTCATCCTCTTATTTTACCATGTGGACAGTTTGCAAGATTTTTTTCAATTTTACCATGACTCATTCAGTATCTGAGGAACATCTGTCCAAAATTTTGTGTTGTTGCTGAGTCTCGTTATTGTGATTTTTTGAAAATATTGTCAGTAACTACACTGATTTACATTGACTTCCATTGTATTGAAAGTGCACCACATATGGCGCAATGTGGTACTGCAGATAAGCAAGGAGAAATCCAGCATAAAGCCAATAGGCCCATTGTTCCACTTACCTGAATGCTGTCTTTCAGAAAAAGAACATAAAAATTGATTATAGGCCAAATAACAAACAAACTAATGCTGAGTGAATGGGGCAGAATTAGAAATGAAAAGTAAGTTGTTGGGTAGGATTTCTCCTTTAATTAAGTGGATTTACTGACAATATTTTCAAAAAATCATATCTAAATAACAAGACTCAGCAACAACACCAAATTTTGGATAGGTGTTCCTCAGATACTCAATAACTCATAGTAAAATTTAAAAAAATCTTGCTAACTGTCCACGTGGTGAAATGAGAGGATGAATATGGCCTTTGTAAAAATCATACCTGTTAATGCACAAACAGGACTGCAAAATCCATATGTGAATAGGAAAAATACTCCGATAAATTTGTCTCACTTAGTTTTTGCACAAGAAGCCCTGAAAGGTGGAGGTGTCCAAACAAGTATAGAAGGGGGAAAATACAGGAAAATGTGTTTCTATTCACATGGTTTCACAATTGTGTGTGAAATACTGAAAGAGCCAGCAATGTTGGAAGTTGAACAAAAGGCTTGTTCACCAAAATGCTTAAAAATACTTGAAATTTCAAATGGCTGTACTTTTGCAACCATTAGTGATACAGACTTACTATTTCAGATTCAAGCATAGGTTGAGCATACAAACAACTGTAATTTTTTTCAGATTTTTCAGAGAGGGTGACCGGTCCGTCACTGGTTGATTTCACACGGAATGACCCCCATCTAACGTTCCTTATCGGAGTTGTTTTTTAAGTGTTCTGAATATCGCTGGGTTCACTTGAACACAAATATACGGGGCTTATTATGGTTTCAATTATATTTGTAATATGGCGTATATAAGACTGAGAAACTTGTGAAGCTCCAGATACAGGCAAAGCAGCAAAGATTGTTATCATAGCCAGCAGTATATAATGTATGCGAGTAAGCACATTTGCTAAGTTCAGTAAAGTGATGTCCCATTTATTAAGGAAATATTCCACTTCCCTTAGCGAGGTGACTTTACTGTTGAGGGCACTCAAAAACAAGCTTAAATTTTAAGGGGAAGAAATGGGACGGGGCCTTAGAATGGTTGTGAAATATTACTGAAACTCTGACTCAACAAAAACTGTCACTGTAGTCTTAGCATTGAGTGTAATTTCATACAACAAAGAAACAACTATGAAAGAGAACATCCAAATCCTAGTCATTGGCAACATATTTTTTCTTTCTTATTATACGGGTCTCTAAAATGTTGAGGGAGGCTTCATTCACTTTCAATGGTCCTCCTCAATGTTTGCAGGTCAGTTATTTTTGTATAATGACAGCTGAAAAACTAAAATGACCGCTGTCAATGGCAACAAGTTTTTTGCTTGAGATTCACTTCTCTGTATCATTCCGCGCATAGAGATCAACAATGACACATCGTTGAAAGTGAAAGGACATCAGCTGCGTTCTATAGAATGTTTCAAGTTGAGGTTTCTTTGCGAACTATTTGTTTCTCCACAGAAGCCAATGAACATTAACAAATAAAATGTAAAAGACATTCTGTAAAATATTATATTGTTGTGTTGGCAAGGACCCGTACAATAAGCAGGATAATGTATTGTCCGCCGGAGGTCTCTGATTCCTCATCTCGGAAAAATATTTTTCTATAATGACCGTCGGGCAATACATTATCACTAACTTTGTGCATGTGTGTGTGTGTGACTGGACGAGCCTCCGGGGTTGCACAGCTCAAGGTTTGAAAACGTGTGTGTCTCCTTAATGTGGTAGACTATGTGAAACACTGGAATTAATGTGGAGTAGGCACGTGACGGAAATAAGAATCGTTGAGAAGATCATTTGGAACCAGTTCGAACCGGTTCTCGATACCCATCTCTATAGGCACAAAAATTTCAGACAAAAAAATACAACTCACCTGCTTTCCTGTCTTTTTCCAGGAGCTGTTTGCTTATTTGCTCAATGCTTTCCTTCAATTTAGCATTTTCAACTTTTAACTTCTTTTCCTCTTGGACAATGGCCTGAGCAACTACAAATGGAGAGAATTTATTATGCATAGATTATAAAACTTAAATTTCTTGTATGTATTGCCGTACTGAGGAGGAACAATGTAAATGACTTCTATTAATTCAAGTATCAATATCAAGTATTACTCACTCGCTTTTTCCTTTAGAAGGTGAACTTGCTGCTTCAGGTACTCTATAAGCTTGTCTGCTTCTGTGGCTCTTTGTTCCAGACGCTGCAGTGTAGATGAATGACCCGCCATTCTGCCTAAGGATCGTACAACATACCTGTAAGAGAAGGCAAGAGAAGCAATTCCACTACACTATTATCTATTGCATAAAACTGAATGACTGGAGTACCTTGTTCAGTCTAGTTCAGTTTTTTTTTTTTTTTTACCCGCATACGCATAAGTTTTAAATTAGACCCGACGGTAACGCGCAATGAGGCCCATTAGCGGCATCTGCAGGTTACATCATGCTACTGCACCATCTATTGCCTGTTGCTACGCCGATGTTATTAATTTATGGGACAAGATGAATTTGCCTGCAGTACTGGCTACACTTACCTCACTCACTTCAGATGTAGCGCTAAGCAGCGCGAACATCTGATGATCAACGATAGACGAGTTATTTCAGGAGGCAGAAATCCTTGAATCGAACTGGACAAACGGCTTGTCCATCAATTTAATTGACGTACGCTTCAACCAATCACATCGAAACCACCCGATGACGCTGGTTACGTTTGTCGGATTGGTAGGATTCAAAACAGTTGCTTCTTCGCTACGTCACATCCTCTACACTACAGCAGCCAGCAGTCCTGATTGGTTCGGTTAGAGAATATTGGGCTTGAAATCGCTCTGAATGGCTTCAACATCAGATCGTTGCGCGGAAGTGCCTTAAAGGATGAGGCTCCTCAACATTGATGCTGAGGAGGAGAGGATAAGACGAGGGCAACCTGCAACCAGCACTTTCTGGGGACATTTTCAGAAAGATGTAAGCAAATAATTGAAATGACTATAGTGTAAATAACTAGCCTCAACTTCTGACATTTCCACTTGGACCAATGTGACTATGTCTGTCTCATGACATATTCATTTTTGATAAGTCATGGAGCCCTACATAGATGGCCTGATAAAGCACCTGGAGCTGAGGTTGCAGCAGGTTATTGGTGCTTTCAGCATTCTGGGGCCTCAGAGACAACAGAGGGATGACTGAGATTTTCAGCCATCTCCAGATGCTGGCAAAGCAATTCCCAATTATCAAGGAGAGGGAACTTCTCCACGAATGGGTGACTTTTACAGTCCTCATCTCCACTGGAGTTCTAAAGGCAAGTCATTAGCTTACCATACAATTACAGTTACAAAATTCTTTTTATCTTTTTATTCAGGCATTATAGATTCATGACACTGACAAAGTCCCAGTTGGAGATCATGAATGCAATGGCACCAGGTTATGATGAGCTGCATCTCCTGTATCCAAACCTGTCCCTACTGTGTGCAATTGCCCTCACGATTCCGGTGTCAAGTGTCAACTGAGAGACGGACTTCTCAGCTAGGAACAGGGTGAGTCTATAATCAGCTCACAATCTTAGATCCTATCAGAATTTTAGATGATAGCTGTCTGTGTATAGATAAAGACTGATGTAAGGAATAGGCTCCAGGGTGACAGTCTCACAGCCTGCATGCGAATAATCATCAATGGTCCACTTGTCGGACAGTTAAATTATCGTAGGGCCCTTGAACTGTTCTTTGAAAGACCCAGGAGGATGGCCTGCAGTGACACATCATGCAGACTGTGTCATAAGTGAACAGCTACTTGAACCTGTTGTTTTTTCAACCTGTTTTTAATTTGCACACTTGAATTGAATGTTGTAATGTTGTTATTGAATGTTGCTGTTGTACTGTACTGATTGCACTTTAATTATTTGAATGTTGTTAATTGATATTGCTGACACTATTACACTTTAACCATTTCATTTATTTGTTATGTAATAAAAGAAAGCAACCCCCTTCAGATGATACTGGCCTGTGACTGACTGTGTTTGTACCTCCCAGGCAACGCCCCCTCCCCCCTGGTCATCTTCGCCCCCTCCATTCTACTGGGTACCACCTTGCCTAGATCATTTTCTGCGGGAAACCCTGTATAGACGAATCCGACGAGCGTTTTGTGTAGGCTCCCATCTTGTGACGATGCCATTGTTGGACTGTCAACAAACTTTTTTGACAATGCATAGTCGACAGTAGGGTTGGGACTTTTCAGAAATTTTCATGTTCGATTATTCAGAAAGTTAACAAACAGTTAATCGATTATTTGCGAAAAAAAAAGACGTCATTTGCCCACTTTCAGAGCCATAGTCTACATACATGGGTTTGCGCCCATCTTTCCCACGCAAATTAATGTCAAAAAACGCACATAAAATGACTTATATTTCTCCAAAGTTATTAAGGAAATACAGCATTTTGGCCTTCCGCAGCATGAGAGCGAAAGGATCAGTGTGCATTAAGGTGCGAACTTGCACCACATCAACCGTGTAGACCTGGTTGCGATGTTTAGGGATTTCGTGAAGGAATTGACCGTCAGTTATTAGAGCTCTAATGTAGCTTTTGTTTATGCTGTTAAATATTTTTTTTCGACTGTACTTTTATCCAGAGCTTAATGACGTCCCAGATTGTGAAATAAGAATCCAGCTCTTGGCTAGATTTGTCACAATGTTTTGAATGCAGCATATGCTATCATGAGCATTTTTGAATGCACGACGAAATATGGAACTTTTCTGACCAAAATTGCCAACGGATAACAGCAGGTGATAGGAAGAACTTTCACATAGTTTTGTTCAAACTCAGGACGAGAGGGCGGGCGAGCAAGGCACACAGGTATGCATATTCCAGTGGATCACACGTTCATGCTTTCCGAGGCAGAGACAATTATTATAAAAAACTGACGCGCTCTATAATAGCCTTCAGTAGCCTAGTAGGCTACGTTAAATAACGAATAACATTTTTTTCTCAAATTACGTAGCCCTAATAAGCAGTAACCAATTTATCAACAGCATGCCTGTTTCCCTTCACATCGGAGAAAACATCGCGACTAGGCAATGCGCACATACTTTGATATGAGAACAGTTCTCCATTTTAAATGACGTTGGTAGGTAACAGTGTCACTGTAATTGCATTGAAATTTATAAGCTATAGGCCCATGTTTCTTGAGAAATGATCCCACACTGCTATTCTCCTCCTAACCTCCTTCACCTCTCCTCGTTGTTGCGCAATAGCGTACCGGAAGATGTAGCTGCTGCGCAATAAATTAAACGATTATTCGCTAAGCTTTAATTTTTATTCGAACAAGCCTTAACAAACAAATAATCGATAATCGATTATTCATTAACAACCCTAGTCGACAGCTAACAGCAAAGACCATGGAATACTCTGACATTATACAAGTAGTAGTGAATCTCGTTAATCAGGGTATTGTATGGTGTGCCATCACGTGATCTAGGCAGCTCAATAAAGGCGCCCGCTTACTTCCGGTAGTTTCGTTGGATTCGTGTATATGTAGGCCCTATGTATCACAAATTTCACAAGTCATGTCTACATGCTCTCCCACATTCACATGTGCATGCACCTTGATGCCTCTCAGCCTGGGAGATATAAGGTAGCCTATCAATCAATGATGCTTATAGGAAAAAATAAGCATCGTAGCATAGGTCAACATAAGCAGTCACAGTCTAATTGATTTTACACACACATCTTAAAAGTTATATTTTATATATGTAGCTAAGACAGCGGCCGCTGAGTGCGAAAAGTGTACAGCGATCTACACTCAGCGATTTCACTGTTGAGAGGGCACCATCCCAGTACTTACAGTACACTTCACAGTAGTACAGCAAGTACAGGTATTGGAACACATGGCATGCTTAACTCCTCATCTGTGACAAACCGCAATATATGAGGAATATAGTCGGCAAAACAAAACATCATTTTGGTTCTGAAAATGTTTCATACTTGCTAACCCTGAGATTTTTTATAAGCACTTTGCTGGTGCAAAAAAAGCACCCTCAAACGGCAACCAAAAAGATTATCGGCGTGTAAAGTCCTCAATGTTTTAAAGGCCAAGAATCCCCCGGCATTCTAAGACTCAGTGGACATGCCCATATTGCCTAGTATTTCACATTGGAGGCACTATAACTTTGGTCAAGTTTTGGTCAAATTTTACAACAGAATTTGGCAAACACAATTAATTAATTTGCAGCAGGTGCTCTATCTGACTGGCTGAACTCCATACACTACTCCCCAGTATGCAGCATGATATGTAAGCAGCAGAAAAGCCTACTGACCACATGACCAGAACCTCATTAAATTATTGACTGCAGGTGCTCTACCTGACTGAAGGTTGGTTGAGCCCCATACTACTCCTGTGATATTGGTAATGGACTGTGCACTACACACTGCTTGCTGCAGAGATCAGTGTATGAGTAGAACGTACAGTAGCAGTCAAGTGGTAGGCACTTTCGGGAACAGCCAGGGGTGGACTGGCAATAGGGCACACAGGGCAAATGCCCGGTGGGCCGACACACTATTTGGGCCGACGGCCCTGACATTCTCACTGTAACTGTAATCATAGGCTTATTTTCTAATGGTCTGACCAGTATGGTGGGCTGGTCTTGTTTGAAATGCCAGGGCCGATTTTTTTGTCCCAGTCCGCCCCTGGAAACAGCGACTATGTAGCATGCAGTGACAAATATCACAGCGGCAGTACACACCTGTTGTCCATTAATTAATGAGGTTCTGCCCATGTGGCTAGTGGGCCTTTTTCTGCTGCTTGCATAACGTCATAGAAATATATTTCTATGGCATAATGTTGCCATGCTGCACACTGGGGAGTAAGATAGTATATGGGGCTCAGCCAGTCATGGCATAGCAGTATGCCATTTCGGAAATGGCAACAGTATTACCGAGTAAATATGTGTATGGGGTTCCGTATTTTGATTTCCGAAAGTTTGCAACCCTAGTCATGAGTCAGACCACCTTCGCAATGTAGTTTCAGTGACGTCCAAAGTCCAAAGAGGAAGAAACCGAACACTCAGAAGAACTGTAGAGAGCATTTCCATGCACTTTGTGTAGACACCAGATAATAAGGCTTTTTAAAAGTCTAGGCAGCACTAGTTCGTTCAAAGGGCGCAGCCATCTTGGAAATCTGAACTTAGTAGTCAGACTTACTGCTTTGGGTTGCTAATGCCAAAGGAATACGTTATATATAGCCAGAGAAACTTAGATATAGCCTATATAATAATTGGTGACAGATTTAAATGAAGTGAATTAACGTTAACCTGGAATAAGCGCTACAGAAAGGAGAAAAGCATCGCCCAGCTCGTGGATGGGGAAATATACTATCTGTGGAAATAGCACTAGCAATTCTGATAGCTGTAACGTTAACGTTGTTTTCTTTAATGTGCAAACTGACTTGGCATGGTGCATTTTTGTGACTATCGGTCTTAAATTTCATACATTACTTACATTAAGTTGACAGAAACACAAAATGTTCCAGACCCAGCGTTTCAGTCCAGTGATATCTGCGATGGATACTACCGTGGACACAACCCAGCTTGCCAGTGCTAACCACGCGCAATCATTCTGACGGAAGTTACGGGGCGAAGAATCTTCTTCTTCTTGTGCAGAACAGTATTTGTGACTTTACCACCGCCATCTACTGGACTGAGGTGTGATCATGGATAATACACACTACACGGGGTGTGATCATGTCATTAAAGAAGTGAACTGTAGGTGGCGGTATGCGCCTGAAGGCGAAGATGAAGAAGAAGACCTTCGTATACACCATAGTACCATAGTGCCATAGCCATCTGATCATTGTCTGACGCTAGTAGTGTTTGAAATCTTAAAACAGCAAGAGTGATGTAAGTGCATTTCCAATTTTTTGTTCGTTTTACGACCAACTTCCCCATTGAAAATGTAACATTAGTCAAGCGGCGGTTTGTCATGGTAGTTTGTAGCTTAAGGGTAAACTAAGCTAACGTTAACGTTACTGTCAAATTAAGGCGAACGCTATTTTCAAAATTGATGGTATCGATAGAGGAAGTATACTTTTACAATAGCTATACAATACCTACACCATCGAGTGATAAATGACTAATGTCACCTAACGTTACTACTGCTGCATCTTGCCATCAAACTCATGATAATGCTTTTACCCAGTTGTTTTCACGTGATGTCCTGCGGAAGTACGTGAAGAGGTTTAAATCAGAGGCATACTAACGTTAGAACGATTATAAATATTACTTTTGTGCAGTTGTGAGATAATTAGATGTTGTTGCTCATCCAGACTGCACTGCATTTTTTCTTGTTCAAAACATTGCATTCTGTAGTAACGTTAGCCTTGTACAGCATATAGGCCTGCTGTTCGTGGTGTTGGGAGTTGTTTCTGTCTTCTTAGGTCTAAGTTACTAGCCTACCCGCTCTTTTGTTTTGGTGACTTTATATTCTTAAGCCCAATGTTGTTACACCTTCATAACATCTCAACTTTACCAACCTCGTTGTTATTAGCCCAACCACAGACTTGTGTGTGAGTGGTAGACCAAAACATGTAGACAGGCAGAGTTGAGCAGTGGACAGAGGACACATCCTTGGGGGGCAACAGTGTTGAGGGTTATTATACTGGAGAGACCACATCCAGTCTTCACTGCCTGAGTTTTGTCTGACAGGAAGCTCAGGATCCACAAGCTGACAGAGGTGTAGACCCTTGCGCTAAGTCACTAAGGCCCAATCCCATTTCTACCCCTTACCGCTGCTTAGTCCTTCCCCTTGGTTTTTGTGTGTTCCCTTCACCTTGCAGGAACGCTCAAAAACCAAGGGGAAGGGCTAAGCAGAGGGGTAAGGAGCAGAAATAGGATTGGTCCTAAATCACCTTTTCATGGTTCTGATTGTATAATATGCCTTTTCCTTTGAATTGACAGATGTACTAAAGAGGTGAATATTTCTTGTGGAGTGAGTATGAAACCATTAGGAGATGCTCTGTTGGGAGCCTTTACTTTCTTTGCCTCACCACTCCCCCATGATGTCTGTGGCAGCAATGGACTCCCTCTGACACCCAACTCTATCAAGATACTGGGGCGTTTTCAACTTCTGAAAACCATCTGCCATCACAGGTTATGTCAATATGTTGACATATCTAGGGGGAAGCATGGTATGTAAACCACTTCAAACACTAGATGATGTTGTTGTTGTTGTTGTTGTTATTATATAGAGCATTATCAGGGAATGTTGTCAAGTCTAGAATGTAAGCTACAAGTGCATGTATATTGGGAGACTGCATCATTGGAGTAATCATTGATGGAAAGGTCTTGATCTGCTTAATGCAGATGCAACTTCCCCCCTTTGCCTACACAAATTTCTCCCCAAGGAGCCAAAATAAAGCAACACACACACACACACACGCAAACACACTTTTCCTCTTGCATAAATAGAACAGACGTTGGCAAATGTTTACACCTCCCGCCCTGCTTTTACCCTTTGTGGTTGCAACTTGTCACCTGCTAGGTCACTTAATGCCAAGTTCACACAACACGATATTAGAGACAATTCTGAGGTCGCAAATCACAGGTAGTCTTGGGGAAACCCTCCAGTGGATCTGGGAGCGCAAATCGTCATGTGTGAATTACTCTCTGACATGATTTAAGGCAATCGTGGGCTTGACGCAAGTTGTCAGCGATTACAGGACAACGGCCAATCAAGAAACATGACGCACGTTGTCGTCTTTAAATTTTCCAAACTCAGCTTCCAAAAAACTTATTTAAAGTTACACTTCTTCACCAAACAACAACATTCTTTGAAGACAGTCATGTGAAGTTTACTTGCTAAAACAGAATATAAAATTGGCTATCCATACAACCTCGTAAATAATTCTAAAATATTTTTGCAGCAATAACGAGGTTTAAACAGTACAGGCAACATGAGAGCAGTGGCAAACTAACTAGTGGCAGACAGGTCTGTATAGTCTGTAGGCCTATGCTATTATTGTAGAGGACTATACAAGCGTGGACACAATCAGCGGACCCTAGGCTCTGTCTATGCCGGGTCTTGTAGTGTGAACGCAGAGGTCGCAGATCAACCTCGCGCCCGACCATGAGACTCCCGATACTAAAATGCTAGTCGTAAAATGTGAACACTGGAGAGCTCACAGACGTGTCTTGTTTTGTTGTGTCGTGACTAATAACATGCAATCTGAACTTGGCGTAAGAGTACAGTAGATGTTCAAGTGGCTATATATTTATAAATATATTTTATACATTTTTTTTAGATCTGGTAAGAATTCATAGCGACTGTATGTAAAGTTATCATAAAACAGCATTAACTGAATAAATTTTTTTTACTCTCTCCTGTATAGAGCGCTTGGTGGTGGTGGCTGAGCATTATGAAAATAACTTGATGGACTATTACAAGCAACGCACACCAATCTGGTAAGACATTATTATTATCTGGCAAGACCAGTGTAATTTGTGCACCATCTACTGTATGTTGGATTGAGATGGTAGCTACCTGGAGCTCATAGCAGTTTTATTTTCAGCCCTGAAGAACTCCTGCAAGTAGCCTATGAGATCTTGGAGGGCCTAGAATTCATGAACAGACATGGAATGGTTCATCGAACTCTTTGTCCTCAAAATGTCCTCTTGGATTGTAAGGTAAACAATCAATCAGTTTGTTTGCATTGTTGAATTACTCAAAGAACATGAAATTTGGTCACGTTTACATACTTGTATGTAAATATTCATCATTTTGTTAACCAGTTGCTTTGTCATCCAGCAAGATACATTGTCAGGATTCTCCAAAGCATTGCGAGTATAAGTAGTTAGTCATTTTCCTTTTATGAAAATCTTGTGGCTTTCTAACCTCTAACCTTCTTGAAATACTGAACATGGGAGCAAACATGCACAGTAAATATTGAGAAACTTTGTAATTATGTTTCAGAAATAAAAATGTATCCATATGACTTATTTTTTAGGGGAATGTGAAATTAGCCAAATTTGGTTTTTATCACATGACCGATTATGGAGCAGATGTGGATTTCCCCATAGGGTAATTGTATTTACCTTCTCTGACACAGAATCTATATTGTAGTAGTTAATGTTATGATAAAACATGATGTACTGTATAAAAATCTTTGAAACCGTTTCCAAGTCCCCCTGTCCGAGTTAATCTGCCATAAAAATGAAATCCTCTTTTCCAGACACCCGTCATATCTGGCACCAGAAGTCATTGCCCAAGGCGTGATCAATCCAACCAACTCTTTCCATACTAATACTCCTTGCATGTCTGGGCCCAAGACAGATGTGTGGTCCTTGGGGATTTTACTTGTTGAGCTTTGTATGGTAAGCTTGATGACACTGTTGAGATTGTCTAAGATTCTGATACCTTACCCATTAGATGATATCTATTGTAAGAATTAGGCCTTCAAATATTCAAAACATTTGCCTGGCAGTGCTATACAGACAGTACGAGGAGCACCCATGAGTACAGGGACAAAAAAACTCCCTTCTATTTGTAAGAATCCATTTTAGGAAGAAACCTTGGACAGATCTACGCCTGACTAGCTCAACCCAACTGACTGGGGCCCAATGAAGTACTCATGCAGTCAATGGTCTAGTGATGGTTTTGATTAAGTAGCGTACAGAATACAGAATGAGTACATGAGAAATGAGTACAGAATATTGCCTGACAGTATTAGATGGCCAAAGCATAGTTTGTAGAGCTGACAATCAAATGGAAGATTTCCTCAGACAGACTTCATCTTGAGGCAAGGAGTCTGTTTCATTTCAAAGCCAATTGACTTTGTTTTTTTCTCTCTTCATAGGGAAGGCGACTCTGGCAGAATATTGAAAAAAGTGAAAGCTTTAAATTTATTCTCAACTTAGGTATGTGGTTCTTTCTTGTACTCAATGTGGAAAATAATATTGGTGGAGTTACATCTTATAAGTTAAAAGTTTGTCACAATTACTTAGCTATTTACTCATTTACTGTTAAAATAGGGTAATCATTGTAATCATTATGAACTGAACATTGTAACATCTGTAAGTGTTTAGCCCATTTAATCCCAGTTTTTGTCCCAGACATAAAAATATGCAAATCATGTGCCATTACTAAATGGTCTATTCTTTTAAAAATTATTTTCATGTAGAAGTTGTGGAGTTGAGGCAGAGGTGGTGTTAAGTGTTTAAAGATGACATAGAATGGATTAATTGAGTATTGTGCCTTATTCTCTGATGTTAAAATACAATATATTCAATTCTATTTTGTCAAAAAGAAGATCAAGTGATATTTTACAAGCCTAGTTAACACCTCATATTTAAGATGTGTATTGAAATGGGTTTTTTGCCTAAACAACACCTCACTCTGGCCACCTTAATTGAACTGCAATGGCTTTGTGCTATTTGACATCATTTGTAGGCTTTGTTCTAATTCACCCATCATTCAATGGCTATTTCTAAATGTAGGATTTCCATATGAAAGAGGGCAGAACCATGCCTCATGTTCATGATGGCTCTTTGACCTTCCACAACCTCTCTTAATTCATCAAAACCAATGTAAAAGTGGTTTTCCATTCTATGTCTCCTTTAACCATTGCACTACTGTAAAATTGGTAACACTTTATTTAAAGGTACTGGCATAAGACTGACATGACACTGTCATGAACTATAACATGACGTTGTCAAGAATCTGTCATAAATTTTATAAACCTGCATGTGATTCCCCCGTATATGTCATCAGTACTTGGTCAGTAATGTGTGAAGATTTGTGTGTGTTATGCACAGTAGTCATGACTTGACATGACTGCCATTATGGGAAAGCTCCCAACTTTTTTGAAATTAGCCCCAGACCCATTTTTAAGCTGGGTTTTTTTTTGGGACCCAATTTGAGATTGCTGTATTTCAAAACTATTTTAGCTCCTGTAGGTTCTTAAAATTGTCAAGGATGAAAAGGTAGCCCAAAATGCATCCAATAGTAACAGCTGGAATTACAGTATGATGTAATGTCTTTCATGTAGGTTGCATGGATGATATAGTCACAGTTCTTGCAGAGGAGCATGGCTGCTTAGACGCTCTGAAGGTAAGCTTATGTGAGCTATCTGTTTGTGTTTAAGGTCTTGAACTTCCATTTCCTCACTTGTTCTGGTGCCATACTTTATTCCCTCAATTGTTCTGGTGGAGATCACTGTCTAAAGTTGCGAAGTGTCAAGATGATAGGAGATGGTTGTTATAAAACCTGCTCATCCTGGGGCATCATGTCTCGTGGGCTAGTGTGTCGTAACGTAGATCCAGTGTCCCAAGTTCAAGTCTGACCCGAGGTCATTTCCTGATCCTTCCTCATCTCTCTTTCCCACTTGGTATTAATTGGCCACCGTGGAAGTTCCCCCAATATTCATAAGCAATTAAATTTTTTGTTTAATCCTGTGTATTCCACTAATAAAATGTTTGTTTTACAGGTGCTACCTGAGAATTTGCTCATTTTAATCAGGAAATGCTTGACATTTCTTCCTTCTAAAAGGTAGGTTCAAATTGCACAGCATACATTCAACCTGTAGTTTACCTGATAACCTTAAACCACAATGCTTACTGTGCGTTCAGACCGAAAGCAAATCAGGCGATACGGGCGACGGAAGTAATTGACTTTGTATGGAGACGGGCAATTTGGGCGACAAAGGTGGCAGGCGACTTGGGCGATAAAATCAAGTTAAACTTCGGTTAACTTTGTGTAATTAGCTATGATGCGGTTGGGCGATTACCAATCAGAATGTCGATTTACTGGTGAGATGCCTGTAGAGAAGCAGGATCGAATGTTTGAATGCTAACGTCATGGGCAAATTTGCCATTTTGGTTGCTGTGCTCAAGCAATGTTTCTTGGGAGTCCTCAGCGACTCTTGGCAATTTATCGCTTGTGGTCTGAACGTCCAGTTAGTGAATGTACCTTAAGCTTGTCATTTTAACCAAACATGTCTTTTTACTGTAGGCCCACACCTGCACAGCTCTTGGAGGACCCTGTGTTTGAGCACGTCTCTGGTCTGAGCCAGCCTTTCTATCAGGCCCGGAGCATCTTCACATCCTTTCCCCGATCAGCCCACCTGGAAACCCTCGATGACATCCCTAATCTGTTCAAAGGTTTGTTTTTTCTTCTTTAAATGTATAAAGGATAAAATAGTTCTTTCAGGTCTCAGGTCATGACTGATATTTGGTGTACAGGGACAGGGGTATAGAACTCACTTACTGTATGCAGATATTCTACACAGAAAACGCTCACTGACGAATCATCTGGGGGGAAAAAATACACGCCTCTAACCACCAGGACCGGATTAACCCATGGGTTTTATTGGCCATTTCCAGGGGCCTTCTGTGCTCCTTGTACTGTCTGTACAGTGCCGTGAAGAAAATGTTTTAGATTTGGTGCTCTGTGGTCAAGCGTGACCACGACTGGAACTAGTCCATGTAATTGAGAGTGCAAAGGACTTTCAATGGAAGAATGATGGGAGACCTGCAGCAGGTTGATGTGTGCAATTGGTAATTTGACACTTGCAAAAAATGCAAGCTCATTGTGTGAAATTGAGTATCGGGAGGGATTGCAATATGGTGTGCGTGATTTGTTCCATTCTAGTGCCTTCTCATGGAGAAGAAGCGTGCCTGTCCCCCCATTCGAATTGCATACAGTATAAAAAAACAATCACTTTCACACACTTTGTAGAAGCTGGTATAATCTAGAAAGGCCTGGTTTGGAAATGCACACTCAGACATGCGTCATTAGACATTACAAAAAGGGTGAGAGGTGTTGATTTGGAAATTCTGGTTAATGATAATTGCAGGATTGACTTTTTAAAATCGTACATAGATCCAAGAATGAAGTAAAATCAACTGTACATCCAATATTGTTTTGAGGGGAAATTAAGTTCTTTTGTTTTTGTTTACTGTATATATTTCTGCTGATGGTGACGGTCTTCTAGGGTTTTCCTGAGTGCACACAAAAGATTAAGGGGGAAAACGATGCTGTTCACTGCAAAATCCCCAGGCTGTTACGACCTCTACATTTTTTTTGTCCCCTCAACCATGATACAGTATCTTATCGAGGGTAGGCTGTTTGTAGAAGAGTATTGTGCGTACCAATAGAATGAGGTTACATAGTGCAAGTGTAGGTGTAGGCCTAATTGAGCTTACTTGGAGTTAATGTACCATCAGAATAATTTTGAAAACAGAGTTTTAAAAACTACGTTATGTTGCTGAGTAAAGAAGCGGAGGACTCCTGAGTAGGCTAATTAAAAAAACTATTGTAATGGCAGTTTGTCTGGATCATATCCATAATCTTTTGAAGTGGACATGTTATGTCCAATATTTGAGAGATCTATTATGAGGGAATTGTGCATCTTGCCCTTATACCATCAACACCCCTAAATGCAGACGTGTCATCATAAATACATTAAATAAAATCTGCAGTGTATTTCAATACTGTTCCACTTGTCTCATCTATATCCTGTGTCAAAGTATTTTGTTCATAATCAAATGCTGCCATCATAAATGCATGTAATAAATGGTGCATGATGCTTTGTCTGTGTGCAGTGTAGAATGTTACCATTTCTTTTGCAACTGGTCATATCTGTTATCTTGCATTCATATTCGCCATAAATAAGTCCTCATGTCTCTGTTTTAATGTGAAGATGAAGGCAAGGAGTACCTGGCAGAGAGGGCTATAGATGAAGTGTATCACCTCTGGTGCTTGGCTGGGGGAGATCTGGAGAGGGAGCTGATAAACAAGGACATTATTCGCTCCAAACCATCCATCTGCACTTTGTCCAAGTAAGTTGCACTTCCCAGCATTTTGTGATTGGTCTGTGTACAAATACCTTTAGATGTGTATGGGTCAATGACATGATGCTAATATTTTGTGTTCATCTTCATGTTTTTGTAGAAAAAACTTTCAAAGCAAAACATTACACCAAACATATATGGTACCAGCCCTGTGTTTGGAACCACTGAAAGTTTAAAAAAAATACTTACATTTATTTCCTCTGCAAAGCATCAAAATATCATGTGGTGCGACCCTCTGTCCATGAATATTCTTTTGAAAACGTATCTAAAATTACATATAATCTATTATTTAAATGAATTTTCTGACATATTTGGCATGTTTTCAAGAGTGTTTTGTATCCCTTTAAAAAGTATGTATCACTGGTATTTATACGTTCATCATTATTCATAAACAAAATTTGTCCAAGGGTGTCATATTTATGAAATACTGCATCATGTGATGCGACCACTAAAAAACTACAGATTTTCGTTTTGAATTCAATTCAAGACATTCAGGTTGTGTTATAGACCAATTTTCCAGATACTTGGTTGAGAAACACAATATTTGTAAAATTTAATCTGTATAACAGCCCGCATGTTGTTTCTCATTATGGATCATCATGTGTATGACCTCAAAATACTAGTTATGTCTTACATATATCTTTAAATTTTGATTACAAAGTAAATGGTGTCATTTGGGAGGGACCAATATTTTTTGGTGTAGGTTGCCTGTTCTCTGGCAGTAAGTTTTCACTGAACTTGAAAATGTAATGGGGTGCGACCAAACATCATGTGGCGCTACCTCTACAAAATGTGTTATTTGTGTTTTCTTATATTATTGACCGATTTAAAAGGAATACTCCAGTTTAGTTTTATATAAAATAGGTTAATACACAAATTTTGAGTTTTTTCCAAACTTTTCAGAAAGTAGTATGTTTTTTGTGTGTGTACAAGACCTTCATAATGATTGAATAACTGCAGAACTACAGAAATTCTTGTTTTTTTGTTTGTTTGTTTGTTTTTTTTACAACTGACCCCTTGAAATACCTTATACTGTACGTCATTAACCCGTTTGGCTTGTTTTTTTTTATTTTTTTTATTTTTTCAGATTCATTTTAGATGATGGACAGTCATTTGGCCAGGGCAGGGACAGAAGTTTCCTCTTGGATGATACCACTGTGACTCTGTCACTATGTCAGCTGAAAAATGTGAGTCTTTCAGTTAGTTAAAACAGAAATGATCATCTTACACATGCATATTGAAATCCATGTCTGTGTAACATTCTCTGTAGGCTACACAACAGCCCACTCACTGGTCAAAAGGCTATTTAAGCAGATTTAGATTTAGATTTTGTAGAAGCAGATTTTAACTAAGCAAAATTTTCAGCATAAGCAATAATGTAAAATATCCATGTTGGTAGATTTAGCAGTAAAAGACAATAAAGCTGATGAGGAACCCAAAACTAACACAGATGCTTGTAGTTTTATTAGTTTAGATTTAACAAATATAATTAATATAAATAATCATAATATGAAATAATGATGATTTTGCTAACAAAATCAACCTGACTATAGATGCTTGCGATGTTGTTTGGCGTGAGTGGCAAGCTGGACTTGATCCGTGGTTGCTGAATAAATTCTTATCAGGGTGGTCCTTATTTTAAACTTGAAAATCCTTACTTTCTAATATTTTTCTAAATTTGAGTTTTTAAATGATATTAAACAAAATGTTAACACTTTATTTGAAGGTACCGTCATAAGACTAACATGACACTGTCATAACTATGGCATGACGTCATGAATTTGTCATAAGCTTTATAAACTTGCCATGAATGTTTAGGACTTTAGCTTTAGCTTAGCATAGGTGCAGAAATGGAATGTTGCTGAAGAATTGCTATTTGGCTACTTTACATTCCAGTGTCAATGCTAAGCTAAAGCTAAGAAAAAAGTACTTGGGGTTGCCACACTAGGAAAATGCATGCATTGAGTTCAAAATGCTTTTCCCCACATATGTACTGTTACTCCAGTTAAGGGGGCGAATAACCCATTCTCATTAAAATGTGGGTTGCTCCTTTAAATTTTACATACTGTATTGTTTTGGACTGGTAAATAACATTTTTGAAAATGATTTACTATTGAAATTCTAGAGACTGAAGGATGTGGCTGGGGAAGCATACTATCCATTGCTGGAGGATGAGTATGAAATCTTATTATATACTTCAATGGATTGGTTTTAAATATAATTATATAGGCTTTTTGGACATAAGAATGTATTTTTGTCGGTAATTCACTGA
>JAODXP020000015.1:27434058-27462748 GCA_027497455.2 Sardinella longiceps | reverse complement strand
TTGAAAATGTATCTTCATCTCTTAATTTACAACACGAGGAAAAGAGCAACCTTTAACAACACCATGACTGATTACCTGAATGAAGTGGAGAAGATAAGTTGGTGCCAAGCTAACCGCCTGCACCCCAACCAGCAAAACTAAGGAGCTGTTTGTGAACTTCAGGAAAAAACTACAGCAGACTTACAGTCCTCTCCTTAGGCTATAGGAGGCACTCAAGTAGAGTAAATAATTTCAAATCTAAGTTGGGACACATACAATATATGAAGTCCTGACCTGGGTCTAATCACAGCACTGCTCAAGTGAAAAAGGCCAGGCAGCGTACAGGTAGGCTAAATGTATCTGGTCCCCTCTGTAATTCGAAGAACTTTTTATACAGGGGCCATAGAAAGTGTTCATTAAAATCATCAATGATTCCACCCATCCCAATAACTGCCTGTTCATCTTACTAAAATCATGCAGGAAATTCTGTAGTTTAAGTTCCAAAACTGAACGCCTTAAAAAGAGTTTCTTTCACCAATCTATTAGACTCAGAGTTTTTGGAAATCCATTTGTTAATGTACTACAATTTTACAGCTTGTGTAATTACTAATGACATTTTTTAGCCATTTGTATGATTACTTTACTTCATTGTTCACTATCAATTTTTGACTACACAGTCTTTGGAGTCTACCAGTCCCATATTTCACTACAAATTGTGCATTGTCATGATTATGTATGACAAATAAACTTGAACATGAAATCAAATATCAAAGAGTTCAGATGTAAAAATCCCTACGTGCCATTACAATTAATTTGAAATATATTCAAATTATATAATTTTATAATACTCCAGCTTATTTTATTTTTTTATTTATTTATTTGGTCTGATTTGTTTGTACTTGACAATTATTACAAGCACAGTTGAACATTCCAACCTGGTCTCATTGAACAAAAGCTGCTCTGTCGGCAACATGCATAATGCACTTCTTCTAGGCCTACTTCAATAAATTCAGATTAATATATCAAAAAGCGCGACAAAAAATATGGATGAATTCTTAATAATACAGTAAATAATAATAACACTAATATATTTTATTTGAAGGGCCTTTGTTGTCACCCAAGAAAGCTAAAACAAAACAAAAAGAAAGAAATCCATAAGAAAAGTATAGGCCTATAGGGCAATTACTTAAAAGTGACAACATTATGTAATTAAAACAGACAAGAAACAAACAGAGTAAAAAGTGAAGTAAAAGAGTAAAACAGGGACTCATTTTGGTCAAGACTATGGTGGAAAAGCAAGGGTGAAAAGGTGAGTTTTTAGTCTTAGCGTCTAATCTAATTTGCTAATAGGAGAGCAAGTGCAAGAGTTTAGAAGTGCTTGATCAGTGCATTCCTAGTTCTTTAAATTACTTGGAATGCACTTATCAAGCACTTCTAAACTCTTGCACTTGCTCTCCTATTAGCAAATGGCACTCCCTGTAGGCACTTACTTGTATTGTGTTGCAGCTTGATTGTTATAAGGGCCTGGCACCAACAGGGGGCCCAGAGAAGTTTTTTTATGTTAATAATCATTGTTTAGGAGTGCTCAAAATGATTTTCTGTCATAGGGCCCAACATTTCTAGCAGCACCCCTGCTTGAGAGACTCAAAACCACTGCACCCCTTCAGTTAGTTTCTATTGATTTTTGGACAGCAGAGGATTCAAAGAACAGAACTGTTGATGTCTTAGTGGTGACTGATCATTACACAAAACTCCTCCCATACCATGCATTCTGCTGCTCAAACCAGACTGTGAATCAAGTGGCTCAGAAGCTGTGGGATCATTTTTTTCATTTTTTTTCTGGCTTTCCTGAGCGCATTCACTTAGATCAGGGAGCAAATTTTGAGAGTGAATTAATCACTGCCCTTATTCAGATATCAGGGGTGAAGAAAATCACAACCTAACCGCGGGGTTACAATAAAATATTTTGGTAGCACTTTATAATAACCGTCCTCTACAAATGATTATCAAATAGCTTAACATCAGTAAGAAATTAATTGGAAAGTTAGTGGTTTCAATCAGTTAGACGACTTAATTCCATGAAATTTTTCCATTTTATCATGTAGCCAAAACAAACTGTAAACTCACTCTTAACTAACTAATGAACTATTCTGTGAAATTTCTCAAAAATTACTGTCACAAATAACTTAATAAAGCTGTTTAATAACCATTTATAGAAGACGGTTATTATAAAGTGCTACCGATTTTGTTGCAGCTCTCCTATCAAGTTGGGAGCCAGGGGAGGGCAGTATCAGTTTTTACAAAGCAAGGGCTGAGAACCAATAGAGCCTAAGTGACAAACTAAAAAGGTTCATTAGGCCTACTGTTTAAAAACGTTATAAATAGTTCTTATTATAAAGGCCAATAAAGTAGAGGTAATTGTTTGTACCTGACATGTTTCGACTACTATCTCACTGTGATATTTCACCAACTTAGCAGGAGAGCCAAAACAACAAAGACTATGTAGGTCTTATGTGACTTTCTGCACTTGTTACCTAAAGCTCATTCTTCACAATTTCTTTGGCAATCTTCATTGTCAGAAATAAACTTGAATCAGTGGTGTCAAATTTTTGTATGTAAATGTCATGCTCTTCACGTTGGTTATTCAATCCAGAGTGGTGTCGACCTCATTATAACTCTTACAGCGAGTGAAACAGGTAGGAGGACATGAGATTGGAGAGCAGAAACAACAAGGCACTTGGCTCTGCACGTTCCTCTCAAAAAAGTTAAAGACTGGGTTCCACCATGTGTGGGAGAGATAGTTGTTTGGCGATGTCCTCAGAGCCTGCAAACAGCACAGAAAACACTAAGCTCTGATGGTGACACAACGATGATTATACATCAGTAAAATGATGTTTAAACATCTGAGAAATGGAACTGAAACATTGCACCAGGTAAGGAACAGGGCCTAGCATACTTGCCTATATATTTATATATACTGTTAATTTGACTATGAAGAAGCACAACAGAAGCCACAAAAAAACTTAGAACCAGCAGGGGAGCCAATCAGAGGGCAAATCTTCACATTTTCTCCCACCCCTTTTTGTCACCCAACTAGAACCACTTCAAATTTTTCATCAAAACCACCCCATCTCTCTCTCCCACTTGTGTCCTGGGCATCTCCGATTAAAGGCAAGCCGTGCAGCCGTGCAGTATCTGAGCAACATGCAACAGCAGTGAACACAATTCATCCAATCATAATCAGACCCGAACTATACGTTTTAAAAATTGTTTGCTGGCTATGCCAGTGCTTACAGAACGCAAAGGAAGATCCAAAATTTTGCGTTTGAGTCAGGTCTGTGTTGCTTCCTTACATATTCAAATTAGCAGCAAATTAGCAGAAACTCATATTGCACTTTTATGAGAAAATATACCTGTACATTGGCCATGGTATGGTACCAGTAGAAAAGCCGGGAGGTGATGAAATATGCTACAACCACATCCACACTGTAGTGTTCATGAGCTACAAGTATACACACCACCCCTACAGCACTGAGTAGCCAACACAGCAGATGATACCACCAGAAGGACCGTGGTGAGTCTGTTGACAAGAAAAGAAGGTATTAGCGCTATCACGCCCATCATCAGCTATCAACCCAAAGTATGTTTAATAGACAATATTAATATATTCTTACAATCTGATCATGCTTCAATACAGCAATGAGTTTTGTTTATAATCAGGTATAATATGGTGTATCCATATGAGGGAAGAACAAAAGGATATTTACATTCAAACTTGGGGAAACAGTGCTACTAGAGCAGCAAAACGAATAAATAAATATTATAGCAAAATCAATGGTATTTTCACTTACACTCCTTGATAAACAGGTAGGTCAAGGTAAGCATAACTGTGTGGCCACTGTAGAGAAAATCGCCACACAAGAGGTGTGAGCCAGTGAGAGACAGGCCACCCCCAGATATAAGCTGAAGCACTCGCTGCAACTTGGCATGGGAGTCATCATGGAGCTAGTGTGTCGGGAGGAAATGAGAACATGTTCATGGCATTTTTTATTCTATACAAGTACAAGTACGTCATTAACAGAATTAAAATACTTGGTTACACTTTATCTGAAGGTAACATCATTAGACTAACATGACACTGTCATTAACTATGACATGATGTCATGAATTTGTCATAAACTTTATACACCTGTCATGTATTCTGTCATTAAGTGTCACCCGGTATTTGTCATGGTTAGGGTTAGGGTTGGGGTATGGCAGAAGTCATGACAGGTTTATAAAGTTTATGACAGATTCTTGACAATGTCATGTCATAGTTAATGACAGTGTCATGTCAGTCTTATGACGGTACCTTCAAATAAAGTGTTACCAAATACTTAATTCTTATTATTTCAGAATGGAGTACTCAATGGAAGTACCTTAGGAGCACAGGTCATGTGCATTCCTGGCACAGGCAAGGTAGTGACGTACATGGTAATGCAGCGGTACAGGTACAAAGTGCCCATGATGAAGAAGAACCTTCGGGCTAAAATGGACCTGTACAAAGGAATTTAGGAAATGACCAGATTAGATTCATCTTTTTTTTACAAAAAAAAAAAAAAAAAACATGGTCACAAAGAGTAAATACCTACCTGTATTTATGAAATGTCAACTGCACAAACCAGACGCTTGTCAGAATGATCCCATTCACTTCTGTCACTACAAAGGCCCACTTCACACGGTCAATGTAGTCAAAAAACTTATCTGGTAAAGGAGGGCTGTTTTCTTTGGGAGGGACCCGCTCGTGCACAATTGTGATCATGATGGTGGTAAAGACCAAATTGAATCCAGCATAGGTGACCGCAATAAAAGTCTTCCACCACTCCAGAGGTATTGGTTTAGTCTTCCCTTCTGGCATACTGATCTTGATGCCATCTCCCTTTTTCCCATGTGTTGGACATTTGCCATTGCCAGAGAGAGCAGCTGTGTGGACAGGACAGGCTGATTTAGCCCCGTGACTGCCATCACTGTTGTTTGGGTTCTTGTCAGCCATCCCCTTAACTGTATCCTAGAGTCCTTCAATAACAGTCTCTCTCACAAGCAACGTTGGAATTCCTGGAAAACCCTGTAAAAAAACACAACTTTCTCCTTTACACTTTTATATTAACACATATTGGCTTTCCTAGCAAATTCCCTTCACCCCCGCCCAAGTAAAATGGGTGTTTTTGCGATGTTTTTTTGTTTTTTATTCATTAAAAGGTCGGGATGTGTAGGCAACAAGTAAAATGTGGATCTGTCAGTCACCATATTGCCATAACTAAAGTTGAATTTTTAAAATGCATGCACACACTTTAATCCGGTGGAAACTGAAGTGAACCGAACTACTCGTCTGATACACACCTTGATAATGTGATTGAAAGTGAAATAACTTGTTCATGGACACTGCAATTAGACTGAAATAGAACCGGAAGTGCCTTGCTGCCATGTTCTCTGCACCATCTCCTACTGGAGCCTGTGATATATTCTTACATTGTTTCAGACCTTATAAGTAAAGTAAGAGTAACACTACTGGAGCCTGTGATATATTCATACATTGTTTCAGACCTTATAAGTAACAGTAACACTACTGGAGCCTGTGATATATTCTTACATTGTTTCAGGTCTTCTAGGTAACAGCAAACGATGTGGGCATGAGTAAAAGTTTTTTTTATATAATATATCATCACATTCCGTTGTCCATCATAGCTTAGTGATGGGCGAGTAGCGTGGTTTCTCTTCCTACTGACATCAAGCTACAGGGCAAACACGGTGGAATATCCATTTAAATTTCATATTGCCTTTGTACAGCCTTTGTATACATGTGCTTGTGTGTTTTACACTGGCTACATTTGGTACCCTAGGCTAGGCCTAGAGCTTCATAGAGCCCACATCACGGTAGGTTTGAAGGAACAATGCATAAAGGTATATAGACCTATATGAATAACCATTACACTAAAAATCTTTGAAATTCATGAAATAGTTTCTCCACTGAGATGTTTTATACACAATGATGTGTTTTATGATGTTACATGTGTGAAGTCTTGGATCAGTTTATACATCCCTGCCCAGTAAATATTCTAAACCTATCCAACTACCTCATCATCAAGGGTTTCTAGAGCAAAAACAAATGATGTGGTGTTAGCATGTTCCGTAGCACATCCTCTTAATTAAACCCTACTGAAAATTGTACCAATATTTCCCTCAAAGAGACCAAATTTTAGGACAGTTTAAAAATAAATATCACTTCACTCTACCACTTAACTGCCACACCTCAACTGTCATGAAATCTCATTAAACCTCATTAATTATAGAACTCAACTATTCCAGTATACATTAATTATAGGACTTAACTAGAGCACTATAGCACTTCATGTTCTCAAAAGGTACTAACAGAGAATTCAGGTTGCTACTTAGTTTCTTTAGATCAAATCAGGTAACCCAAGGACCACCCAATAGGAAATTTTTCTCCCTTTGCCCCTCTCTCTCTCTTTGTGTGTGTGTGTGTGTGCACATTAATTATATGCACATGCACGGACTAAGTTGAAGGCCAAATTGTGCATAAACTGATATCAATTCATGTCATATACAGAAATGCATGAAAAAAAAAAAAAAAAAAAACGTGTCATGTGCTGTCCATATTTCTACAGAAACATAAATACACTTAGATATCTTAGAAATCTGCTAAAACTTAATAGTCCATATGTAAAGACTACAAGCAAGTCATGTTGTAGGCCACAGAGATGCACTTTAAGCCTAGACCTACTACAGACTGGAGTTGGACACACCCTGGTGGGCAAACCACATGAAGAGGGTCGAGTCTGTAAAATTACAGGGCAAGAAGGGTGTGTGAGTTGGGCTTTCTAAATATACTACATATAGCCTACTTTTAACATCCAGCCTTCAGTAGACCTCTCTCGCTGTTCTATGTAGCTGCTCCATTTGTGAAACATGTTCGACATTAGAATCACAGAATTCAAATCATTTGAACTGAAAGGGTAGGCCGAATAATTCTAAAATCCTAACAGCACATTGACGAATTGTGTGAAGGCCTCAGAAGATGACTTCTAAAAAGACAATATTCCTGACACAAACCCACTCCCTTTTGTAAAGTTAACATGTAGACCTATCAATCATTAGCTTTTATGATGTGAAAATAAATTAGCATGTAGGCCTAAAATGTGTAAACTAATAGGCTGGCCACTGGGAATTGCCCATTTATTCATCTGCATAGCTTTAAACGAGCCCAACGCAGTCCATCAGGAGCCTTTGTTTTTCAGAAACATTTTCAAACATTTTTATTTCCCCCTTTAAAGCTTTAAGTCGTGCACTAACTGAGAAAAATGAAATTTCAGGCAATACCATCCTTGCAGTTCAGGCAAGGATCCAACAATAGTTTGTTCAGAATTAATCGTTAATTAACATTGCCCATTTTGCTATTGCTTTCCTAGGCAAATTCCAACTTGTGTTAGGCTATAAATAAAATGTCAAGGAAATTGGAAATGTGGCCTAACTTACCCGAAATCAACCAAGTCCTTGAGATGCCCAGCAGCAGTCTTGTCAAATACTGAAACTTTCTGTTGACATTGAATATAAGCACATGATACTCCTACATGCATACTCAGACTCCTCCCAGAGACTGTTCCACGTCAGCTAGGGGGGACCAAGACGGTCTCAACACTTTACCCTGTTACTTAGGAATGGTTTGGATTTGACAAACCAAAATGTTATACAATAAACTTCAACTTGTCTGTTAATAGTCAAAACTATTTAAAGATGATTACCTAAATTACATTCTTCAAAATTTGGATTTGGATTTGAGAGGTCAGCCTTCAGGGATGCTTGCAACACATTAAAGGATAAATCCAGTGTAAATCAATCCATAGCCCTATTGTTGCACTCACCAAGTGCTGTAGGTAAGAAAAAGAATAAGAAAATTTGATACAACATAAACTGAGCAGTGAACTGGCGAATGGGGCATTACAACTGCCCTTCAGTTTAATTTCACTATGCCTCATTCAGTCTGCAATAGTAATCGGTTTATTATTGGGTCTATGTGGCATCAATTTTTGTGGCATCAGTCTGCATTAGTAATCGGTTTATTATTGGGTCTATGTGGCATCATCTGGGCTATTGACTGACTCACACCGGATTTCTCGAATTTCAACGTAAATAACAAAGTTAAAAAAGTAAAGAGTGTTAAATACTAGAAATAGGCGTTATGTGGTCTGTTTCTGTGTTGACACATTTTACGCACTAAATTTTTTAAGGCAAAATACTACATATACAGTGTGTAGGTGTAGGTGAATAGGGTACAAATTTGATCTTGCAGGTATTGCCATGAAACTTCACAAGCTGATTACTCACACAAATAAGAAAAAAAAAGTGTATTGCAAATTTTCTGTAATATTATGTTGAAACATGCTAATTAGTTCAAATTTTATACACTTTAAATATACAAGAGATAAATACAAACGGGTGATAAGCGGGATAGCAGCCTTCAAGGTGACCGGTTCTACAGAAATAATGGCTTGGTGGAGGTCTAAACCTCACCGTGTCATTATTTCTGTAGAACCGGTCACCTCCTCGGCCGTAATTCCTTACTTAAACCTCCATTTTAAAACATGTGCTGCTCACCGAGTGCTTAATGGTGTCCATTCATGTTCCAAAACAATTTTAATAGTGATATACAATTTGTCATGTTTTAAGTGGTATTTTGAACATTCTGGAACTATTTTTTGGCATAGTAATACCAACTATCACAACAAAAAGTAAAGCTGGATAGGAACTGTATTTCGCTACAGTAACATCCTAACATTTTTGTAATTTTGTAAAAAGAACACACAAAAAGGACACTTACATGAAAATGTAACTTGGTGTGTTCAAACTTTTTTATTCATCACTTCAAAATCACAGGGTAGGCTGTGATAAGCAGTCTGAATCCAACCATTCTAAGACCTATACTGTATAACGGTAATTTATATTTAATTTAATTTAATTATTTATTTAATTCCACTATTGTTCATTGTCTGCGCTTTGCAGATTCCTTTTCCCGTCACCTCAAAGGCAGAACCTTTGTAGGTAGCAACACACTTGGCATCTGTCTGCAGGTCAGGCTGCACTTGTTCCCACACTTTCTTCTTGGGATTCAGTTCTTTATCTGGTTCACCTGGCGAGAGAGGGGTAAGAATAATTAAGACTTTTATATGGAGGGACAGATTGAATGTGCTGAAGCAGGACTCAGGATGGCAAAAATAGGTATTACTGCTAAAAGGGATTTTTGCAATGTACCAAACACAGGAGTGCCACTTATTGTGGCACGTGTTTTTGTGAAAAATATTTACCTCTTATTTATTTCTTTTTTATGCATTACATTATGTTTTCTCCGGATAAATCTCTCTCTCTTTAAAATGGGATTATTCTGTCATTGTCATTATGAGACCATCATGAATTCCCTAGAGACCATTTTGTATTAGACTTTATGGTCGTCATTACCAGAGCACTGTAACTAAGAAGGACTAAAACAGTGTTGCTTCAATAGGCTTGGACAAATTGATCTGTGCCTTAAAGGTCCCATATTACGAAAAATCACTTTTTATGGCTTTTGAATGTGTTTCTTGGGTCTATACTGCCTCTACACAGACTTTAAGTTGGATAGAAAGCCTCAATTGTTAAAATAGACAATTTACAACGTTAGTAACTGTTCAGCTGCTGTATGCTTAAACCACCTGCATAGAATTGTCTACAGGGTAAGTTGGGTGGGGTCCCACAACATTGGCAGCCACGTAAGCAGCTATGAAAATGGATAATTGCAAAAAAAGAAAGCACTTTGCAGCTGAGAACATTGAAAATGTTCAATTGACTAATTAGGGGTGGTCTGTCATAGGCTACATGGGAAATACTCAATGTGTTGGCTGCAGTTTTTCTAGTTACCTGGTGGTACCATGAGAAACAACCCATTCTGAACATCAAAGCTAAAAAAGTTAGCTTAAAAAAAGCGTAATATGGGACCTTTAAAACCGCTTGAACTACTTGATTATTACATTGGACAAGTACAAGTATTCTATGAAGCAAGAGCATTTTAGGTATGGGTGTGACAACACTCAAAACAAATGTTTGAAGCACTGTTCCAAAGCGTGTTTCAGAAAAGCCCATGGCTCAGTTAGTTTCCCCCAGTTGGCTTAAATGTGTTGTTAGCCAAATGGGCCAGACAGTGTCCACAGGAAGTATGGGTGTGATCATGTGGTGTGTTCCAATACCCGTACTTACTGTGCTTAGTTTGAGTACGAAGTGCGTTCACACTCAGATCATAGCGAGTGTGAAGTGTACTGAAAGTACCTGGATGGTGCCCTCAAACGGTCAAAATCGCAGTGTGTGGACTGGTGTACACTTTTCGCACTCAACGGCCGCCATCTTAGCTACGTAGTGGAAGAGGCAGAGCCAACCCAATTTTTTTTTTAAAGATGGCTACCGGAAGTACCGTTCGGCAGCTTACGAACCTTACGAACATAAGTTACATTGTTCAATATATGCACAAACCCAAATAAATACTTTACAAATGTACGATACTGAGCATGTACAACACCGCATTTATAGTTACAGTTGTTACTGTCTCCCGGTTTAGCAGGTTTCAGCTTGCTATCTCCTAGCTGCTAACTGGCAGCTACCCAGCAGCTAGCACAACAAATAGGCACCTGTAATTTCCGGTAAGTGCACCATGAAGTATTCGGTTTGGAACAGCACTGACCCGTTGAAATATGTACACTTAGTAAGTGCGGACAGTGTACTGTGTTGAAGTGTACTCATGGAAGTACGGGTATCGGAACACACCAATGGATGTTGGATTGTTTCAAAGTCTTGACGATTGCTTCAAATATTTCAAAGCTTCAAATCATCTGTGATTTGTGGTTACTAAATAAAGCTTTTATTACATGTAAGGATAATGTGTGCTAAATGTTAGATCCTTCCTACCTGTGAACCCTTGGCAAATGACTCTGTCCCCAGGTACAGCTCCTGCTGGAGGATCCAGGATCTCCACTTTGTCAGGTGAACTTGCACACATGACCATGGCCTGGGACACGACTCCTCTCATCTTGGCAGGTTTCAGGTTGCACAAGAGGACGACCATTCGATTTTGCATCTATGATACATTTAAAACATTGATGCAAGACACAATTTACCACCACCTTTCTAAGAACATCATTCACAACAATCATTCATACCACAAGTCATCAACATCTTCAACAAATTCATGAAAGGAAACCTTATGCTTTAATTGCGCTACAGCAGGTTTGAGCAGGATGATGCACTGTTTTTTTTTTTTTTACGAAAGGTAACTACTTTTGGAGTCCTTTGGCCCTTTGATTCCAACGCACCCCATTAATTTCCGCCATTTTGAACTTTTGAACTCTAAAAAAAGTTCACACTTCTTTGTTTTACCTTTTAGTTTCATTGTATGAATTTATGAAAGAAAAAATCAAATACCTGATCTAGGGGAATGTGCCTGACGAGTCCACTGACAACCGTGCGAGGAGCAGGCTCTCCAACATCCACCTTCTCTACATAGAGGGCGTCAGCATCTGGGTGCTTCTCAGCAGTGATGATTCGGCCAATTCTCAGATCAAGACGAGACACATCTACTTTTAATTCTTCAGACTGAGCTGCTGGCTTCTTCTCTTGTTTTTCTAGAAAATAAAAAGCAGACACATAAATTATCTTGCTCAAGAAAGGGAACTAGGTCACCTTTTTATCCATAATTTTTGTGAGTGTACTGCGGCAATTGGCTAGTCTGACAAGCTGCACTACATTATTAAAAGGCATACTCAGGTTAGGACTGATAGAACAGGCTCAATCCAACCCAGACTATATTATTAAAAGGCATAGTCCAGCTATGACTGATAAAACAGGCTCAATCCAAGGGGCGGAAGCAGCAGCTGTCTAAATTCGTCTATGCACACTGTTGAAACCAGACCAGACATTGTACAAGGACAGAGCGATATAACCAACGAAACTCAAGGGGACAGCTACTGAGGACCTGTGATAGGTTTGTAGATGTACATCTGTAACAAAACCATTTGCTACCACTGGGGCACGCCAAGATATGTGGCATAATAAACAAATAAATACATAAACACATATACACACTAGGGTGCATCAGTTGCCCCAATGTTGGAAATTCAACTTGTACCCAATTTTAAAATATGACAAAAGTAAAGAAAAGAATATCTGTGAAATATTTTCTGGATTGAATCATGTCTAAGGGGTCCACCAAGCCTTTAAAGTCATTACCTCGACAACACATAGAAAGAAACAGTTTTTCACAAATAACTTTGAAAATAATGCCTCTAGCCCTATAGTGTCAATGAAAGTTGAATATAAATGTGGCTATTACGCATCCTTTGGTACCAGTTTTATATGTGTAGCTTCAACGGTTTTCGAGATATGCATTTTGGTCAGTTTGCCATTGCAATACACATATAAACCAGAGTTGAAGGTAGTCATGGTCTTAAACTAAACTGTTTGCACCATGTGCAATGTCCATAAAACCAAACCTGTAAATACTCACTCCCATCAGATTCATAGCACCATTGCAGTCAAAGTTGGTTCAACACAGATAACAGACCTCGACTACAACTACAACAAACTCAAGGCATGGCAGTTGAACATTCTAACCACCATTTTGAAAAGACTTCCAAGAAGCCTTGATGGTTAGAAGCCTTCTTAAGGCTAGGGGTGTGAGGATTTACCACATACTACCGCCAGCTTGTCCAGGCAATGAATCCTCACTCCCATCCAGGTCACGGCACCAATGTAGCCAAAGTCAGTTTGACCACTCACAAGTCTCAAAGCCGCCACTTTATGAAATACAACAAACCCATGGTATGTGAATCGAATTACCTAACCACTGAACTGAAAAGCCCAAGCTTCCAACTCAACGGTTAAGTGTTCTTAAGGCTATGCTGAGGAGGTAGGCCTACTACATTATACCTCCTGCTAGTCCAGGTAGTTGGCATCCATTACACTAGTGTGTTTGCTTATGGTTAGTCCCTTCTTTGGTGCACCTAACAAATTCAGCATGTACTTTTCCCAAGAGTGGTTGCTTGGTGTTGCCAGGAATGCAGGACTGGCTGTTAGATTATGTGGTAACAGGTTCCATGTCTCTATCAAACATTGTGAATGAGGTAACCAGTGACAAGCGTAATGATTCCACCTTCAGGTCAGTGAAAACCTGGTTAAGGAGGACCTCACCAATGTGGTGCTGGAGTATTGGTCAGCCCAGTGAGAGCTGTATGGTAAAACAGGCTGCTGAGAGATGTTTGACACAGTGGTCATTTAACATGTTGACAACCATATCAGCACAGCACCAGTCCAGCAGCAACTTGCATGTCAACTGGGCATTGATCACTCCACATGCCTCATTGGTTTGCTTTTGCTAGCTAATGTTGGATGTAGCCTAATGGGCACCAAATTCAATTGAATTGAGTAATACAAAGTATACAAAGACACAACTACTGATATGATGGGTATGTAGCCTAGGCCTATTATTACATATTGCTTAGATAAAAGCAAAATCCTCAGTTTTCTTTGGCTGCAGTCTTGTTTACGTCAAATCTCAATGTAAGCACTTTTTTACTGCATCATCCAACAAAAACAGATGTTAGGTAGCACCCCTAAATCATCATGTATTGGAAAAATATTAATATTGCATTTTTGTTTCTACCTATAGCCTATTTGAACACTTTTAGCACTCAGCCATTGTTAAGTCAAACCAGCAGTTTTAATGTCACTAGGGGGGAAATAAAATGCACTGGACAAAAAAGAAGAAAAAGGGTGTGGTGTTTGGTAACGGTAGCACCTCAAGTAAAAAAAAAAAAAAAAAAAAAATGGCAAAAAATGGAAACCGAAACAAGTCTATTGTCAAGTCCTTATGCACCTTGAGTGGAATCCAGTAACCCTTAAAGCTCCGGTAGAAGTCTAAATTCCATTTTCAAGTTGGGGAAATTTGCACAAAACTAAAAATAATCCAACAAAAAACCAACAACTTGACAGTGAAAAACCGTGGGGGAACTGGAACCAGAGCCTAGCCCAGCCCCAACGACCGAAGACCAGGCAACCAAGGAGAGGTGGAACACCACTATCCAGGAGCTTGAGGAGTCGGGGGTTCGATCGCTGGCACCTGGAAAAGATACAAGGTAAAAACGCTACAGCACAAAGAAAAGTACTTACCTTGCCATCCCATAAACAACCTGTAGAGGGAGAAAATGTCTAAGACCACAGATGAGCTGAAGAAGGACAGGGACGCGGAAAAGAGGACCTTTTCCCGCCTAGCCAAGTCCTTGCTGAGGACCCATGAAGACAAGACTGTATCCGAACTGGAAGATGGGTTCAACACCCTTGTAACAGCAGCAGAAAGAGTATGGGAAGCCAACCAGGATCTGGAAGCCAAATTCCTCTCAGACAAGAAGACTGAAGTCGATGCTGAGGAGGAGGCAAAGTTAACCGATCGTCAAAGAGCTGACCTCGAAAAAGCTGCTGGTGAGTGTGAGATGACCCTAAAACAAGTCGAACTTCTTATGCAAAATGTGCTGTGGTCTTGCAATGGAGAACACGAAGTCCTAATTGCGCTCCAAGTGGCCGAAGTGGAGTATAGCAGAACAGCTGCAGTGGACCCCAGCGGACGGGAGGCCTATGAGTTCCTGCTCGGTCACCTCCAGGACCTAGCAAAGGCAGCCCAAGAATCTTTTCAGCAGTGGAAGCGGTGGGCCCCGTCAGAACAGAAAAAGGATGTCCAAACCCGGTTGGAAAAGCTGAGCCGAAACATCCCCATGCTCATATGCAGAAAAGTGGACTTCGTTAGTGAGAAGCTGGAAAATGAACATGGTAACGAAGAAAGCCATGAAGAGGAGTGTTCTGAAAATCACGGATCATCCAATGAGGAGGATGAGGGCATAGAGCCCAACGAGGAGGATGCTGCTGAGGAGGAAGATGGAACTTCTTTTAAAGAGGAGCCTCAGGAAGAGCATCCATTTGAAGATGAGTTGGCTTCAGTGAGCGCAGCTGCCAAAGAGTTCGTGACCAAGCCAAAACTGCCAGTTAGTCAAGCCCAAGGCTCTGACCTCCCACAGCTCAAACACTCTGAGCAACAGGCACTCCAGGAGGTGTTGGAGCAAAGTGGGAGGCAGGGGTCTGCACATGGTTGGACTAAATTGGACGGCCCAGCAAAAGTTAAAGCTACAGCTCCTCCAATCCAGATGTGTGACGATGGCAAAGTGCTTGGACCAGGCTGCGTCACTAAAGACGACAGGCTTCACGTCAGGACCACAACTAACTCCCGAAAAAGGAAGAAAATGATGTGGCTTCAAGGTAAAGTTAGGCCTCAGATTCCAAATCCCTTGAGGAAAAGACTGCTTAGGCAAGTGGCTGGACTGCGTAACCCTGGCGGCCTGATCAGTCCTGCAAAGCCAAAAGGTGGCATCCTGATGCGCAAGGTGGGCAGGAAATCCAGACGCAAAAGTTCCCCCACCAAATGCAGTTGGATTATTAGAATCAAAAGCCACACACGAGCCCAGAACTGGTGGCGGTGGACTGCTGGGCCACAGAACGTCACAGATGTGCTCGGAAGAAGTGGAGGCCCCAAAGACCAGCATGGAGACTCGGGGTGGCAGAGTGGCCCGGAGCTCTTGACCTTTCCCAGAAATGAGTGGCTAATCAAATCTGCAAAGAAGAGCATGACTGTTGCCCAAAGAAGCATCAGGAAGCTGCTGAAGGGATTGGTGGCTGGACTCACAAGGGCACAGGCTATGAGGCGAGTACCCTCTCAAAGCCAGACTCGGGCTGAATGGAGACCGGCATGGTCAGCAGTTCAGGACTGTAATTATGTCAGTGACCTGTCCAGACTTCTGGAGACTACTGACTGGTGCTGGAGGGCAACAAGAAAGTTCCTCGGACCAAACCCCCAACAGGCCAAAGGGGGAGGCAATCCCTTTAAGTGCCATTGGTTGGTCCCAAGATGGTGCAAGAGTCCTCTGTGCTGTGACACTCAAGAACCCAAGCAACGGTCCTGCAGGGGTACCCAGTGGCAGGACGTCCTGTTGCTGTTGAACAAGAGGCCCGCTGATGGCATCACCTAGAGTTTGACTTTGGAGCAGCGACCTTCCCACTAAGCCTACTGGAAAGATCGAGTGGGAGGTGTTAAGTCAAACCAGCAGTTTTAATGTCACTAGGGGGGAAATAAAATGCACTGGACAAAAAAGAAGAAAAAGGGTGTGGTGTTTGGTAACGGTAGCACCTCAAGTAAAAAAAAAAAAAAAAAAAAAAAAAAAAATGGCAAAAAATGGAAACCGAAACAAGTCTATTGTCAAGTCCTTATGCACCTTGAGTGGAATCCAGTAACCCTTAAAGCTCCAGTAGAAGTCTAAATTCCATTTTCAAGTTGGGGAAAATTTGCACAAAACTAAAAATAATCCAACAAAAAACCAACAACTTGACAGCCATATCATATTCAGAATTGTGTTTTTTTATGCAACCTATAGGCCTACGTTTTTAAAAGATTTGTAGCTTATCTATGATTTTAAAGTTCATGGTGTTCATAGTTCCAGAATAATATAATTAAGTTATATGTTGTTATAATAATTGCCTTTTATGATTTTGCAAATGAATGAAGTACATTTCAGATTTCATTGTTGGCCTACTTTGCAGTTACTGCCGCAATTTACATTGTTTTCAACAGAAAAATTGACACAATTGTCATATCTCAGAAAGTCAAGAAGATACAGACATACAACTGGTACCAAAAGATGCGCAATGCCCATATTTATATTCAACTCTCATTGACATTATAGGGCTAAATCCAATATTTTTGGCGTTATTTGAGAAAAACTGATATTTTCGGCCCGGTTTTAGTAGAAAACTTCAGAGGCTCGGTGGACCCCTTAGACATTGATCAAATTTGATGAAATTTCTCATGGAAGTTTATTTTAGTAAGTGTAAAAAAATGATTCTAGGTACAAGTTGAATTTCACAAAATTTTAAAAACGTGGGGCAACTGATGCACCCTAATACACACACACACACAATATCTTCTTCTGATCCTGTGAGGAATACTAGTGGTAGATGCTAACCTTGCTCTTGGCCAACTGTACTGATTCTTCTAGCCATGCTGCCTTCGACCTTACATTTTGGTGCATCCGTCATCTCTCTCTAGGTCACTGTCTGCATCAAATCTACTCAATCGTTCAAGGGGAAACTGGACCCAAGTCTTAGGTGATGCCATTGCCAATTCAGATGTTTACAATGTTTAGAAATCATTCCAGCAACTTACCCTTTTTCTCTGGTTTCTTCTTCTTGCCCTCTGCGTCCTTCACAGGTGCATTTCCACCGGAAGCCATGCGTGCAGGGGGGGCAGATACAGGCGAGGAGGCTAGAACTTTGGAGGCACTCATGGCCGCCGGGGGCCCAGCAGGCATAGCTACCTCCCTCCCTGTAAAGAGTCACACACACACAAAAAGCTTATTGTAAAAGCTAGCTAGCTGCTATTTGTCAAGTGCTTCAAGAGAATTTGCCCATCTAACGTTCCTTATCGGAGTTGTTTTGTAAGTGTTCTGAATATCGCTGGGTTCACTTGAACACAAATATACGGGGCTTATTATGGTTTCAATTATATTTGTTATATGGCGTATATAAGACTGAGAAACTTGTGAAGCTCCAGATACAGGCAAAGCAGCAAAGATTGTTATCATAGCCAGCAGTATATAATGTATGCGAGTAAGCACATTTGCTAAGTTCAGTAAAGTGATGTCCCATTTATTAAGGAAATATTCCACTTCCCTTAGCGAGGTGACTTTACTGTTGAGGGCACTCAAAAACAAGCTTAAATTTTAAGGGGAGGAAGTGGGACGGGGCCTTAGAATGGTTGTGAAATATTACTGAAACACTGACTCAACAAAAATGGTCACTGTAGTCTTAGCATTGAGTGTAATTTCATACAACATAGAAACAACTATGAAAGAGAACATCCAAATCCTAGTCATTGGCAACATATTTTTTCTTTCTTATTATACGGGTCTCTAAAATGTTGAGGGAGGCTTCATTCACTTTCAATGGTCCTCCTCAATGTTTGCAGGTCAGTTATTTTTGTATAATGACCGCTGAAAAACTAAAATGACCGCTGTCAATGGCAACAAGTTTTTTGCTTGAGATTCACTTCTCTGTATCATTCCGCGCATAGAGATCAACAATGACACATCGTTGAAAGTGAAAGGACATCAGCTGCGTTCTATAGAATGTTTCAAGTTGAGGTTTCTTTGCGAACTATTTGTTTCTCCACAGAAGCCAATGAACATTAACAAATAAAATGTAAAAGACATTCTGTAAAATATTATATTGTTGTGTTGGCAAGGACCCGTACAATAAGCAGGATAATGTATTGTCCGCCGGAGGTCTCTGATTCCTCATCTCGGAAAAATATTTTTCTATAATGACCGTCGGACAATACATTATCACTAACTTTGTGCATGTGTGTGTGTGTGTGTGTGTGTGTGTGTGTGTGTGACTGGACGAGCCTCCGGGGTTGCACTGCTCAAGGTTTGAAAACATGTGTGTGTCTCCTTAATGTGGTAGACTATGTGAAACACTGGAATTAATGTGGAGTAGGCACGTGACGGAAATAAGAATCGTTGAGAAGATCATCATTTGGAACCAGTTCGAACCGGTTCTCGATACCCATCTCTATAGGCACAAAAATTTCAAACAAAAAAATACAACCCACCTGCTTTCCTGTCTTTTTCCAGGAGCTGTTTGCTTATTTGCTCAATGCTTTCCTTCAATTTAGCATTTTCAACTTTTAACTTCTTTTCCTCTTGGACAATGGCCTGAGCAACTACAAATGGAGAGAATTTATTATGCATAGATTATAAAACTTAAATTTCTTGTATGTATTGCCGTACTGAGGAGGAACAATGTAAATGACTTCTATTAATTCAAGTATCAATATCAAGTATTACTCACTCGCTTTTTCCTTTAGAAGGTGAACTTGCTGCTTCAGGTACTCTATAAGCTTGTCTGCTTCTGTGGCTCTTTGTTCCAGACGCTGCAGTGTAGATGAATGACCCGCCATTCTGCCTAAGGATCGTACAACATACCTGTAAGAGAAGGCAAGAGAAGCAATTCCACTACACTATTATCTATTGCATAAAACTGAATGACTGGAGTACCTTGTTCAGTCCATTTGTGTATTAATGGGAGGGTGGCCAAAGACTGCCCGCCCCCTTGCCTACGCAGTACGCACCCCCGTTTTTTGTTTTTTTGTTTTTTACCCGCATACGCATAAGTTTTAAATTAGACCCGACGGTAACGCGCAATGAGGCCCATTAGCGGCATCTGCAGGTTACATCATGCTACTGCACCATCTATTGCCTATGCTGAGGAGGAGAGGATAAGACGAGGGCAACCTGCAACCAGCACTTTCTGGGGACATTTTCAGAAAGATGTAAGCAAATAATTGAAATGACTATAGTGTAAATAACTAGCCTCAACTTCTGACATTTCCACTTGGACCAATGTGACTATGTCTGTCTCATGACATATTCATTTTTGATAAGTCATGGAGCCCTACATAGATGGCCTGATAAAGCACCTGGAGCTGAGGTTGCAGCAGGTTTTGAATTATTGGTGCTTTCAGCATTCTGGGGCCTCAGAGACAACAGAGGGATGACTGAGATTTTCAGCCATCTCCAGATGCTGGCAAAGCAATTCCCAATTATCAAGGAGAGGGAACTTCTACACGAATGGGTGACTTTAAAAGTCCTCATCTCCACTGGAGTTCTAAAGGCAAGTCATTACCACACAATTACAGTTACAAAATTCTTTTTATCTATTCAGGCATTATAGATTCATGACAGACAAAGTCCAAGTTGGAGATCATGTATGCAATGGCATCAGGTTATGATGAGCTGCATCTCCTGTATCCAAACCTGTCCTTACTGTGTGCAATTGTCCTCACGATTCCAGTGTCAAGTGTCAACTGAGAGACAGACTTCTCAGCTATGAACAGGGTGAGTCTATAATCAGCTCACAATCTTAGATCCTATCAGAATTTTAAATGATAGCTGTGCCTAAAAAACTAATGTCAATTCTCTCTGTGTATAGATAAAGACTGATCTAAGGAATAGGCTCCAGGGTGACAGCCTCACAGCCTGCATGCGAATCAGCATCAATGGTCCACTTGTCGGACAGTTAAATTATCGTAGGGCCCTTGAACTGTTCTTTGAAAGACCCAGGAGGATGGCCTGCAGTGACACATCATGCAGACTGTGTCATAAGTGAACAGCTACTTGAACCTGTTGTTTTTTCAACCTGTTTTTATTTTGCACACTTGAGTTGAATGTTGTTGTTATTGAATGTTGTTGTTGTACTGTACTGATTGCACTTTCATTATTTGAATGTTGTTAACTGATATTGCTGATTCCACTATTCTACTTTAACTATTTCATTTATTTGTTCTGTAATAAAAGAAGGCAACCCCCTTCAGATGATACTGGCCTGTGACTGACTGTGTTTGTACCTCCCAGGCAACGCCCCCTCTCCCCTGGTCATCTTCGCCCCCTCCATTCTACTGGGTACCACCTTGCCTAGCTCATTTTCTGCGGGAAACCCTGTATAGACGAATCACGTGATCTAGGCAGCTCAATAAAGGCGCCCGCCTTTATTGTCTACATGTCATGTCTACATGCTCTCCCACATTCACATGTGCATGCACCTTGATGCCTCTCAGCCTGGGAGATATAAGGTAGCCTATCAATCAATGATGCTTATAGGAAAAAATAAGCATCGTAGCATAGGTCAACATAAGCAGTCACAGTCTAATTGATTTTACACACACATCTTAAAAGTTATATTTTATATATGTAGCTAAGACAGCGGCCGCTGAGTGCGAAAAGTGTACAGCGATCTACACTCAGCGATTTCACTGTTGAGAGGGCACCATCCCAGTACTTACAGTACACTTCACAGTAGTACAGCAAGTACAGGTATTGGAACACATGGCATGCTTAACTCTTACCTCACTCACGTCAGATGTAGCGCTACGCGCGTTCATCTGATATTCAGCGATAGACGAATTATTTCAGGAGCCAGAAATCCTTGAATCTAACTGGGCAAACGGCTTGTCCATCAATTTAATTGACGTACACTGCAGCCAACCACATCGAAACCAACCGAAGACGCTCGTTACGTTTGTTGGATTGGTTGGATTCAAAACAGTTGCTTCTTCGCTACGTCACACCCTCTACAGCGGCCAGCGGCCCTGATTGGTCCGGTTAGAGAATAATGGCTTGAAATCTCTCTGATGGGCTTCAACATCAGATCGTTGCGCGGAAGTGCCTTACGAAAGTTACGTAGCGCATGATCTGACGTGAGTGAGGTAAGCTTAACTCCTCATCTGTGACAAACCGCAATATATGACGAATATAGTCGGCAAAACAAAACATCATTTTGGTTCTGAAAATGTTTCATACTTGCTAACCCTGAGATTTTTTATAAGCACTTTGCTGGTGCAAAAAAAGCACCCTCAAACGGCAACCAAAAAGATTATCGGCGTGTAAAGTCCTCAATGTTTTAAAGGCCAAGAATCCCCCGGCATTCTAAGACTCAGTGGACATGCCCATATTGCCTAGTATTTCACATCGGAGGCACTATAACTTTGGTCAAGTTTTGGTCAAATTTTACAACAGAATTTGGCAAACACAATTAATTAATTTGCAGCAGGTGCTCTATCTGACTGGCTGAACTCCATACACTACTCCCCAGTATGCAGCATGATATGTAAGCAGCAGAAAAGCCTACTGACCACATGACCAGAACCTCATTAAATTATTGACTGCAGGTGCTCTACCTGACTGAAGGTTGGTTGAGCCCCATACTACTCCTGTGATATTGGTAATGGACTGTGCACTACACACTGCTTGCTGCAGAGATCAGTGTATGAGTAGAACGTACAGTAGCAGTCAAGTGGTAGGCACTTTCGGGAACAGCCAGGGGTGGACTGGCAATAGGGCACACAGGGCAAATGCCCGGTGGGCCGACACACTATTTGGGCCGACGGCCCTGACATTCTCACTGTAACTGTAATCATAGGCTTATTTTCTAATGGTCTGACCCGTATGGTGGGCTGGTCTTGCTTGAAATGCCAGGGCCGTTTTTTTTTGTCCCAGTCCGCCCCTGGAAACAGCGACTATGTAGCATGCAGTGACAAATATCACAGCGGCAGTACACACCTGTTGTCCATTAATTAATGAGGTTCTGCCCATGTGGCTTGTGGGCCTTTTCTGCTGCTTGCATAACGTCATAGAAATATATTTCTATGGCATAATGTTGCCATGCTGCACACTGGGGAGTAAGATAGTATATGGGGCTCAGCCAGTCATGGCATAGCAGTATGCCATTTCGGAAATGGCAACAGTATTACCGAGTAAATATGTGTATGGGGTTCCGTATTTTGATTTCCGAAAGTTTGCAACCCTAGTCATGAGTCAGACCACCTTCGCAATGTAGTTTCAGTGACGTCCAAAGTCCAAAGAGGAAGAAACCGAACACTCAGAAGAACTGTAGAGAGCATTTCCATGCACTTTGTGTAGACACCAGATAATAAGGCTTTTTAAAAGTCTAGGCAGCACTAGTTCGTTCAAAGGGCGCAGCCATCTTGGAAATCTGAACTTAGTAACGTTAGTCAGACTTAATGCTTTGGGTTGCTAATGCCAAAGGAATACGTTATATATAGCCAGAGAAACTTAGATATAGCCTATATAATAATTGGTGACAGATTTAAATGAAGTGAATTAACGTTAACCTGGAATAAGCGCTACAGAAAGGAGAAAAGCATCGCCCAGCTCGTGGATGGGGAAATATACTATCTGTGGAAATAGCACTAACGTTAGCAATTCTGATAGCTGTAACGTTAACGTTGTTTTCTTTAATGTGCAAACTGACTTGGCATGGTGCATTTTTGTGACTATCGGTCTTAAATTTCATACATTACTTACATTAAGTTGACAGAAACACAAAATGTTCCAGACCCAGCGTTTCAGTCCAGTGATATCTGCGATGGATACTACCGTGGACACAACCAGACACAACCCAGCTTGTCAATGCTAACCACGCGCAATCATTCTGACGGAAGTTACGGGGCGAAGAATCTTCTTCTTCTTGTGCAGAACCTTTGTGACTTTACCACCGCCATCTACTGGACTGAGGTGTGATCATGGATAATACACACTACACGGGGTGTGATCATGTCATTAAAGAAGTGAACTGTAGGTGGCGGTATGCGCCTGAAGGCGAAGATGAAGAAGAAGACCTTCGTATACACCCTGTATACACCATAGTACCATAGTGCCATAGCCATCTGATCATTGTCTGACGCTAGTAGTGTTTGAAATCTTAAAACAGCTAGAGTGATGTAAGTGCATTTCCAATTTTTTGTTCGTTTTACGACCAACTTCCCCATTGAAAATGTAACATTAGTCAAGCGGCGGTTTGTCATGGTAGTTTGTAGCTTAAGGGTAAACTAACGTTAAGCTAACGTTAACGTTACTGTCAAATTAAGGCGAACGCTATTCTCAAAATTGATGGTATCAATAGAGGAAGTATACTTTAACAATAGCTATACAATGCCTACACCATCGAGTAATAAATGACTAATGTCACCTAACGTTACTACTGCTACCATCTTGCCATCAAACTCATGATAATGCTTTTACCCAGTTGTTTTCACGTGATGTCCTGCGGAAGTACGTGAAGAGGTTTAAATCAGAGACATACTAAACGTTAGAAAGATTATAAATATTACTTTTGTGCAGTTGTGAGATAATTAGATGTTGATGCTCATCCAGACTGCACTGCATTTTTTCTTGTTCAAAACATTGCATTCTATAGTAACGTCAGCCTTGTACAGCATATAGGCCTACTGTTCGTGGTGTTGGGAGTTGTTTCTCCCTTCTTAAGTCTAAGTTACTAGCCTACCCGCTCTTTTGTTTTTGGTGACTTTTTGGTGATGTTTTTAAGCCCAATGTTGTTACACCTTCATAACATCTCAACTTTACCAACCTCGTTGTTATTAGCCCAACCACAGACTTGTGTGTGAGTGGTAGACCAAAACATGTACACAGGCAGAGTTGAGCAGTGGACTGAGGAAACATCCTTGGGTGGCAACAGTGTTGGGGTTGTTATACTGGAGAGACCACATCCAGTCAGAGTTTTGTCTGACAGGAAGCTCAGGATCCACAAGCTGTCAGAGATGTAGACCCTTGCGCTAAGTCACTAAGGCCCAATCCCATTTCTACCCCTTACCCCGCTGCTTAGTCCTTCCCCTTGGTTTTTGTATGTTCCCTTCACCTCGCGGGAATGCTCAAAAACCAAGGGGAAGGGCTAGGCAGAGGGGTAAGGAGCAGAAATAGGATTGGTCCTAAATCACCTTTTCATGGTTCTGATTGTATAATATGCCTTTTCCTTTGAATTGACAGATGTACTAAAGAGGTGGATATTTCTTGTGGAGTGAGTATGAAACCATTAGGAGATGCTCTGTTGGGAGCCTTTACTTTCTTTGCCTCACCACTCCCCCATGATGTCTGTGGCAGCAATGGACTCCCTCTGACACCCAACTCTATCAAGATACTGGGGCGTTTTCAACTTCTGAAAACCATCTGCCATCACAGGTTATGTCAATATGTTGACATATCTAGGGGGAAGCATGGTATGTAAACCACTTCAAACACTAGATGATGATGTTGTTGTTGTTGTTGTTGTTGTTGTTATTATATAGAGCATTATCAGGGAATGTTGTCAAGTCTAGAATGTAAGCTACAAGTGCATGTATATTGGGAGACTGCATCATTGGAGTAATCATTGATGGAAAGGTCTTGATCTGCTTAATGCAGATGCAACTTCCCCCCTTTGCCTACACAAATTTCTCCCCAAGGAGACAAAATAAAGCAACACACACACACACACACACACACACACACTCTTGCATAAATAGAACAGACGTTGGCAAATGTTTACACCTCCCGCCCTGCTTTTACCCTTTGTGGTTGCAACTCGCCACCTGCTAGGTCACTTAATGCCAAGTTCACACTACACGATATTAGAGACATTTCTGAGGTCGCAAATCACAGGTAGTCGTGGGGAAACTCAGCAGTGGATCTGGGAGCGCAAATCGTCATTTGTGAATTACTCTCTGACATGATTTAAGGCAATCGTGGGCTTGACGCAAGTTGTCAGCAATTACAGGACAACGGCCAATCAAGCAACATGACGCACGTTGTCGTCTTTAAATTTTCCAAACTCAGCTTCCAAAAAACTTATTTAAAGTTACACTTCTTCACCAAACAACAACATTCTTTGAAGACAGTCATGTGAAGTTTACTTGCTAAAACAGAAGATAAAATTGGCTATCCATACAACCTCGTAAATAATTCTAAAATATTTTTGCAGCAATAACGAGGTTTAAACAGTACAGGCAACATGAGAGCAGTGGCAAACTAACTAGTGGCAGACAGGTCTGTATAGTCTGTAGGCCTATGCTATTATTGTAGAGGACTATACAAGCGTGGACACAATCAGCGGACCCTAGGCTCTGTCTATGCCGGGTCTTGTAGTGTGAACGCAGAGGTCGCAGATCAACCTCGCGCCCGACCATGAGACTCCCGATACTAAAATGCTAGTCGTAAAATGTGAACACTGGAGAGCTCACAGACGTGTCTTGTTTTGTCGTGACGTGACTAATAACATGCAATCTGTACTTGGCGTAAGTACAGTAGAACTTCAAGTGGCTATATATTTATAAATATATTTTATACATTTGTTTTTAGATCTGGTAAGAATTCATAGTGAATATATGTAAAGCTATCATAAAACAGCATTAACTGAATGAATTTTTTTTTTTTTTTTTGATGAATTAATTTTTTTTTACTCTCCTGTATAGAACGCTTGGTGGTGGTGGCTGAGCATTATGAAAATAACTTGATGGACTATTACAAGCAACGTACACCAATCTGGTAAGACATTATTATTATCTGGCAAGACCAGTGTAATTTCTGCACCATCTACTGTATGTTGGATTGAGATGGTAGCTACTTGGAGCTCATAGCAGTTTTATTTTCAGCCCTGAAGAACTCCTGCAAGTAGCCTATGAGATCTTAGAGGGCCTAGAATTCATGAACAGACATGGAATGGTTCATCGAACTCTTTGTCCTCAAAATGTCCTCTTGGATTGTAAGGTAAACAATCAATCAGTTTGTTTGCATTGTTTGCATTAACCAGTTGGTTTGTCATCCAGCAAGATACATTGTCAGGATTCTCCAAATCATTGCGAGCATAACTTTCTAACCTCTAACCTTCTTGAAATACTGTACATGGGAGCAAACATGCACAGTAAATGTTGAGAAACTTGGTAATAATGTTTCAGAAATAAAAATGTATCCATATGACTTATTTTTTAGGGGAATGTGAAATTAGCCAAATTTGGTTTTTATCACATGACCGATTATGGAGCAGATGTGGATTTCCCCATAGGGTAATTGTATTTACCTTCTCTGACACAGAATCTATATTGTAGTAGTTAATGTTATGATAAAACATGATGTACTCTATAAAAATCTGTGAAACCGTTTCCAAGTCCCCCTGTCCGAGTTAATCTGGCATAAAAATGAAATCCTCTTTTCCAGACACCCGTCATATCTGGCACCAGAAGTCATTGCCCAAGGCGTGATCAATCCAACCAACTCTTTCCATACTAATACTCCTTGCATGTCTGGGCCCAAGACAGATGTGTGGTCCTTGGGGATTTTACTTGTTGAGCTTTGTATGGTAAGCTTGATGACACTGTTGAGATTGTCTAAGATTCTGATACCTTACCCATTAGATGATATCTATTGTAAGAATTAGGCCTTCAAATATTCAAAACATTTGCCTGGCAGTGCTATACAGACAGTACGAGGAGCACCCATGAGTACAGGGACAAAAAAACTCCCTTCTATTTGTAAGAATCCATTTTAGGAAGAAACCTTGGACAGATCTACGCCTGATTAGCTCAACCCAACTGACTGGGGCCCAATGAAGTACTCATACAGTCAATGGTCTAGTGATGGTTTTGACTAAGTAGCGTACAGAATACAGAATGAGTACATGAGAAATGAGTACAGAATATTGCCTGACAGTATTAGATGGCCAAAGCATAGTTTGTAGAGCTGACAATCAAATGGAAGATTTCCTCAGACAGACTTCATCTTGAGGTATAATTCATCAGGGAGGCAAGGAGTCTGTTTCATTTCAAAGCCAATTGACTTTGTTTTTTTCTCTCTTCATAGGGAAGGCGACTCTGGCAGAATATTGAAAAAAGTGAAAGCTTTAAATTTATTCTCAACTTAGGTATGTGGTTCTTTCTTGTACTCAATGTGGAAAATAATATTGGTGGAGTTACATCTTATAAGTTAAAAGTTTGTCACAATTGCTTAGCTATTTATTCATTTACTGTTAAAATAGGGTAATCATTGTAATCATTATGAACTGAACTTTGTAACATCTGTAAGTGTTTAGCCCATTTAATCCCAGTTTTTGTCCCAGACATAAAAATATGCAAATCATGTGCCATTACTAAATGGTCAATTCTTTTTAAAAAAAAAAATTCATGCAGAAGTTGTGGAGTTGAGGCAGTAGGCCTAGTGGTGGTGTAAAGTGTTTAACCATTGCACTATTGTAAAATTGGTAACACTTTATTTAAAGGTACTGGCGTAAGACTGACATGACGCTGTCATTAACTATAACATGACGTTGTCAAGAATCTGTCATAAACTTTATAAACCTGCATGTGATTCCCCCATATATGCTGTCAGTACTTTGTCAGTAATGTGTGAAGATTTGTGTGTGTAATGCACAGTAGTCATGACTTAAAGCCATTATGGGAAAGCTCCCAACTTTTTTGAAATTAGCCCCAGACCCATTTTTAAGCTGGGTTTTTTTTTGGGACCCAATTTGAGATTGCTGTATTTCAAAACTATTTTAGCTCCTGTAGGTTCTTAAAATTGTCAAGGATGAAAAGGTAGCCCAAAATGCATCCAATAGTAACAGCTGGAATTACAGTATGATGTAATGTCTTTCATGTAGGTTGCATGGATGATATAGTCACAGTTCTTGCAGAGGAGCATGGCTGCTTAGACGCTCTGAAGGTAAGCTTATGTGAGCTATCTGTTTGTGTTTAAGGTCTTGAACTTCCATTTCCTCACTTGTTCTGGTGCCATACTTTATTCCCTCAATTGTTCTGGTGGAGATCATTTTCTAAAGTTGTGAAGTGTCAAGATGATAGGAGATGGTTGTTATAAAACCTGCTCATCCTGGGGCATCATGTCTCGTGGGCTAGTGTGTCGTAACGTAGATCCAGTGTCCCAAGTTCAAGTCTGACCCGAGGTCATTTCCTGATCCTTCCTCATCTCTCTTTCCCACTTGGTATTAATTGGCCACGTGGAAGTTCCCCCAATATTCATAAGCAATTAAATTTTTTGTTTAATCCTGTGTATTCCACTAATAAAATGTTTGTTTTACAGGTGCTACCTGAGAATTTGCTCATTTTAATCAGGAAATGCTTGACATTTCTTCCTTCTAAAAGGTAGGTTCAAATTGCACAGCATACATTCAACCTGTAGTTTAC
>JAODXP020000015.1:27381653-27433958 GCA_027497455.2 Sardinella longiceps | reverse complement strand
GGATTCAGGTGGACTTTGTAGAAAATGTACACAACTAGTACATTTTGGCCTGAAATATGTCCCATATCTTTTCTGAAAGATGTATGCATTCAAATATTAGAGATCAGTGCATGATATGCAAGATATTTGAGAAAGTTGTGAGTAAGTGACGAGGCATTCAGATTCCTATATTTACACCCTAAAACAGCCTCAGAACATCACAAAGTCTCCACCATACTTGACACAGCATGTTGATCATTGTTTTTGAAAAACATCACATCAATAAATCTTACTTTTTCACTGATTTCCAAATTTCACTCTTTACAGCTTTATGCCATTCCATGGTTCCTTACAATGTTCACACGTAAGTATGGCAGGCTTAACTGGAAATAGTGAAAGAAAAGGGGTTAGTTTTGTTTGGGTTTGCAGAGTGCTGTAGGTCCTTGTAACAATAACAACATTTGGTGTAGCACAGACCAAGATAGCAAACTGCCCGCTAACGGTAACCAAATAGAGGTGCAGGAAAATAACACCAAAACATGTCCTTGCCTTCATCAGTGTTGGCTACTGTTTCACTATTTGGTCTGTGTTGTACCAAATGGTCTTCTTCCTGCAGAGAGTACTCAGCAGCCATAATATGGATAGGGATAGTGATTGATTGACTGCTGACTTTTCCTTTAATGTGGTTTGTATCCACAAGTTTCCTGAGGCCTTTACTGTGTAAACAAATGTGGGTCAATCTGCAACAAAAAAAAAATTAAGAAATGGGAAGCCACAGAAGTGTAGCATCTGAGTATCTGTTAAAATATCACTATCTTCCTCCAAATTGCATTTCCAAATGTGTTCAGCAAACATAAGATGATGACCTATGGCTCACATGACTCAGTGAGAATTAAATAATGCCTAACATATGTCCTAAATGCCCCTAAGTGAAACTTGTGGATATTACATCTGAAGGAGATGCACAAAAAATATATATTTTTGAAGATTGTTAAATGTTAGTGACTTGTACTTGTACTCTTGTACTCTTTGGCCTTTGAACTCCTGTTCATTCAAACTAACATACTTTACATTAAATCCTTTAATAATATTATGATCCTTTACACTATATCTTGTCAATATAGTTCCATGTGAGCAATTAACAGCTACATCTGTAGTCAACCAAAATGACCTTCTTTTCTCCTCAGATGTGTTTCCTCTTCATAAGATATTCCACCTCTGGGACACGCTGTTATTAGGCAACTCCTCCTTTCCCTTCTGCATTGGGGTTGCCATCTTACAACAGCTGAGAGATCGCTTACTAGCCAACGGCTTCAATGAATGCATCCTGCTTTTCTCGGATCTACCTGGTATTGAAAATTAATATTACCTCCCTGCTATTGAAATTGACAATGCATTAAATGCTAATTTGCAGAATCTACTATGGTTCTTTCCTGGAGAATAGTGTTCCTATCCAATATGATGTTGATGATGGGGATATTTAGTCTTGATCTCTAATATAATTATGACTCCCCATCTAAAAATCTCTCTATCTTTCGCATGGAATTATCTGATATCCACACTTACATATAGCAGTTAGAGGAAATTGTCCAAAGAACCTACTCCCTGTATTACATGTCAGAAGTGTCTGAAAGTTATTTTAAACATGAATGACACCTTATCAAAATGACCCTCGTCTTTATGTGAGCAAAAATGACCAATGAGTTACTGTAAATAACCCTGCTGTTTAGAAGGTCTCAAATGTAAGAACATCGCTTACATTTTGCTTAGATTTTCTCACGTTTTAAACCGACCACAAAATTGGCTATAGCACCAAGCATGTATTTAATGTTAGTATGCAAGGGATGGGATAAAATTACTGTTACGACATCAGTCCGACTCATTTGATCGGCCTCTTTATCTTCCTTACACTTTGCACTTATTCCACGTATTGCCGTGGTTGACAATGATTTAATAAAAGGTAATGAATTACAGGTATATTACAGAAGCTTCTTCATTGTGGGTAATATAGCTAAAAGCGGGTGGAAGAAACACTGTTGCCTGACAAGGCAGAATTCGGATAGCATTAATATTTATTTAAAAAAATCTAAATGACAACTAATTGCTGCTTATAGTGGTACTGAATAGATTGTCTTTAGGCCTTCATATTTTCTTTAGCCTATCTGTTGACGTGTTTAATAACCGAAAAAGTCAGATGACCAGTTAAATCTTATAGTTTAGCAATTTTTGCTAAATTCTGCCTCCATTCCTGACTAAGATGAATTACGCTTCTGTCTTTCAGAAATTGATATTGAACGGTGTGTCCGAGAGTCCATCAATCTTTTCTGTTGGACTCCCAAAAGTGCCACCTATCGTCAGCATGCCCAGGTTGCCAAAAGCAGCAGCGAGGGGAGCAACAGCAGCTTTGGGAAAACCAGTATTTATCTTCACTCAGAATACCAAGACTTCCCCAAGACTGATTTAGTGAGTTTGTTTTTAAATGTCAATTCTCAGTAGCATGTGGCAGATTGTGGCATCAAGTATATCATGGCGTAGTCATTTTCATGCAAAAAAGGACCTAGTAAGAATATTTTTTTCTCCAGGTTACTCCTTTAATTTACTATGTAAAAAAGAAAGAGAGAAAGAAAGAAAAAACATTCAATGAGAATGTGTTCTTGTATCATGGCTCGTCCTTTTGTCTCAACATTGAGTCACTTGTAGGCAGCAAATCAAAAACTTTTCTCAATTTATAGTAGAGGCTCTGCATTTCTCTCAGTCCAAGGCCTATTTTACTATAGAATCAAATTATATTGAATGTTTGAATATAGCACTGTGTAAACCCATATTGTAATAAATTGTCAGACGTTGAGAAAAAAAAATGCCACAGTAGTGAGCCAGAATGTTCGATTAATTTTTCTTTCTTGCTCACCTGATCTTTTCAGTCTCGGGAGCCATTAAAGTTGTCAGATCTAAAAGCAGAGCTGTCTCCCCGAATCTCTGCTGAAGATCTCATTGATTTGTGTGAACTGAGAGGCTCAGCTCACTTCAAAACACCCAACAAAAGAGCCAGAGTTGGTAAACCCAAGATACTGGCCGTGGATATCCGAAGCCCAGAAGAGTATCCTTTTGCATATTTTCAAAAAAATCATGTTTAGGTTTTTTATGTCCCAACTCCGTTACAGAAGTGGTAAGTGGATCAGGAAGGTTTCTTTTCAACATGGAATAATATTGAAGTACAAAACCAATGCCGTTTGGTAAATTGTCAATAAAAGCCACTAATAAAAGTACTATTATCTTTAGAACATTCAAGCCATACATTTGACAGAGAATGAGTACAAAGACAACAAATCCAACTGTTGAAATCTGGTAAAAGTATTGTTTTAGAGGGAAGGTAGGCTTATATAAAATTTGATACTTGCAACATGGTTAAAAACAGTAGAATACTGCAAAAGTTGAATTATGCACAAAACAACACAACATTTCTACAACACTAACTGCCAAATTTAATGTAAATATATAGACCACATCTTTTCAGATACTCAGCTTCTCTGTGATGGAAACATTCACTGCTCATTTATTACATAATATTACATAGTAATTGAATATTGAATTTTATTATCAAACCCATACAATGATTTCCATTACAGTTATTAGATACACATTGTCTAGTAGTGGGCCGTTATCAGCATTAACAACCTGAGTTAATGCAAGACAGAAAATAATGCAAGAAAATATTGAATAAATAGTGCCATGTTAAATAATTTTCCATGAAAGTTTTATCCTGCTCATTGCCTATATGATCAAGAGTAGTGAGTTTTCCATAGTTTTTTAGTTAATTGCCTGTTGGAAATTGCATTGGAAACTACCAGGAAAGCAACCACAGAAACGTATGACAGGTCTGCGACATTTTAAACAAACGGAGCAAATGGAAAACATGATGAAGACACATAGCAGTTGGGCTTCTGAAATAATGTGTTGGACGAGAAAGAACGCTTACGCTTACTAATACAAAAATATATACAAAAATAAAATACAAAATATGATGTATAATTATTCCCTTTAAAATTAATTTCTTGCCATTTTTTTTAAATAATACTTAATTTTAACTTCCACCTTTCTGGAATTGCGTTATATTTATTAGTTGGTTTAGTTTTGTCAAATTCAAGCAAATTTGCCCTTATTAGCACTGTTCACTGTTCTTGTTTCCATTGCTCCATTAACTTCCAACTATCGGTTTACCCTTGACATGATGCTTTCAGCTTTGGTCGAGGCCATATCTCTGGCAGCGTCAACATCCCCTACAATCCATCAGTAGGGTTTGATGCGCCAGAGCCAGCTCTCTGTCCTGCTGTTACCACACTTACCAGCTATAAAGGACGAGTCATCGTAGTTCTCAGTAATGTGGTGAAAAATGCAGTCATGGTAAGTGTTTCTCCATATTTTATAGCCTTTTATTTGCCCGATTTGCTGATGCACTTTGTTACACAGTTGCCAATATATCTGTTAGGCCTCAAACACACCTCTCCAACTCTATCAATGGCTTTGGCTGCCATTACCAAGTGACCAATTATTCTCATTCTTATTCAAATATATTAGTTAATGAAAGTGTGATGCACTAAGTCTGTGTAATGCTCTTATCCTGGGTTAGATCCTGGTTATTAGAAATGTTTGTATGTTTATAGGTTTATGTGACCAAACTCTAAATAAGAATCTGAATCCCTTGTTAAAATAATTTTCAAAATGTCCAAAATTCCTAAAGTTTCCATGGAAAGTTGCCAGAAATTTACCTGAAATCAGAATAAAGAGAAATTATTTTAGGTTGGAATGCTTATCCTAATAAGCTGGTAACATGATGTCCAAGTAGAGGAACAAACAGCAAATAAAGTACAAATTAATTATGAAAATGTCTCACTTTAGACTAAATTGATTACATTGTCTTAAGTATTGTTCGTTTGTCTCCCCAGTTCTCCACCCACTTAGTTAAAATGAATTATCCTCGAGTCTGTGTCTTGGACGGAGGCATCAATAAAATGAAGGTTACTGGACTCCTAACTGTGCCCTCTCCACAGATATGAAGTTATTGACAGGGACCTGTGAACTTGACTATTGACTGTGAACAATTTTGTTAGAATTATTAAGCCTACAAAGTAATTTTGATAACAATGGTTAAATCATGTATTCACTAACCATAGGTTGCAAACCATAAATTATTATTGTAGATATACATCACTGAATATAATTCTGTGCTGACGTAACTTTGTTGCAATGTTCCCACAACTTGTATATATTTTTTGTAATCATAAAATTTTAATGTTAATAGGGCACATTTTTGCATTGTTCATCTCAAAACATTTCTTTGCATTTACTACTGTGTTGGTTTTATACTTTATGTTGGTCATGAATCAAAATAAATAATTTCAGTCAATTTCTTTTCTTGTCTATTAAATTGTTGTGCTCATTTGTAAGATGTGAAACTAATTCTGCAAACCGCACAAATGGATTTGTGCAGTACATCCACTATAATATGACATGAATGTATAGTCTGGCGACGAGTGATAGACCGGCGGGTAAAACGGCTAAAACTATCAGCGCAACTAGCAACTAACAAGCAATTCAAACAACGCTAAGCCCACCCAATAACTCCCTGTCCAGTTATAACATTGTGATTAGCTACACTACAATGTCTGAATACAACCTAGAGCGTAAACAGCTCAGAAACAGCTCAGACACATTCGAGGTCTGAACTATGGCTCATCCCGAGACGTAGGCCTACTCGCTGAGCAAATTTAATTTGCTACCGCTAGAGTGCATCTACAGTTCTAGGCTACTATAACACAGTGTTACTTTTAAAAGTTAAGGTCAATGACAAATGTCGCAGACTATTAGAGTATATCCAGTTATATTTAGCTTGGGATGGGTGTATTGTCGGCCTGAGTCCCCATTATCTGAAATTGTCAAAACTAAGTAAAAGCATTTTGCCATTCATACAAAAACCTGTCTTATCAAGATATATTTGTACTAAGTATATTTGGCTACTATCAGGAATGTGCAGATAGTGTTGAGGCTCTGTGAAGGTATGTGAAGTGATTTTTTGACATGCGATAGCTTGTGTGCGGTGTGTGAGGAGGAATTCATATTTTTAGGTGAGAATGCTACCCATTTGACCCCGAGTACAAGTTGTGTAGACTGTGTCTTTCTAAGCACAGATTGTAATACATTTTTAATATTGAATACTACCACACTGTTACACTGTTAATGTGTCCAGTTGTCCTGACAAGTCATGCTCCTGTGTGCTAGATTATAGAAAATAGTTGGTAGCATTTAAGGTGAGAGGGTCTTTTAATAGCGGCCAATGCATTGTTGTTTGCTCAGTTTAACAAGTTCCCAAAATATTTAATTTATTCAGAGATGGGTTGTCAGGCTTGTGATCAATGGTTATGGCTGTTCAGGAGTCCAGGGTCACCTTCTACCACAGCATAGGACCAAGAGGTTACACAATTGATGGCCATCAGGATGCGCTTCGAGGACTCTCACACTTCACAATATGTTTCACATTCAAACACTGGTGGAGGAGGCTGGCATGAATGGTGCCAACCTGACACAGTAATTTGGGGTTCAGTACCTTGCTCAAGGACCCTTCCATGGAACTTCCAACACTTCAGTGCCAAACACTATCTCTACCACCTGTGCCTGCCCTTTAAGCAGCTAGATGTATGAAAGAATTCCCTTAGTATTTCAGTACAAAGAAAGGGAGAACAATTTCTGAGGACCCACATCTATAGATCTAATTCTATTTCATTTGTAGAGTACCAAATACGAATGCCTCGCAGGCAGCGCTGTTCAGACAGTACGAGGATAACTCATTAGGGCATGGAAAAACTCCTTCTGTTTGTCGTAGGCCTAATTCATCTTTAGAAGAAACCTTGGGCAGATTCACACCTCATGGGCTCAACCCAACTGCCTGGGGCCCAATCAAGTACCAGTGCATTCAATGGTTTAGTGATGGCTTTGACTAAGTAGCATTGTAACATGAGTACAGAATACTGGCTGACCATATTAGATGGTCAAAGCATAGTTTGTAGAGCTGACAAACTAAATGGTAGAGTTTGTTATCATTGTTTATTATCGGTGGTAGCTGTGGTCAAGGAACCTGACTAGCAAACTAAGTAGTCTGGAAGGCATGGCTTCGAATCTTGGCTGTCACCGTTGTGCCCTTGAGCAAGGCACTTAACCCCAAGTTGCTTTAGGGGAGACTGGCCCTGAAGTAATTGAAAACTGTAAGTCGCTTTGGATAAAGGCGTCCGCTAAATAAATAAATAAATAATATAAATAAATAAGTAAAATTCATTTAGATGATCATTTACCTCCCATGAGTCCTATTCTGATAGTCATGTTCTCAAAAAGGATATGTGGAAATTACAATCTTCATACTCTGAGTAGATTATATCCTACAGAAAAGAAAAGTTAAGTTGTTTGGGCAGAATTCATCCTACTTCCTGTGTCCATCCACTTAAAGTCTCCAACACACCACACCCACGCACTACAGAGAGGTATGTTCATGAACAGTCAGCACTCTATTTGGAAGTGAACCCTGCCAAGAGAGTCTTATTGTTGTATTTAACTTTAGGTGGTCTATCTTGAGGTAAGTAACCTTTTTTTTTACCGTTGATATAACAAATACAACATAATGTTATTAAAGATGATGTAGGCTACAGCCTTCCCTATTTAACAAATTTTGATTAATGTAATACGTTTCCGAATCATTTCATAATTTCTGTTATGTAATAATCATTGAAATCAGTTAATCATTGTTAAAACATAATCAGAATGCAGGCATATCTCTAAACTTGCCATCATTACACACTGGAAAATAGTGTTAAATCGCTTGTTCTTGTAATTGCATTTTTCAGTGTTTGCAACAGTGACTTTAAAGAATAACGTAGGATGAAATTAATTTGCAGGAAATATAGGCATTTATTTGCAAATTAGCATCTATTGAAATGCATTTATTTATGAAGGGTGAAGGGTTGTGTAAATTTACAAAATAAGACTTCGACAAAGAATTAGAACAAGAATTAAACAAAAGTACAAATCAATGATTTAGCACAGTACAATTTTGATAATCTAAACAACCCTTGTCTTTTTCACTGCTATTACTAACCTTTATTTCAGGCTCTAGGCCCAATAGAGACACATACAACATACAAAAAACAAATAAGAAAGAAGGAAAGAAGACGAAGAAAAAAAGAACAAACAGTAATGCATACGCATATACAAGCATACGATCAGTCATGACCGTCTTAAAGGCAGCCATACCAATGCTTCCACAGATATGATTGATATTGGACAGAGCTGCATCTGGGGCTTGTGAGAATCATTATAATACAAGTTTATCCAGACGACACATGAACTTAAACATTAGGTTCCTCAAGAGAGCCTGTAACGTACTAAGTCCTGAGTCACAAAATAGTCTACTAGCACTGCAACCTCTAGGTTTTTTCAGCAATATCAGGCAGTCATTATATGCTACTTGGAGTTTACGCAGAGTCTCTTTTTGTAGCTGAGCCATACATTGGAGTAGAGTAGGCATGAAACAAGGTAACTTTCACATCATCAGAACAGTAATGAAATGTCCTTACTAACATGTTTGCTTGGACATACAACATTCGTCTCTGCCTAAACATGTCAGCATCATCCTCCAACTCGTCAGTGATGATGTGACCAAGATATTTTGTACTGCTTGATAAACATATTGGTTGCCCTGATAAGTAGAACGTTGGAAAGGGCACTTTACGATCTTCCTTAGTTCCACATATCAACACAACACTCTTTTTGCATTGTACTGTACATCAAACTCAACCCCATACTCGGAGCACACATTCAGAAGCTGCTGAAACCCTACAGTGCTGGGGGACATAATAGCCAGATCATCAGCGTACATCAAGTGGTTTAAAACAGTGTTCCCTATCAGACATCCTGTCCTACACCTCCCTAGTTGTTTGGAGAGGTTGTCCATGTATAAATTGAACAGGGCTGGTGATAGAAGTCCCCTTTGTCTTACTCCATTACCTTCACTGAAAGGAGCAGATAGGCTGTTTGCCCATTTCACCTTCATATTTTGTTTATCATACCAGTAAACCAGAATACGTATGATACATCCAGGTACACGCAGTTTATGAGTTTAGTAGAAGAGCTTATAGTGATTCACTCTGTCAAATGCCTTAGAAGCATCAATAAACCACAGAAATATTGTAGAACCATATACATAGATCTGTGCTGTGCATAGGCTTAAAACCAAATTGATTTTCTGTGGTATAGATGAACTCACTCTGTCATATCTAACTGCATCTTCTCCAATACCTTAGAAAGAATGCTGGCTAAGGCAATGAGGCATGAGACTAGTTGTCCATAGTCCCTATTTTACCTGCCTTGTCTTTCATGACTGGCACTAATGTAACTGTGAGCATGTCAGGTAGAACCCCATGTGTCATCAGACCAGCTGAGGCAAATAGACAGCAGAGCAGCAATTCTAGGGCTGGCTAATTTAATATTTCTGCAGTGATATTATCATTGCCACAAGATTTGCTAGTTGCTCTATAGCATGAAAAACCTCATTGGGTGTAAAGTGAATCACCATGCATCATTATAAATACTACTGTATATTACTGATGAATCTTTTATTTTGACACCCACTTTTATTTCCTTGTACAGACGTAGGAAATAGACAGAAGCTAATCTTACATTTACTATATCTGCCATGTCTCACATACACATCTTTTGGTTCGATAATATTGACATCTCATTATGGGAGTTTCAACAAAATGTGTGGCAACTTCAAATCTCATAACAACAAATTAATTCCTAATTATTGCAATTTTGTTATTGATTTATTACCCCCAAGAAATAGTGTTTATTGTTTAGAAATAGCATGGAAATTAAAATCATTATCTAGAAATGTGAGTTACATGAAATTACTAAGTTACTACAAAATTACCCACTTATTACTGATCTGTTATGTAAAGTGTTATCTCTTAACTTTTTCATGTTTGATTTCATTTTGGCTTTCAATGGGCTTTGTTGAGTTAGAGGATGTGATAAGTTTTGATTGCCTACCTTGTATTAGATGTTTAAGAGATTAGAAGATGTTTTAGTTTGGTAGCCTATTGTATTAGATGTTACAGAGATTATCCAAAGTAAACCCATCCAAGGCCTTGTTCTTTAAGGTCAATACTGTCAGTAGAAATATAGAAAATTTGGGAGACTGAATAGCGACAAGCGCCTAATGCTAACAAAATGTGGGCAAAAATCTCAACCTTTATGCCTTCATGTTTACTTAGTCTGTAACAGGTTTTCTCATTGGTTTTACCCACTGACGATTCATGTACAAAGAATAAGCCAATATGAAGAAACAGAACAGCCATATGTCCAATAATCTACCTATAACTACTTAGCTGGATGACAGGATAACTTTATAACATTTTTCAGTTCTGCACTCTGCGTAGTTACTGCCTTTTGCTTGTAGGGCAGTATGGCTATCACAGAGATTGGAGACAGGAAAACTACTCATAAAATGGTATAATTATAGTAATATTTACTGAGAGGAAAACAATGCATTGCACTCTGTTTTCAGAATGAACACCTTCACTTACAATGTCCAAGTGACTACTGGAGACCTGTTTTGTGCAGGCACATTCAACTCTATGTCTATTCGACTGATTGGAACAGATGGTGTAACTGAGCAAGTAAAGATCAATTTAAATGAAGGATTATCAAGGGACTCGGTAATTCTTACTTAGATAAATAAATAAATAAATAAATAAATGAATGAAATAAAGACAGAATTTCCTCCATGTTAAATAACCAATTTGTTACATCATTCTGTAGGTGAGAGATCTGAGATTGGTAGTGCAATCTGGACTGGGAAGTCTTGAGCTGGTGGAGTTTGAAGCAGAAAGATTTCTTGGCATTGTTGACGATGAATGGTTTTGCTCCAAAGTTGTTATAACTACACCAGAATCTAATGTGTTGCTGTTTCCATGTTATTGCTGGGTGAGCAGTCATGAAATAAAAGTGTTCAGAGAGGGTTCAGGTCAGTGCAGAATAGTGAATGTTTAACCCTTAATTATTCAATATAAAAGTTATAAAAATCTGTATCTAGATGTGTAACTACGGATATTTTTAATCCTTAAATATTGATGTTATCTTTCAATACCTGCCAATAGCAAAGCTTATATTCCAGGAAACTAAGAGCAAGTCCTTGGAAGACAGAGAAATGCAACTTAAAAAATTCCAGATGGAATTCAGGTGAGTCATTGAAGAGAGCCAATAATTATTAAGTTAGCATAATTTCTATAGTTTAATATTAAGAATTTAAGGAGTAATCACTTCTAACAAAAATAAAAAAAAACTTTTCTTAGGCCTACAAAAATCTATGGTAATTTATTTTTTATGTCATTCCATTATGTCTTTCAAGTAGTGCTGGCAAAAAAAAAAAAAACGTTTAACTTAACGTTTAACTTAATAAGAAATTAACCACTTTCCTGACATGCATGCTCAATATTTAGCTAGATAATGGTTGGGTTATCAAGAAAGAAGCACCACATTCAGGTCATCTGTAGCCTATGGCAAGATTCAGAGGTTTCTTCTCAAAGAAGGCAACTGCTTGGTGAACAACTGAGCTGAGTTTGGATTTTATAGAATTTAATATGTAGCATGCTAGCTTAACTTGCGTTAAGGCCACGACTACCCTAAATCGTGTCGGAGAGCAATTCACACATGACGACTTGCAGATCCACTGCCAAGTTTCCCCAAGACCACTTCTTAATTACGATTAATAATTGCAAAATTCTGTGGTTAATCAGATTATTCTTTTTAGATTAATTCTATTAAATCTTTTGACAGCACTAATTAAAACTTATTTCTTGTCTAACCTTGCAGGTGGCAGGTATATGCCCCAGGACTACCACAGATTGTGCATGCCAATAATGCCTTGGCTCTACCCGGTGAGGTTCGGTTTTCTTTTACAAAAGAAACCGAGTTCCTTCTGACGCTCGCAGCTGCGTAGGTTAACATATTGTTAAAGATTCATTAATATCACTTAACATACTGCTTTTTATATTTGTCTGTCAGAAACAAGTGAGATCTTAAATTCAGCTCAATTCTTATCTTTTCCTCCTAAAGGGTGTTTAAGAGTAAGTGAATCGAATAGTGGTATAGGTGGTTGTAAGAGCCTGGCTATGACAGAGGGCCCTAGAGAAAAATTTAATATTAAAATCAATGCCTGGGGGGGCCCGAAATTATTTTCTGTCATAGAGCCCAAAATTAGCAGTGCCCCTGATTCAGACATTGTGGTATTTATCACAACGTTCTACCTGGACAGGGAGTTATTGGGCGGACTTTGTTTGAATCGCTTAGTTGCGCTGATTATTTTTAGCCGTCTTACCCGAGGGTCTATCACTCATGGCCACTTTACATGTTATGTGATAGGCTGGCTTGTCAGGCTTGGCCAAGGTTATTGTCAGTAGCACTCATGCAATTAAAGTGAAGGTTCAAGACTCTCTGTATATTCCATGAGGTTGGAAGGAAGAATTGATAGAAATAGAATAGAATAGAATAATAGAATTTTTTTGGATGCTGAAAAAGATTGGTGGGCAGCTGACAGTCCTGTGAAAACACAGTTCAGTCTGTTGATGTTGGATAAACTGGGTAGGCTGCACTTCACAATCTCTCCATACTTTGAGGGAAATCCATGCGGGGAGATTGCAATGTGTCTATATGATGATCTCTGTGATAGTCGATGGTGATGTAGATGGTGCAGCCTGGGCATGACATAATAAGTGAAACAAGTTTAGTATTATATAATATTTTGTTTAAAAAAAATTGGTATTGAAATATAATGACTGATGAAGCTCATTATGTAACTCTTGGTTGTAGATTTGTTCCATTGAAACTGAACGCACTGGCTGACAACCGGAACACATGGGAGAGTTTTCACGATCTTGATCAAATCTTTGTCACAAAAAAGACAAAAGCCTATGGTATGTATATCATGAGCTCATTAACAAGCTTAGGTAAGAGTTTAGGCCTACTCTTTTTAATATTTTAATATTACCATCAACCTTAGTCATAATCATCCAGCAGCATCTAGCCTAGCTACGAATATCACAATGTAACTAAATTGCCACTAACTGTAAGTTCAGTCGGCAAGTAATGTGTCCAAGAGTTGCTGAAGAGTCCCAAGAAACATCGCTTGGCACAGCAACAAAATCAGCGAAGTTGCCCATGGCGTTACAGTTTGGTCATACGACCGGGCAACTGGGCGCCAAGGAGGCGCTGATTCGTTCGGCGCTGAAGTTCGTTGCATCTGGTTAAGTCGCCCAACTTTTGCAGAAAATAGCCTGCATTTCTATTTTTTCCCCGCCCACCAGGCGATCTGTTGCCCAATTGCCTCTACTAATCGCCTGTTGCCTACTATCATTGAAAATGAATGGGAGCTAGTCGCCCAACACCAGTGATTTTGTCACCCGTCTGACCACGGGGTTAGCATTCAATCCTTCTTCTCTACCGGAGTCACACTGGGAAATTGATATTCTGAGTAGTAGTTGCGAACCACATTGTAGCTCATTACATGAAGTTAACCAAAGTTTAACTTTCTTTCATTGATTAAGTCGCCCACGTTCCGTTGCCCACCACACCTGCCGTTTTTGTTGCCAAAGTTGCCCGTCTCCATACAAAGTCAATTACTTTCATTGCCCAAGTTGCCCACATTCTTGCTTACTAAATAAATATGGTATGATTTCGTATTGTAGCCTTAACTTCATATTGTGGGTTGGCTTTATTGTTACAACCCTACTATTTCTCATTGCAGAATATGTGCGACAGCACTGGCAAGACGATGAATTCTTTGGCTATCAGTTTCTTAATGGCCTTAACCCTATGGTGCTTGAAGAATGTTCAGAACTTCCAAAGAATTTTCCAGTTACTGAGGACATGGTCAAGTCCTTCTTACCAATTGACAGCTCTCTGCAGAAGGAGATGCAGGTATGATCAACATGAAAGGCAAGGCAAAGCAATTTTATTTTTATGGCGCAAACACAATGGAACTTCAATGTGCTGTACAAAAATAAAGGCATAGAAGCAAAAATACAAAATTGATTTTCTTACGTGTATACACATCCATTCATGACCCTTAGGCACCAAAAGCTTCTATTTTTATCAATTCGCATCATTTACTAGCCTAGCCTCGGCCATTTATTCGTATGGAGGGCAGGACTTATTGACTTTCTCCAGTTATATCATATGTAATATCTCTATGCTTTTAACAAGCAATGTGAATGGTCAGTCAAAGAGATCCAATTTTGATTAGATATGCCAAAAAATAAATTTGGACTGGAATCTGAACAATTAGCCGTAGTGAATCAACACGTAGCCCTGCTGTTTTACAGTTCAAACGCTATTGATAGCCACCTCAGTGACCGAATTTTATACAACGTCGATAGAGATAGCAAAACTGCAGATAACACTAATACAATGGGGCATGTCCAAACGAAACCAATTGACTTACAATTGTTTTAAGCTTTGAACCCCTGCTCATTACTCCATTTTGTTCTTTTTTTAGCTAACTTATTTTAGTTACTCTATTATATGCATGTCTACCTGCTGCAGCAAAAGGAAAAGGTCCGAAACCCCAGACCCCCCCTTTCTCTTCTTCCACCAGTTGTGTGAGACGCATCTAATTCTAATCAAATAAGGGTGCTCCCTTCATGCAAATGGATGATAGAAAACTTGTCTGTGCAAAGTATATCATAATGTGTGGTGATTTTTGCAAACTCTTGGTTTGCAAAACTTGGCCACCCAACAAAACCAAGTTTAGCCTAAATTAATTCCCTTCCCTAAATGTGGGTGATCTTTAAACTGAAATTGAAGCCCTTTATTCTCAATCAAGTGTGTTACAAATGGATAGGTCTGGTTGTCAGATACCTCCATTGTAAGAGCAGATATACCAACTTTTGAGACACATTTGTGAGATACAGTATAGCCCCACTAGGCTGTTAAAAATATAAGCTTTTGGTGCCTAAGGGTCATGAATGGATGTGTATACACACACACACACACATATGCTTATGATCTTACACAGAAATGCATTCATACATTTGCATATATACACACTCACAAAACATTTCATAAAATTGGGAAAGATCCACAGAATTTTGGTAACCTCACTCACGTGAGATCCAGCGCCCCCTTGGCGCAGGCATCTGAGATCGCGTCCATTGAAAGGTATGGACCAACCAGGAGACCGTACCAAGCACTGGGCGGGATTTTTCGACGTAGCTCATATCTTGCAAACTTACAAAACACAACTAACAGTTATATATGAAAGAGACATGTATATTATGCGAGTTGAATCGAGTGGGGCAATTATGCCGCAGATTCTAGGGTTTATGTTTGTTTGGAACAGGTGAAAAACTAGAAATCGCGTGGGATCACAAGATGCAACTGGTAGGTTTCGTTTTAAGTGGTTGAAGTAAGATGACGGACAAGTGGTTTGTCCAAGTATATAGGAATATATAGTATATAGGAATCGTGAGTGAGGTTAGAATTTTGGAGCCATCTACCTCACTGGTTAGTTGATGTGATGATGTAATGAGTTGAATGATGTAATGTGTAATTGATCTGCAGTGTCTCTCCCTAGAATGGTAACATTTTCCTGTGTGACTACAAGGACTTGAACTGTGTTGTTGGAAAGGGGAATGTCATTCATGATCACCAGCAGTACCTGGCTGCTCCTCTTTGTCTGCTCCACAAGACTGCAGATAAGAAGCTCCTACCCATTGCCATCCAGGTACACCATAACATGGAGAATGTTGGTAGAAATCTTTAAGTCTATCCTTTAACCTTTGTTTGCCTTGTTCAGATTGCCAGCCTATATCTGATTGTTTCATAAATTCAGATTGTATCCCGTTTCAATTTTGGGTGATCTGAACAACAGAAACCCCCATGACATGCAGTGTTTCCTAATCTGATTCAACCCACATAAGGAGGTGGTTTCAATTGCGATTCCTATTGGATCTGCTGTGATCGCAACGCATTTTTTGCAAATTTTGCAACACAACAAAAAACACATGGAATATATAAATGGACGTGACTGATTTTACTAACACCTCTTTTTTAAACTATATTGCTTGCTGTAAGTCCCATTTGATCTGGAATTTTACTTTGCGCTCTCTTAGCCATGCTCCAGAACTAGGCTATCCGCTGCATAGCAATGATGCAAAGAAAGATGATTACCGGTATCTGTGATACTTTCTTGCCCCACCATCTGACTGAGAAACACAGTCTACCCTCCACGGTTTTGTTATGTATGTATGTATGTATGTATGTATGTATGTATGTATGTATGTATGTATGCAGGTATGCATGTATTTTTTTTATTATTGTGTGCATGATGTGTTAGGCTACCATAGTAGGCTAATCAAAGAACATCGGTTCTGTGCACTACACAATGCGAATAGCCAGTCAAAAAGATCAGATTCGATCGGATATGCACGAAAACATTGGAATTGAATTGCAATCTGAACAAGGCCTTAGTCTCCATATAAGTATGCTTCACAGCATGGTTTAATCCTAATGTAATCTTTCTGCCTGTAGATTAAACAGGAGCCAGGGGAAGAAAATCCCATATTTCTCCCTTCAGATAATCAAGACTGGCTCTTAGCCAAAATTTTTGTGAGAAATGCAGAGTTCAATATGCATGAGTTAAACTACCATTTGCTCCGTACACATTTACTGGCTGAAGTCTTTTTCATGGCAACAATAAGGCAACTTTCCTCTGCACACCCCCTTTTCAAGGTAGTGTTTTTTTTTGTTTGTTTTTGCAAAATTCATTGACAAATGATAGCCTGACAAGCCATACTATAACATAAAATGTATATTAAATGCCAGTCTACAAGTCATAGCCAAACTAGCCTAAACAGTTTCATAGTTTGATGTATCATGTTTTGTCAGGCTACATAATTGTCATCATTGTCAACAATAACATCTGTTGTTGGTGTTGTATGAAAAGTAGGCCTACATATTGAAATGTTATGGTAATCAAAATGTATGTCTATTTACTGTAACTGTAGCTGCTGGCGCTCCATTTCCGCTACACTTTACAAATTAATGTCATGGCCCGAGACCAGCTGATGTCTGAACAAGCCTTTTTTGCTGAGGTATGCCTGATTTGTGTTATACTAATACAGCAACAACAGTGTGGCTAAAAGAAAATTATGTTTAATGAAATATTTTTTTTTGTTTTGTGTTTCTTCTTTAATACTGATAACCTACCCTGCTTGCACTACCACTACCATGCACTACCATGCACTAAATAGCGAGTGGAACAAAAGAATTTGAAACAACAGAGACTGAACGCAAAAGCGAACAAGCATTTCCACGGAGTCACCGGAACCTCAGATTATTCGAAACCAAAAGTAAGATCGCCATTGTGTTCACGTTTGGTCTATCTATGCTGTTCCAAATTCTTTCATTCCACTCACTATCTAGTGCAGTTACAGTAGAAGGCTCGTGCAACAAGGCTACAGTATGCTTGAAATTACTCAGGAGGAATACTTTACGCTTATTGACTGTAAGTGTCTCAGGAACTGTGTGGATAGGTTTCAGTTGTGTGTCTGTTAACCTTTGCCTTTTCCTTGTTTTCTCTCCCCCTAAAGCACACAGCCATTGGATTAATTGGTTCAAAGATTTTTTTAAGGAAAGCTTTAGACGTGCTGACATACAGCTCCTTATGTTTACCTGAAAATATCAAAATACGTGGTCTAGGAGAGATCCCAAACTACTACTACAGAGACGATGGCCTCAAGCTGTGGAACATTATCCATGGGTATGAAGTCATTTTAGCACCATTGCAGTGACTGATAATGATTTACAATGCTGATCCTAATAGAGCATTATTTGCTTCAATTTCACTGCAATTCAGAAATGTTGACTGTAGATGATGTTGGTTAATGTTTCCATCATAATATCAAATTATTGTACATTGAACTCAGATGTTGGGTAAGTTACTTTAGGAATGTATTGCTTTACAATTACAAGTTACCCAACAAAAATGTAATTGTAGTGTAACTATTTTGATTACTTTTATAAAGGAATGTAACTAATTTACATTACTTTATAAAACTACATTACATTTTGTATTGCATTTTGAACAAATTTTCTCAATTGTCAAGCAATTTTGAGTTTTTGAAACCTGGCAGGGTTATACTTCACATATTATTCAACACTGACTGCTACAAAAATCCTTTAGAAATCTATTTTATGAAAATTGTTGGCCAAATTGAGATATTTGCATAAATTGCAGTGGTCACAACTAGCAATGTTGTGACGTGAGTAAGACAGTTTGCTTTACTGCAGATGCCAACACATGGCCAAGGCTGAAGCCACACCATGGTCATGTTTTTTTACCTTCCTCACTGCTGTTACATTATGTCCTACAGATATGTTGAAGGAGTGCTGGGATTCTACTACACTTCTGATGATTACATCCAGAGAGACACTGAACTACAGCTTTGGATCAAAGACATTTTTGAGAAGGCTTTTCTTGAAAGACAAAGCTCAGGTTAGAGAACTGATTACTGACACATAGGAATGGGATGTTGAAGATCTTGTGGATATGATCACAGTAGTTCTGGTGGATGTTGAAGAGGCAAATAATTGAGATGAGATGTAGAGGGTCTTAAGGATCAGATGCAATGATCAGTTGACTGGTAACAACTGCCCACTTCCTAAATACATGCCCAATACCACAAGAATAATAAGAATGCTTAACTTGTTGGGTTGTAACACGCCCACCTGTCACTCATCAACCAATCACTAATGTAAATGCAAGCAGGGCCGTGCATGAGAGCTGACATCAAGCTGTATAATGGAAGTATAAGCGGACAACAGGTTCAATGTAACCTTTACTGAACAATGCTCAGTTGACAAAACATACAGAATTTTCCTTCTGGATTCTTCTACACACAATGTGTGCCACAAGGCCTCTCTGCTTATACTTATACTTTAGTCTACACTGCCACCTCCTGTCCAATAACAGTATAATTCACTACATTATTCTCATTCACTACTACCCATTTTTAATTTTAGCATAAGAGTTGCCATTTCTCCTAACTAAAAGTAGTTCTCAGCAGCATTGTGAATAACTTTTAACAAACTGCTTCTACATAACAACTTTAAGTGTGACTTAGGAGTACTCCTAAAGTTAAGATGAAATTCTTTGTGAATACGCCCCTGAACTAATAAGCATTACATTGAGACTTACAATTTTGAATGCTCTATTTGGCGAATCCTCTATTCAGACTAATGTCTTCTCGAAATTCACATTGACAGAGATTGTGCTGGAATCATTTCCTTTGACTGTATTTTTTTTTTTTTTTTTTCAGGAATACCTCAAAGTTTCAACTCCCTGGAAGAGCTCATCAAATTTGTCACCATGATCATTTTCACTGCATCTGTCCAACATGCTGCTGTCAATAATGGACAGGTTTGAATATTACATTTAAATAATTAATTTGGTTACCTTCATACATTTCTCTAATCTGTTTTCTCTCTGTTAGTTTGATTTTGGAGCTTGGATGCCCAACTTTCCAAGTTCTTTGAGACGCCCTCCTCCCACCTGTAAGGGTAAAGCCAAAGAGAGTGATGTCCTGGAGACATTGCCGGACATTGGCACCACTGTACACACCATGACTGCACTGTACCTGCTTAGCCAGAAATCCTCTGACTTTGTACGTTATATGTATCTTACACAATGCAATATTGTACCTGAGTAGTCCTATTTGGTGTTTTAGACATGAAAAATCAATTTGCTGAGGTATTTGTAAGTTAGCATATTGGCATATGCAAGAGATACAGTCGGCCTATATGATATACTGTATTAATGTTTTTTTTTCTACTAGATTAATGTTTTTTTTTTCCTAGATTCAGGTTAGCATAATTTACCCATTAAATTGCTTGCTTAAAAGTGTTCATAAAAGGTTTAGCCTACAAAGACTGACAGAAAGTAAATTCTTAATCAAGTAATAGTCAAGTTATGCAACTAGTACAAGCCATAGATCATGTAGTCCAAGTCCATTGTTCCTTGATATTTTCTTCCAAGTACTAGTGTTTTGTGGTTTCAAAGAACATTACTTCTCTAACCAACGGTTTTATGAAATGAGATGGTCTACCCTTACCTCACTCACGTAGCGCATCATCTGACGTGAGTGAGGTAAGGTCTACCCTTCAAGGGGTTCCAAAATATGTCATGATATAACCCACAGCAAAGCCCTTTGTTGATTAGCAATGATGAATGCTAGCTTGTAAAGTTACATTAACATCGCAGTCATGTAAAGTTTAATGATGAGAAACTCTCACCGGCTTAACAGGTCCTAAAAGTTGGCACATTTGAACATAAGTTACAACCCCTTTTACAAATTTTGCCATGAAATGGCAATCAATGCTTAGCCTGGGCCTGCCCATACTTCCTGTCACTGCATGAAATTTTGCAAATCAAGTCAAGTATGACTAAGGAGGCAAGTTCCTCAACTCTCAAGTACAGAAAAATCATGACCCAATGAGGAACGAGCAGGCTGAAGGTGGCGAACTTATGATGACTCTGTCCAGCTCTGTCCTATAACATTGAGAGACGTTTGATAGCAATTGATAAGACATTTATCCTGCCCAGAATTCCCGGGCAATGCTAGATTTGCCAGACCAGTTAATTTCTGGACGTGGTAGCGCAAGCCAGGCTAAATCGATGCTTACATTTCAATACATATTCCTCTTCGCAACCGCTTGTCTTTTTCCATTTTACCCACCGTTTGTTTGTCTCAAGTGTCACAAGCAAGCAACCAATAATAAGATAAGTAGTTCACAAAAGGTCCACCTTTGGGGTATAGCCTTTCTTGGCCAAATTCATATAAATATATTCAAATAAATATCATGTGGAATGGGACCTCTTAGTCATGGGCCTACCAATCTGGCCAAAGAAGCCGTCAACCACTAAATTGGGACATAGCCAGAGTATAATCCCATGTGAAATTGGTTTAGACAAAGTACCATAATTCTATGGATACTTTCAAAAAAGATGCAACTGGGCAAGATGCTAACTTAAAGCTGAAACAATACCATCAGACTCAATGATATATGCTAACATAAGGCTAAAACAATACCATCAGACTCAATGATATATGCTAACTTAAAGCTAAAACGATACCATCAGACTCAATGATAGTATTATAGATATTATAGACTATTATAGAATATGTTGACTGGTGCACCTTTAATGCACAAAGATCAAATCTATCTGTGTTATTAACCAAGACATGCCTTTGCAGAACGAGACATTTTTGCGCATTTTATATGGAAAGAAAGGGTAAAATTAGTACACAGTATTACATGGTCAGACCAAGTATGTGGGCCTACTGATGAAGGGTTGGGAAACTGTCAAGTTACATGTTGTTGTCACCAACCTCATCTGGGCTACATTACTTTGAAATCAATGCAATTTAAGCTTTGATGTATTGCTGAAGTTCCTTTTGTTCACCTCAATATCTTGCAGTACAGCCTTGGTAATTATCCTGAGCAGCTCTTTGTGGAGCAGAAACCACTGGATTTGACTGACGATTTCAGAAGAAAGCTTGAGGTCCTCAGCTATGACATCAAAGCCAGGAATGTCGGTCTTCCATTGCCATACACCTATCTAGACCCAGATAACATTGAAAACAGTGTTGCCATTTAAATCAATTGATTTTGTCATGTATACTTGTAGTTCTGATACATGCTAACGTTATATTATGATGTTTTACATGCAATTTTATCTTTTACTGCTTAGAGCCAAGCCAACCATCGAGGCACAATTGACGACATTGTGATTCTACCCATTTCCTCAGACTGTGGCTATAAATGCTGCAAAAAAATGTGCAATGCAGTCACAGAGGTGCTATGCTTACATGTCAGACATATTTTGGTAATTGCATTGTTTGCATAGTTCAGATCGCTCTGCAGTTTTTTTATTGCCAATTGGTTGTCAATAAATACAAGTTTGTTTTCCGATCTTCAATTAAATGCATTCCAATGTTTCATTCTGAAAAATGTGGATACACCCCAAAAGATGATGTTTACTGGGTAACCAATGAGAAATCCAGTGTAAATCGATCCATAGCATTGTTGTTTAAACTCACCAAGGGGTGTAGATAGGAAAAAGAATGAGAAAATTTAATACAACATGGACCGAGCAGTGAACCCACAACTAAAATTAAGTGAATGGGGCATAACAACTTACTTTCATTTTCATTTCATTATGCCCCATTCAGTCAACATTAGTAATCGGTTTGTTATTTGGTCAATGTGGCATCGAATTTTATCATTCTTTTTCTTAAAGACAGATTTCAGACACTTGGAACAACAGGGCTACTGACTAATTCACACCATTTTTCTCCTTTAATGACAATCTACATGAGCTAATATAGGCCTATCACAATCAGTGAGGAGAAACAGTACATGATGATGCTCACACAAAGAAATGTAGCTCTAACCTAAGCTACAACAGCTTGGAACTGTTTATAGTTTAAGTGAATAGTAACTATTGTGGAGATATTGCCAAAGTGTATTGCAATAATGTAACCATGCCGTCAAGCCCACCAACCTCCAGCTACCCGATTTCATGATTTGTAATCTCAACTTGATATTGCATACTGTATAGGGCAGAGGTCTTTCTTTTCAGCTACAGAGCAATGGAATACAGCCTAACTTGTTCACGCCTTTAGTTTGTGTTTTTACTTATGCAAATGCTAGACATAAGAGCCGTCAAGATAGGCCACGTTAGGCTATGTAAGGCAAGTGATGATTTCACCATCATAATATGAACTGTCACAAATGAATCTTGCCCACCTGAGGGCTCCGTGCTTACGGCTGTTTCAGACTGTACACGTCCGTCAATGGATCTCATTGACTTTGAATGGAGCTTTCGCAAAATGCATTGTGGGTCTGTCCGTCCCAACGGCTCCGATGCGTCCATCGAAAAGTTGTAAAAATGTCAACTTTTCAGCTGGCAACGGATCCGTTCAACCAATCAGAATTGACAGAATTGACTCCCCCTCCGTCAGACCCCTCCCCCGTCGTCCGTTAAAGGACATGTACAGTCTGAACCTTACTCATTACTTATAGCGTCAGCTCTTTAATCCATGAGCTGGGGGCTTCTTGCCATAGATGGGTGGGAACCTCAGTTACTTCACTGGAAGTAGCATGCTAAGATGCTAATAACGGTAATAAACAAATGGCTAATAATGTACATCGTATTTCATCACTGATATACTTTCTGGTTACAAAACCCATATTTTCAGACACACAAGCCAACACTTCTCGCCTAGTTTTGCAAAATATAAAGCTTTAAGCCACAAATTGTATTAGTCTGACACAGTAAGAAATGCTTTTTGAACAAGCATGGCGGAAAAACGCAACAAACTCTGTTTGACAGGACGTCCTTTACGCACATGATCACACACGCCAATCAGGGAGTTGATAATTAATGAATCTTCCCCTACATCTCCCTGTCTGACCAATAAAATATGTCTAGGTGCTCATAAATTAATTCATTGTACCCCCCATGAACATAAATCCACAAAGTTTGAAAAGATTATGAATTTTGCAGATTTATTCAACAGAAATGAGATGTTTATCACTCAAAACATCTCCACTTCAACATCATTTTAACATGTGGAAGTACCAACAGTACACCAATTTCTCAACAAAACAAAGTTGCTACACATTTTGCTGAGCACTCCCATGACCAAGTGTCAATTATATAACTTAATCAGACATGTGGTGTAAGGCATAGCATAAGATTAGCTTCTGGCTACTTCCTTTCTGCATTCAAGGAAATAGAGGTGGGTATCAAAATAAAGGTCCATGTATATTATACTGCTATTGATAATGCATGGTGATAATTATGGCAGTGAAAAAGATTATCAAGACTGTAACGTACTAAATCATCAACTTATAATTTTGTGTTTTGTTTCAAAAAGCAATAACTAAAGACCCATTACACCTTGACACTTCCCCTTTTCAAATCCACTTCCTTTGTCCTGCCTACACAAAACAGATGATGGCTAGGCTAGACAAAAATTGCTGTGTGGCTGCGGACATGAAATAAATCAGAGAATGACTGATTAAATTGCTGTCAAACTGACCAAAATGGTGTAGACATAAACAAAGTTTTCAGGGTAGAGCTTTATTTCTATTTTGAGCTGCTTGTTTATAGATGGGGTTTCAGCTTGTGGGTTTAGTTATATTGGCTATGGTCTTATCATGTTTCTATCACAACCCATTCAAGATCCAATGCAATTTGATCCATTGTCATTTTTGGAGTAGCAATTACACTGTAATGAAATTGAAACAGCCAAAATGTATTTTACAGCCCTGATTCTGAGTATTTTTTATGAAAGGACATGGGTAATTACTTGGTAGCTACTAGAGAATAATGCATGACCTTGTCACAATAATTGGATCCCATTCAAGATCCAGTGTAATTTGATTCATTGTGGTTTTGGGAGTAACAATTACACTGTAATGAAATTGAAACAAGCAAAAATGTATTTTACAGCCCTGAGTCTGTGTAATTTTTATGAAGGGACATAAGTAATTGCTTAGTAATTACTACCAATGAACACGGGATCTTACCATTTCATTACTTCATATAATCAAATCTCACCATAACATAAGTAATTCCTTTTTATTACCATTTGGTTACTGACTTATTACTAAACAATAGCCCACTAGTTGTTGTGGTAATAACATAAAACAAATCAGTCATTTTTCTGTTATTATTCAGTTATTTCTCAATGCGTGCAGTTATGAGTTGTTCTCACAAAATTACCAAGTTATTCCCACAGAACTACCCTCTTATTACAGAGCTGTAATGTGAAGTGTTACCAAAGAGTCAATGAGGGCCAAGGGGTCAGTCAGTCCCCCCACCCCTCAGTGGGGGGTGTGGCCTCAATGTGCTCTGCCTCTATGAAGTTGGGTAACACAGTACCCCGAAAGACATCCGTGTTGGTTGATGGCTGTTTCAGTGTTTGAGATGATACTCCTCTGGGCATTGGCCTGCTCTTAGGGTAACGTCATCCAGAGCAATCTCTCCTTGCTGATTTCTTCTGCGCTCTCCTTTGATAATAACCTATAAAAAAACAAGAAAAGAAAGGTTTGGGTGTAGGAAATATTATTGTTCAGTCAGTGATTCTGTCTTTTTGTTTGGGGACAGGCTGCTGAATGTTTAGTTAATTAGCTGCAACCAGATTCATCTCACACAAGAAAATTGTTGCATAGGGGATTCGGATTTGGACAAATTTTGGACTATTGACGGGGTTTGGTTACTGCTGAACTTCAGCGCATGCACCGAAACCGAATCCTAACGTGATTGAGTAGGCCATCTGGCATATCCACCACTGAATGATGAGAGGAAAAGGAAAACATTAGTCTTGTATGGGCCAATTATGTTACCAGAGCAGGCATGTTTAAACTGAACAAAAATTATGAATTCAAAAGAAATGGCAAAGCAGTGGCGTTAATGGCTGAGAGGCTGTTACTGCAATACAAAGTTGTGAGATGATGCTGCTAAATTGAAAGGTTTTGTAGATTTATTTCCATTTGGCAGCACATCTCAGCATCCTGTTCGCTGAGCACTCCCTCCTCTGACCGGTTTGCCTTTTTACAAACGTTAGCTAAAAGAATGATGATCTAGCCAGTGAGCAGATATAATTTTAATATTATAGAAGTGTTATGTTTTTAAAATAATTTAAAATTACCAACTTCACCTCTAATACACAATATTCATTCATCAGTGTCACATCACTTCAAATCAGACCAAACACTTTCAAATCAACATACAGTAGCGACAAAACTTCTTGCCAACATGGATTATACTTACACTTTCAAGTTTGCTGCCCCACAGAGTGATCTGGGCTGACATCCACCCGTTCCCCCTAGTTCTGCTCCACATTGCTGGACTATGTCGCTGTCCCTTTTCCACAAACACTTGCAACATGCCAACATGGTGGCCAACAAGTTTATGTCGGAACGATAAACACATAAAGTCCTGGTTCCATGGTTCCGTGAGAGGCAACACAAGCTGAGCTCCCCTTCCACTGTGTCTCCTAGGTACTTCAGGAACAGTCAGATATTTCCCACCTATCAAAACAGTCAACATTAATTACAGTAAATGTACTACCATCACAATAGGGAATATGAGGACATAGAGAAATTAGAGGGTAGCTTTGCAGTAATAACTTTTCATGTGACTAATAACTGATTAATAACAGAAAAAAAAATACAGACTAATTTTATGTTAATATTAGTGCTGTCAAACGATTAAAAAAATTAATCTGATTAATCACAACATTTTTCAATGATTAATCGTGATTAATCACTTTTAATCGCAACTCATTTACTCCAGTAAGAATTTGGATGCTAGGGTATGTTGGATCCTTATTTTGCCCTGTAAAGGCCCGGGTACTAAATAGTTGGCTTTGTTCGTCTCAAATGGGGCAATTCACACCTGTCCCCTGTCCCCTGTCCCCTATCCCCAAACATGCTGTTGGACAGTCAGGAGCAAGGCCATAATCTTTGTATAGTTTGACTTGATAGCAGAGCCATTTTCTATCTGAAATTGAACATAATACATGCCATGAAAGTGGAACCATATCCATCAAGATTAATCTGAGTTAATTTTTTTAATCCGAGTTAATTTTTTTGGATTAATCACGTGATTAATCAGTTAATTTTGCCAGCACTAGTTAATATAAATGATAACCCACTATTTCTAGTGGTAATGGAATGGAATTCTATTCCTCTCTACATTCGTGAAGCAGACACTCTTAACATCTTTAAGTCTAGACTTAAAACCTTCCTCTTTGACATTTCCTATAATTAGGAATGGTGCATGGCATATCACCACTCCCCTTGGGCTTTCCTGAGAGGGCTATCTCTGCTGTTTTTCCAAGGTGGCCACTGACCACCCCCTTCTAGGCTGGTGAGATGCCATGCAACATACATTAGCTATGCTGCGATAGCCTAGTGCTGCCACCTACTGCACACTTGCCATCCTGTACAACCTCTTTCTCCTCTCTCACTCTCTCTGAAATACATAACACACCTATATATTGAAGTGATATACTCCTAGACTGGCCTAATCCTTTGTTTCCTTTGTTTTCTTGCCTATTCTGCCCCGATGCGCAATGCGCTGAGTGGTGCACCGCCCTGCCTCCTGGCCACCAACCCTCTACCCCACGGATGCCGACCAACGTCCCTGGAGACACATCAGGACCATCCTTCCTTTTCTCTCAGAGGACCCTTGATGGATCTGGCCTGACGGCCCCCTGATGACCACTACCTAGATGGCGACCTACACCCGTATACCCGATGAAGTCTAATGCCACCCCAACTACTGACTCCATCCCCTGACCCTTCTACCCTATTGACTGTCACACAAACTATGTATATATTAACTCAGACTAAATTCAGTACCCATGCTGCTCTGTGTAAACCATGGTCAATCAGACTACTGACATTAAGGATACTTTATTAGGCCTCAGGCAGGTAGGCTGAGTCCATGAGGCGCGGATCTGCCCAAGGTTTCTTATTAGCAAAGTGTAGGGAGTTTTTCCTTGCCCCTGTTCCTCATGGATGCTTCCTGTACTGTCTGTAAAGCGCCGCGAGACAATGCACTGTATTTGAGTGCTCTACAAATAAAATTGAATTGAATTAATAAGTCAGTAACCAAATGGTGATAACAAGGAATGATTTGTTTGTATGAAGTAATGAAATGGTAAAATCATGTATTAATTTCTAGAAATTACCTTTATCCTTTCATAAAAAGTACACAGAATCAGAGCGGTGAAATATAATTTTGCCTGTTTCATTTCAGTGCATTGCTACTCCAAAAATGGCAATGCATCAATGTAATGCAGCCACTTACCAAAACGAGTAAAGACATTTCACACAATTTGCAGGTCTACAAATTTGAGGTCTGCAATTTTGGTGGTGGTTGTAATCAGGAACATCTTCTGGACTGCATCATTACCTCCGCCAAGGAGGTTATGTTTTTGGTCACGTTGGTTTGTTTGTTTGTCTGTTTGTCTGTCAGCAGGATAACTCGTAAAGTACTGTACGGATTTGGATGCAATTCTGGACTATGTGTATACTGGGACGAGTAAGAACTGATTCGATTTTATGTGGCGATCGGTGACCAGAACATGATTTGGAATGTATATTGTGTCTGTGACCACATTGCCTTGGCGGAGGTCTGCGCTCTCGGAGCGCTTTTCTAGTTTCTTAATTTATTTCATTTTACCTGAGGGATTCTCTGCTACGATCCACTGTGTGTCTCCTCTGTGCTCTCATCCATCCACAAAAGCCATGGTCAAAAGTACAGCTGAGAACCCCAACCTCTGCAGAATACAGTAAGGTAGTTTGACATGTTTTTATTTCTCAATAGGTGATGCAATACTACACAAAGGTGGATGAGACCCCATTAAATATGTCTCTTTTTGACTCGTAATTTTTTAAATCTTTACCAATAACTCCTGTTACTATGGGCTATATTCTTCCAGGTGCTTACGTCCGAAAAAGTGCTCCATGTCCCATGCATTCAGCCTGCACTAAGCACTTTTTTGGTAATTCGGTGTGATATGACTTATAGTCCAGGCAAAGTAGCATTTTCCACAGGACTAATTGTAAAAGAATTTTTTTCAGTTTGGATCATTTCTATGAGATGTCCAGAACAACACTAAAAGAAATCCGAAGAAATCTTAGTTGAGGAAATGTAAAAATAGTGAAGGAAAGTAAATTTCCCATTGAAATAAATGGGATTAGGGTCAGATTTTGGAGGAAAATGTACACTACTAGTACATTTTGGCCTGAAGCATGAAGGGGAAACTAATTTCACCATATATCCTATACATTTTCTGAAAGCAAACACCCTCAGGATATTATATAGCATGGTATGGTTTGACATTAAGGTATCCTCTTTACAATAAATCCCAAAATTAAGAAATTTGGCATTTGCAAAATGGGCAATTTTTGGTGACATTTAGGCCAGTGGCATGTAGGGGAAACATGTTCAACCCCATAAACCATATATTTTCTGAAAGCTTATATGCCCAGTTGCAACTGCCTGCAACAACCTGCGACGATTCATTCACACCGCCGCAACTCCGTTCTAAAACCGTTTTGTCTCGTCGCGGATCTTCAGTCTGAATTGCCCTTTAAACCATAGATATAATTCTGTGCTTTAAACCACCTGTTTAGAATTTTCCTATGTCACAAGGTAAGGTGGGTAGGGTTCCACAACATTGCCAGCCACTTAAGGCATATTCACACTAGGCAAATCGTACAGTACCTGAGTACACTTTAGACCAGAAGTCAGGTTTGTTTGGCCAGTGTGATCGCATCATACCGTGCTGGGGTCCAGTACGCTAGTATGCTTGGAAGAGGTGGACTCCGGTACGCTTCAGCTGGACTTGGGCACGGAACGCATGCAATGTGAACGCAAACCGTACTCCAGCAAGGATCTCAAACATGACGTCAGTGACGAGACTCCAAATAATAAATATTTAAAGTTATTTAAGAAAAATGACATTGCTAATTGGCGTGTTTTCAAAGCACTGGAGAACATGCAATGCATGAACCATGTAGGGAGAATATTTTTTGACAAGTAGGCCTATCTAATGTTTATTTCACTCGATATCAGAACTAGCTTGTTGTATCTTTGTTAACTCGCTGGATTAGCAGATGTTGTTATGGTAACAAAAGACAATCCTAACCAAAGATTCTGGAACACTTGCCTGAATCCTGCTTGAGTACAGAACATTCAGTGCGTGCAAACCTGGGAAAGGGGACAATCATACTCGGGTATGGTACAAGTGAACTGTACCTAGTGTGAGTACGACCTTAAGCAGCCGAGGGCAAGGAGAATGATCAATTGACTTATTAGGGGTGGCCTGCCATAGGCTACAGGAGAAATCCTCAATATGTTGGCTGCAGGTGTCTAGTTACCTGGTGTACACCCCCATGAGAAACAGCGTTTCGAACATTAGAGCTAAAAAAGGTAGCTTGAAGAAAGCATAATATGACCCCTTTAATGTAGACATTACAATATTTATGAAGTTTACCTGGATCATCTCCCATCTCCTCATCAGTGTTTCCCAGTTCAACATCAAAATTGAAACCCAATCCATTGTCCTGGCCATGTTTGCGGGGTACTGAAGAGAGTAGTTAACAACAGTAGTTCAGTACATTAGACCTACTGTATACAAGATCAATCATACTTAAAAGAGTATCATGCCTTGTCTTATAATTAAAATTATGAGTGTGCTTATACTTTCATCCATAAATACATAAGGTTTTTCTCAGTCACTTTAGTACATTTCTGAAATCATTTTTGATATTTGCAAAATTGTAAGTGGATTTCTCATAACAGTGTGTACTAATAGCATGCCATGGAGTACCCTCAAAAGCTCTCTTCTTAAGTCTGTCAACTGCTTTTTTGATGTACACAAGTGAGACAATGATGTGAAAATTGAACAAGTAGTCATATTTGGTGAGACCTTGGTGGAACTTGGTAAGAAATGTACCAAAAAGACAGAAAAACTGTAATACACACCTTCAATCAATAGCTTGCAGTACAAAAAACTTAGTTGAATGTTATTACTCACTGTGGACATCTCCTCTCTGCTTTGGTGTGAAAAACTTGCTTATTCTGTTATCAACGGATGTGATTGTTGGAGCTGGGATCGACTGTGTGGGATTGACCTTATGTGTGGGAGCTTTTGTAATAGACTGTGGGGGTCTCCAGGGTCTAAAATGTGGCTTAGGGTTGACTCTTAATGGAGTTCTCAGAGTGGGTCTTTGGGGCTGACGTGTGGGGAAAGGTGGCTTAGGGGCGACTCTTAATGGAGTTCTCAGAGTGGGTCTTTGGGGCTGACGTGTGGGGAAAGGTGGCTTGTGCGGTGCTGGATTCCTTCCACGTGGAGGTACTGCAGTAGACACTGGGGAGCTGGGTGATTTTGCTAGAGGTGGTTTTAGGGTGAAGATCCTTGGCTGGTCAGCATCAGGAACTCTGTTTTTTGGTGGAATTTTTCCAGGTCTTGGAGGATCAATAATTACCCGTGGAATTGCTTAAATAATGGGAATTTAGAAAAAGTCGTAAAGTCAATAGTGAATAAAAAAGGAATCCAATAATTTACAAATCTCACAATTCTAATCACAATGGAATAAACATAACATAGCAAATGTTAAAACTCAGACATTTTGAAATGTTATGCTAATTATTGGCCCATTTTGATTTCATGAAAGCTACACATTCCAAAATTGTTGGGACAGGTAGCAATAAGAGGCCAGATTTAGGCTACTTGGTTGCTAGATTAAAATTGTGGATTGGTTGACATTGAAATCTCCACGATATATTAATATTGAATCAACATCACAATCCTGACAGTAAAGTGGCAGTTAGTGATTATTGATTATATTATACAAATTAATTATTAGTAAGAAAAGGGAGTTTTTCCTTGCCCCTGTTACTCAGTGTTGCCATCTGATGCTATTTTCATTTAGTCTAGTTGTGGGTTTTTGCAAATTCCATAGGTTAACCTTAAAACTAAAGGAGATAAGGCCTTCAGTGGGCACCTAGGCTATGGAACGTTCTGCCTGATGACATCAGATCAGCTGGGATCCACCGGGGCAGCAGGTGTCCCTATCATGTTTGTGTCTTCCAGGCTTGCTGACTGATTACTACACCTGGGCCCAGGTGTACCTTTATAGGCTAGCCTGCTGGAGATTTCTCTCATTCCCCTCTTCCAAGCTCACCTTGCCTGTGAGAGCTGTCAGGGTGGCTTTGCCGTAGTATGCCAAATAATGTCTGAGGCGTCTTCCGCTTTTGTTTGACGTTTGACGTTGACATTTTTTTTTGTAAATGAATTATTCATTACCAATGTTACCCCTCGTGTTGTCTCCATATTTGTTATGGAGTGACAATCCTTCCTGAAAATGCACAAGAAAGCCTTTCCTAATTTTGCATAAGTGGTAGCCTAAGCTTTAGGCTATTTGTAAGTGTAAGTTTTATTGTAATGTTAAGTTCTATTTTAGTGTTAAGTTTATTTTCCCCTATTAGAGTTTTGGTTTAAGTGCTGAGCTTTATTTTTTGATAAGTTTTATTTCAGTGTTAAGTTTATTTCAGTTTATTTCAGTTCTTTTCTCATATACTTTTAGGTTTTTTGATGGGGTCCAGCACTTTTACATATAAAGATTATTATAATAATTATAATAATCAATTATTATAATTATGATATTAAGTGCATAACATGCACCATTAATGATGTGTTTGCCCATAAACTAGCACATCTTTACATGGGAAGAGATCAGAAGCCTGCTGTTTTTGCACTAGTCTGCACTGAACTGCTGGCAGGCTACCACTATATAATATGGCATTTCCCCACTACATAACATCACATTTAAAAATGGCATATACAGTACGGTAAAATAGCAATGGCCTGGTACAATGCTAGCAAACCACCAGCCTCTTATTATCTGGGTCTGAAGTTACCTACCAGTGCACTGATACTTCCCATTGATAGACTGTAGGACGAAGCCCTCGTAGCATCTGCACATGTAGCTCCCAAACGTGTTCACACACTTTTGGAACCTGGGGCACACAGCGAGACCAGCTACACATTCATCTATATCTAAAAAATAACAACATTCAGACATAAATCAACCTTAAATTGTACAGTTATCTGCAAGAAACGTGACTTTATTATATCAAGACAATGGCCCAGTTCCAATGACTATGTTTACATTGACCCTTTATCAGACTAGAACACAAGACATTATTCTCTTTCTATTCTGATTGAACAGTTGAGTAAAGGCTTGATTGGTTTAATCTTTTTCACGTATCTCATTGCTGATCTCGAATTAAAATTTTAGCTCTTGTTTGCATTCATCCTTATGAGTGACATAAAATGTTGCAAATTCACTGATCTGTAAGGGTAGATGTAATCGCCCTCAGATTGTCCGTAATGAATGCTCTTTAAGATACATGCCCTTGATTAATGTTGTAAAAAACATATGCACTGTTCCTTGTTCCTTCAGTTCATGCGAAACAATCACTTGTTTATGACATTAAATCAATAAATTAACTGGTTTTCAAAATACTTTCCAACTAATGTTAACCAAAGCAAAATTGTTAAGTCAAGACAAGAGGATAGCCTACTGAACCTTTCTAGGGGACCACAGGACATAGATGCATTCCTAGGCATATAGCTCTCACTCATGTACAGTATTAACCTCATAGATTATGACCAATAGTATACAATACAGAGGTCCTTAGATGCCCTTAGATTCCCTCTGAGAACTCAGTTTGTATCAGGGTGGCCAGATTAATAAAATAAAATGTTATGGTTTGTCATGATAATTAGGCTATGTGCTATTATATAAATTATATAAAATGACTGAATGAAAACTTGATTCATGTAAAGGTTTTAATGAACAACCTGCGAATATTTAACCTAAATGTTTTTTTTGTTCATGAACTTAGCTCAAGTTAAAGAAAAATACCGGAGTGAATTCAAGCATAGCCCTGTTGAAAGAGCTTGCTAAATGCGCTAGTTAGCAAGTGGAACAAAATAATTTGGTACAGCACAGACCGAACGCGAACGCAGAAGCAAACAGGCACTGAGTCAATGGGACCTGACTCTTGGAAACCGAAAGTAAGATTTGAGGTTACATTGACTCAATGTAAAGTGTTTCGCGTTCGCGTTATGTCTATGCTGTTCGAAATTCTTTCATTTCATGCGAAATATATTGCTGTTAGAAAGCTCCTGCAGCAGGGCTATGCTTAAACTTACTCCGGTATTTTCCTTTAAGTCTGTTTGCAGTTTGTAGCAGCCTAAGGTTAAAGGATACCTCCGGAGTGAATTGAAGCATAGCCCTGTTGAAGGCGCATGCTAAACGCACCAGTTAGCGAGTGGAACAAAATAATTTGGAACAGCATAGACTGAACGTGAACGCAGAAGCAAACAAGTACTTTGCACTGAATCATTGGAAACTCATTATTCGAAACCGAAAGTAAGATCTGAGGTGCCGTTGATTCAGTGTAACATGTTTCGCGCTTGCGTTAGATCTATGCTGTTCGAAATTCTTTCATTTCATGCAAAATATATTGCTGTTAGAAGGTTCGTGCGACAGGGCTATGCTTAAACTTAGTTCGGAGCTATCCTTTAAAGGATGCCTTAGGGAGGTAGAATGTAGATGAATGATTTTCTCTGATATGGTAAAATGAATACAAACCCACACAAGTCCTCCCATCTGGGGCAAGATGCAAACCAGGAGATGGACACTGACAGTGCACCTCTCCATTCACCACTTCACACCCATACTGGCAGTTTGCCATGGCACAAATGTGGATATCTAAATTAGTTATAACAGGAAAACAGAGATAAGAAAAGTTTCAGTTAATTCTCTCTTTATTTCTCTCTCTATAATTAATAGCCAAGTTCAGTTTAGTTTGATCAGAGGGTTGGCTTGGGAATAACATAACATAACATTGTCTTGGGAAAAACATAAATCTTTTCCAGAAACCCCCCATGGATGGAGACAAAGCACTTAAGAGTTCTGAAGTTGCAACCAATACAATGGATCCGAATCTAACTCCGATCAATCACTTGCGGAGAGATTCCAAAACTTCTGTTGTGAGGAGGCATACTTGCAGTATGAGAGACTTGGAGCAGTTTGGAAAAGAAGAAATCTCCAGATTGCAGTTGACATGTTTAAGAAACTTGCTGATGGTTATAGGAAGTATAGATTCGGCTTCCATTTGTCACCACTTTTGGCCTACCTAGGGGATTGTCTCGTGGTTCTTTGTGGACTTTTGGGAGTATGTAAAAAGTTGCCAGACTAGTATATTCACAACATAAAAAGCCACATTCTTTACCTGTGATCTGAGCCTTTCTCTGGCTATTTTCTTTAAATGTCTCATACGGGCAATGGGGGTAGAAGAACTTAGCATGCATATACAACTCGGAGTGACCTATAGTATTTTAAAAAGAAGATGTAAAGGAGTGTGTGTCAGGCAGTTGGAGGCGAGGCACAGGCATGGAAATTCCAAATTCTTTTTAGAGTTTTTATTTTACCAATATAGGCTACCAGCAGGTCAGGTGACATACAAAAGACAAACAGACAAAAAAACAAACACTGAGCATAAACAGAAAATAAACAAACAGGACAAAGCCCACACAACTAGTCCTTGTGTGTCCTTGCAACACAACAACGTTCTATCACAACAGAAACGTCTGTATGAACTCTAGGCTCCGCTCAACGGTGGTGGTTGGAGGTTGGGTCACCAAAGCAATGGTAAAAATATGGGTCCCTGAAGAAAAAGGTTGGGAACCACTGCCTTAACCTATGCATAACATTCATGCAACACATTACTACAAAGCGTTCATGTAATTACGGAATATATCGTTAAACATAAGCAGAATCAAAATAATCAAAATAATAAACTCCCTCTCCTCAATGAGCACGCTTCAAAGGGGTTTCCTTCACCTGCGCTCAGGTTTGATCTCCACACCCGGAAGATCAACCAGCCAGGTAAAACCACCATTCATTCTAACAAACAGAACAACATTCAGAGCAGTTAGCATTCTCTAATTAAGATAGGGAATACAACAGTTCCGATATGTTGGCAAACACAGCACAATAAATCTCAACCTTGGACGCGCTCCACGTCTTTAAATAAACAAACTTAACAATCACCATCACGCATACCTGAGAGATATTTAAGCCTAGGATGCAACATATTTAAAAGTGTCCAGTTAGTTATATACATGAATATTCATTAATTTGGCCCATTGTTCATTACTGGCGGGAATACGCCAAAATCAGTGACAGATGGGAGTCCGCTCTGTCACATTAAGTATCAAACTGTTGTGGAATAACAAGCCAACATCAAGTATGTTTATAACTTCAAATAAGGTCAAAACACTGGTCACAAAATCAAACCTTAATAATGGTTGTCGCAGTCTCCTGATCTTGGCTAGCCCAGAAATCTAGACATGCTCTAGTGTCGGCAAATGTGCTCAGCCTGTACATCTAATAGCAAGCCATAGGGAATTTGATTGGACGACACCATTCGTGTTCACTAATCACAACATTTGAAAGGATATGATAACTGCCTTGTTCCGCCCACAATTGAGTTCGGCCTACGGAGGATTAAGGACCAGCACAATATTTCCAATATCCAGTAATCATTTGAAACATAATAATATTATTTATTAATAATATGTATCATGTTAAATAATAAATACCATAATTATTATATAAATTATGTATATAAAGATGCAATTTCATATTTTTGTTTTGTTCATATTTTAGTTCTTAGTTTTCCCCTGTAAAAGATCACAGAGAACATTTCAGGGTGCTTCTGCGACACTAACCATTGATAGTGAGCTATTGGTACAGTCCACAGCCTATCAATGGGGTGGGCAGTATGAAAGGCTGAGGACTGTAGGCCTACCAATAGCTCACTATCACTGGGGTGGGATCTAGCACATTCCACCAGCCAAATTTGTTCTCAAAGTTGGGCCTCTGCACTTCAGAGCATTTTCCCCCAGAACTAGGCTCTTTCCCAAATAACACAAACATGAAATCATTCCTTCAAGCTGGCAATGCCAAAGCTCTTTATAAGGCAATGAGAGACTCCAGGTGGTACAGATATAGTGTAGCTTAACGTAGAGAGCCTCAAACACCTTAAACATACTGTATATGGACATATCAGTGCTGCTCAAAACCCTGACATGATAACCAACAGGCATGTTTAAATCTTCAATTTCTAGGGTATTAATCTCCAAATTCCAGGACATTACATCAGACAAAATAAATGAATGTTTGGATACATGCCAAAGGAGTCAGTTTAAATACATGGCACGTTTTTAAAAAGATTAAAGTTTATCTTTGCACAAACTTTTCAGAAAACAGCATGCTCTCAAATCAGTGCTGACAATGTGTAAAACGTGTGTATACTGTGCATATGTAATATGTAAAAGAAAGGAGGTGTACCAAAGGAAATTACAGAGGTCTTTGAAAGGCTAAAACCAAAAGGCATGTACAGACAGCACCTCATCCAAGAATCTGAATAGCTCACAGCCAGTAATGAGAGTCAGACACTGCAGATAGGGTTACAGCTCACATATCTTTCATGGTTTGGTTTTTTAATCTTTCTTGTCCAGCAGAATTTTCCTCTGGGGCTTAGGAGACACTGGTATTCAAGCTTTTGGGACAGGGAACGACAATCGATTAAATAGGGATCTATGCACCAGCACTCTGATTTGAAACAGCAACATAAGTTTAGACTAGTGCATGGGAGTGGTGAAAAGGATTAAAGTTGTGGGGGTGTTTTGCTGTATTTTTAATCTACCAAAAAAAAAAAACTGGCCCAAAATGTGAAATGGCCTAATCATAATGTGTTACATACAAAATCTGTGTAGGCTACAGTGTGATTTGGAAATTTCTATACCTTCACTTAATAAGATGATGAGAATTAACAAGATTTTACTCTTATACAAAAGTAATACTTTATACTATTTAAATATTACACTTCTACTAATATAATGCAAGATATATCTGTAAACGTTTACCTTGGTTGCATGTATTTCCTGTGAAGCCAGGATGGCATTTGCACTTGTTGGGTCCTGTGCACTGACCATGTTTGCAGCCATGGTGGCACACCGCTGTGGGGGTTACCCAAAAAGAGTATTATTATTATTACCTCTACCAAGGTTATGTTTTCGCTGGCGTGTGTGTGTCTGTGTCTGTGTGTGTGTCTGTCGGTCTGTGTACAACACAACTCGAAAAGTACAGCACAGATTTGGATGAAATTTTTGGGCAACGTGTGAGTAAGAACTGATTCGATTTTGGTGGTGATCGGTGATCCAGGACACCATCTGTGACCACATTGTCTTGGCGGAGGTCTGCGCTCTCTGAGTGCTTTTCTAGTTACTATTATTATTATTATCTCATATTAATACAATATTACATTATAGGCTATACAGTCAATGAGAAACAGCTCTTGCTTGCAATCATATCACATGAACAGGTAAACAGCCAAGTAGGCTATATATATGGTGTAGTTCTATTGTGCAACATGCTCTGGTCTGGTGGCACTGGTTATACTGTATACAGTGTATAGTCTCACAGCAGTAGGGAGGAAAGAGAGACTATGTCTCTCCTTCACACACGCTGGTCATATGTAGTTTTACCATTATATGTTGTGTTGTAGAATTCTACACAAACGAAAGGTGAGACGCTCCCCAACGTTGCAGTGTGTTATTTCTATTCAGCGGTGCTTTGCCTGTGCTTTGCCCGAATATAGTCCCAAGTCTTTGTCGCTCCTAGGCAAACCCCTCGTGATAATGGCATTGGCATTTGTACTCAGTTTGAATGTACAGGTGAAACAACGAAATTATGAAAAATCTCGAGTTCATTTATGACTATTATGAGAACGACTGGCTAAGTGGCAACTCCCTATTACGGCGTTCTATGCTAAGCTAAGCTAATGCTGCGCTTCTGGATACGGACAAGCACGGGGGCTGAATGAAAAACACTTTTGGTCACTTATCCAACTCAAGGGAATATGGTAAGAGACTAAATTTCGTTTTGAAGTGGCCTATTCCTTTAACAATGTGATTCAACAATATTCACAGTCAGACTAAAATGCTATAAACATAATAAAATCATGTGGAATTCAAGTGAACTGTACTGTAATGTAGTGTAGTGTGCCAGTGCCTGGGTCTTTACAAACTGGTGGGACTCAGCCTCACTAGGACAAGTCTGCAACAACAGTCCAAGTATGTTGGAGGGAAAACCTTTTTTTTAAAGTGAAGTTTAAAACTTTACCCCTCCCCTTCTCCAGACATCTCGTTTACACTGCGTCATGGTGCCCCAGATATTTCTGGCGCCATGCCTATACAATAATATTATGTTGTCTCATGCAAAACCTTCTAAGACCAAGCACTGAGAACTGCTCCCTGTTCACCCTGTGTTCCTCAACCCTGCTGTCCATTGCAACATCCTACCATCAGAGCTGTAGGCCTATAGTCTATGTCATGCACACAAATTGTGTACATACAACGCACCCTTTTGTATGCTCACCAAAAAAAATGTCAAGAACACATAGCATGTGTTCACATGAAAAGCACAGAAGATGCATTAGGTTTTTATGGTTGATAAACAGGCTAAAGAAATCTCTCACTGACCGTCTGACCTTGTTTTCCCACCTTGTGTGCACAGAGATGTGCATGTCTATAGAATGTTAACGCTACAGCTGCTTTGTCTATTTATGTTTGTGATATTTTTGAGTTATTCACAGTCTTACCTGGAGTTACTTTTGTGGGTAAAAACACTTCGGTCTCAGTGCAATTTCCTTGTCTGGCAACCCAATTTTTTTAGCTTAGCATAGGTGCTGGAATGTGATGTAGCCAAAGAGTTGCTTTCTGGCTACTTTACTTTCCAGCTAAGCTAAAGCTAAAATTGAGGCTGCCAGACCAAGAACATGCATGCACCGACACCAAAATGCTTTCATCCACATACAGTATATAACTCACTACGGATTGCGCGATTAAAGTTCTTCTACATAGTTTGGAGTTACTGAATGAGTTCAGTGTTCAGTCTTCTTGTTCTTGCTGTCTAGCAAATTTAAGGAACACTTTTATTGGGTATGTCATGAGGTAAGTTGAACCTCTGATAACCAGGCGTTGATGGAATTAACAACAGGAAGAAAACAGGAAAATGGTTCAAAAATGGTTCTGCATAGGAATACCATCTCAAGTTTCTCCATCTAGATTTTTTTTGGTTTGGTTTGGTTTTTCTTTGGTTTTCCACTAATGCCGCTTTTAGCTCATTTTTTCCACCAATGCTACTTTTAGCTAGAGTCCGCCCAGGCTGCACAAGTTGTCCAAGTCCTCCAGGATGGCACGTCCATGTGTACCATAGCAAGGAGATTCAATGTGTCTCCAAATCCAATCTCCAGAACATGATGTGCATTTCAGGAGAGGGGCAGTTACAGTTCTCTAGGAGAGCTGGACAAGGCTATAGAAGGCCCCATCAGCAGCATCAGATATCTGCTCCTGCTATTTTCCAAACTGTATCTCCTATTAGAAACCCAGAATGGTGTGCTTATGGTATAAAATTGATGATTTTTTTTATATAATTTTGAGTATAAAACCTGTGAAAACATTAATGCGCACCCAACGACAACGACAGCCGAGGGAATTTAAACGTGTTTGAGAGTTTGAGTGGCAGCAACAGGCAAGTGGCAAGGATGTGATGTGGGCACTGCACAGGTCCCGATGATGAAATACTCAGAACTTTTAATGAGCCAAAAGAGGATTCTTATGATTGACAAGTAATGGAAACCGTGAGCTCCCTGGTCTTGTTGTTTTTTAACCTCAACGGTGCCATCAAGGCAGTGCTGCCTTCAGTGCACGTAGAGGGTGGTTTGAGAAAGCCTTTAGAACAAGAGCCATGTAATAGATAATGAACCACTGTAATTAGCTTACTTACGTTGGCAGTGACCCCAGGATTGACGTGTCCAACCCCAGCAGCAGTCAACTCGGCCACCATATCGACACAGTCCACCAGGTGAACTCATCTGCGTTGGCCATCTATCAGGACAGGAACATCACTCACAGTACAGTTGTTTGTAGCAACACACTCTACTGACCACCAATAAAAAGGGCTGTCTGTCAGAAAACAAGAAAATCTAATGCCATTAAATCGGCACTGCTACAGCCCAGTGCATGTATAGACGTGCCCTATTCCGCAGCATATGCACTTTGAACCATCTCAATTCATGTTAAACTTTGGAATAGTCCTACCTAAGCTTTAAGGAATAGTCCACCTCTTTATGAAAATTGGTTATTCACCCCCTTACCTGGAGTTACATATGTGGGTAAGAGCATGTTGGTCTCAGTGCATGTGTTGTCCTAGTCTGGCAATCAAAATTTTACCTTTAGCTCACTGGAAAGTAAAGTTGCCAAAGAGTTGCTATTTGGCAACATAACATTCAAGAGCCTATGCTAAGCTAAAGCTAAAAAAATACATATGTGGGTAAAAATGCTTTTACCCACATATGTAACTCCAGGTAAGAGGGTGAATAACCAATTTTCAAAAGAGGTGAAATATTCCTTTAAGTTTGTGTAATAGAGGACAGTTCAACCGTCACAGGTCTAGAACCCAACTTCTCTTCAACTACTGTACAACAAACCAATGGGAGCTGAAAAGCCCAGGCTTCCAACTTGGTGGTTGGAAGCGTTATTTATTTAATAAGGTTAGGGTTGTGAGGATTTACTACATACTGCTGCCATCCATTTGGCACATCAGGGGCTCTTGTGGCAGACCAGACGCGCTGTTTAGTGTGCCTAAGTGTTACTGTTGCCTGTTTTCTCTCCTATTTTATTACTTGTTTTAGCTTGTTGGGTATGGTATTGATGTCCTTGACAGAATAGGTGTCTGTCTTATGGGGGGACTGATGTTATGCCTGGCTCTGTGCATTCTGTATGTGCATAGTATACATTAGTTGCACAGTCATCCAGATCCCAGGCTGTAGGGGGAGCTGGTCAACGTGGCTATGCAGGCCATGGTGGCCAATTTGACAGTTATTTGGAGGGTGTTTTAAAACACCACTTCCAGGACACTCAGTTTCTCTCATTCTCACTCTGGCTGTTCTGGCCCCTTACTGCTACGGCTCGCTGCCTGTGGTCTTTATTTCACTCTCTCTCTCCCTTCCCTTATATCCTTTTACCCAATACACTTCACAATGCTGACTTTCACCACATTTGTGTTTACTTTACATACCAACTTCTCATTAAGTGTAACTGAATAAATAATTGTTTACCGTTACATTTGGTGTGGTCTCCTTTATGGTATTGCCACTCTATAATCAAGAGCTTATTTAGTATGGATATTTTTTTCCATACCAAGTTTAAACAGCCCACACTGAAAAATAAACTAGAGGTAGCCTAGGCTAAGCCTCAGTCAACAGGTAAAATTTCGATCATGAAACTCTTATTGCATGAAATGAAAGTGTCTATGGCATCAGGTTTCCGAGAAAAAAAAGAAAAGTGTTCCAGTATCAAAAATACCACAAATCTGTCAATTAACCATAGCCTAATCGCCACAGCTTCATATCATCCTTGGTCCACAAAAGCCTATGCTCTTTTCCCTTCACTAGGTCTACACCTTCCTCAACATTTTAATAGTGATACACACAGGCTACCAACAAAAGCACCATGGATTTTTCAGGATATTAAGCCTATTATCTACCCATAAGGTAACTCGTTAAATCCTGTAGCATTCCATATTGATTTTGAGAAACTATTTAAGAGACGCACTCAGAATCAATGTTATGGCCGATAGCCTATGTGTTGGCCAGCACAGTGCATGCCAGATGACGCAGATGTTGCGTCTAGTGAGTCTATCCTGTTTGTGGTATAAAAAAAAAATCGGAAATTGCAAATGAGCTAGGCTACTTGTCTACGGTTACTTTTAGACCGAAGGCTACTGGACCCGAGTCGCCTCCGCTTAAAAAAGTTTTTAAGATTAGCTTCGTCATGTTATCATTTCTGCATCTCATCATAGCCAAATAACCTGAAACACGGGGCTGCTTGCTGAAGACTTTCAAGGACATGAGTAAAATCAAAAGTTGATAGGTGATAAATAGCCTAAATTAAAAAAAAAAAAAAAAAAAAAACAACTTTAAAATTGTAACATTGCTTACCTGCCATCGAACTCTGCACGAACATACATCAGAGACGCGTGTAGAAATATCCACCAATGCGTCTTCGCTTGTAAATATTGCTTCATGTCTGAATGTTTGTCGAGTAACCTATCTGCGAATTGTCCCGATACAAACTCCAGAGCTCAATTATGTCAACCTCATCAGTAAAAGACTGAGCTAATGTGCCTGTCTTGACATGTTATAGTTGTGTGTGGCCTCATAAGAGCAGTGTGCGAATGAAGGTCTAGTGACATCGCATATCTTGTTGAAGAGTGGGCCCTACCGGCCGCTAGACATGCAGCCTACTTAGCGGCTCAAGACAACTTTTCTGTTAGGAGGGGTTGTTAGATGGATGTTACAGGGCCTGCGCGTCCTGGCTGCAAGCTATCAACAGTTGACAATGATCTTCGCCTATGCGTGGTAGCCATAGCATATCATTGCAATGAATTACTTGGGGACATACCATTGATTTCTATGGCCATTTTTTTTCAATAGTTTCAAATCCACACCAAAGGACCCAGGGACAGATTTTTTTTTTTCCCAGAATGTTTCGCTGCAATGGGTACATAAATAGCAGAAAAACAATAGAACTACATTTAAAATGCCATTTTTTTTTTTTTTTTTTGCATAAAGGGTACGTTTGGCAATAGATTCACCAACATATATTGTAGGCTATAACATACAAAATATTATCCCTTATCTATCATTTTCAAAGTCTGTCTACGAAGGCCTATTTCAAGGGATATGTGACCTTTTCGGCCAATTTACTGATTTTCCACCTCAAGGTGTACAAGATCTACTAATCCAATAGTTTTCCTCATCCATATTTGAGGTATTCTGTAAGATTTTCAAAATCACTCAAAAATAGCCTACCTTCTATCTAGGTAAGGGGATGGTTGTAACATTTGTGTTACAACCTACCCCAACATTGTTATCCATTTTAAGGAGTTGTATTAACATAGTGCTTTGACATTAGGAAAGGAAAGCCAAACCATTGTTTAGTGGAGAAACCATAGTTTGACCTGATATAAATCATACAACTTTATATAGCAATAGTAAAAGCACTAGAAAAGAAAAATCTTATTTTTTTTTTTTACTTTCATACCTCAGATTCTATTTTTTTTCTCATTGCACCAAGGACTTGAAATTGTCCATGTATGATGGTAAAGGAAGTCTAAGGAGACTGTGACTGTCACATGGCTCATATCTTGTCCCTGATTGCTGGAAATGGTGGTGTTACAACTTACCCTGTGTTACAACTATCCCCGGTCTCCCCTAATAAAGACTTTTTAACCTTCCTTCTTGGTTACTGTTTTTGGAGTGCCTGGATTAACCTTTTTTCTTCAAAATAGACTTCTCCCCATTGCCCATGAGAACCCAAGACACTGTTGGTATACTATTTGGACATATTGAGCCACCAGACTACCTGTTTGAGACAGCTTAAATTGTATTTAAAAAAGATATACCCTCTAGATGTGATAAGACTCTTACCAATTTTCAATACATAATACACAAAACTGTACATTTTTAAAATGTATCTTTATTGTGGTAGACAAAATCACTGCTCATCAATCAAATCAAGCAAACATATACTTTACATACTGTAAATGAAACAAATCCTGAGGACAGTTTCATAAAGGTTGTGAAGATATGGAATTTAAGGGTTGTTTCAGACCTGGATGGCCAACCAACATGTTATTTTTTGGTGAGCAGGTATATGGCTCCATTGTCATTACGTTGACGTTATAGCCCCAAGACTCTGCAGCCCAGCTTCTGTCGAGATCCACCAATCCCATGCAGCTCTTCCCTTCAAAACAAAATCACAGTGGAATATAAAGTTAAATAGCTAGTGCATTTGTTTAAAGGTAAATTCCGCTATTTACTGTAACACTTTTAGCCCCTTTTCCTCAGGTGTTTACAGTAGCGTGGAATAGAATGGTTGCCACCAAACATTTTAACGATTGGTCCTATATAAAGTCCAGATGATATGTGAAAAAAGCGTTCACTTTTTCATAAAAGCGTGAAATTTGGTATACTTGTACAGTTTGGTACCCTGAACAATTTCAGAAATGGAGCCATCGCAAAAATGGTTCGTGGCGGCCGTGGCGGCCATTTTTCTTTCCACCATTACCGAAAACAGTACTTTTAAGCATATATCTTGAACGGAACAAGGAAATGCAGAAATGATGATGGCTACCCCTATGTTTTCATGGTCAAGGATTCCAATGACACCAAACATGATATTGTAAATGCCTTTGGGTTGCCATGGTTACCATCTCAGCTCTCCGCCATAATGGAATTAATACATTTTTCTTCATAACTCGAGGACCAGACATGGTAATAAAGAAATCGTGATGTCTACCCATATGTTTTTATGGTAAAGGAATGCAGTGAGACAATAATAAGCAGTATATAAGGTTCAAGTAAATGGTTCAAGGTGAATTCAGTGACACTGTGGATTACAATGACATCTGAAAATATTCAGAATGAACTTTCATCCTTGAGCCAGAGGGGTTACCAAAAAGTGGCAGTGGCTACCATACCTTTTATGAAAGCCTGGAATATCAGCTTTTCAATGATGTATGATGGCCATTTGAGAGGAGTAATTGTTTTGAGGTATTGCACATAATGTAACCTAGATAAAGGAAATTATGTGTATAAATCTAGCAGAACGCTGAGATAGCTGGATATGTAAAAATGGTATAACAACAAATGAAACATTGATTCTTATGTTTTAGGGTGTGGTAAACCCAATTATGACATTGTCATTACTGTAAAAGGTCAAGGTCATGACCTTTTGGCATGGTTGATGACATTTCTTTTTGACATTTTCAAAGATTGCATCATTTTTCTCTCTATTCTCCCCATCCATAAGAAAGAATGAATGAAAGAATGAAAGGAACACTTTTTTATTGGGTATCACATTAGGTCCTCTTTGATAATGATCTGGTCTGTGAAGTAGCAGAGGGCATTGTTAATCAATATCAGCAAATAGGGGCAACAATGAGAGGGCCCCCAAAAAAGGACATTTTTCATATTCAAAGTTAGCCTGGGAGTTCCCATGCTCCTTTGCGCGCTTATTTCATTTCACTCTGTAAAGCAGCATGGTGACCATGGCCGTTTTTCTCGCCTGCTTTAGGTATCCAATCACAGAACAAAAAGGGACTAGCACGGCCCTCGATTGCATTTTACGTCACATGCTGGCTCTGGTATTGGCTCTGAGCTATGTACAGATGCTATGATAGACATTTGTAGCGCCCAATAATCGGCTCTATCGTAAACGATACTTTCACTACGGGAAAAGCAATAGGTGCGTCTCCAGACTAAATATCACTTGTGATTTTAGTTTGGTGATCGCCAGGCTAATTCAAATTTGAAAGTTGCAGTTAATCACAAATACTTAAACAGTTTATATGAACCAAACTCTCAAATGCTTTGAACACATTTATTGATTCAGTCAATCTTCTACCAAAACCACAACTTAAAACACGCTTAAGATGGTTTTGCAGAAGTTGAACACTTGCTGCAAATTATAGGAGTGTGTATAGAATGAATAGATCTGGCACAATGAAATTCAGGCAATTGTGATTCTGACCAAAGTGTAATGAAATGGCATTCAGTATGCATACATGATGTGAGCAATGTTTGGATCGAGGGCTTGCATCAGGTTGGATATTTCTTGGTCAAATTTATTATTGGGAAATGGAAATTTAAAGAATATACACTGCTGAAAAAAATAAGGAGCACTTAAAAATAATATATCAGATCTCAACAAGAAAAAAATGGTGTTTGATCTGCAGATATAGATAGGGCAATGCCTTAGGAACAAAAGGATGCCACATAATTTTCATTGAAATAAGGTTTCAGCCTGTTAAGGGCTTATTATATAGACATCCCCAAACTCAAAGTGAAATAATGATGTCTCAGGCTAATCCATTTTACCTATATTTAATTTCTGTAGTCCCCATGCATGCTTGACAACGCTGTGGCATGCTCCAAAAGAAACAATGGATGGTGTCTTGTGGGATGTCCTCACAGATCTGTGAAAAGCATCCCTGAGCTTCAGCAAAGTTTAAGGAGCAACTTAGCACTGTCTAATGTGCCAAAATATAATGTCCCAGAGGGGTTAAGTCAGGTGATGGTGAGGGCCATTAATTGTACCAATTCCCTCACACTCCACGTACTGCCTGCATACTCTTGCAACACATCTGGAGGAACCTTGTCTCTTTCATGTCTATCACAGGTGCTCAGGGTGAACCTGCTCTCATCTGTGGAAGGTACATGCACCAGAGGCAGACTTGCCAGCTTTGGTGTTCTCTAGCCTGTCTCCTGAAAATGTCCTCCATGTTCTGGAAGTTGTGTTTTGGAGATACATTAAATCTCCTATCTGGCATGTCGTGGATATGCCATCCTGGAGGAGTTGGACTTCTGCCTCACACTACTACCAATATTGATAATGACTCTAGCCAAAACCAGCACTAGTGGAAAACAATCCAGAAAGATGATTCAAATGAAATGACCTCCATATACAAAACCATTCCTGTTTTGGGGGCCCTCTCATTGTTGCCCCTCTTGTATACCTGTTTTTATTCCATTAACATCAGTACAGCTGTATACTGATTAACAACACCCTCTGCTACTTCACTGACCAGATCATTATCAGAGAGCTTTAACTGACCTAATGTGATACCCAATAAAAAAAGTGTTTTTAAAAAAAATTGAAATAAAAAAATTGGGTATTTAATTTTTTGAGCAGTGTAAAAAGATCTTTCCTTTCTTATGGATGGGGGATATAGAGAGAAAAATGATGCAATCTGTGTAAAAAAAGTGTCAAAAAAATGTCAAAAAAAATGTCATTGACCATTCCTTTTACAGTAATGACTAAGTCATAATTGGGTTTACCACACCCCAAAACATAAGAATCAATGTTTCATTTGTTGTTATAGCATTTTTACATATCCAGCTATCTCAGCATTCTGCTAGATTTATACGCATAATTTCCTTTATCTAGGTTTACATTATGTGCAATAACTCAAAACAATTACTCCTCTCAAATGGCCATCATACATCATTGAAAAGCTGATATTCCAGGCTTTCATAAAATGTATGGTAGCCACTGCCACTTTTTGGTAACCACCAACCCCTCTGGCTCAAGGAGTATATGCTTGAAAGTTCATTCTGAATATTTTCAGATGTCATTGTAATCCACAGTGTCACTGAATTCACCTTGAACCATTTACTTGAACCTTATATACTGCTTATTATTGTCTCACTGCATTTCTTGACCATAAAAACATATGGGTAGACATCACGATTTCTTTATTACCATGTCTGGTCCTCGAGTTATGAAGAAAAATGTATTAATTCCATTATGGCGGAGAGCTGAGATGGTAACCATGGCAACCCAAAGGCATTTACAATATCATGTTTGGTGTCATTGGAATCCTTGACCATGAAAACATAGGGGTAGCCATCATCATTTCTGCATTTCCTTGTTCCGTTCAAGAGATATGCTTAAAAGTACTGTTTTCGGTAATGGTGGAAAGAAAAATGGCCGCCACGGCCGCCATGAGTCATTTTTGCGATGGCTCCATTTCTGAAATTGTTCAGGGCACCAAACTGTACAAGTATACCAAATTTCACGCTTTTATGAAAAAGTGAACACTTCACCTATTTTTTGTCACATATCATCTGGACTATATATGGGCTATTTGACTCATTTAGAATGACCCTGTCTGCTAGGCAAGGCAAGGCAAGGCACTTTTATTTGTATAGCACATACATCATGCCAATGGCAACTAAAAGTGCTTTGACAAAATAAAAAAGTATAAAATAAAAGGATAGTGATTCTGGCATCACTAGCTAGCTACAGTATGTGCATGCTCAATTATGTCCTTAAAACACCCTTCAACTTTTGTTTTAAAAAATAGGTGGTTAGTGGTGTTAAATGATGTTCCAAAATAAGTTTTGTATTGAAATACCATTTGTCCTGTTCTATTTGGCATTTTGTGAAATCCATTGACTTCTTTTGGAAGACTCTTTGCTTAGTTGAGGCAAATAGTTGAGACCAATTGTCCAAATTTCTGTGCCAACCAATTTGTTTCTTCCCAGAAAAGGGGCCAAATAAGTGCTAAATAACAGAACATACTTTTTTAAAAGTCCAAAAAAGGAGGAAAGAGCAGAGACACTCTGAGATTTGAGAAGAAATTGAAAAAGCCTTTAAAATAACATGGCAATTGTGTTTAAAAACACATTGGCCAACATTTCCTCCTTTTTTGGACTTACACTTCACTCAGTATAGATGAGCACCTGAGTAACATTGTTTGTACAGTCTCCTGAGCGCTCTAAGCCCTTTTGTGTCTTCTCATACTTTTTTAAAAGTCTGATCATTGCTAATCCCTACGAGCCCATTCTTAATTTGTAGCATGCCTCCTCGCAGACAGTGAAGCGCAGCAAGGCAAATGTAATGTATTTGGGTCTATACCATCCCAGAACATGAATGTCCCTTGCTTGTCCAATCCAATCTCGAAAGAACAAATTCCTATCATTAATGCACACTCATATGATCAACAGCGGGCTCCCAGCCCTTCAAATCCCAAAACTGCTAAAGAGCTTGATCTTGTCTTTACCTGTAATTGTGCCACAGATACCCTCACTGTTACTCCTCTACACCTGTCTGACCACTATTTTGTCCAGTTCAAGGTGTACCTGCTCACCAGAACCTACCTCTACCCCAACACCTATAGTTACCTTTCACCTGTCTCCAACCCACTTTTCCTCTCTTGTAGCCTCTGCTCTTCCACCATCCAGCACACTCTCCTCACTTCAGGTTAATGATTTCACTGAGTCTTTGTGCTCTAAAATGACATCCGATTCAGACCAAAATCTGAGCGTGAGCAGGGTGTAAGCGCCGCGGGCACAGTTTTGGTCTGTTTTCGTTTAGAATGCATGTTAACAGGTTAGTTTATGCACACTGCACCTCCTGCAGCTCCTGCGCAGTGATCCGTACAATTTGCAGCCCAGTTTATGTCTGAAATGCCTGTCACTACTTTGTGTTGCTACTGGTAAGGGAACAGCCTGTGAAACAGCTGCCCAAAGCTATGTAACATCATCTGACACAAAACACAGCACAGTAGTGTGTGTGACTAAAACTGACTAAAGAAAGTGGTTAAAACAGTGTGTACAAAGTCATTCGTAAACAAACAATATTTGGCTGCTTTTATAAACACACCATTTTTACCACTTTTTTAATCATTTGTAGTCAAAATTTCTTGCGTCTTCAGGACTACCTTGTTGAAATTTGATTGAAGTTATCCTTTGTTGATCTTATTTGAAAGCCACAGAATATTTATGTTTGTGTTATGACAGTATTGGGATCTTGTCTCTGTCATTATCTACAGAGCTCTCCATATAATACAGTATAACAACAATGGACGATAGAAAAATAAGGTTGCTATGCAGGTCTTTAAAAGAGCAAAGACTGCTAATTTCTAGAATTACATGGGCCTTAAAGTTGGAAATGTACCTATTTCTCGGCGTTCCACCGGCAGCTGGGCTGCTGTCTGGTCTGCGAATCGGCATAAGATCATATGCTCCTATGGGTGAAAAAAATCTGATTAGTGACACACGTGCACTCTAACCCCGATTTATACAATTCAGTCCCTTCTACCAGACTTAAAGGGATTGTTCTGAGATGTGATAGTATGGCGTTATTCAATCATAGCCCTGTTATACGAGTTTTACATAGTGATGGGAAGGAAATAATTTAGATAAACGAAGTAATACGCACACCGGAGCTCCCTTTTACTGTTTTATTCTTTGTTGTGTTACGTTTCGGACTAATTTACTAATAATTACTAAAAACTAACAACACAGACTGAACATTTACATTGAGCTGGTTCTGGTGGCAAACATTAATAATAATTTATAGTAAGCACGTTGCCTCTTAAAGAGGTGCTCTGGAGTGATTTCAAGCATAGCCCTGCTGAACGAGCCTGCCAAATGCACTAGTTAGCGAGTGGAACAAAATAATTTGGAACAGCATAGACCGAACGCGAACGCAGAAGCGAACAAGCACTTTACATTGAATCAATATTTGATCATTATTTGAAACCAAAAGTAAGATCTGAGGTGACGTTGACTCAATGTAACATGTTTCGCGTTTGCGTTAGGTCTATGCTGTTCAAAATTCTTTCATTACATGCGAAATACATTGCTGTTAGAAGGCTTGTGCAACAGGGCTATGCTTAAACTTACTCTGAAGCTTTCCTTTAAGATGAAACTAGATGCCACATGGTTGTAGAGAATTATCCAAAAAAAGATGTAATGCCGAATAGAACATGTTGTGATATGTCAAAAGGGAGCCCATGACACCTCCCAGTCATGGGAACATGACCTTGCTTGTTCATGTTGTAATAATTATTCGAATTGAAAGCAAGGTCAGAATGTCAGGGAACAAATAATGATCCTGAATAGACTGTGCAAGGCTTTTAGGTTTTTAGCTTGGCAGTCTTTTTCAAAAAAGCCAGATTCACTGCGCTCTCCCCTCTTTTGTGTCCGGGTGCGTAATCAAAGAATTCCTTTTCATAAGCCACAGATGATCGCACTCCGAAACGTTTTTAGTTTCTTCTTTTTTTAATTTCACATCTCATCAGGACGGAAATGAGTGCAAAAGTTAAGGATAGCCTATTTAAATGCTTTTTCATCAAACCACAGTGCAATAGGTTTATAAAACTTACTCAAAAACAGTTTTTTATTCTGAGTGCCAATCCATACAAAGTCAAAATGAACTTTATTGTCAATCAAACTATGCAACAGTACATTGTAAGAAGACTGATATTGCATTTCCCCAAACTCCAAATGTGCAATAGCAAAGCTAAATTAAACTACAACTAAATATCACTGTAGTCGTGACATCACTAACTGTACAAGACATCACTAGGACATAAAGTGCAAAGAGATATCAAGGTATCATACACATAAAAAGCAAAACAATGCGAAACGAGGAAAAATGTTTTGGATATACAGTGTGCTGTACCTTGTAATCCAGAATCTTCGAAAATTGTAGGCTGCATTTATAGAGAAAAAGTATTTAGTCTAGGTAGATTTTTAAACCACACATACACATTATCAATGAATGAATGAATTGTAGAGCAGTAATATTTTGCATATCCATATCATGCATAAAAGGCATACTCCTGTGTAGCAAAGTTGTATGTGATATAGCAACTTCTGTAGATTGAATGAAATATTGTTTTACTATGTCTATTTATCTGTCAAAGGCTTTTAACACTATTGACCATAAGCTACTTGTAGAGAAACTGGCTTTTTCTAGGTCTTGATGAAGTTTCCTTTCAAGATTACATTCTGAGAGAACAAAATGTTTTAATGTCACATGTATAACTGCAAAGACATTCAGTTTAAGAAATGGGGTTCCAAAAGGCTCAATTTTGGGCCCATCACTGTTCACACTGCACATCAATGATATCTGT
>JAODXP020000015.1:27359434-27381553 GCA_027497455.2 Sardinella longiceps | reverse complement strand
AAAACTACAAATTACTACAAATAATGATACATTCATAATTAATCTTTTTAATCTTTTCTTTACAAATACTTAAGAACTGTACTTATGTACAATTTTCAAGTATTTGTACTTGAGTCTTCATTTTTCTGGCAACTTTGACGTTTGCACCACTACATTTTATGTAAAGTATCAGAACTTTTCACTCCTTACTTTTTCAATACATTGAGGCTCAATCCATGGGGAGTTGCAAAAATATTATGTTTATGGTAATAATTTCTTAGTTGAAATGTAAAATGATATAGCTGCAGTAAATATTCATGAAATAATTTTGTTCCTCCTCCACAGGGATGACAACTCCTGCTCCAACTCCAAGTAAGTTGTGGGATTTTTCCACAATACTTTTTTTTCTGTGAAGATTTTCCACATTTCCACTCCAGTGGGCTGTCGAATAAAGAGGGAGATACACATACACAGTACTCAAGAACACTATGTAGGGCATTCTCAGGTCATGATACCAATTTTGAAATTATGTACATCTATTACTGAGAATTAAAGGAAGGATAGGCACAGTCAATAGGCACATCAACTGAGCCCCCAGCCAACCTACATCATCAAAGACAATTTAATCATGAAGTTACACTGTTGCCTTTCTTGTCTCCTCTCTTGCAGATGGCACTGTGATAAGACTAGTTGACGGGACCACAACTTGTTCAGGAAGAGTTGAGGTTTTCCACAACGGTGCATGGGGCACTGTGTGTGATGACAGCTGGGACTTGAACGATGCCAATGTGGTGTGTCGGCAAGTTGGATGTGGTCACGCCATTGGGGCTTCCTCAAGTGCTCAATTTGGTGAAGGGAGTGGCCAGATCTGGCTGGATGATGTTGATTGCTCTGGACGGGAGGCTTCACTGACCAGCTGCCCTCATAGCGGTCTAGGGAACCACAACTGTGGACATCATGAGGATGCTGGAGTGGAGTGTGAAAGTGAGTCTTATAAATCTTATTTAAAAGACTATATTAATGTAATCATTAAAATGTGTCCAATCTTTCCTTAATCAACCCAAAAGAGGTTTGCATGATATTTAGCCATTGCATATTTCAACAAAGGATTTTGGGATTCTATTTCTGGCACTTACTATACTGTCTCAATTTAAACATTTTCAACTTAAACGATTTAGTTGATTCCAGAAATTTGAAGTAACTAAGTACAAATACTTAAAGGAATATACCGGAGTAAGTTTAAGCATAGCCCTGCTGCACGAGCCTTCTACCGGCAATATATTTAATATGAAATGAAATAATTCCGAACAGCATAGACGTAACGTCAACGCGAAACACTTAAAGCCACCACATGCAACTTTTAGGTAAAATTTCGACGTTTCCTATTCATTACATCTTTATGTAAATTGCCTAGAACTCACTAGACTTGATAAATGACATGTTCCGGAGTAAAACGAGCCCCTTCACGAGACTGTCCGACCCTCCTACAGGCAGATACCGCCTATGCAAGATCAGGGAGCGCGTCCCGGCTATCGTAAGTTTTGGTTAGCAAGCAAGCTAGGTCACGTGACTTAGCCAGAGTTTACTGTTTGAATTACAAGATTTGTGACTTCTCAGCGCATTCAACTGTCGATACATTTTGTTAGCGGCGATCACCATTGACTATGCAATTCTAAATGGAGGATTATTGGCAGAAATGCTAAATAACTGCTTTGTTTGGTTGTTAGCTTACTGGATGATGCCACAGGATCCTGCATAGGTTCTCTTTAACATTAAGTCAATGTAACCTCAGATCTTACTTTCGGTTTCCAACAGTCAGGTCCCATAGATTCAGTGTGATTCAGCGAAGTGCCTGTTCGCTTCTGCGTTCACGTTCGGCCTGTGCTGTACCAAATTATTTTGTTCCACTCGCTAACTAGCGCATTTAGCAAGCTCTTTCATAAGGGCTATGCTTGAATTCACTCCGGTATATTCCTTTAAGTACTGTACTTAAAGCCCCTACTTGCAGGGATTTCATAAAATTTAGTTTAAAAAGTTTCCTATTCATTTTACCTTTATATTGGGATTGATAAATGACGTGTTCCGGAGTTAAATGTGGCCCTTTGTGAGCTCATCCATGCCTCCTAGCTGTAGATATTGCACTTGCAATATCAGTGGGAGTATCTGACCTTGTTTCTTTTTTTTAGCAAGCAGGCTAGTCACGTGACATAGCTGTAGTTTACTATTGGAATTACGTGATTTAGTTTGAGTAGTTTGAGCTTGTGAATATTTCCTATATTAGCTATATAATTTGAGCTTGTGAATATTCAAACATGTCAGGATTTACAGACAGTGTAGTATGCAACATTAATGTGTTGGGGTGGGGTACAGTAAGGACCTACTTTCAATGAAATGTTAAAAGATGTTAAAAAATTGGGGATGAATCATGGCTCAATGTCCTAGTTGCAATGTAATATGATATAATTGCTGTAAATATTCATTGAATGATATTTTTTCCTTCTCCACAGAGGAAACAACACCCGCTCCGGCTCCAAGTAAGTTGTGGGATTTTTTCAGAAGAACATTTTTTTTTCTGTGAAAGTTTTCCATATTTCCACTGCAGTGGACTGATGAATAAAAAGGGAGATACAGTACTCAGTAACACTAGTCATTACTCTGGAACATTCTCCAGTACTCTTGTGTCACCTGTAGATGAGATTTTTCTTTCATTGTTGAAAATAATACAATTCACGTAGTTATACTGTTGTCCTTTTTGTGTTTTCTTGAAGATGGCACTGTGGTAAGATTAGTTGAGGGTCCCAGAAGTTGTTCAGGAAGAGTTGAGGTTTTCCACAACGGCGCATGGGGCACTGTGTGTGATGACAGCTGGGACTTGAACGATGCCAATGTGGTATGTCGGCAAGTTGGATGTGGTCGCGCCATTGGGGCTTCCTCAAGTGCTGAATTTGGTGAAGGGAGTGGCCAGATCTGGCTGGATGATGTTGATTGCTCTGGACGGGAGGCTTCACTGACCAGCTGCCCTCATAGCGGTCTTGGGAATCACAACTGTGGACATCATGAGGATGCTGGAGTGGAGTGTGAAGGTGAGTCAGTCTTTTTCTGCTTGCCAATTGTGATCAATGTATTGGTGTAATGGCAAAACTGCAAACATTACTACAAAATATCTCATTAAACTGTATTTACCCTTTGTATTCCCTACGCAAGCCTAAATAGGTTTGCATGATATTTAGCCATTGTATATTTCAGCAAAGGTTTGTGGGATTCTATGTCTACCCCTTACTATGAAGTCTCAACTGAAGCATTTTTTTTTTTTAAGATATTTTTTGTGCTTTTTACCTTTAATCGGATAGGACCGTATAGAGCTGGACAGATAACAAGTGGTAAAGAGAGATGGAGTGGGATCGGGAAATGACCTTGGGTCGGAGAATTTTTGTTGTTGTTGTTGGGTTTTTATATGTAAAGGTTTTCCTTATTTTCACTCTAGTGGACTGTTGAATAAAGAGGGAGATATACAGTACTCAGGAACACTATCCATTGCTCTATCCATTACACTATCCACTTTTGATTGACAGCGGTCTGTTATACTTAGCAATGGTCTGTCATCATAAATGATCAGACCGTAGATCGTTGGAAAGTCCCATTGAAGTGAATGGAGCATTCTACAGCATTATAAAGAGCCGTGAAATAAAGCAAGCTATTTGGAGTATTGGAGACTAAAGTCTGCTAAGTACTGTATGTAAAATTAATGTGTTTGGATGGGGGACAGTTTTCCACCTGCTTTCCAATGAAATGTTGAAATACGATAAAATTGGGATAAAACATTCACTTTCTTAGTTACAATGTAATATGATATATTTGCCGTATATCCATTGAACAATTTTGTTCCTCCTTCACAGAGGTGACTACTCCCACTCCAACTCCAAGTAAGTCGTGGGATTTTTTCCCCCCAGAGTATTTTTTTTTTTTTGTGAAGGTTTTCCATATTTCCACTCTAGTGGACTGTTGAATAAAGAGGGAGATACACAGTAGTCAGGAACACTATCCATTATAGACTGTGAAAGCCCCGCCCAGTTAGCCCCCTCGAAAAATCGCCCCAGGTTCCAGGAAACATGCTGCCCATTAGTTTTCGCCATTGATGTTTCGAAAACTCTGGTTTATAAGCAGTTAAAACCTTTACTCGGTCTAATCAGCTATGGGGTAGGTGATGACCGTACGGTGTAACCTTCCGTTCTGAATAAAAATGTGAACGAGAAATGTTACAAAGTTGAAAAGGTACAAGGCTGTAGCACAAATTTGTGGTGAAAAGTGAAGAACTACCTGTCCCATGAGTCATTGCGAGCAATAACATTTCTTAGGTTTATGACCTAACTGTAGTTCACTGAGCCTCCTAATCAGTTGAGTACATCACAGGGACTTACTTCCTACACTACAGTTTACTGCTTCGGCTTCGAATGGAGCATTCTACAGCATTATATAAGGAGCCGTGAAATAAAATACTCGAAATAGTCCTTTGAACAGGATTGATGATAGTTTTTACTTTAAGCACATTTCAGAGCAGGCAATTTCCGCCAAAATGGTATGTTAATCAACTTGTCAGGGTGGGGTGCAGCTTTCCAAAAAAAAAAAAAAAAAAAAATTGGAATAAAACACTAATTTTCTTAGTTGCAATGTAATATGACATATTTGCCGTATTTCTATTGAATAATTTTGTTCCTCCTCCACAGAGGTGACTACTCCCGCTCCAACTCTAAGCTAAGTCATGTGGGATTTTCTCCCCTAAAGCAGTTTTTTTTCTGTGAAGTTTTTCCATATTTCCACTCTAGTGGACTGTTGAATAAAGATTGAGATACACAGTACTCAGGAACACTATCCACTTTTGCTTGACAACGGCCTGTTATACTTACCAACGGCCTGTTATTACAATTTATCAGACCATAGCGACATTGGAAAATCCCATCTGAAGTGAATAATGTCTACGAGCAATGTATAAAGAGCCGTGAAATAAAGCAAGTCATTTGGTATATTGAAACCTGAGTCATTGCGAGCAATAACATTTCTTAAGTTTATGACCTAACTGTAGTTCACTGAGCCTCCTAATCAGTTGAGTACATCACAGTGACTTACTTCCTCATAGTTTACTGCTTCGGTTTCGAATGGAGCATTCTACAGCATTATATAAGGAGCCGTGAAATAAAATACTCGAAATAGTCCTTTGAACAGGCTTGATGATAGTTTTTACTTTAAGCACATTTCAGAGCAGGCAATTTCCGCCAAAATGGTATGTTAATCAACTTGTCAGGGTGGGGTGCAGCTTTCCAAAAAAAAAAAAAAAAAAATTGGAATAAAACACTAATTTTCTTAGTTGCAATGTAATATGACATATTTGCCGTATTTCTATTGAATAATTTTGTTCCTCCTCCACAGAGGTGACTACTCCCGCTCCAACTCTAAGTAAGTTGTGGGATTTTCTCCCCTAAAGCATTTTTTTCTGTGAAGGTTTTCCATATTTCCACTCTAGTGGACTGTTGAATAAAGATTGAGATACACAGTACTCAGGAACACTATCCACTTTTGCTTGACAACGGTCTGTTATACTTACCAACGGCCTGTTATTACAATTTATCAGACCATAGAACATTGGAAAATCCCATTGAAGTGAATGATTCTACAGCATTATAAAGAGCCGTGAAATAAAGCAAGTCATTTGGTATATTGAAACCTGAAGTCACAATGTTACAGTGTAATATGATATATTTGCCGTTTATCCATTGAAAAATTTTGTTCCTTCTCCACAGACGTGACTACTCCCACTCCAACTCCAACTCCAAGTAAGTTGTAAAATTTTCCCCCAGAGAATTTTGTTATAATGTAATAAGGCTAAAACATTCACTTTCTTAGTTACAATGTAATGTGATATATTTGCCGTTTATCCATTGAATTTTTTTGTTCCTCCTCCACAGAGGTGGCTACTCCCACTCCAACTCCAACTCCAAGTAAGTTGTAAGATTTTTCCCCCAGAGAATGTTGTTATAATTAGGCTAAAACATTCACTTTCTTAGTTACAATGTAATATTATATATTTGCCATATATCCATTGAACAATTTTGTTCCTCCTCAACAGAGGTGACTACTCCCGCTCTAACTCCAAGTAAGTTGTAAGATTTTTTCCCCCCAGAGAATTTTGTTATAATTAGGCTAAAACATTCACTTTCTTAGTTACAATGTAATATGATATGTTTGCCATATATCCATTGAACAATTTTGTTCCTCCTCAACAGAGGTGACTACTCCCGCTCTAACTCCAAGTAAGTTGTAAGATTTTTTCCCCCCAGAGAATTTTGTTATAATTAGGCTAAAACATTCACTTTCTTAGTTACAATGTAATATGATATGTTTGCCGTATATCCATTGAACAATTTTGTTCCTCCTCCACAGAGGTGGCTACTCCCGCTCCAACTCCAAGTAAGTTGTGGGATTTTTTGTTGTTGTTGTTTTTCTGTGAAGGTAAACAGTACTCAGGAAGCCTTTTCTTTCATTGTTGAACATCAGACAATTCATCTTTTACTGTTGTCTTTTTTATATATATATCCATTGAACAATTTTGTTCCTCCTCCACAGAGGTGACTACTCCCACTCCAACTCCAAGTAAGTTATAGGATTCCCCCACCACAGAGAATTTAGAATTTAGTTATACTTAGGATAAAACATTCACTTTCTTAGTTACAATGTAATATGATATATTTGCCACCATATATCCATTGAACAATTTTGTTCCTCCTCCACAGAGGTGACTACTCCCACTCCAACTCCAAGTAAGTCATGGGATTTTTTGTTGTTGTTGTTGTTGTTGTTTTTCTACTCAGGAAGCCTTTTCTTTCACTGTTGAACATCAGACAATTAATCTTTTACTGTTGTCTTTTTTTTGTCTCCTGTTGAAGATGGCACTGTAGTAAGATTAGTTGATGGTCCCACAAATTGTTCAGGAAGAGTTGAGGTTTTCCACAACGGTGCATGGGGCACTGTGTGTGATGACAGCTGGGACTTGAACGATGCCAATGTGGTGTGTCGGCAAGTTGGGTGTGGTCGCGCTACCGTGGCTTCCCAAAGAGCTCAATTTGGTGAAGGAAGTGGCCGGATCTGGCTGGATGATGTTGATTGCTCTGGACGGGAGGCTTCACTGACCAGCTGCCCTCATAGAGGTCTTGGGAACCACAACTGTGCACATTATGAGGATGCTGGAGTGGAGTGTGAAGGTGAGCTATTTTAATATTAGTTTTCATGTCAATTCAAAGCAAACTTAAGCGTGAACCGTTAAGTCATACAGTACTTGCTATTGGCTGACACTGGAAAGCGGTGGTTGCGCTATTTAAATTGATTTGATGTGTATATCTTCCCTGTGCTACTGTACATAAACTGTGTAAGTGAAAGCAAGGGGATGAATGAATGTGATTTCAACCATAATATGTGGATGACGGTCTCATAGGGTTAACTAATGCTAAATAGTTTACCATTATTATAAAGTGTACCAATTGGCCCGATCCAACCAGAATTACTACAGATATCAGTATAGTCTACATCATGGCCTATAGGGAAACCTGACAATGAGGGAGAATGGAGGCAGGGTCGGGTGGTCAATATTTGTAATTTATTTAACATAACAAGAAAAATATAAAAAGTATGGGTGTTAAACAATCATTGCAGGCTTCATACAGCATGGCCCTTATCTTGTATTTTGAATAAAAACTCCAGAATTCACTTCTGGTTTGAAACGATTGGACAGCTCGTCTAATCAGCTTTGCTTATTGGCCGGTAGACTCTCTACCGATGTAAACACGCCCCAGAGGACCGTGCCCAGACCGTGATACGCATGAACATTCGTATTATGGGCGGGCTATGTCAGGCTAGATCAATTCCTCATTGCCTTTAAGAGTGCGGAGGGCATTGTGTTTCCATTGTGTTTCTTCTCGTGAGCATTTAAGGGAAATAAATACATTGAATAACTCACATCAGGCCTAGTGATAGCCGTAATGACTCTGATAACATCACATGGATCTTTATAGCCTGCCCTACCCAGCCCAGCCCAGCCATGGCCTATGAAGATAGGAAGGATTTAACTTCAACATACATAACCATATGAATATTGTCTGATCCATGACTGATCTCGAATGTTTTCTCCTTTCTCTTCCTTTCAGAAATCGTGGATGAGACGGCAACTGGTGAGGGACAAGTCTTCTACTACTAAATGTTCCGTTGACTCAGTGTTAACTGCTTGTTCACATTTGCGTTCATGTTTATGTCTATGTTGTTCAAAAATTTCATTCCACTAGGTATGTAGTGCAGTCAGCAGGCTTGTGCAACAGGGCTATGCTTGAATTGCACCGTACCTTCGCTTTATGTTTGGCCTCAATTGAGTTTCGTATTGTAGCTGATGTTGCATTAGGTCATCATACTTCAGCAGCAGTTTCCTATTATGCATTATTTGGCAAACTATTATCAGCTTTATCAGCTGTTACTGTCTGTCATTACATGGACACATACATGCATATATAAATAAATATGATGTACAGTACATACATCATTAAGTCGACACATGAATTAATGTTTGTTTCCATTTCAGACTGTGGACTAGTGTCAGTAAACACCCGTATTGTGGGGGGTTCAGACGTGACAGCTGGCAGCTGGCCCTGGCAGGCTAGCCTTCACTACTTTCGCAGACACATCTGTGGAGGGACCCTAATCAGTAATGAGTGGGTTATGACGGCAGCCCACTGCATAGTCAGGTAACAACTTCTCTCACAATAAAGCTTTGTTTGGCAACTCTGCATTGTTACATGCATTGCTACACACAATTGTGCATTTATTTTCAAATCATTCAACTGGCTCGATGTTAGTTGTTCTTGCATTGGTTAGACTACAAGGCCACAACATAATCTTGGCTCTTTGACTCCGTAAGGTAGCATTCACTAATTAAAATAAGCCAGCTACGAGTGACATACATTTCAGACATAAATATGGCTACAGTTTCATTCGTAATGGTCATTTGAAATTTCTTCTCAGTGACATTCAATGTCAAGTCTGAATGGACATGTCTGTAGCTACCTGTTCTGAATTGTTGTGTGTGGTTACAATTATCTGCTGTTTATATTGGATTGTAACTCCGCCAGCCGAGACCTAACCAGATGGACAGTGTACCTGGGCAGGCAGTCCCAGTTCAGAAGCAACCCCAACGAGGTCAGCATGTCCGTGGCGGCGATCATCGTGCATCCGCAGTACAACGACACACTCTTCAACAACGATGTGGCTCTGATGCGCCTTGGCACCAAGGTCGCATTCACCAACTACATCCGGCCCATCTGCCTCGCCACCAGCTCCAGCACCTTCCACAACAACGTCTCCTGCTGGGCCACGGGCTGGGGAAACATTGGCGCTGATGGTACGCTCAACACCTCACACACAGCACTGCACTGGCCACAGGGCTGTAGGCTGGACTCAGGGGTTGGGTTTAGGATGATTTTAAGGGCCTGGAACTGACAGGGGGCGCTAGAGAAAATTCTAATATTAAAATCAATGCGTCAATGTTTGGGGGGGGGCAACATTTCTAGCAGCGACCCTGGCTGCACTCCACAGACTGGGCACCATTAATGTAGCTATCAGTATGGAAAAATTTGGGAGGGGGAAAGGATTGAATAGAGCACTGAATACTGAAAACTTAGATGAAAAACCTCTCTCTCTTTCCCCATCTCTCTCCATCCATTCATCCCACTCATCTCCCATCTCTCTCTCTCTCTCTCTCTCTCTCTCTCTCTCTCTCTCTCTAGTGTCTTTGCCGTCCCCTCAGACCCTTCAGGAAGTGCAGGTTCCTGTAGTGGGGACCAGGCAGTGCACCTGCCAATACAATCGTGTCTCAAATGCTGAGATCACATCAAAGATGATCTGCGCTGGCTCCTCAGGCAAGGGGGTGTGTCAGGTATGTATGGACGCACACACAAACACACACACACACACACACACACACACACACACAAACTGATCATATCAAAGATGATCTGTGCTGGCTCCTTAGGCAGGTATGGACACACACACACACACACACACACACACACACACACACACACACACACACACACAGAGTACTCGTTACAGTACTCACTGAGTTCTCCTCACACAGATAGAACCATCGCACATGTGAATCAAAACCACAAGATCAGAGACCACTACTAACTTGATGGACTGCAAAAATTATGAAAATGCAACAACCAATTTTTTTACATTAGCAGGTCACAGCTCATTGTGTGCTAATTACGAGTGTGTGTGTGTGTTTAGGGGGATTCTGGAGGACCTCTGCAGTGTAAACAGGGCTCTCGATGGATCCAAGCTGGCATCTCCAGTTTCGGGGTTCCGTGCGCCACAGGGCACTTCCCAGAAGTCTTTGCACGTGTCTCCAAGTTCCAGGCGTGGGTGACGGAAAAAGTGGCAGGGTCGAGTGTGGGATTTGTGTCCTTCAGGTCGTCCGGCACCGACAGTGACAGCAGCTTTCAGTGTAGAACGGCGGCCAACTTTAACGCAGCACACCACTACCCCCCGAGTCCGGCCCTCCTCCTGCCTTTATTGGCTGGACTCTGGCTCTTAGCCGCCACTGGAGTCCATTAGCAAACTAGAACTTACACTAGCATCACTGAGCCCACTAGCAATAATGCTAACATCACTGAGACCTAGTAGTGTCAATTCTAGCATCACTGAGGCCCACTTTTGCTAACACTTGTACTGTCAACGTCCACTTACGCCAGAAAGAAGAAACAGACCTGTGAGCTGTGTGGCAGTGGGGGTTGGGGCACAATATGTGTTAGCTTTAATGCTAGCAGCCTCAGCTAGCTCACTAGCATTAATGCTAGCACATATTGCGCAACCCCCTCAATTTACAAAATAATAACGCATAAACACTGTAATATTTCTTGTTGTAGCATTTTTTGAAATCTGTTTTGTAGCCCCGTGTTTATCAGGGGACTTGTGTTTCGGAGGTGATTTTTTTTGTTGTTGTTAAGAGATACTGTAAATGTCACTGATTAAAGGAATTGTGTGCAAATCACTGTTTCCTCTTTATTTCTGAATCTGGGAATACATTTAAATATATCCACTTAATCAATTGAGTGTGTGTGTGTGCATGAGTGTGGGACCCTTCATCCCTGATTGTGTGTGTGTGTGTGTGTGCTGCAACTTTCCTGCCAGTTTCTTCAGATAACACCAACTACTTCAGTCCCTCGTGGGACATGATGTCATGTTGGTCTGCAGATCTGCACAGCAGTCTGAGTCATGATTCCAACCTCAGCATGCAAAATAAACCTCAGCATACAAACATAAATAATTCACTGGCTCGTTTTGCAAAAGCACACGGCTTTCATGTTTGCATATGTTTAGCACTGATCACACAAAGCCATTAAGTTCTTGGCAAATGTATTTTGAATGTGCAGAAAACACCCTTGTCTTCATCATCATCTATCTCTGATTCATAGGCATTGTTAACTGCAGTCGTACATGATACAGCTTATACTTGAGAAATGACATCATATACTTGAACTGCACTTCTTTTATCTGTAGCATTTTTTGTTAAATGCCACTGCTACTGAATAGTAATGTGCGTGTGTGAAGGGGCGGTAGACATTTTTTTTTCCTAAAGGTTGGTTGGAGTGTCTTGTGTGTGTGTGTGTGTGTGTGTGTGTGTGTGTGTGTGTGTATGTTTGTATGCCAGTACTAATGAGTATACTATTTTAAGCCATGACTTCTGCACTAACTATGAGGAAAGGAATAGATAAACCTGAACTGGAAATACTGGCCTTTCTTGCCAGTCTCACACACACACACACAAACACACACACACATAAACCTGTGTTCCCTTATCGCAGCAGACCAGACACACACAGACTCTTCACAGCTGTGACAGAACAGACGGGGATGAGACAGACAGACACATAAACACACACTTGGGGGCAAAGTCTATCCTGCTGTCTAAGTGTGTATCTTCTGCCGCATGTGTGTGTGTGTGTGTGTGTGTGTGTGCTTCCTTGCTGGATTAGTTTGTATTTCCCACCGCATGTGTGTGAGTATTTCTTCACTGGATTTCCCTCATGGCCTTGCTGAAGAGCTGCCTCCTCTTGCTCACGACAGCTGTATTGCAGATAGCAGGTAAGCACAGAGCTAGTGTTCTTCATCGTCATCATCATCATCATCATCTTCCTCTGAGTCTGGGATTACCTGAGTTGTAGATTACATTACAGTGAGATTGTTTTTTGGGTTTTTACCTCCGCAAAGGTGGTTATGTTTTCGCCGGCATGTGTCTGTGTGTGTGTGTGTGTGTGTGTGTGTGTGTGTGTGTGTGTGTGAGTGAGTGTGTCTGTCTGTCTGTGTTACCTCCGCCAAGGAGGTTATGTTTTCGCCGGCCTGTGTGTGTGTGTGTGTGTGTGTGTGTGTGTCCGTCAGTCTGTGTACAAGATAACTCGAAAAGCACTACACGGATTTGGATGAAATTTTCGGACAACGTGTGTATTGGGACAAGTAAGAACCGATCCAATTTTGGTAGCAATCGGTGATCCAAAACACCATCTGTGACCCCATTGTCCTGGCGGAGGTCTGCGCTCTCTAAGCGGGTAGTTTTTGTAAAGGATGTTTTTTTGTCTTTTTCACCTTCATTGGACAGGAGAGTGTAGTGAGACAGGAAATGAGTGGGAGAGAGAGACTGGGAGAAATCGGGAAATTGACCTTGGGTCGTAATTGAACCTCTTTGTCCCAGAATTTATTTATTTTTTTTATAATGCATTATTTATTGGATTTTGGTAACATGAAAAAAAGATACAAAATACAATGTAATGCATCAGAACCACACGGCCCCCAAATTTCTGAGATAATGCCTTATCAAACTGAGCCATGGCACCCTCATATTTGGATGCTCCAGTTAGGCAATTTGAGTTGCACTGAGAACTGAGTCTAACACCTGACCTGACTCCTACTGTAAACCTCTGTTCAAACCTTTCTGATCTTGCAGGAGAAGTGAAATAAGAATTTGATTGAATTTGTCATTTAAGTGATCCTGGTAGTAGAAGTTATTTAGCAAAAGAAACAAAAAAAAACAGAAAACTACTTTTTTGATGTTGTTTTAGAAGCTCTTAAGAATGGAACTTTAGTCAAAATAGTCACGACTGGTTTGAACACAGGCAAACATAACATATTGTACAAACCTGACATTCACAGAGAGAGACTTTTACAACAGTGTCTCATACTGATAATATATGGTACCTAGTAGTAGTAGTAGTAGTAGTATCATCACAATAGTGATGATTAAAAAAGGATGCAAACTATCCAATCTAGGGGAAGGGACACTAAAGCAGACTGCATCCTACAGAAAAACAAAAATATTATTACTACTACTACTACTAATGATTATAATAATAAATACTTAAGGAGGTACTATATTGCTCAGTGCATGGGTTTTGTTGAGGATCTTCTTGTGGATCTTTATGGAGTGACCAAACAGACTTGCAGTGCCAGTTTTAGTCAATGAGTAATTAACAATAATGACAACAATGGTCTCTTTCAAGATCAGATCAGTCTGTAAATTGTCCACAAACCTGTTAGGAATAATATGTGACGACACTGGTCTTTACAAGAAGAATTCCTCCCACTCTTACATTGTACATCTTCTATGCACATGTACGCCACCGGGATACCTCCATCCATACAACTCTTACAACTAGACAAATACAAGCAGAAAAGAAAGAACAAAAGAAACAAACCACGTTTTTGGCGTGAGAGTCTATTGAAAGCAAACACCACACAAAACACAACACAAAACAACACAACACAACACAACACAGCACAACACAACACAACATAAAACAACACTGCACAACACAAAACTTATTTGGCCTGGTAGTATATTGCAAGCCAATACAACACAACGGAACGCAACACAGCACAACACAACACTGCACAACGAAGCACAATACACATTGTCTGGTACTCTATGACAAGCCAACACCACACAACAATTAACTTTCTTCAGTTCTGTCATGACTTCTGTCATTAAGTGTCACCCGGTATTTGTCATGGTTAGGGTTAGGGTTAGGGTATGAAATAGTCATGACAGGTTTATAAAGTTTATGAAAGATTCTTGACAACGTCATGTCATAGTTAATGACAGTGTCATGTTAGTCTTATGATGGTACCTTCAAATAAAGTGTTACCGAGATTTCCATAACATCATATTTGCTAGTTCTCTCTGCAAAATGTGATGTTAATGTATGGAAATCAAATGTTTGGCTTTGTGCTCGAGGCAAAATCACTCCTGCGAGAGATTTTCAATGGCACGCCTCTTGAAAAGCAATTACAATAGTACAGGTCACACACACACACACACACACACACACACACACAATTACAGCAATTACAGTAGTACATGCACACACACACACACACACACACACACACACACACACACACACACACACACACACACACACACACACACACACACACACACAGAGAGAGACATACAACACAAACAACAGAAATACAACACTGTATATGGTTTGTGTGTGAGGCTGACAGTGTGCATGTGAGTCAGTGCAATGTCCTTGGCTCCTTTCCAGTATTGTTTAAGCCCTACCCGCTCCTTTACGAGAAATATCACATTATGATAATCATCAGAACAAAATGTCATTGTTTCCTCATACACTGTTTCTCTAACGTCAGGTGGAAAAATTGGTCAGATTACAAGAGATCTGTGCGCTATTCAGTTTATGTGGAACCAAATTTCCTCATTACTTTTAGTACATGATACATATCCAATGTACTATGGGGCATGCAATTTAGTACATGGTACTTATCCAATTGACAGTGGTGTGCACAACACAATTTACTATGGTGTACCCGATTAAGTACAGAGATTTAATTTACCTAATTAACTGCAAATATTTAATTACCTCCGCCAATGAGGTTATGTTTTCGCCGGTTTGTGTCTGTGTCTGTCTGTGTACAAGATTTGAAAAGTACTGCACAGATTTGGATGAAATATTTGGACAACGTGGGTATTGGGACAATTAAGAACTCATTCGATTTTGGTCGCGATCGGTGATCCAGAACACCATCCGTGACCACATTGTCTTGCCGGAGGTCTGCGCTCTCTGAGCGCTTTTCTAGTTTACTATGGGATACCCAATTAAGTACAGATATATAATTTTCTATGGGGTACCCAATTAAGTGCAGATGTTTAATTTTCTATGGGGTACCCCATTAAGTGTAGGGTATACTGTCTATGTAATGTGTTACTGTGAAGGAGTAGAATCATAGGCACTCTGACAGTGGAACAAATGTCTTTAAGCCCATCTCTAATTCTGTAATAATCAGTATGCATGCAGTATGTCAGCAGCAGTCTTGCTAACCGATCTGTGCCAGAATGCGTTGGCTTTTTTGCTACAATGTAAACCACACAAATAACCTGTTTGATGTGATAAGAGTAGGCCCGAATAGTAGTCGAAATGCAAGAGAAGGATTGTGTTAAGTAGAAAGCTGGTAGAAACTATTTTATTTTCCTTTATTTATTGATAACTCAGCCTAATACAAAGTTAAGGGAAAGTTGAAGGTCCCTTAGATTTCTTCCTTTAATTTGTTTGCTAAGATGCTTTGTGCAACAGTTTAAGTAATTCTTAACCAAGATAAGGAAAAACCCTTAAATTTAAGGGAAAATCTTAACCAAAGGTGCTTTGTGCAACCGGGCCTATAGGTCTACATCTAGGTGTCATTGGATCCCAACTGTAAGGAAATGTAGCCTAGACAGACACAGCAGGAGTCTGCTCTTTCTATTGGTCTTGTTGGAGAAGACCAATAGAAAGAGCAGAAGATAAAATGTCTCTTTTACAGATAGACTACTGCTGCAGAACAGACAAATATGAAATAATTACATATGGATAGTGTATGTTCCATGACTGATCTTGACTGGTCTCTCCTTTCTCTCTTTCAGAAATACGGTCTCAGACGGCAAGTGGTGAGTAACAAATCTACTACAATACTCCACCTGTCTGCTCTGCTTTTCAATGGAGAGTGCATAGTGTAACTTTTCTTAGAGGATATTGCTTATATTGCTGTGGGTCAAAGGTGAATTTGGGGGGCTCATCAGCTGAGGGACAAGGCAGCAGTGACATACATAGTGACATTCCTCTTTAAAAGTCCCAGTCCTGCAGCTGACTCTTTCTTGAGTGTGGCCTTCATTGAGTTATGTAACCAGCCAAAGTTGTGTATCAGTATTTTTCATGTGAGAGTCCTGGTGGAGGGTGAAGAAAGTGGTGTGTATCAATGTATTTAATGTATTTTTTATGTTTGTGAGGCTTGTATGGGCAGTGAAAACAAATTTCCTGTCTTCGGGCAAATGAAGACTAACTAACTAATTAACTAACTAACTAACTAATTAATCAGGCCATCATACTTCAGCTGCTGTTCATGAGTTGACTGACCTTTTCATTGAGTTTCCTGTTACAGTATGAATGAATTATTACGCAAACTGCCATTAGTTGCCCTCAGACATGAGTTTATTATTATTATTATGAAATTATTTTTATTGAGTTTTCATGCATTCAAATTGACTTACAATGCATACATTCTGGAACAGACATCAGTTTACATAGGCCTACATGCATACAACCATACATGTATTATACCAATGAATTTTTGTGTCCACCTCAGACTGTGGAATAGCGCCGCTGAACACTCGTATTGTGGGGGGATCAGACGCGATTGCAGGCAGCTGGCCCTGGCAGGCTAGCCTTCACTTCAGCGGCAGACACATCTGCGGAGGGACTCTTCTGAATAATGAGTGGGTACTAACGGCAGCCCACTGCATAAGCAGGTAACAACTTACTTCTCTCTCTTTAAAGTCACTCAGTAGCTGCTTCACAAGGTTTGTTGTGACTGTTATGCTTACTGTAGATGCCACTAGAGCGCCCTCTTGTGGTAAATCATTATACTCTGGTCATGTGGTTTGTAGGCCTTTTCTGTTGTGCTGTACTGTGTGCTACACTGTGTGCCGGGGCACAAGCAGTATGTAGCAGATGTAGCATAGCAGTATGCCATTTCGGAAATGACAAGTGAGTGTACTAGATGTCAGAGAGGGAGGGGAGAGAGGCCCTAGCTATCTTTTCGGCTGTTCTCATGATCTGCTGCAGGGCCTTTTGGTCTGCAATAGTGCAGTTTCCATACTACACTGTGATGGCACTGCTGTAAAGACAGTGGAGTGGGGTCTTGTTGGAGCTTGTCTGAAGTTAATGGTCAGTTCCTTTGTTTTGTTCACATTGAGGAGCAGGTTGTTGTGAGTGCCGCAGTTGCTGAGCTGTCACCTCCTCTCTGTACTGGACCTCTTTGTCTCTGCATATCAAGCCCTACACAGTTGAGTTGTCAGTAAATTTGGTCATGTGTGGCTTGAGGACCACTACCCCAGGTCTATATCATTTTAAAAGACATTTAAATCTGACAAGACATTTAAATCAAGTAAGTCTAAATCCACTAGACTTCAACAAGCAGTTTTGAATTGCAGTGAAAATTGGCTGGGGTTTCCATAATCTGCCAGCCTGACATAACAAGCCATCCCATTTAATTAAAATGTATAGTCTGGCATCGATAGACCGAACTCAATCGTGGGCAGAGCAAGCCAGTTATCTTACAAACTGCTTCTGCACGTAATTGGACTAGCCTGACATAGCCCACCCATAATACTGCTGTTCGTCCGTATTCATGGTCTAGAGGTTCTTTAACCTGACGTGATTATAGGGAGGTCATTCAGTTCTGGTTTGAAATGATTGGACAGCTCGTCTAATCAGCTTTGCTTATTGGTCGGTTGTCTGTTAACCTACTAACCCACCCCCCCACCCACCCCAGAAGACCGTCACAGAGCATTGTGTTTAGTCAACACCAACGGTGTCCAACCAATCAAATTTCGGCAATCAAATTTCGGCTTGCTATACTACTAGACTTACTGGCTGAGCAAATCTGCAGTATATAATCTATAGAGTTTGTCTAGATTTCTTGGCAATAATCTGTTGTTTATTTTGGTCCATCTCCCCTCTTCCCCACCAGCCAAGTTCTAACCAGCTGGACGGTATACCTGGGCAGGCAGTCACAGGCTGGAGCCAACCCCAACGAGGTCAGCAGGTCCCTGGCGGCGATCGTCGTCCACCCGCAGTACAACAACACGCTCTTCAACAACGATTTGGCTCTAATGCGCCTCAGTACCAGCGTCACCTTCACCGACTACATCCGGCCCGTCTGCCTCGCCACCAGCTCCAGCACCTTCAACACTGACACTTCCTGTTGGGCCACAGGCTGGGGAAACATCCGCGCCGGAGGTACAGTACGCTTCACACCTCTGTAACTGTAATGGACAATGGCAAGCTACTACTACCTAGTCAGGCAAACACCGCCTACTGGCTCCTCTCATTTCTTCCACCAAGATAATCAGGGAAAGCCTAATGCATATTCGTTTTCTTAGACACTAATCTGTGCAGGCCAAATTCAGTGAACAGAGTGAGTAATGGAAACCACAGTATTGTGCCCAGACATCACCAACTTCAAGTCAAGATAACAACATTTTTTTTAATATGTTTTATATGCAATGTAGCAAAATATTTTAAAATGGTGCATAGCGTCCTCTAGAAAGGAAATGATTTCCAATGGAGATGTTTCAGATGCTTTGCACGAAGTGAAATGATGTGAAAGCAGATGATCAAATCAGGCTAGTCTAATTGTTCCAAGCAGGTGTGCAGAGTTGTTCAGTAAAGGGTAGGAAACTTACACCCCCCCCCCCCCAATAAGAATAATGCGAATTTTGAAAACCATGACATGCCTGTTCGTTGATGTTCTAAAAATTTGAAGCCAAAATAAACTTGTAACCTATATTAATTTTATCTAAGTTTACACTTAAAGGAGAGTACCGGAGTGAATTCAAACATAGCCCTGTTGAAAGAGCTTGCTTAATGCGCTAGTTAGCGAGTGGAACAAAATCATTTGGTACAGCACAGACTGAACGCCAACGCAGAAGCGAACAGGCACTTTACACTGAATCAATGGGACCTGACTGTTGGGAACTGAAAGTAAGATCTGAGGTTACACTGACTCAATGTAAAGTGTTTCGCGTTCGCGTTAGGTCTGTGTTGTTCAAAAATCTTTCATTTCATGCGAAATATATTGCTGTTAGAAGGCCCGTGCAGCAGGGCTATGCTTAAACTTACTCCGGTATATTGCTTTAAGTGTACAGTTTATTTAAATGATTAATGATGAATGATTCTCTCTCTCTCTCTCTCTCTCTCTCTCTCTCTCTCTCTCTCTCTCTCTCTCTCTCTCTAGTGTCTTTGCCCTCGCCTCAGACCCTTCAGGAAGTGCAGGTTCCTGTAGTGGGGACCAGGCAGTGCACCTGCCAGTACATCCCTGCTGCAGACGCTGTCATCACCTCCCAGATGGTCTGCGCTGGCTCCTCAGGAAAGGGGGTGTGTCAGGTATGTATGGACACACACAAACACACACACACACTCATATATTTGATATAACCAAGTCACAGATCATTGTGTGCTAATTATGTGTGTGTGTGTGTGTGTGTGTGTGTGTGTGTGTGTGTGTGTGTGTGTGTGTGTTTAGGGGGATTCTGGAGGACCCCTGCAGTGTAAGCAGGGCTCTCAATGGATCCAAGCTGGCATCTCCAGTTTCGGCGTTCCCTGCGCCACAGAGCGCTTCCCAGAAGTCTTTGCACGTGTTTCTGAGTTCCAGACCTGGGTGACGGAAAACGTGGCGGGGTCGAGTGTGGGATTTGTGTCATTCAGCTCATCAGGCACAGACAGTGACACCACCTTTCAGTGCAGCACGTCAGCCAGCACACCGGCCAGCTCGAGTACAGCACACCGCCACCCCCCGAGTCCAGCCCTCCTCCTGCCCTTATTGGCTGGACTCTGGCTCTTAGTCGCCACTGGAGCCCACTAGCGCTAACGCTAGCATCACTGAGCCTTCTAGCGCTAATTATAATGTTACCATCGATGAAGCCTACTAGCCTTAACACTACCATCGCTGAAGCCAACTAGCCTTAACGCTAGCATCGCTGAAACCCACTAGCTTTAAAGGATAGCTCCGGAGTAAGTTTAAGCATAGCCCTGTTGCGTGCGCCTTCTAAGAGCAAGAGATTTCGCATGGAATGAAAGAATTTCAAACAGCATAGACCGAACGGGAAGCATTTTACATTGAGTCAAAGGTACCTCCTATCTTACTTTCGGTTTCGAAAAATGAATTTCCTTTGATTCAGTGTAAAGTGCTTGTTTGATCGCGTTTGGTCTATGCTGTTCCAAATCATTTTGTTCAGCGGGGCTATGCTTGAAATCACTCCGGACCACCACTTTAATGTTAGCATCACTGAGACACATATGCTGCACATTGCACCTCCCACACTACCAAACAGTCTCCATGCACCCAGAGAATAAAATAGATTGGGTCATTCCAGTCCCATTCACACACCCCCACCCCCCCAACCCCCACCCCTTACCTTTAAATAAAGTGGATTAACGTCAAAGTCAAAGTCAATTTATTCATATAGCACATTTAAAAACAACAGAGGTTGAAACCAAAGTGCTTCACAAGGTTAAAAGACAGGCACGTATGTACTTCCAATAAATAAATATTAGCGCAGCATGTGGCAAAACTTATTTAAGTAGGTTTTAAAGACTCGAAGACTGAGACACTGGAGACAGTGTGTAACATTTCCTTGTTGTAGCACTTTTTTTTTTTTCAAGATATTTTTGGGGGCTTTTTACACCTTTATGGGACAGGACAGTGTAGAGAGGAAATGAGTGGGAGAGAAAGACAAGGAGGGATCGAGAAATGACCGCAGGTTGGAATCGAACCCTGGTCCCTGGATTTATGGTATGGCGCCTTAGCCAACTGAGCCACGACGCCCCCGTTATAGCACTTTTTGAAATCTGTTTTGTAGTACTGTGTTACCGTAATCAGGCATATTCTGTTTTATAGCCCTGAGATAAAAGGTCTCTTAAATCTGTTTTGCTGTTCTGTAATAAATAAATAAATAAACAAATAGATAAATTAATAAATAAATGTTCATGTGAACTGTCTTTATGTCTATGATTGGTAATACATTTAAGTATGTCCACTCTTTTGATCCCATATTTAACCAATCCATGAACTAGTGACACACACACACACACACACACACACACACACACACACACTCACAGTGAGAGAGCACAGTGAGGTGAAACACACTAACCCAGAGCTGTGGGCAGTATCAGAGAACTTTTAATAGGGGAGAATTAGCACTCCCCTTTTACATCCGGTGGTACTGCGCCTAGATGGTGTGCGCGAGTAAGTGAAGAATGAACTGGGTTCTATGCAGCTGCACCCACAAATGCTGTATTTCTTTAGATCAGGGGTCTTCAACCTTTTTCAGCCCAAGGACCCCTTCTCTGCGAGACAGTCTGCTCGCAGACGCCCATCCCCAAATGTAGTAGCCTAGGCCTACCACACAGGCACACTCCACAAACTAACAGGTGCATCAATCTGCCTTTGAGACAGAGGTTGTGTATCAGGGTCCATACACACATAGGTTACGTACGACAGAAAGGGATCCTTACCACTGTAGGCCTAATCCAAAGGCTAAAAAACAAAATGCACGGTGATGAATCATAAAGGCATGGATTTTAATTGTAGTGGGGCAAAGGATTAATCTAATTGGGTGGGTGGAAAATATAACAAAAAAAAAATACTTCAGTTCAGATATAATAATTTGGCGGACCCCCTGTAGTACCTCCGCGGACCACCTAGGGGTCCCGACCCCCCTGTTGAAGACCTCTGCTTTAGATACAAATTTTTCTTGAATAAATGCATTCATGCATGCAGTTCAGAGTAATTTGACTTAATTCTCAGTCCACACATAATATATTTAGCATTTTTTATTAATGTGTAGAATCCCTTCCAAAGTGTCTGTCACGTGACACAGCAAGTCATTCCCTATGGCAATTCACTAGAATAGAGTAGCAGAATGCTAGTCAGTCAGGTCAGTCAGTCACTGCTCACAGAATGAGAAACGTAATGGTCATATGTGTTAATGAA
>JAODXP020000015.1:27324434-27351934 GCA_027497455.2 Sardinella longiceps | reverse complement strand
GTCCTCTCATGGAAGGCATTTATTTCATGCATATTCTAATTCCATCCCATTTGCACTGCTACACATTTACTGTATGCTGCAGTGCACCCATAGATGCTAACACTGAGCTAGCCGCCAGACAGCGTGTCCTTCACTGTGTGGCTGTTTGCCCTTGCTTACGCAAGCCTGCTGCTGTTGGAGACAGGAACAGCCTATGCATGGAGGAGTTTATCGGAGTTAAAAATAAGACATTACACAAACACACACATACTGTATGCGCTATGTGTGTGTGTGTGTGTGTGTGTGTGTGTGTGTGTGTGTGTGTGTGTGTGTGTCTGCATGTGTCAGAGAGAGGATGTATAATCTCCTGAGTCCATAAATATGGTGGGACAGGAGTGGCTCAAGTGCATTACAGATTCCAAGGACACACCTGCATATCTAAATATCCAGTGCCAGGCTGGTTGAGACCTGTATATCTAGATAGGCTATCAAAAAGCCAAGCTACTGTAATTGTGACCAGTATATCTGAATCAAATGCCAAGCTGGTTGAGACTTGTACTGTATATCTAAATATCCAAAGCCAAGCTAGTTGGGACCTGTATCTAAATATTTAAGGGCCGAGCTAGTGGAAACTTGCAGCATGTAAGCATACGAATAGGCAAGTTTGCTCTTTCTCTAACTGTGTTGAGTGAGTGGGTGAGTGAGTGCTGTGTGTGTGTGTGTGTGTGTGTGTGTGTGTGTGTGTGTGTGTGTGTGTGTGTGTACCAGATAGCTACAAAAGCTAGGTGACTGCACCCTCTCCCTCTGCCCTGCAAACCATTCAGTGTTCAACATAAACAAGCTATGTGAAATATGTCTGACAACCTAAGGCATCTCAGAACCTCACATCCTCTTCTATGGTCGGCTATAACTCAAAGCAGCCTTTGTTTATTTGACAAGTAGACTGCAACAGTGACAAATGTCTCAGCCACTGGTTGTCAAACTAGAAAACCTCCCCATAGCTTCAAGTGAATGCAGCTACTCATCTCTAATGAATAACACCATCTGTTCCACATGACAGCTGACACACGCCGCTGCTTTAGTATCCCTGAAGACTAGAAGAGCAACCAGTAGTCTACTTCTGTATTAGCCTATATGGATGAACTCATGCACTGTAAACCGCTCATATCTGCATTTCTATCGGCGTGAATACACCCAGAATCGAGATATGTCAAGCAAATGTAGACTATGCGATAAAGCTGCGTGTGGTGTAGTGAGAAACTTACTTGTGTGTCGGTAGTTCCGCTGGGGAAGAGAGAGTTAGAGGAAAGGATCCGGTCTAGTTCCGCGACGCCCTTCTGCAGGCGGGACCTGCCTATTTATCCTCGTGTGTGACCCCTCACATTTCAGCCGTCGCACTATTCTTAGCGCCAACCCCGCAACCGGAGAAGGGCGGCGGCAAGGAAAAAAAAAAAAATGAAAACACACTCAAACTTATAGCGCACCCGTGATAGCATGCCAGTAGTGCTGTCGGAGAAAACGATACAGAGACTAGACTGCTGAGGAAGAGATGCAATTATTAAATGAATGAAATAAATTCAAAAGACAACACAAATAAATCTCAAATATAAGCCTATCACATGTATTCTGGCTGTAACAGCGGTGTGATTGAGAAATTCTTTTTCAGGGGGAGTATTGTTCCAATGACTAGGCTACTGTTCTTGTGTGTGTTAGATGCTTTTGACACAGTGAAGGATGAAAGCTAAATCACCTTGTCTGTGTCACATTGTCTCTCATCCTAAAGTGAAACATCCATGTCCAGACTATCTACACCAGGAATCCAAAACATTTGGAATTTAGAGGATTTAAAAAAAAAAAAAAAAAAAAAACCTTGCACTTTCATTCATTCATTCATTATTTAATTCTTTATTCGAGGAAATTGCCCTGATGTTGAAAAGAAACATCTTAAACATCCAATAAAGACAACCATCAAATCATCACTCCAGAATGCATGAAATTGCAGGATCATTGTGCAAAATGTAGACAGTGAGTCCGTGAAAGCGGACATTTAGACACATGTGACAACATGGCTGGGCGGCCATCAGTAACTCTATCCTGCTCTTGCACCTTTCAGAGTAGAACCTAACCTTTGATTGACCCTTTTGCAACCTTGGCCTAATGGCAAGGGTTGCTCAGCAAAGGTCGCCCCGGTGTAAAAAAAAAAAAAAAAAAAATGTTGAGGTGTCGCAATTCTGTGTGTCTATGCATTCTAGACAACCCTGTACATATTTTATTACATTATATTTCTGCAATACACCCTGTGGTGATGTACAGTAACCTTTGACATTTGTGTTGTATAAACGCATTTAGGCCCACAGTGTATGTTCCTGCAGCGCAGCATGGAGCCACGTAGCCTATTTGAAGCCGTTTGTGTTTGAGTTTGTGTGTGTGTGTGTGTGTGTGTGTGGATGGGTGTGTGTGTGTGTGTGTGTGTAAATGAATGTGTCATGTCAGCAGTGAAAATGTTAAAATGTTTGCCATATGTGTGCTGTGCACATGAGGTGTGAGTTTGTGGTCACAGTGTGTGTGTGTGTGTGTGTGTGTGTGTGTGTATGCGTGTGCTTGTACCCGGTATGTTCTAATTCAGTAAAAATGCATATGCCTCTAAACTGAGGTGTGTGTATAATGTTCATATAGGCCTAGTGTGTGTGTGTGTGTGTGTGTGTGTGTGTGTGTGTGTGTGTGTGTTATTCATATGGTTTGAGGGCTCATTTGTGGAGACAGTTTTTCACATACTATCATGTTAGGCAATAGTGTTTCACACTCTCGCTCTCTCTTTCTCTCTGTAAGCGTGTGTGTGTGTGTATGTGTGTGTCTGTGTCTTGGGTGGCGGGTGGGGGGTGTTAAGTGGTACAGTGCAATCAAAGTGCAAAAACCACCAGCACAAACCATCAGAATGGTTTTATTTTGTGTTTGTATGTGTATGGGTGTGTGCAAGCATGCTTGTGTGTGTGTGTGTGTGTGTGTGTGTGTGTGTGTGTTTGTGGTTTGACTCCTCCTGGTGGCAGTGTTTGGTATGTGCAAGGCCTCAAGTTCCTCTTAGACCTCTCTCTTGCAAGGCCCCAACCTCTTAGTGCTTTTACAGTAACTGCCTTCTTGCTTTCAGCTCAAACAGGCTGCCCCGTCTGTCTCAAACCCCCTCTAGGCTTTAAAGGTATAATCCGGCGTGAATCAACACCTAGCCCTGCTGTTTTATACTGCTAAGCGCTACTGAAAGCCACCTCAATGATAACATTTTGTGCATCGTAGACCGAGTTTGTGAAACGGCAGCTAACACTAAGTGAATGAGGCATGTCAAAAACGAAACCTAATCGATTTGCTTTCATTTTGAAATGCCCCATTTTGTTAACGTTAGCCTAGCTGCCATTTCGCTATCTCAGTCTGCCTTGCATGAAATTCAGTGATTGAGGTGGCTAACAATAGCGCTTGGCACTACAAAACAGTAGGACTACATGTTGATTCACGCCGGCTTTCTCCTTTAACTCTCCTGGTATCTTCAGCTCAAACAGGCAGCCCCGCCTCAGACCCCCAGCCTCTGTGATTTTAACTCTTCTCTTCTCTTATGTTCAAACATAAACAGACTGCCCTATCTCAAGGCCGAAGCCTTTGTGATTTTAACTCTTTTGTTGTTTTCAGCACAAACATAAACAGGTTAACAAAAACCAAAAGCACATTTTGTTACTCTCATGAATGTAATTAATTGAGGACCACTTTGCCCCCAATTTTTTTTCAGGGACCACCTGCCCTCACGCCCCCTCGCCAGGTCACATGCTGCTACCGTTTAACCAAGTCATTTATAGAGTAGGCACTTCAAATGCTTTAAAAAAACAGTGAATTACGGTTCTGCCTCTTATATTCAGTGAACAACTCCTATTTGGCCTTCAAATAATGACACAGGCTAAATTCATATATTGGTAACACTTTGCGGTAAGGGTACATGAATCATCATGAATTCATGCATTATTTCATTCATGATAAATTCATGATTCATGCATTACTTCATCTCTGAAAGTCTAATGAGTTATCAGGAATTAACATGAATTCATTGTTTGTCATTAATGACATCCTGCTGAAATAGCACATGATCTTAAGTATTAGTTACTCTGGGTACATCATCATAAGTCATGATTAATTAGCATGAGTCATGATTATTAGCATGATCATGATGAATTCATCATGTTTGTGCCCCCTCAACTAAAGTGTTGACATGGTTAATTTGGTAAAATTTTGTTGATGTATGGGATAGATATGAGAAACTAGGCCAAAGTAGGCTAAATAAGTACTTTTATCATATCAAATTCTTTTGAACAAAAACATCATGATCATGTGTAATTAGTCATGACTCATGATGATGTACCCAGAGTAATTAATGCTTAAGATCATCTGCTATTTCAGCAGGAGGTCATTAATGATAAACAATGAATTCATGCTAATACCTGATGAGTCATTAGATATTCAGAGATGAAGTAATGCATGAATCATGAATGAAATCATGCATGAATTCATGATAATTCATGTACCCTTACCGCAAAGTGTTACCCATATATTTTTATGGTAATCAACTCGCAGACCACCAGTGGTCCCTGGACAACACTTTGAGAACTACTGCTCTAGGGGCACCTTGGCTCAGTGGGCTGGTGTGTCGCAGCATGGATCCGGGGATCCGAGTTCGGGTCTGACTTAGGTTACCTAAGGTTACCTAAGGTTAAGGTTAAGGTAGTTAATTCATATAGCGCATTTTTAATGCACAGAGTGCAACACAAAGCGTTTAAAAAGACACAAAAAATAACGTAAAGACAATGACAAAAAATAAAACAAAGCAACAACATAGCAAGTAGCCTATAGGCCTATTAAAATATTAGGCCTATCAGAGTTCGATTGGTTTCTATAGCAGTCCGGGCCTGATATCAGAGACTTGGGGTATTTTCCCGGTCCCTGCCCATCTCTCTCTCCCACTCATTTTCTGTCGCTCTCTCCAGTATCCTATCGAATTGAAGGTAATGTAAAGATATCTTTTAAAAAAAAAAGATGACTGGCCCTCAACAAAAGATCACATTTAATGTGTAAAATGTAACCAGAGGTCAAAGGTCAGTATGATCTTTGATGTAACAGACTGAAATGATCGTCCCCTAAAGCCAAAGGTGTAGTTATAGTCTGACTGCCACTATAGACATAAAGCTTAACATAAAGACACACACTGCTAGACATAGAAGTGCACATAGACAGATAAGCAAATTAACCACAACACATAGACAAAAGTTTTCATATACAATAAAGTCTATTTGCGAGCTTGTGTTTGGCATCATTTGGCGAAGTTAATGTCCATATTATGTTGCGTAAAAGCTTTTCATAACAGCCCTGATAAACACATAAGACCTCACCCATAGAATGTGGTTTTCAGCTTTCACAAGTTCCCGTAAGTAGGCTAAAGCAATTTCCTGTATATCAGGCGGTAGTTTCATTAGCCTCATTGGAGATAAACCACAAATACATTTACAGTGGTACAGTAGCCTCACAGGGTTCCCACACTCCAGATCAGAGAGAAAATTCCCTGATTTTTCCATAACCTGCCCTGACCAAACAGCAGAATTTCCATGACCTCCTGTAAAAGAAATGATCGGGTGGCGAGCAGAAGAGGCCATTTAAAACAGCACGACTACTTAAATGGCATGAATCAGCCAATTAGAGTGTAAATTCACGCAAAATGGTTAATTCCCTGACTTTCCCTGTCTGGGACTAGCCTGACATAGCCCATCCATAATACTACTGTTCATCCGAATTCATGGTCTGGCAGCAGCCCAGCCAGCCGGTCTGGAGACGGTCTTCTGTGGAGGGTTTAGTCTGTTAACAGACAACCGGCCAATTATAGTGAGGCTGATTGGACGAGCTGTCCAACCTGAGCTGAGTGCACTCCCACCGCCCTTGAATCGCTTTAGGTTAAAGAACCTCCAGATCATGAATACAGATGAACAGAAGTATTATGGGCGGGTATGTCAGGCTAGCCTGGGACAGCCTTTGTTGAAATTCCCTGATATTCCAGAAATTCCCTGATCCGTGGGAACCCTGGCCAAATTATTGCAGCCACAAAAATTGTTGCCATGGTGATTGATGACTTCCCATCCAGTCTTTTGGTAGGCTTTGGTAGGTCTATCAGACTAAGGTGATGAAAATGTAATTTCATAAAACGCCCATGTTTAAATGTTTGGAATTTCAGAGCAATCATAAATTAAGAGAGCAACACAGATGTCAATAGGCTACTAGCCATCCATAATAGAGACAGAGCGCCCCGCGTTCTAATTTGAAGACCACGCCCCCGAGGGGGAAACCTTTGCCTCAGCCCTCATTGACTTACATGGGGAAAAGGTGTTGTGCCCACACTTTTGGCTTTTTGGGAAGAAATGAGAAATGCCCATAAAATCCATTCATGACAAAATCCACTGTCAACAAGGAGTACAACCCAGTATGCAAGTTAAATAAACTGACTAACCTTGTAAAAAAAATCTATGAAGCAGATATTAAACGTTATACTGCTTCCCCATGTCGAAGACGGCGCATTACATTCTGAAAACCATGTTGATCACTACGAAACCAACAACTCAACTCAACTCAAAATGACAGTATATTTGTTGGACATATTTGTAGACTTAAACAGTTAGTATATTAGCAGCCTAACTCTAACATGAATCATGATATTATTGCACTACCAATCAGCTACCGGATCACAAAATCTTAACGCCATATCTGCCCAGAAAACGTTTGCAAACATGACGATGTTTAGCATTGCTAAGTACACCTTTAGCTAGTCTGGAGCCTAAAACTATTACATTGTACATCGCTTGATGAAGTAAACAGTATTTAGGCTTTTGCCTAAGGACAGACAGGAAACCGAAACGTTTATCACCGTGATGCTCAGCTGGTAAGTTAATGTCGTGGCAACATGTTAATGGAATAACTATGTATAGCCAAACAAGCTACTTATCGATAGCTAACTGCTATATAACATCCAAAAGCATCAAAATGCTTTAGCCTACTGTAGGCTAATTTAATAGCTCAACTAATGTTGACCACAAGAAATATCCTACCTTACTGACGATTTGCTTGCTGAACCTACTCTCAGTTCAGGACACCCAACTTTCTGCCTTCTATTTAATATGATAATATCCATAGACCGTGTCCTTCAGATGGCTTGTAGCAACTTCATTCTCCTGACAGGCAGGGACGCTGGAAGTGGGGGTGCTGAGGGGGCTGCAGCACCCCCTGGATTTTAGATTCTGTCTTGCAACACTCATCATAAGTTCGTCGTGGGAGAGGGACAGCTGTTAATTCACTATCTTGTTTTTAATTTAGAACCGTATTTGTTGGAAAATAAGGGATACAGAGGAGACTGTGTGTGGTTACATTGCTACCAACCAATGTAAAATGGTAACCAATGAAAACTGCTTGAAAATCTTACATGATCAGACTCAGCCTATGCAGAATAATCTGTTGCAAATTCAAAGTTGGTGTTCTTTGTTCTCTATGTTCGTAGTGCATCACATCGTCGCTGATGGTGCACAGCCCTTATTTTTTTATCAAGTAACGTTAGAAAAAGTTCGGCCGTCTCGTCACCCGCTGTTAACCCTGCGTGTGCGAGCGCAACAGCCAAACATTCATGAGTCTGTGTAACTTACCCGACAGTTCGCACATCCAGACATATGCCTATCCCGCTCGGATTTTATGTGTAAAATTGCTTTGTCTGTGTGCCTAGTCCCAGTCCCATTTCCCTTCCCACTCGTCTCGCACGCACTTGTTTGCAAGTGTCCTCCAAAGTGAGTGACACCCCTCGATTGTGTCGTGAGAAGTGTAGAGGTCGAAAACAGGATCTCTGTTGCGCTTCGCGTAAACGTCTTCACCTGTTTTATGCGTATGGATGGATACATGCATAGATTTATATATAGAATCCCTGATATAAGGCTCTAAACCAGGGTCAACTGGCACAGTATATTCATGTCCTGGTTACACAGACTAGCCTATCTTAATAGTTTAAATAGGTCAAACTGTAGCCTATGCCCTGACGCAAGTCATTAGGCTACTCAAAATGATTCTTTATTTTCATCCTAAAACTAAGTTGTAATTGCATGTTCATTAACCCATTTGTTGAAAGTTTTGATATCCTCCCCTTTTTTTGCAATTAACTTGTAAATTTGTAATATCATTTTGTAGGCCTGAGTGTCTTGTCTAGGCTATTGAGCGTACTTTTTTTTTTTACCATAATATTAAACTTTTTTTTTTTTTTTTTTTTTTGCGCAGCGTCAGGTGTGACGTCATCGCCAAATGCGTGACGTCACTCAGCCCCCCCAGCAGTAAATGACTTCCAGCGTCCCTGCTGACAGGCTCTGTATTTCGAATTGGCAACTTATAAAATTGAAGTTCTGGGTTCTTTCACTTGTTGGCAGTACATTTTGTCACACAAAAACATTTAGTCATCGTTTGTTTTTTTAATATACGACTCAAAAGTCGGCGCGACACCATTTTCCAATGCAAAGTCAATGGGAGCCGAGGGCTGAATTTCCCCCGGGGGGGAGGGGGGGGGTCATTGTGACGTGACTTGCACTGTCTCTATAGCCACATCTAAAGAATAACAAAACATTCTCCAGTTGTCGTAAAGGGAGATATCAGACAAATCGAAACATTAGAAGTATTAGAATATTATTATAATGATTACAAGAAACACAGTATAATAGACAACTCTTTTCAGACTGCAAACAGTCATGTCATTACAAGGGTAGTGTGGAAAAATACAGACCGGTGTAAAGAGATTGTCAATGCAAGATGTTTGCCAGTGAGCTCAAAGTAGGCCTACAGGTTCGCCTGTTGAAAAGGCTAATGTGCAGTTAAGACTAATGTAAACGTTAAGCACTAAAGTCAAAAATAATCCTCCACTTCTGAGTGCCATTAAAGAGCTGTTTGTCCCTATGGAGAGGGGACGGTAACGCTTTAATTTACAGCCCCTGAAGTACTGTGTAAGTATTAGTAAGTATTAGGTAAGAATGGTGGGTAACACTTTGCGGTAAGGGTACATGAATTATCATGAATTCATGCATGAAATCATTCATGATAAATTCATGATTCATGCATTACTTCATCTCTGAAAGTCTAATGAGTCATCAGGAATTAACATGAATTCATTGTTTGTCATTAATGACCTCCTGCTGAAATAGCACATGATCTTAAGTATTAGTTACTCTGGGTACATCATCATGAGTCATGATTAATTAGCATGAGTCATGATTATTAGCATGATCATGATGAATTCATCATGTTTGTGCCCCCTCAACTAAAGTGTTGACATGGTTAAATTGGTAAAATTGAGTTGACGTATGGCGTATGACTAGGCCAAAGTAGGCTAAATAAGTACTTTTATTGTATCAAATTATATCAAATTCTTTTGAACAAAAACATCATGATCATGTGTAATTAGTCATGACTCATGATGATGTACCCAGAGTAATTAATGCTTAAGATCATCTGCTATTTCAGCAGGAGGTCATTAATGATAAACAATGAATTCATGCTAATACCTGATGAATCATTAGATATTCAGAGATGAAGTAATGCATGAATCACGAATGAATCATGAATGAAATCATGCATGAATTCATGATAATTCATGTACCCTTACCGCAAAGTGTTACCGAATGGTGTAACAAAAAAGTATTAAGGGATAAATTACTGAGTACCTACAGTGTAAGTTTTCTGGTATAACACACGTTCACACTTTATTTTACAGCCCATGAAGTACTGGGTAAGTACAGGTAAGAACAACGTAACAAAATAGAACTTTATGTGTAATATTGCCATAATTACGAAATAAGGGGTAGCCTAGATGCGTAGTATAGCCTACAGGAAAGGCATGTGTGGATTCACTTCATTTTACAGCCCCCACATCCAATAGGGTGTAGTTAAAAGTAGTTTTGGGATATTTAGGTAATTCCACTGTAGGCTACTTGTTCTTTACTTTGTGCGTGTTTTACAAGAAAGGGAAATTAGCCAGTACAGTAGTACTACTGAACATGCTCCTCTATTTGGAGATGCTGGTGTGCAGTGGGTGGCATCCATTGTGCAGCCTAGGGCCTACTCAGAGTCCTCTTTCCTCTTATCTGCTACTGATGACTGGTGACTCCAGCACCATGCCCACCACAGAGCCAGCTTTACACACACACACACACACACACACACACACACACACACACACACACACACAGAGCCAGCTTTCCTGACCAACCTATCGAGGCATTCAGATTTCCTCTTCTTAGTGTTCCCTCCTCAACAACATACCCCAGCATAGAAAAGAATACTAGCCTGGGGTGAGTTGAAAGCCTGGGCTTTTCTGGTCCATGGTCAGAGTATTCGATTGGGTGTGTTGTATATGGCGAGGTACCGGGTTTCGAGACCTGTGAGCGATCAGACTGACCTCAGCTGACACTAATCCCTGAATAGAACAGACAAATGAATAGAGAATCTTGAAGTTGAATTTTGCTGCCCAAAGGGCAGACAAATAATTTTTACCATGCTAACCTTATAAAACATGTAATTGTAGAAAAACTTAAAATGTACGAAACATTTAGGTCAACCTTTTAGCAACTGGACAAAAACATATATATTTTTTTTTTTCAAAATTAAATTTGAACAAAATTAACAAATAAACTGGACATTTTTTTATCCAAATTAAATTTGATGCACGTATATGCGTGTATTCATGTATATATTTCTCAAACAATAATTAATTCCTTCATTCATCATTTATTTGCTATTTATGTACTCATATCTGCGGATGTATTACTTCCTCTTTCCTCAGTTAATGTTGTCACCCCACTTCCTCCCTCCTCTCTCTCTCTCTCTCTCTCTCTCTCTCTCTCTGTCTGAGGTTGTGAGGCACTTGTCACAGTAGACGCTAAAGGGAAGTATCTGCCACCCTGTCGTCTATTCTTGGTTTTCTCGTTTTGTTTTGTTTGTTTTTTTTTTCTTTAATGCTGTGGTGAAGCCATCATGAAGAAAACTGTGTGGATCCCCAGCGTACTCTTCTATTTGTTTCAAGGTGAGCTTTATTGGTTTCATTTATTTATTCAATGATGCTGAAAATACCCTAAAATAATCTGGGCAGTTACAGGCAGCCACAGTAATGACACCACTGATCAATTATTCTCTACCATTTGTTCTCATTTTAAAACATTTAAGGATGTTAAATGTTCTATTACAAATACTGCTGTGTCTTTGTTTCTACTATGCAAGTAGTTTTCCTCAATGAGCAGTGATTATTTTGAGGACTTTGAGGTTTTTGAGGTGGAATCTGACAGAGTAAAAATTTGCAGAAGCAGCAGACTCATCAGGGGTTGTATCAGACAGCAATGCCCTTTTAAGGATATGCTCAAGATGTTTTATGTAGAATTTCCATGAAAGAGGACATGATGCATGCTGATGACCAGTTCTCTGTCATTGGAACCCGACAGCACTACTGTCAGTGACACTAGTCTTAAGTACCTCTGATGGTCCCCCTGAGTCTGATAATAATCATAGGGGCAGATTATTTCTGTTAGCACAGTGTAGATTAAGTCAATGGGGGTATATTATGTCTGTTATCATAAGGGTAGACTACTGTAAGTAGATTAAGTTTGTTCATCACAGGAGTTTTATTTTTTTATTTGATGTGACCTTTATTTAACCAGGAAGGTCCCATTGAGGTATAGACCTCTTCTTCCAGGGAGTCCTGGCCAAGACGGCATAAAGACAAACAGAAGGCACAAGCACAAGGCTTACAGACAAACAAGATAAGCACATGCAAAGATATGCAAAAGCCATACACATATAGGTGTACACATAGGTGTACACAGATAGGCACTAGACAAAAGCTAGCAAGCAAGGCAGGCAAGCACCAAGCAGCAAAAAAGAAAAGTGAAAAAGAAAGCAAACACACAATAGACAAGAATACAGGGGATCACAAACTAGACTGAAATAGAATGACATAAAGAGAGACAACAAAAATAAATAAATTAAATTTAAAACAGTGACACTCCTCTACTAAAGTTGTTTTTAAAGGTATCTAAGGAGGGCAGATTCCAAGTTTAAAATGTTTTGGAGGTTATTCCAAGCAAGTGGGGCATAAGAACTAAAAGCAGCCTTGCCTAGTTCAGTGCGTATGGCAGGAATATTTAAGATTATTTTGTTTCCTGACCTAGTGCCATAGGAGCTGGTTTGGCGCGACAACAGACAGTTGATGTAAGATGGGAGTTTACCAACCAATGCCTTTGCAATAAAAATGAGGGAATGGCTTTTTCTCCTGAGTGATAGTGACGTCCATGTTACCATTTCATAGTGTGCAGTGATGTGTTCTCATGTTCATATTCGTAATGAAACGCAGTGCAGCATGGTAAAGTACATCCAGCTTTTTTTTTTTTTGTTTTGTTTTTTTTAAGTACCTTATTGGTAACACTTTACTTAAAGTCTGTATCCATAAAGCATTATAAACACATTCATAAAGAGTAATAACACATTCATAAAGTCTTATAACTAATGTCATTAGTGCTTATAACTGTTTATACATTCTCATGACTGTACTTATAAAGCATTATAATGTTTTATCACCCGGTGGAATGCAATGCTGTTTTCTGATTGGCTGTCAGGGTGTCCTTTATTTCTAGATAACAGGACACCTGAGGCATTGTTGGGTTAAAAAAGTTTAACCAGCGTTCTTTATCAATGCTCTTTAGAATGCAGCCTTGCGGATCTTCTTTCATAAGAAAATAGTACCCCAACCGAACAGGATAACTTCTTTCTAAACCAGCCACGTGTTTCTTTTATGTTTTAAACACTTGCTTACCATCTATACGTTTTAGTTGCAACCGGGTGATAAGCGGGATAACGGCCTTCGAGGTGTCCCGATATAGAGAGATAATGGACTTTGCGTAGGCAAACAGCCCTTCGGCTTCGGTTTTTTTTCCGTCATCTACTTCCTGAATTTTTGGTCAACGATTCCCGGGACACCGTAACACTGGGGCACATGAAACTTGGTGGGCATATAGCCCCAGTAGACCTTTACGGAAAAATTTAGTTTGGTCCCCGGGGGCCACTCCATCTTTAGCTTATAACAAGTCATTTGTGATTTGCACCCCAATGGTCAAAAATGAAAATGCAATATTATACTTCTTTAATTGCCCCTATCTTTAGATCAGATGTTATGACCTGCACCAAATTTAATGTGTATGATGAACCTGACATCTTGTGGGAATATGTCAAGTTTTGTGGAATTTCATCCATGGGGGACTATAAAATAAATGAATTAATATGTACAACCATCAACCTGTAGATGGTGTTATTAAGCGAAAGGTTACTGGTTTGGGATGATAGGTCTACTCTCTCTCTCTCTCTCTCTCTCTCTCTCTCTCTCTCACACACACACACACACACACACACACACACACACACACACACACACTCACACACACACACACACATACAGGGCAGAGAAAGTGCAGAATTGATATAAGTGCAGATTCATATTTTCATCGCCATGCGGTACATCTAGTTTCCCCCATTGTTATCTATAATCAATTCCAGTCAAACACAGTAATTTAAGTATCTGCCAGTTATTCCTTGTAATGCACTACAGGGCGGGGTAAGCACTGTTTGCCTTATCTGTTTGAGGATTGATAAATACATCACAAAATGAGGAGGCACTGCGTGCGCTATTACCGTTGTTGCATAAACAGACGCAGCGCAAATAGCCTAGTCTTACTAAATGAGGGCCCATGTGAAGTGGTATGTTTCCCTAGTATCAAAATTAATTCTAATGTCAGTAGGTGTAAGACTTTATGAAGGCATTATAACCCTTTATGAATGCATTTATAATGCTCTATGGATACTGGGTTCATAGAAAGTATTGCCCTGTTGTTATCCGAGGGGCAGATGATTAGCACCCCTTTAACAATTTTGTAATAAATTTGGCCAAAATGAAAAGTAAATGAAAAATTTAAAGTATTTTTAAGAAGAAGAAGAAGAAGAAGAAGAAGAAGAAGAAGAAGAAATACATGCCATGGCATTAACCAATGGAGCTTCCCCCAATTCCTTTTGGGTGCATTTTATTAACTGGTATGAAAAGCACAAGTGAGGAGTGAAGACGAGCCCAAAGTCAAAACTATTTTAGAAAAGAGGAAGTGAAGAAAAGAAAGCCACAGAAAGTCAACCATATGATCTTCAAGGGCTAACAACCCAAAGCAGTGAGGATATTACAGAGATTTAGAGATTTAACACTATCAGCTGATTGTCACACACACATTACATGAAAAGATAACACACTTTACAGTAATAACATTAGAAGTCAAATCATTTGATAGCTTGTCTGACAAACACACACATGCACACACATAATATGTACATACTGTAATACTTATTCTCACCTGAACTCTTCGACTGCGAGCATACGCTTTCCAGGTGCATAAACTGACCCATGGTGACAGTAGAAACCAAGCTGACCCATGCTCACAGTGCAGTGTGTGTGCTGCAGGAGATGTATCTTGGGGCACACAGGAAAGTGTGTGTGTATGTGTGTGTGTGTGTGTGTGTGTGTGTGTGTGTGTGTGTGTGTGTGTGTGTGTGTGTGTGTGTGTCTACAGAAGATAGTGAACTAGAGCCTGGTTCTGTCTTCAGTGCTGAGTTGCACAGATGTGTGTGTCTGAGTAATGTTTCACATTTCCTTTGTCACTAAACTGTGTGTGTGTGTGTGTGTGTGTGTGTGTGTGTGTGTGTGTGTGTGTGTGTGTGTGTGTGTGTGAAATGATCAATGGTGTCACAGGATGATGACTTTCCTGTCCTCCCCTTACTTCTCTCCTCCCCAGTGTTGCCAACGGTAACGGCCTATAACATTGATGAAACCGCATGGAGACGACTCAGCGTGCCAGAGACCTCCTTCGGCTACAGGGTCATTCAGGAGGACATTTCAAGGTCAGATGCCTTGACATTCAGAGCTGTCATCACCAGTGTCTATATCACCAATCTGACCTCACAATTGTTGTCATCTTTATAGATCTAGCTACCAGTGTCATCAGCAGCATCACTGAGTTCTTTTTCACTCCCTCTGGCCATTAGTCACAGTGGTGTCTATGCCTTAGAGGATGGTGATGACTACACAGGCCTGTGCTGCTGGGCTTAGTATTGCATTCACTATTGCATGACTACATGTCACACCATTTCGACATTACATGGTGGTAAACTGAACATTCTATCATTGAAATGCTTTGAATTGATCCCTTTTTCACTTTCTTTCAAATAACGCACATGGGAAGCCCACAAATTGGGAAGTCCCGAATAGATAGAAGCTTTTAGAATATTCATGCACAAAGATGCAAAACCACTTTTATCTAGTCGTTATTTATCTACTTTGTATATCGCTATTGGATTTCACTATTGCACTACAGTATGTCACTGTGGGAGAACTTTATCATTGCATTTCACTATTAAATTATTTCACTATGGTATGCGACTATGCGAGAACTTTACAATTGCATTTCACTATTACATAAAGGATAAGGGACCAGTTCTCTGGAAATAATGACGAGGTGGAGGTTTCGAATGCAGCACAAAGACAGAGTTACCTCTGCAGACACATCATTTCCATAGAACCGGTCACCTGGAAGGCCATTCTCCCACTTATCTTCGGTTTGTATTTATAAAATGTGTGTGTCTGTGTGCAGTGTTTGCGACTCCACCCGTCTGTGTTAATATATGTGTGTGTGTGTGTGTGTGTGTGTGTGTGTGTGTGTGTGTGTGTGTGTGTGCGTGTGTGCAGTGTTTTTGTTAGCGCTCCTCTGGAACAGGATGGGAATATGAGAGGACGAGTTTACAAGTGTGACCTTCCTGCCAACAAATGCTCACCTCTAAACATCAGGGGTATCTATCTATCTATCTATCTATTTATTTACAGTAATCTATCTATCTACAGTATCTATCTATCTATCTATCTATCTATCTATCTATCTATCTATCTATCTATCTATCTATCTATCTATCTATATGTCTGTCTCTCTTAATCTCTATATCTAATAATCTGTTACTGTAATCTACTGTATCTATCTATCTATCTATCTATCTATCTATCTATCTATCTATCTATCTATCTATCTATATCTACCTACCTATCGATCTGTTGGTTATTTGTGAGTGTATGCATTTGTGCGCTGAGTCTATTTCTGTTTTGTGTTTTTTTGTGTGTCTACAGTGCCCAATTCTGCAGTGAACATGTCACTTGGGCTCACAATGTCCAAGAATGATATCGGCAGGAAGACAATGGTGGGCAATGCTTTTGTTTTATTGTAATCTCTGCTTGAGAGAGACAGTGGTTGATGCTGCTGTTGTTTTTTACTGTCATCTCTGCTTGAGAAAGACAGTGGAAGGCCCTACTGTTGGTTTGTTTTCTCTCCGCCTCTCTCTCTGCTTCTGCCTCTCAGAATCTTTGTTCTCATCAGACTCATCTTTATCTCCATCTATCCCCTTCTTGGTCTGTCCATTTGTCTTTCTCGACATCTTTGTCCTTTTTGTTCTGTCCATGATCTCTCTCTCCATCGATCCCCTTCTTGTTGTGTCTATCTTAGGTGTGTGGGCCGACCATCCCAAAGGAGTGTGACAGTGTGACTCTGTACGGTGGAATGTGTTTCGGCCTCAACAGCAGGGGCGCATCAGACGGACCCGTGCCACCCAACCTCGAAGGTGTGTACACCATGGACGTTGTTAGGTCCATTTTGGGGGGCTCAAGCCTCCCTAAATTTCCCCAAGCCCCCTAACGCTGGGCAGATTATTTTCATTGTATGTAAATTACATCCATTCTTAGCGGTTATATTACTCGCGGAGTTAACGTCAGATACGCGATCTGGACACCATCGGATTCAGTAGGCTCCAAGCTTTCCAATGGTACTAGTCACTAATTGCTATGATAAACGGTCCACGAGAAAGTCCACTTTAAGTACATGTGAAATTTCTCAGTAAATTCTCCAGCTCTGCCTGCATCCACTGAGAGCATTTTTTTCTTGTTGTAACTGATGACGAACTATGCTTCAAGTTGAGCAGGAAAAATAGTCTTAAATCTGAAGTTTGGTAGGCTATAGTCTGATCCAGCAAATTTCTAGGCAACATATTCTCCAAAAGACTGAACTATGAAATATGCATTAGCCTGTAGTCTATGCCATATTAGTTTGTCCTACATGCATTGATGGACATATTTATTTGCTATAGCCTAGCATAATATTGTAGTAGCTATTGTATGCTCATTTTGCAGAATAAATGTTTTAGAAACTTTCATATTTGACTGTATCATCAGATGTCCCTAGGATTTGAACTAAGCTAGTTGTTACCATTGTTGTATCTTGCTCAGTGCATTAGACTGAAATAAATGCAGCTATATAGAAGAGCCTAGTTCATTTACACCACAGTCATTGATGGAGATATTTGCAAACATCTCTCTTCACAAACCAGTCTGATGAATTGATTTAGACTAATTTTGTTAATAAAAATAGCCTAAGATATGAGATATTCTGATAAATGGCCTTCAAGTAATAAATAGTTGGCAATATACACACATATACACTGTAGGCCTATAATATGTAGATGCGCGCTCTGCGCGCGCATCTACATATTACCCCTCTGGGGCTAAGCCCCCTTGACTATGGATCCTAGTGACGTCCATGGTGTACACACACACACACACACACACACACACACACACACACACACACACACATACACACACACACACGTGCACACACACAGCTGAACATTTGTTAGAAAAAAGATTATGGTTTGATTTGCGAGTTGATTTAGGGAGTGAGACGAAAACCAAGGTTGAATCAAAAGATGGTGGTTTAATTGGCAACGAAATGAAAGTACAATACTCTGGCTACAGGGCGCTGGAGAATGCATTCCCTGATTACAGAAAAACAGTGATTTTTATGTTACATTCCGATGCTGACAGTTTCACATCTGCTTTCTGTTTTTGCGGATTTATGAAAAAGTTTGTCTGACAGTTTCACACCCGCTATCTATCTCAGCATTGTTGCTTAACAGTGTAGCTATGCATTTTTCAATGATTATATAATATATTAATCTTACACATATGTGCACATACGCAAACAGACACACACATATTCACACGCACACACATCACATAATTTCTTAACATAATCTTGCGTGTGTAGTAATCCATGCAAAGATCAAAGGAGAAATCTCTTTCAATGATTGCTATTGTTCCGTTGTTTTAATTTATGATAGTGATGTCTGGGGTATTTGGAATATTATTACTGTAAGTGGGATATTATCTTTATCTGTCTGAAACCGGGTCCACCTGGACTGGATGGATACCAGGTGGCTGGGTTATGCTTTGTTAGGAGGTCGTAAAAGTTAAAGTACAATGTCACCATGAGTGTGGATCAGGCCTGGGCAAACTAAGGCCCAGGGGCCACATGCGGCCCGCTGAGCTATTTAATCCGGCCCGTGGAGCCTTCCCAAAGTAGAATAGCTGGTAACACTTTACGGTAAGGGTACATGAATTATCATGAATTCATGCATGAAATCATTCATGATAAATTCATGATTCATGCATTACTTCATCTCTGAAAGTCTAATGAGTTATCAGGAATTAACATGAATTCATTGTTTGTCATTAATGACCTCCTGCTCAAATAGCACATGATCTTAAGTATTAGTTACTCTGGGTACATCATCATGAGTCATGATTAATTAGCATGAGTCATGATTAATTAGCATGATCATGATGAATTCATCATGTTTGTGCCCCCTCAACTAAAGTGTTGACATGGTTAAATTGGTAAAATTTTGTTGACGTACTGTATGGGATAGATATAAGGAACTAGGCCAAAGTAGGCTAAATAAGTACTTTTATTATGTCAAATTATATAAAATTCTTAAACGTCATGATCATGTGTAATTAGTCATGACTCATGATGATGTACCCAGAGTAATTAATGCTTAAGATCATCTGCTATTTCAGCAGGAGGTGATTAATGATAAACAATGAATTCATGCTAATACCTGATGAGTCATTGGATATTCAGAGATGAAGTAATGCATGAATCACGAATGAATCATGAATGAAATCATGCATGAATTCATGATAATTCATGTACCCTTACCACAAAGTGTTACCGAATGGTTTATCTTTTAGCCAAGGAGACTTAGATTATAGGCCTAAATTATCAAATTTGTTGGTCATGATATACAAATCCCCCCTTTTAACCCTGCATTTTAACATGTCCTCTGAAGAAAGTGAGGCTACTTGTTTGAGACTTGCCAATTTACCGGCATCAACCGGTTGATGGTTAACACCTGGCCCGTTAGTGGAAATCTAAATGCCAATGTGGCCCTTCGGCCAAAATAATTGCCCACCCCTGGTGTAGATGGAAGGCACAGTGCATGGAGAGGGACAGTGCATGATCTGCAAGTTAAAAATACACACACACACACATCTTATTTCCTGTCTTTTACAGTTCCTCTGTTACAACATTTCTCTCTCTCTTCCTGTCACCCTACACCTCTCTCTCTCTCTGTGTGTCTCACTCTCTCCCTCTTCTCCCTCTCAAATACACACACAGACACACCCACTCTCCCTATTCTCCTTCTCAAGGCCTCCTCACACTGGCTCTGACAGCATTGCAGAGCACTTTCGAATTCAACACTTGAGTTTACCTATACGCTGGCAGCGCACAACAAGTAACAGAGAAAGTACAGTAACCAGGCGGAGTACCGGCACCTCAGATAAATGAACAATATCATCCTATTCTTCTCCTATACATTTTTACATTTTCTTTTTTGTGCAGACACAAAACATGAGAGTTCCCCCTCTTGCCAAATCCCACTTTAACCACTGAGGCTACTACAGGACAAGCATACCCATTTCATTCCGATACCACATGACTCCTGGCCTCTTCTCGCTGACAAAACAGAACCCTGGACACACTGAAACTAAACTCACTTTCATCAGTGGGAGTCATTCTGTCCACCATCTATCTCCTCTGTCAGCATGAGAAAGGCACAAATGTGACAGATGTGATAGACATATGAAAAATTACACATTAATGCATTACCAAGAAATAGAGGAAGATAATATCTTCCACTATAGTAATGTTCCACTATAGTAATATGAGGTTCAATTGTGATTACTGTAATACCTATGCTGCAAGCCTTTCACATTAAGATGTGAAACTGTTCACGTTCAGTTTGCTAAAAGCCAATGTGTTGTGATTGTACATGCTCCAGTGAATTGCCTCATCCTGTGCTACTACGCGTCCTACTGACATTGCCTTGTCCTGTATTCTTGTTTCTAGAGCACTACTGACATTGCTTTGTCCTGTGTTACGAGTCTTGTTTCTAGAGTACTACTGACATTGCCTTGTCCTGTGCAGAGGTGGAAAGTAATTAATTACATTTACTCAAATTACTGTAATTAAGTAGTTTTTTAGGGTAATTCGTAATTTTTAAAGTAGTTTTTCAAATAGGTAATTTTACTTTTACTTGAGTACATCTTGAGGCAAGTATTGTACTTTGTACTTCACTACTTTTTTAAAACCTCCCTGATTACTGAGTAGAAAAAAAACAATGTGGGGGAAAAAAAACATTTGGCTTGAACTGAAAGTAAATTCAAACTGCTGATTCCAGTAGGCCTACTGTAAATGTAGCAAATCGGCTATCTTAGGCTACTCTACCACTCTGGTGAAGTCAAAATTAACAAATCACCCCATAAGAAGAACAAGGTGAGCTGGCTAGGCTAATCCCTGTCACTAATTGCTGGGTCAGAATGAGATTTTGTAGCCTACAACTCTAAGGCATGAATAATACATTTCTTAACTAACAAACAGAAAATCTTATGAGTTGTGATTGGCATGTAGGCCAATGGAACTGCTCTCTCAGTCATGCCATCTGGCTTCAGCCCCTACCCTTTAGAAATGGATATCTTTTAACCAATAAACATTCATTCGTTTAAATTATAATAACAAGTTTGATTGTGGTTACTGAGCAGGTGGTTACTGAATTATTGGGGTTGCTAAGTAAACCAAGCAACCCAAGCACTGATTTTAATTATGATTTTTTTTTTTTTTTAACATCCAATACGTGAAAGTAACTAGTAACTTGTAATTTCAGTACATTTAAAATGAAGTAATTTTTACTTTTACTTGAGTAGATATTTTGATGGCTACTTTTACTTTTACTTGAGTAGAATTTAAGCAAAGTAAAGATACTTTTACTTAGTTACAATTTTTCTGTACTTTTTCCACCTCTGGTCCTGTGTTACGACTCTTGTTTCTAGAGTACTACTGACATTGCCTTGTCCTGTGTTACGACTCTTGTTTATAGTGCTACTGACATTGCCTTGTCCTGTGTTACTGTTCTTGTTTATAGTGCTACTGACATTGCCTTGTCCTGTGTTACGACTCTTGTTTATAGTGCTACTGACATTGCCTTGTCCTGTGTTACTGCTCTTGTTTCTAGAGCACTACTGACATTGCCTTGTCCTGTGTTACGACTCTTGTCTCTAGAGTACTACTGACATTGCCTTGTCCTGTGTTACTGCTCTTGTTTCTAGAGCACTACTGACATTGCCTTGTCCTGTGTTCTTGTTTCTAGAGTGCTACTGACATTGCCTTGTCCCGTGTTCTTGTTTCTAGAGTACTACTGACATTGCTTTGTCCTGTGTTCTTGTTTCTAGAGCACTACTGACATTGCTTTGTCCTGTGTTCTTGTTTCTAGAGTACTACTGACATTGCCTTGTCCTGTGTTCTTGTTTCTAGAGTGCCAGGCTACTGACATTGCCTTCTTGCTGGATGGTTCAGGGAGTGTGTTCCCTACTGATTTCAAGGCTATGAAACAGTTTGTGGTAAACTTGATCAAAAAGCTCCTGAAACAGAACACAAAGGTGAGTGTATGCGTGTGTGTGTGTGTACATGCATGTGTGTGTGTGTGTGTGAGGAATTAATAGAACAATCTACAAAATTGACTTGTTTGAATGGATTAAATATTACCTAAGTTGAATTAAAAAATAGCTGGACTTGAAAATAAATGAGACATATTGAAGTGATAAATTGTACACTGTCTGTTCCCAGTTTTCTGTTTCCCAGTATTCTTCTTCTTGCAATATTCATATGAACTTCAACCAGTTCGACCGCTATGGGCGGTGGGAGTCCCAGGTGATGAACATTCGCCAGCAACAAGAAGGAACTAATACGGCTGGAGCCATCGGAAAACTCCTGTGAGTTTATGCCGCGACTATGAGTTTTTTTTTAATGCTGTAGTGTTGTGTTCTCCTTTCTGTAGCGCAATGATAGTTTGTCACCAATTTGCATTACAAACAGTAGCAGCATGATATTTAACCTTCTCCAGTTGCTTTGAACAATCTCTTACATATACTACTGTAAGGTGTCATTTACAACTTACAAGACTTATTGACAAAATGTTATCGTTTATATAAGGTTTATAACCATTGTTTACATCACAACACTCATGTGTGCACTGTTACATTGAAAACATGACTAAGCAATTTGACCGTTTTGTCCACACATGATGACACAAGAATTTGTCTTTCTGATGGCTTGACATGTTCATTGACACAAATATTTAATTTTGAGAGATGAATTAAGGATTTGGTTTGCAGGTAATCCAAGGTGTTCTGCCATTTGCCAATTTTTTTGAAAAATACACTTACTGTTTTGCAAATAGTAATGATGATTCGAGAATTGCACCAAAGCGAAAACTTTAATTTCCACATATTTCTCCTTTTAGATATAATAGTTTATGTTTATCACAGATCTCTCCTTTAAAATATATGCTATAGTTTTCTATATTTAACACACACCTCTCTTTTATTGTAATATCTATTCTATATTTTACTTCTCTCTTGTACTTCTTCCTCTATTGTAGCTACGGCCATGGTTATGTTGTCGTTGGAACAGTACACATAAGGAATGTTCTGATCTAAACTATGGTTATAAACCTTAAACAATACAATTTTGGTGTTTTGTGTCTGCAGAGATGTTTGTGCGTAATGTAGTTTACTGTAATCCAGCCTAAGATTGTGTTTGTGTCTGCAGAAATAACCTGTTTGTGCCTTCCGGAGGAGCTCGAGCCCACGCCAATAAGATCCTCATTGTCATCACAGACGGGGAGTCCCAGGATCGGCGAGATCTTCCCTCGGTCATATCCAGGGCTAATGCTAAAAATATCATCCGATACGCCATAGGAGTAAGACAGCAAATGCTTTATTACTATCGACATCTTTTATTGTTTAAAAAATATATACCCTAATCAGAGTTACAGTAGTACCGGTAAGTCTGTGTTATTGTAAAAAGTAAAAGGCTGATTCTGGGGATGGACTGGGACCAAAAAATGCCCTGGGCATTTTAGAGCGTGGCGGCCCACCATGATCTTGAATCAATAATAACGTCATGGCAAGTTCACTGCATCTCATGTGCTGCTGATGACTGGGAGTACCTATTGTAGGCCTACTTGTACAGACTAGTGTGTATAACTGATGATGGGCAAGGAGAGGGACAGTAGACTGCGTGTATTAAAAACCCCACCTACAGGATTTCACTAAAATCACAATGTTTCCCAGTCATTGTATCTGAAAGGAATTCTCCAATGTGAATCAACACATAGCCCTGCTGTTTTATAGTGGTAAGCGCTATTGATAACCATCTCAATGATCGAATTTCGTGCAACATAGACTGAGTTTGCGAAATGGAAGCTAATACTTACGGAATCGGGCATGTCATTTTGACATGCCCCATTCTGTTACTCTTACAGCAAGGCTGGGATGGTTTACACCAGGCCTGGGCAAACTAAGGCCCGGGGGCCACATGCGGCCCGCTGAGCTATTTAATCCGGCCCGTGGAGCCTTCTCAAAATAGAATAATTTTGTCTTTTAGCCAAGGTAACATATTACAGGCCTAAATGATCAAATTTGTTGTATTCATGATATACAAATCCCTCCTTTTAACACTGCATGTTAACATGTCCTCTGATGATAGTGAGGCTACTGGTTTGAGACTTGCCAATTTACCGGCATCAACCGGTTGACGGTTAACACCCGGCCCGTTAGTGAAAATCTAAATGCCAATGTGGCCCTTCAGCCAAAATAATTGCCCACCCCTGGTTTACACAGTATCACAGTCTCTTTGGAATCAACAACAGTAGCAATATTAATAGGTGATCCTAAGTGTTATTTAAAATATTAGCAATCGTCAGTGAACAAGCATGTTCGTGTAACACAATGTAACTGTCTCTGTATTGCAGGTCGGAGATGCTTTCAGAATTCCTAGAGCACAACAGGAGCTCAATGCAATTGCAACATCCGCAGATAATCACGTGTTTCGGGTGGGCAGCTTTGCTGCTCTGGACAGAATCAGCAGCACTTTGGAGAAGAACATCATTGCCATTGAAGGTATGGATACTGAATAAAAAATGTATGGATGCATTTGAAATGGCTTAAAAAAACAGCTTTAGTCCTACCAGCCTAGCAAAATCCATTGTGATGTTTGTTTATAGTGCAACAGTACACATACTATACATTTCATCTTCGCAATTACCTATTACTTTAACTGACTGTGGTCAGTAAATGAGCTAAGAGATTTGATGAAGCAATGCATTTAATCAAATCAGTTTCTCTTCATCGTGCAAATAGAGGACCCTTTTTCTCACCTTCAGTGAACACACAGCTTTATTCTGTTCCACATCAATTTAATTGAATTCAATCCAATCGTATTTGCAGATACAATACAATTGCATCACAGCACTTTACAGACAGTTCAAGGAGCACCCATGAGTAACAGGGGCAAGGAGCGAAAGCTCAATTCTACAGTATTTGTAATAATTCTTTTTTGAAACCTTTGGCAGATCCACAACTCTTGGGCTCATCCCAACTGTCAGGGATCCAGTGAAGTTCAGTCAGTAGTTTAGACATCACAAATTATCAAAGTTTTGACTAAGCATGATTACAGAATATAACATATACTATGGTAGTCAAAACAAAGTTTGTTGGCTAGTAAAAGAGGTCATCAACCATGCCTAATCTATCAGACCTAATCCAGACCTGGTCCAGAACTTGAAGCTACTGGAGATAGAGACGTGGATAGATTACTGTACTTACTAGGAAAATTGGTTATTCACCCCCTTACCTGGAGTTACATATGTGGGTAAAAGCATTTTGGTCTCAGTGCTTGCGTTTTCCTAGTATAGCATCCCCAATTTCCCCCCATTTTTTAGCTTTAGCTTAGCATAGGCGTTGGAATGTAATGTTGCCAGATAGCAACTCTTTGGCAACTTTACTTTCCAGCACCTAAGCTAAAGGGAAAATTGGGGTTTCCAAACTAGGACAAGGCAAGCACTGAGACCAAAATGCTCTTCCCACATATGTAACTCCAGGCAAGGGGGTGAATAAGCAATTTTCATAAAGAGGTGAACTATTCCTTTCCGTTTGGTATGATAATGATTTAATGTGATGTATAATGAATCAATTGGTTTGTTATAATCAGTTGGTTTGATATGCAAGTAATTTGTTGTGATAAGATGAATCAATTGGTTGGATGGTATGATGTGATATGTGATGTAACAAGTTTATGCAGCATATTTCTGAACCCATGATGCAGGAGAAGATTGCACACCTGTCCACATGAGCCAGAATCTGAAAGTAGGAATCAGATCTGGTTGAGTGTTCACACAGTGTTTCCCCTCTGCTATCTCTCTCTCTCTCTCTCTCTCTCTCTCTCTCTCTCTCTCTCTCTCTCTCTCTCTCTCTCTCTTCTCTTTCTTTGACAATAGGAACCCAAAGCAAGGGAGATGCCACCAAAATGGAGTTTGCCCAGAGCGGATTCAGTGCAGTGTATACATCCTCCCCTAATGTGCGTCAACCCCTCTGCCTTACTTATTTTATTTACTTTACTAATTACTTACCTACTTTACTTACTTACTTACTTACTTACTTACTTACTTACTTACTGACTTCATCCAGTAAGTAATACATCTTCATTGCAGCTTTGTATTCCTGTACATTCGGTTTCAGCCATTTACTGGTTGAGAAAGGTGTAAGGCCATCTCTTAACACGTAACTCTGAGCTCTTACATGCAGAAGCCATGTTCCCACGTGTACAGCTGAAATCTGTTCTCCAGGGAATTCAAAGTCTTCATAGGCTTGTCTTTACAGACATGGCAAACCTACAGTTTATTGCTTTTGTGATGCACAGTTGCCCAAAGAACAAAGTTACCCACACAGCAGCTACTAGACACAAAGGAGTCAATGCACTTTTCTCCTTGTCGTCTTTGATTTAGTATTTGAAGATGTTCTTACCTGTGTGCATTTCAGAGCAATTACTTCCTGGGGACTGTAGGAGCTTATGGATGGACCGGAGGGTATCAGGTGTTCCCTGCAAGCTTCCGAGACCCCAGCATGGTGAAGGTTGATTCAGTGTCATCCGACAGTTACTTGGGTTAGAGATTGACAACTTCTTTTTTTTCTTCTTCTATTCTACTTCTAATTCTATTGCTGCACACAAAGCAGATTGGCGAGGCGTGACTCTCCGCATAAGCACTCTCCTATTGCATGACCGCAGTCAAACATAACACAACCCCTCTCTCATAAACACAGTTCTATTGCTAGGCATGACTACAGTCAAACATCACACAACCCCTCTCGCTTGATCACACTCCTATCAGAGATGCAGCTCATATTGCCTTCCACTATTAGGAGTCCGACTTTGATAAATACCAGTGTTTGATAAAGTATCAGTATTTCTCAGATAATTGAATTCAGGTCTTGGGGAGGGACTGAGTGATTTGTTCTTGTGTTTGGCTTTGCAGGCTACTCCATGGACGTGGCTTGGAGGGACTCAAGGAACTATGTCATTGTTGGGGCACCACGACATGAGCACAAGGGCCTGGTCAAAGTGATCACCAGCGGCAGACAAATGAGTGAACAGACACTGAAACAGGTAGGCCTACTGTGTCATCAGTACTGCTAGATAATAATAGACTGAACAAAATGGTGGGCACAGAGAGCGAAGGGGTCTTTGGTATTTTTTGCCCTCAACAGTGCCTTCCAGGCAGCACTGACTTCAAGGCACTACTCCACTCAGTTCAGGGTTAGGATGAGGGTTGGGGGGGTTAGGGTTAGATATAGGGTTAAGGTAGTGCCTTTTAGGCTGTGCTGCCTGGAAGGTGACGTTGGGGGCAAAAAACACCATTGAGCACAGAAAGAAGGGTAATCAAGGTCTAGGTGGTGGAGAAGTGGTAGAGAGATAAAGAAAAAAAAATCTGTAAATAAGTCATGTTCATATATTTTTTGTGATATTCTGTCTATTTATCTCTCTGATTATTCTCTCTGCTCTGTTCTGTGTCATACCTATGGATTTGCTCCCTCTTTGTCTTCCCTCTCTCCACATAGACCCCAGGACAGATTG
>JAODXP020000015.1:27031934-27321934 GCA_027497455.2 Sardinella longiceps | reverse complement strand
GTTTAACAGAATAGACACCACATGTGCACTCACATACATGCACACACACACACACACACACACACACACACACACACATACATACATACATACATACACACACACACATGCATGCAGACACACCCACACGCACACACACACACACACACTGACAATGTAATGTGCAGCACTGGATGACTGTACTGTACCTTTGATGTAGTGTACTGTACATCAAGAGCACACAGAAAAGATGAGTTTTGAGTGTTGCGTACTGTGACAGTGGAGACCTCTAGTGAGCATGTTGTGTAATGACAATCCTGTGCCTCCTGCTTTCTGTCTAGAATCAGGAAAGGAGGCCTCACCATGCATGCACCTTTCATTGACACAGATGCGTTTCGGCGTTCTGCCTTCCTCAGTGTGTGCGTCTGTGTGAATAAAAGGTGTATGCATAGTGCGGCCTCCTTTCCTGATTCTTGACTGCATTAATGCTGGGCCAACCAGCACTCTTAAAAAGACTTTTGAGTGAAGCCTGCTCCGTCCCATCCTTCTGAACTTTCCTGCTGTGTGTCTCCCATTAGTGCTCCCCAGAGGACATCCTGAACCCTCTGTCCAACAGCTTGTCCTTTGCGTTTGAGGGCCTCCCCATCTCCCAAGCAGAGGACCTGAGGCCTATCCTGTCTCCTTCCTCACGCACCAGCACCATTGAGACGGTGGGTTCCTCACGGTTCCCCAGAGGGGCACTGTTCTGATGTTCTAATGTTCTAATGCACATTGATTTTTTTTTTTTGTCTATTTTTTGCTTAATGATGTATTTTTATTTTATTTTTATTAGTTTTATTTTACAGCACTACTGTTGAGTGCTTTATAAATAAATTTGACATTGACAATGACATGCAACATTCAAACTTTTTACGATGTTGCAATATACTTGTGGTCTTTATCACACCGGATTTCTCCTTTAAGAGTGCTTCTAACTGCTGGGCTCTTGGCTCAGCTAGTCTCCCATGCTGTGGCTATGCTTTGGTTGAGGGAGTGGACATAGGGAACATGGAGATGATCCTCAAGCGGGGGAAAGCTACCTCTGCAGTGTCTGTTGTTTGCTTTCGTGTCTTAAGACTGCTCTTGCTGATCTTCAATGATTTGCATTCTGGCTTGTTTACATTTGTGTCTAAACACTGCTCTTCCTGATCTTGTTGTTCTTCCTGATGGCCTCTACAGCTGGACTTTGAGATCGACTGTGGGAACGATAAAGTGTGTGTTGACAAACTTAAAGTGGATTTCAACTTCTCGGGGTAAGATGTCTTTTCTCTTCACACACACACACACACTGTCTCTTTGAGGAAGGGACTTAAAATACAAACACGCACACACACTCACACACACACACACACTGTCCCCTTGAGCAAGGCACTTGTCCCTACTTTATAGGGGAGGCTAGCCCTGAGGAAATTACGTAGTAGTTGACAAATGTTACTTTGGATAAAAGATGTCTGCTAAATGCTGAAATGTAAATGTCTTGATGATGATTTAGAGAGGTGAGTGTGTTCAACTTGGTCTGGTATTTTTTGCCCTCAACGGTGCCTTCAAGGCAGCGCTGCCTTCAAGCCACTACTCCTCTAAGTTTAGGGTTAGGATGAGGGTTGAGGGGTTTAGGGTAGGAAAAGGGTAAAGGCAGTATCTTTTAGGCTGTGTTGCCTGGAGGGTGCTGTTGGGGGCAAAAAAAACACCATTGAGCGTTGGACTTTTTTCTCAGGGCGACAGACATTGAGGTGGGCATTGCACAGGAGCTGAATGTGACAGTGACCGTGGAGAACACTGGAGAGAACTCCTACAATACCCACATGTCCCTCACATACCCGCCCGGCCTCTCATACAGGAAGTTCATAAAAAACCAGGTGAGCGGAGCAGGGGGATGAGGGACTGGCTATATGGCTGACAAAAGAGTGAGAGTGAATGAATGAGTGAGTGAATGAGTGAGTGAGTGAGAGAGAGAGTGAATGAGTGAGTGATTGAGAGAGTGAATGAGTGAGTGAGTGAATGAGTGAATGAGTGAGTGAGTGAGTGAAGTACTGCAGCAGATAAAAGTGAGTGAGTGAGTGAGTGAGTGAGTGAGTGAGGTAGCAGATAAGAGTGAGAGAGGGAGGAAGTGAGACAACTAGTAAAAGAGTGAATGAGTGAAGCACCAAAGCTATAAATGAGTGAATGAGTGAATAAGCAAATAGTGAGTCCTGCATGTGTGCCTTTGCTACAGGGCCGGGTCGACTGCAGATCCACAGACAGTGTGGATGGACGCACCCAGGGACTGACCACATGTGACATCAACAGGCCTATCCTAAAAGCTGGTGATAAGGTCAGCACGATTTAGCAGACACATATATAGACAGACAGACAGGCACACACACACATACACACACACACACACACACACACACACACACACACACACACACACACACTCAAATACATATATACACACACACACACCAACCACAAAGACAGAAATAGTAACTAAGACAGACACTGATATGCATGTTCATGTATATACCCATAAACACACACACACACACACACACACACACACACACACACACACCCACACACACAACACACACACACACACACACACAGATACACACACACACACACACACACACACACAGGTAAACGCACACACCGTTAACAGGGCCCGACAATGCAAGCAATATCCACGTATATTGATATTAGTTGTGGTGATTGCAGGTGGTGTTTGTGATTCAGTATGGCATTGGCACCATGGAACGCTTCGCCCAGCGTGTGAACTTCACAGCAAAGGCTGACAGGTACAGTTGGCCCAGTGTATGCAGCTGTATGTTTCTCTCTTTTTAAAAAAATCTTATTGTTTTTTTTTCAGATTTAAGATACAACAGTTATGTAGGCACTGTAATGTTTCTTGTCATAATATACTAATATACTGTATTTAAAAACACAATTTTCCTTTTGATAAAAGGAAAAGTTTACAAGACTGTAACTTAATCAGGATTGTGGACAATGATTTTTTTTTTTTAATGACTGATTTTTTTAATGACTAAAAAGAACAGCCTACCGTCCTAATTTCTCTCTGATTCTGATGTTATAGCAAACAAACATATTTCTAAGGATGGCCTAAGTGTTTGCTTACTGTAATGCTTTACTGTGTAACAAGCACTGACCTCACTCTCTGCTGCCCCCAGTGGTAATGGAGCCCATGACCCAGACAGTGTAACATCTGTAACCAAAAACATTGGAGTCAAGTATAGCATCTACATTGTCATCCAAAGGTATCTCTCTCTCTCTCTCTCTCTCTCTCTCTCTCTCTCTCTCTCAGTCTGTGTGTGTGTGTGTGTGTGTTTATGTTGGCACCTTTTACTTTTCTAGGGGAAGAGAAATATATCCATACATCATGGTGTATATGGATTTTGTGATAACTTTTTCTAGCATGGCACGAATTATATGATAACATTTTTCTAATTCATCATATCATCTGTCGTAACAGCTAAGCAGATACACAGTCATTACTGTAAGAGGTTAAAGAACTGAACTGATACACAAAGTTATTAAATGGTTAACACACTGAGGTCCCTAGTCCTTCAGGCACTTGGATGCAGCCCACTACACCTTTTTACACATTTTTAAGTACTCCATCTAACTGACGGATTCCTCCCACTCCTCTCCAAGCTTTGAAGATTCCACGAAGCACATTAACTTCACTGCTGGGGAGAAGAATCAGGTCAAACCAGTGCAACAGAATCTGCAGGTAATATTTATGTGAAGGGCACAGGGCATGGGGCAAAGGTTCTCTTTTCTCTGTATCTACTTTTCACCTCCTTTATAATTCTTTGTCTGTCATCTTAAGCTTCTCCTAGCCCCCAGATTGACTGACCCCCCTCCCCCATATATCCCTCTCACATATCACACTCTCCCCCTCCCCGCCACCATACTTTTCTCACTCTGACACCCCCCCCCCCCCCCCGACCCCCCATGCACCCCTCATACATCCCTCTCAGTTCTCCCACTCAGCCCCTCTGTAGCCTCTGACTGTAATTCGTATCTTGTGTGTTTCCCTCCTCTTCTCTGCAGGTGGTGAATGCATGGAGGGACCTGACAGTGACTGTGTTTGTGAAGGTGCCCATCAAACTGGAGGAGCAGAGCATCTGGACAGATGTGGACAGACTAGAGGTCAGGAGGAACATACAGTATCTGTACAGATTAGATTAACAGAGAGGAGGAGAGTATATAGACAGATTAGATTAACAGTGATATGTTAGGGATGGTTTTTTTCTCTTTTATCTTGTGAGCACAGGAATACAGAATGACAGGGAAAACAAGGAGACCTGCACACCTTGATGTTATAGCTATCTCGATCCCAGAAGCATATACAAATTGCACTTCTCCACTTGTTTGTATATACGCTTCAGGGAAAACAATTGAGCTTTGATTGACCAGATTGACCAAATTGTAATATTTGTTTGATAAATGTTTTTCATTTTAGATTGTTGGATGTCATATGAATGAAGATGTGAAACCTGTAGGAGACGTCATAAAGAAACTGCAAAAAGATCGCACTTTGGTACGTTTACTTTTCCACCTTTGTAAATGTGTGTGTAACTTGTAGGTGTTCATGTGTGTGTTCAGATGACCTGGATATGTGTTTTTTTTTTTTGCTCCCTGCTCTCTCTATCCATCAGGACTGTTCTGTGGCAACATGTAGAGTGTTTACCTGCAACATCACGCTGACAGAACACAGTCATCGCTTTCTCAACATCTCTGGAAATGTGAGCTCAGCCTGGATTGAGAAAGTAAGTAAATCTCATAACACATATAATCTCATTGTATTATATTGAAGGATCATTTATTGATTTAATCTCATTGTTTTATGTTACAGGTCCATTTATAATAACCTTTACCAACTAGATTTGTATCAGTATAAAAACATGTCAGGTTATCTGTTACTTAAGTTACTAGATTTGTGTCTAAGTCAGGGATGGCCAAATATTTTGTCTTGTCGGCCAAATTCTAAATAATGTAATTTAAGCTGCCAAGGACCAATGGACAATTAAAAGCTCTCATTTTCAAACAGTTATAGGTGAACTATACAGTAGGGAGACTTAAAAGATAGCTCCGGAGTAAGTTTAAGCTGTTGCACGAGCCTTCTAACCGCAACAGATTTCATATGGAATGAAAGAATTTCAAACAGCATTAATCGAATGTGAAGCACTTTACATTGAGTCAAAGGTACCTCAGATCTTACTTTCGCTTTTGAATAATGAGTTTCCATTGATTCAGTGTAAAGTGGTTGAAATCTCTTCCCACTGGTGCCAGTATAACACTATCTATTACTAAAGCTAACATGTGCCAAAGCACAACCGCATATTAGAAGACCATTATCAACATGTGGCAATGGCAGACTACTGATACCTTTTGTATCTTTCCTTCCTTTTCTGAAATAGACCGGGCTCAAAGAGGCTGAATTTCAGCTGATCACCACGGCAACAATGGAGTATGACCAAAACAAATACATCTACTTCTCTGACACCAGGAAACAGCCTCCTGTGTTTAAGGTAAAGCCCCATGGGGCCGCCTGGCACATGGTCCGCCTCTGGCAATTTTTGTGGATTGATTTTATTATTGACTCAATAACTCAGGTGTCATTAAATCTACTTTCATTTTGCCTCTATGCTATGTTGAGATTAATTGTTGTTCAATGATAAATAGCCTTTATTCTGGTTATATCGTAAAATCTTTGGTGTTTTCTGACATGTTTTTTTTAATTGTTGCGTAAATGCACTACTTGACCAAACCGCTGTTACTGTAAAATACCAAGCAGCCAAAGATCTTGCGTTGCTTACTCTTGAAATGAAATGGGAGATGGTAGTCTCATTCGTTTAATACACAAAACACAGCCATAATTAAGTGAGTTCTCACCAGCCATTTTTGAATAACGCTTCCATTGCAAAGATGAATTTTTCCTTTTGTAAAAGTAGCGAATACACAGACACACCCATGCACTCACTTCACACTTTGAACTATGTGCTTAAACAGTAGATATAAAGACTAGGGGGAATTTCTCAGAGTGATGTTAGCAATGTTAGCTTGATCCCCTCAATGCCACATGAGTCAAGATATTGAGCATGAAGACTAATCAAAAGTCAATAGTAGATTTTAACCATTTCCTCTTTTTGTTTGCCTTGTCTTACACATATGTGTGTCCATGTCCATGTTTCTGGTGTGATGTACCCAAGATCAAGACTATGGTTGAGGTGAATGACGTCCCCGACTTTACCAAGGAGATCATTGGGGGATCAGTGGGTGGACTTATCCTGCTGGCTCTCATCACTGCTGGCCTTGTGAAGGTGAGAGAAGCAAGAAGTAAACCGTTCTTCTGCCTGTGTGTGTGTGTGTGTTGTGTGTGTGTGTGTGTGTGAGGGGTGGGGGCAGTAAACAATGCTACTGCCTGCAGGGCAACCCTGGCCGACCTCTGGCTCTAAGTCGGCTGCCTTTACATTACACTACACTGCAACAACTCCCATGTGTGTGTTTACACTGCACTGCAATAACTCCATATGTATGTTTACTTTACACTACACTGCAATAACTCCATGTGTGTGTGTTAAGGTGGTTACAGACCAAAGATCCGCAACGAGACAAGCTGCGATGTTCTAAAAACCAGCATGTTAAATCTTTTGCGACAGCTTGCAACTGCTTGCCGCAGCATGTAACGATACACACTTAGGCGACTCCTCTCTCTACTCGTCACAGATTTTCAGTCTGTATTGACCTTAGGAGAGAGTCTCTCTCTCTCTCTCTGTGTGTGTGTGTGTGTGTTTGGAGTAAAACTTTATGGGGACATCAGTGTGTGTGTGTTTTGAATAAACAGTGTGTGTGTGGGTGCGTTTGAATGAGCTGTGAGAACATCAGTAAGTGTTTGTGGATGTGCGTGTGTCTGATCAGTGTGAGTGTGGATGTTACATAACATTACATTGCACTGTGATAACTCCTATGTGTTCATGACCCTGCTTAATTTAATGTTAGCCTCAATTCATATTTATTTGTTGTTTGTTTATGATGTCATTGATTATTGCAGGCGGGCTTTTTCAAGAGTCAATACAAACAGATGATGGAAGATGCTGGGCAGGGAATGGCAGAGGGAGGAGAGTAACTGGCTCCATATTACATATCTGGTGTGTGTGTGTTTGTGTGTGTGTGTGTGTGTGCGTGTGCGTGTGTGTGTGTGTGTGTGTGTGTGTGTGTGTGTGTGTGCGTGTGCGCACGCAGGTATGTTTTGTAAAAAAAAATAATCTATTGATTTACTCATTTGATTTTTGTTATTAATATCGATGTTTCAATCACTGAATAAATGTTCATGTGTTTAATTAATTGTTGGATTTTTTGTAAGGCTTGTGATTGTGTCTGTGAGTTTGTGTGTGTGTGTGTGTGTGTGTGTGTGTGTGTGTGAAAATGGCTTTATGGGGACATCAGTGTGTGTGTGTGTGTACTGTATGTGTGTGTGTGTGTCTGAATAATGCTTTATGGGGACATCAGTGTGTGTGTGTGTATGTATGTTTGGAAATGAGACTTTATGGGAACATTATTGTGTGTGTGTGTGGTTTTATGGGGACATTGTGTGTGTGTGTGTTCTATTGAATAAGGCTTTATGGGGACATCAGTGTGTGTGTGTGTGTTTGAGAAAAGTTTCTAAGGGGATATCAGTGTGTGTGTGTGTGTGTGTCTGAAAAATGCATCAGTGAGTGTGTGTTCGAAGAAGAGTATAGGGACATCAGTGTGTGTGTGTGTGTGTGTGTGTTTGAATAAAGCATTAAGAAATGGAGATAGGGATCTAAACCGGCATAAACGGTTCGAAAGCCATCATCAAGAAAATCACCTACATGAGAGGCTCTCATGGAAGATTTGTGCACAGTGAAAAAAACGTTTTAATATTCATGTTTTAGCACAACAGTACAGAATCCAAGATATCCCAACATTTAAAAAAAAATATATGCATGCTTAATTATATTTATGTAGTTGTTTTCTACAGCCGACCACCATCTTTCAATAATCTGGGGGCTTCTTGATTGAGTTTGCAAAGAATCATGGGTAATGTCATGTTCTCTTCATTGGAAGTCGGCACCTGACCTCCCTCCGTTTGAGGGGATGATTTTAGGGGCTGAAAGACACTTCCCCTTGCTCTTGGGGCACACTACACTTACACGTTTATTATTTGTGATGTCATGCCAGGCATTTCACAGAGAAAAATGTTGTCCTCATTAGTAGGTATGACCATTCCAATGAGGATTCAAACGAATGTGAGATAACAGAAAGGTAGATATTGGTGATCACAGGGGACAAGCCTATGACAACAGTGCACTAAAGAACAACATTTTTCACAATCTCTTTTTTTTCAATGTGTTTATTGATCATACCACAAATGGTGATACCGTAGATAGATAGATATTCACAAGTCATAGGTTTGACATTTTTTTTGTCCATCCACATTTTCACCTTGTGCTTTCCACATATTAAATTTTGTTGGGGTAGACTACATGCTGCACTAACTATCAGCCTTTTTGGCTTCATCAATTGTCTGAGCCCTGTAAACAAACTCTGATGACTCAGCTTTTTCTTTGGCAAATGTGAACACAACAACCCCTTAAAAACACCTATTTTCTCCCAACCTTGACCTGGTGTAGCTCTCTGTTAGCAGGTCGAGGCTCCTTTCATCTCATCTCAGGCAGCATAATGGCAAAGATTCAGGAAAACACAAAGCGCTTAAAAAACAATATCATAAAAGCATCTCACAGTCTTATGGCCTCAAAGCCTTACTCACCAACTTTTCTTATGAAGTATTTGTTTCTTTAACCCCACAGCTGATTGACACAGCGATACCTGCCACGCTTATTGAAGCTGAATGCTGAATGCTGTCTGTCCAAAGGAGGAAGTAAGCTCAGTTGGGTTTCCCCAAGTCCCACTCAGTTCAGGATCACTATTCAGCCTATTCTTTGCCAAATGGATGTACTTGGAATGTTTAATTTTAAATGTATTGATTTTATTCAACCATTAATGTAACTGGAATGTTTTAATCTTCAATTTATTGTTTTTAGTCAAACATTGATGTAATTGGAATGTCAGCCTTTTTTGGCTTCATCAATTGTCTGAGCCCTCTAAACGAACTGAATGATGACTCTTGGCAATGTGAACACAACAACCCCTTAAAAACACCCATTTTCTCCCAACCTTGACCTGGTGTAGCTCTCTGTTAGCAGGTCAAGGCTCCTTTCATCTCATCTCAGGCAGCATAATGGCAAAGATTCAGGAAAACACAAAGCGCTTAAAAAACAATATCACGAAAGCATCTCACAGTCTTATGGCCTCAAAGCCTTACTCACCAACTTTTCTTATGAAGTATTTGTTTCTTTAACCCCACAGCTGATTGACACAGCGATACCTGCCACGCTTATTGAAGCTGAATGCTGAATGCTGTCTGTCCAAAGGAGGAAGTAAGCTCAGTTGGGTTTCCCCAAGTCCCACTCAGTTCAGGATCACTATTCAGCCTATTCTTTGCCAAATGGATGTACTTGGAATGTTTAATTTTAAATGTATTGATTTTATTCAACCATTAATGTAACTGGAATGTTTTAATCTTCAATTTATTGTTTTTAGTCAAACATTGATGTAATTGGAATGTCAGCCTTTTTTGGCTTCATCAATTGTCTGAGCCCTCTAAACGAACTGAATGATGACTCTTGGCAATGTGAACACAACAACCCCTTAAAAACACCCATTTTCTCCCAACCTTGACCTGGTGTAGCTCTCTGTTAGCAGGTCAAGGCTCCTTTCATCTCATCTCAGGCAGCATAATGGCAAAGATTCAGGAAAACACAAAGTGCTTAAAAAAACAATATCACAAAAGCATCTCACAGTCTTATGGCCTCAAAGCCTTACTCACCAACTTTCCTTATGAAGTATTTGTTTCTTTAACCCCACAGCTGATTGACACTAGCCTGACATAGCCCGCCCATAATACGAATGTTCATCCGTATCCATGGTCTGGGAACGGTCCTCTGGGGCGTGTTTACATCAGTAGAGAGTCTACCGGCCAATAAGCGAAGCTGATTAGGCGAGCTGTCCAATTGTTTCAAACCAGAAGAGAATGCCCTCCTCTCCGCAGTATAATCGCGTCAGGTTAAAGAACCTCCAGACCATGAATACGGATGAACAGCAGTATTATGGTCGGGCTATGTCAGGCTAGATTGACACAGCGATACCTGCCACGCTTATTGAAGCTGAATGCTGTCTGTCCAAAGGAGGAAGTAAGCTCAGTTGGGTTTCCCCAAGTCCCACTCAGTTCAGGATCACTATTCAGCCTATGCTTTGCAAAGTTCAGTTAGCACAAGTTGCAGGATCACTATTCAGCCTATGCTTTGCCAAGTTCAGTTAGCACAAGTTGCAGGATCGCTAATTGGCCTAGATGCTATACCAAATTCTGCTGTTCTTCTTTTTCCCAACATCACTTTGCGGCAGACCTGTTCCCTGTAGGCCCGCACAAACACCCCACTTCTAAGGTGTGTATTCATACGAACTCAGCAGAAAAATATTTACCTATCTAAACTGTTTCGCTTATTGGCCCAGTTCATAAATCTATGTCAATACACTGGTAACACTTTGCGGTAAGGGTACATGAATTATCATGAATTCATGCATGATTTCATTCATGATTCATTTGTGATTCATGCATTACTTCATCTCTGAATATCTAATGACTCATCAGGTATTAGCATGAATTCATTGTTTATCATTAATGACCTCCTGCTGAAATAGCAGATGATCTTAAGCATTAATTACTCTGGGTACATCATCATGAGTCATGACTAATTACACATGATCATAATGTTTTTGTTCAAAAGAATTTGATATAATAAAGTACTTATTTAGCCTACTTTGGCCTAGTCATACGCCATACATCAACTAAATTTTACCAATTTAACCATGTCAACACTTTAGTTGAGGGGGCACAAACATGATGAATTCATCATGATCATGCTAATAATCATGACTCATGCTAATTAATCATGACTCATGATGATGTACCCAGAGTAACTAATACTTAAGATCATGTGCTATTTCAGCAGGAGGTCATTAATGACAAACAATGAATTCATGTTAATTCCTGATAACTCATTAGACTTTCAGAGATGAAGTAATGCATGAATCATGAATTTATCATGAATGATTTCATGCATGAATTCATGATAATTCATGTACCCTTACCGCAAAGTGTTACCAATACACTTAATGGCCACATAGTGTAGAGGCTTTTGTTGTCTGTGACAGGTATGTCTGGGGTTATGCCAGCAGTAGGCTACAATTTATTGTAACTCAAGGGAGTGGATGTGAAGAATGGACTTCTCATCACACCGTCCAACAACATGCCATGGAAGAGCAGCAGTGTGCAATAGACACTCATCACTGTCAGTGAACCCATAATGACATTTGTCTTTGATAAAACCCATGTGGTTCACAATCCATTATAAACGAATAAACCAGCCTCATATCTCTTTCCATTTACTGAAAAAGAATGTATATTAGTATGTATATAAGATCATTTGATATTTAAGCCTACATACACTATTTAGTTTACTTAATTCTACAGCCACTTATGTTATATTGCACACTTTTCTCATTTTGTTTCTTGTATTTTATTTACATATGTCAGTTGTCTTTACAGCACAGGGAATTAAATAAAGTTCTTACTCTGTTTTCTCAGTCTTATCCAACATCCTTGACCTTCAAAAAGCAGCAAAGGACAAGAGACAGAAAGGAGACATGACTGGTAACACTTTATTTGAAGGTACCGTCATAAGACTAACATGACAATATCATTAACTATGACATGACGTCAAGAATCTGTCATAAACTTTGTAAACCTGTCATGACTTCTGACATACCCTAACCCTTACCCTAACCCTAACCTTGACAAATACCGGGTGACACTTAATGACAGAAATCATGACAGGTGTATAAAGTTTATGACAGATTCATGACAACGTCTGAAAACTGTCAGTTAATGACAGTGTCATGTCAGTCTTATGACGGTACCTTCAAATAAAGTGTGACCAAATGACTTTTGACTCTTTGCATATAAGCTGATCACTGTCCTAGATATTGAAGAGAATCCAAATGCAAGGGAAAGGTGAAGGACCGGACACTGAACCAAAGACGTAGAAGTAAACATGAAACCATACTCAAGCAGACACACAAGACAAAGATAAAACCAAAACCGTGACAAACACCTGATCACAAACTTGACAAGAGCTTCACAGCCTCATGCTCTGTAGGTTTTAAACACACATATCTGACAGACACATCTTCTTTCCTCCATTCCTCCACTATCATAATCATGCATCTGCCTTGTATCACAGCCAGTTCTCACCAGATTGCTAGGCTCCCTCATCACCACAACTGTAATGCCCAGACTGGACCACTATGCCCCTACCTCATAGCTACAGTTCTGCACAATCAGTCTACAATGCACCTGCATCATTTATGCATGGGTGTCATATGAGTGAGTATGTGTGTATATAGGGTATAACCTTTTTGCTGGCCTTGGCCAGCACCCAGATTTAGGTTTTGTCCTCTTTTCTTGGAATGTAAGTGAAAAACTGAAGAAAAAATGATAAATGTATTGCAAGGGTACAAGGAAGTTTCTTTGTCACAAGCATGAGCATATTGTGATGCCATCCCAATATTTGGTGCCAGGAATTGGCCCTCTGTGTATGCATGTTGCCTGTATTTGGTCTAATGTGCGTACTCACTATATTCTATATTGTTTCGCATTTCTGTCATGCAGTATGTCCAAAAATATTGTCTTTTAAGCAAGAGTGACATTGACCTTCGGCCAAAAACAAATTTCCTGTGTATACAAACTCATTTGGCAAGATATTTCTGGGGGGACAAACTCATTGGTAAGGTCAATTGGTAAGGTCAAGTGAATATTTGACACCATACTACGGGAAGGGCTACACTACATGCAGTAAATTAAGCGTTAAGTTCTGTCAAAAATTAATTGAAATGAATTTAGAATGTTGGCTGCGCTGCTGTATCTGGTGTAGCCACTTCCATTGATGACTACAGTAATCGTTATGACAGATTAGTATTTGACCTGACGCATCCAGTGTAGTCCTAGGGTAACATTGCAAAACGCAGGTTTCCAGTAAAGGAGTGGAACTGGTTTTGAGATTAGGGGAAAGGAGGTTGAGTGCATCATACCTGCAGATTGACATATTTCACTCCTGCTTTTGCTGAGCCCACTGCATTCCCACACTATAGGGGTGTAGAGGTCAAACAAGTTGGTAAATGGATTCTGAGATAATTCTCTTGTCGGCTGCAACATGAAATTTTATGTTTATTTTTTCAAAGACACACTGAGGGTTGGAAGGTGAAAGTGCAGACAAGTTTGATAGTAATCGTCATTTTATTTTTTTCTAAACTAAAAATTGAACAATTAAACATAAAGCAAAATTTGGTTTGTTAGTGTACAAAATAACTCAAAAACTACTGTACAGATTTATATTTTCAGGTGATAGGGGTTGGGTAACACCAACAGTGATGGTGTCAGGTAACATTACGTGGGAATTGTTGCTGGACATTGCCAATTAGTCATTTTTAACAAACCTAGCATCTGTCCAAACCTACAGTATGTTAATGTTAGGATTTACAGTAGATTTATACCTTACATTGTACATTGTAGTATTGACCTTTAGTTTCCTTGTTTGTAACTAGGCTTATGCTAGCTAAGCTAACCCACTGGTATAGTAGTTGCCAACACACCTTCATTAACTCGCATTAAGGTTTGTTATTTTACTCTCTGCCAATGTCAACTTTTCTTCTGTTTGTATGCCAAATAACTGGTCTACATGTGTGTGCCAAATAACTGGTCTGCATGGATTTTGATGGAATTGATGAATAATTTTTTAAGCCTGTCATGTTGTTGTCCTGCAACATTACTCAAATTTTGCTATTCATTTCCTTATGAAATCTTTTGAAAAAGTGAGTGAACAGGTTTTGTGATAACATACCTGATGCCTGTATGGCGTGCTAAGTCAGCTATAAAAGGGATGAACAAGACTGGACCTTCAGACCCAGAGGAAACTCAGGAGTGAGAAGGAGCATCACATTCTGCTCACCCTCAGCCTGATTACTGGTAGGCACCAATCAGTAGACTAAGACAAAAATGTGGTTGAATGTTTATTTTTTTTTGCAAATACTTGGGCTAATAATTTAACATTTTGAAAACTGGTTCATGAATGATGTTTACAGTCCTGCAGGAAATGGTTAAAGTTGACAAATTAAAGTTGTAAGTGATGACGAACAACACAACATCATTCTCTCTTCGCTCTGAAGTATGACGGAGATATAAGTATACGTAACTGTTCATATTGATTAGTATGGGGAATAATGGTATTATTTTATTTGAGCTGGAGAACCCATTCTGTTTGTGTTTGATTTTCAGTAACATAGTAGAGTGGACCCTGGACGTCTTGCCTGTGAGAGACACAAGGTGCTGCCGTCACCATGGGCTTTGCAATCTGTGTGCTGTCTGCAGTGCTGCTCATGGGTAAGTCATCTTTACGCCGACTCAGAGAGATAGTCAACACACATCGGTTGTATCATTATAATGTATGTGTCACTATATTTCCAGTATCCTCTATTTATCATGACATGAAACGGTATGTCACCATATCCCACTAATGTTCATTGTTCTGCACTCTTTTACAGCAGAATTGTCAGCAGCGCAAGGTAAGCAATAACTTATTCCACAGTCAATGGTGTTCAGCCACAGATTATTATTTTTAATCTACATTAATCTCACTGTAAATTTGGAATTAATCTAGATTAATCTGGATTAAAATGGCTCATTTGAATTCTGCCGAAGGCATTCATAATATCATGTGCACTTAAATAATGACTAAAAGTAAGTCTTTAAGAGCGGGTTTCCCAAGCCTGGTGGCACATTAGAAATGTTTGGATGGTTTTTGTGCATTTTAGATAGATAGCTCCAGTTTTACATCAACAACCATGTAGTAGCCTACTGTTTTGATTCAATTATGACTGATTTTAAACCTACTGCTATAATGAGATGAATGACACAATAGGCCTACTTGATGGGTGCATTCTACTTTTTATTTTGTGTTTCCTTTAGTTTTAGATGTAACACAACATGCAGTGTGCCAACAGTAATTCTCAACTGTCCACACAATGAGCATGACATGGCACTATGCAGCCTACATAACACAAAACTACTTACTTATACAGTTTAAATTTGTACTTTAAAGTAGGCTAGGTTGAGCACAAAATTAAGCACTATACATTTCTGAGATTTCATTCATATCTGCCCATAACTGCTTATTTTGATTTCTGAAATTTGGCAACCCCAACCAAGAATAGGCCTACCAGTAGGCTAAGCTTAGCATACTACAGTATAGACCAAAGATTCTATATATATTAATTCATTGTTTAATTGGATATTAATTTAATATGGCCTGAGTTAAATTTGAGAACATACAATAAAAGGATAAGGTTTTAGCAAAAGCTAGCCTACTTTGTGAGGTGGCAATGGTGTTTACTCCTCCAGTTTTGGGCAAACCCTACAGACTAAATATAACTAACAGACATACAACTAATACAACTTCACTTAAGACATAAAGTGCAAATGGATATCAAGATACTCCAAAGAGATAGTAGCCTAAAACAGATGAGTGCTAATAATAATAATAATAATAATCAAAATAATAATCATCACAAAATTAACTTTCATACACTCTACTGCCAGTTTATTTTCCCCTCTCCTCCATGTTTTTTACCGTTTTAGCCTTCAATAAAACACTTTTTGCATGGATTAACTAAGTGCCTGGAACTGGAATAATTTTCCTTACTGATGTTTATTAACAATAAGAATACTTTGGGGAACCAGACCTAGACACTTTATTCCTGTTAATGAACTCACATACAGTGTTAACATAAACAGGTGACATATGATCTATTCATGTACAGTGAGAGTGACACAGCTTAATGGTTTAAAATGGCCCATGAATAGTTTGTAATCGAAAGTCACTCTTAAATGCTCAACCCTATCAATCTCACTGATCTTGTTTGTATATTCTTTGTTCTCTGAAAACAAAGAGATAGAAAGTAAAACTGTTGGCCCAGATCTAGATTTTGCTGTCATGTGTCACTTATCATGATAAGATTTATGGTCGATTGCACGCCAAAAGCAATGCAAACTGGATGAGGAAGTATGATCATTGTTAAGATTTAACTTTGCAGTTTACTGCTTCTCTGTATTTCACTCATGTTTTGGCCCCGGGGGCCGGATGCGGCCAGGTGCAAAAAGCTTGAAAAGAATTGTAGATGGTATGTGGCCTATTTGAAAATAGTTCTAGTGATGCAAAGAATGGATTGTATCACATTTACGCAACAAAATCCTGGCAAATCATGAAACCAACAGGAATTAAGCGCTGGCACATTATCACACATGTGCACATGTGTTTGTGATGGTCAGAAACACAAGGACATATGCATTTGTTTAGTCACACATGTAAACTTGACATAGTGGCCCAAAGCCCTTGATAAAAAATGCAATTCACACCCCTGGGTTAGATATTCATGAAATAATGTAGCCTGGCAAGCCAACCTTGTACAGAAAGATTCTGTTTTGGGGTCTGGTTCGACATGATTTGAAGTGTGGGTTGGCGTCACAGTTGCCTTTTAAGCAACGAAGAGGGTTACGCCAAAGATCTTTCATCACAACAAATTGAAATTAATTGTCAGGCAAGATTAAATGTGCAACATGCACCAGGCCTACAAGTTTTGTTTCACCACATTACAAAAACACTACATTTCAAACTGCGAAAAAAGTATCGTATGGCTTTGGGGTGTGCATGCTTGTTCAGGTGATGTAGGATACAGAGTCTGTTTTTGCTCCATGGATGACATTTACATACATGTATGTGACCTAATAGAGGGACTGTAATTGTATTATCCATCAAGAACAAAACTGTTAAAATACACTGATGTGATTATCTTGAAACACAGCTGCATCAACTCTACCACCATCGACAGCAACATCTTCATCAATGGCCAATGACTCAACATTTGCTCAATCTCCGTCAAGCACAACTACAGGAACATCTCCTGAGAATGTAATGGCATCTACAACTAAAGCAACAACAACACACACAGCATTAACACCAGAAACAGCAACTACAACTAATACAACTGCAGGAGCACCGCCACCTCCTGGAATAGAAACTACAACTAAAGCAACAACCACTTCAGCATCAACACCAGAAACAGCAACTACAACTACTTCAAATACAACTGCAGGAGCATCTCCTGGGATGGAAACTACAACTAAAGCAACAACCACTTCAGCATCAACAACAACAACAACAACATCTCCACAGAATCCCTTCACTGCTGGAAATGGTAACTATGATTCTGGAACAGATACTCTCTTTATACAAGTGCTGTAATGTGTCTGTGAAATGGGAACCAGAAGAGCAGTTAATCTGGTCTTATTTGCATGTAAGTAAACACTAATGTATAGAATCTCTGAGCCCAAGAGTCTGCATGTGACCGGGAGAGGGAGAGAACTATGCAAACGATTCCCCCAAGTTGTCCAATCTCTCCCTAGATAGCCAGTGGCAACTAACCTGACAAGCCATAGTACAGCATAAATAATATAGTCTGACCACGAGTGATAGACCCTTGGGTACGATGGCTACAACCAATGAACGCAACTAACAAGCCGATTCAAACAACACTAATTGAACGTTCAGACCACAAGTGATTCAGGCGACACGGGCGACAAAGTAATTGACTTTCCACTGCGTTTGATTAACTATTTCAAGTCATCTTGTAGCTCAAATGTCACATGACTTTCCACTAAAAGCGTTTTATTCATGCAGACTGCATTCCGACGATGAAAAGTACATGGAGAAGTGAAAGCTGATGTTCATGTCGATGTATCACGTCATTGTTTGATTTTCTGTTAGCAACCCTGAGACTACATTTAGGACACTTATTTGATACAAGTCCGTGTTCAACATTGGCGCTCACTAGTATATTGACCCGCACATCCATAGGTGGTTATATGGATGTCAGAGTTCATCTGTAGTGATTGAAATAGATATTGAAGTCCACTAAAACAGTCCAAACACAATGAAAACAGCAAATGACACAGGCCATTTGCCATTTTCTGAGCACGGCCGTCTTGGATTCGTCATTGGATTCTCATCGGAGGCGTTGCTCAGGCTAGTCTGAGATTTACGAGGAGACGAGACAAGTTGACCACAGTGTCAGGCGACACGGGCGACAAAGTAATTGACTTTGTGTGGAGATTTCGCTGACAAAAGCGGCAGGTGTGGTGGGTGACGAAACTTGGGAGATGAAAAAAAGTTAAATTTCAGTTAACTTTATGTAATGAGCTATGATTCAGTTCAGTGACTACTAATCAGTATGTCGATTTACCGGTGTGACTCCTGAAGAGAAGAAGGATTGAACGTTCGAATGCTAACGTCACAGAAAACTTTGCCGTTTTTGTTACTGTGCTCAAGCAATGTTTCTTGGAAGTCTTCGGCAGCTCTTGGCAATTTATCGCTTGTGGTCTGCACGTACAATAAGCCCACCCAATGACTATCCCTATCCAGATAGAACGTTGTGATTGGCTAAACACCACAATATCTGAATACAACCTAGAGCGTTGTGATTGGATAGACACCACCGATGTCTGAGTGCAACCTATGGCTCATACCTTGACGTACTAGCTGTGGAAATTCATTTTGCTACCGCTAAAGTTCATTTAGAGTTCTAAGCTAAATGGCAACCACTGCATGTGCAGACCTGTATGGATCAGGATATTCCTTGATTGTGACAAAAAAAAATCTTGGTCATTAGTACTTATTTTTGACATGAATAACTATGTATTTTCTAAGGAACATTATTGTTAGTTACACTGGTACTATGTTAACCTTGGCTGTATAATAAATCTTTCTTTTGTTGTGTGGTTCTACAGTAACTACAGCAATGCTGACGATGGGTCTGTTGAATGATTATTTCGATGAATCTGGTTCAGGTATATTCCAACTTGGATAAACTTTATACTCTCTGCCATGGTGCCATTCCACTTGTGTTAACAGTCTGTTATTTTTTATTTTAACAGGATCAGGTTCAGGTGATTTTCAAGGTAGGTACCCATTTAGCACTAAGTAGGTAGCACTAAAGGGGTATAACATCAACACTTGCACAAAACAGATAAAATATTTAGATTTTACATCAAAGATCAGAAGGAGTAAAGTATACTGATCTGTTCCACCTGTAATGGCAGATGCAACAACTGTGCAACCAACTACTGCTACAACTTCAACATCGACCACAACACATCCTATAATACAAGGTAATCAACATATTCTAGATACTGTAGAATGCCATTTTCTTACTTTTTTAAAAAAATTCTGTTGTAGAGCACCTAATTAATCAACTAATTAATTGGAATATCGAGCTATTTTTAAAAATGCACACACAATACCAAAGGTACAATGGAGGTACTGACTGTTTCTATGAGAAAGAATTCTCATTTTGCCAGATGGATGAACTTATTTTAGCAGAAGTACCAAGAATGTTGAAAATGTCCGTCCTCTTTCAAGAAATTAGCTGAAAGGATCTTTGCAATTTTGGCGGAATCAAGCGTATTATAGTGCACTCAGGCCTATTTATGAAGATAGGAATTGATCCCAAACTTTGCTCCCAAATACATGAACTACCATGAAGTATCTTGCTCCACCTATCTATCATCTTTGATATTATCATTACTTCAATAAAATTAAGTAACATCATTTATTTCAGCAAGTACACTTTTCTTTAATAGGTATATTCTGGTATTTACTTAGTAGTTGTCTAAGACAATGTGCTGGCTGTGCTGTAACATTTATGCTGTTTCATTAAAATAAATGTGGTTTAATGCATTTTTGCCATATAATATTTCGTACACCTGTAAAAAGGATGGACAAATTCTTCCATTAGGCTACTCTCTGTTACACCATACCATGGTCTGTTTAACATTACTTTGGATGTATCTAAATTTTTTGGTCTGTCTTGTTTGAAAGTAAATAGTTTAAATGTTGGTTTTCATGTCACACACATTGACTACAATTTTTTGTACCTCAGTCATGCTTGAGGTGATTTACATCAATGTGAATGTTCTTAAACAGTTTTGTTTTCCTGTCTTTCCCATTCCTAAGGGTCATGCTCCTACCCAACACAACTCTGCTGTCCGGGCCACAACAACGCATGCCGTCGAACGTATTGCTATTGTGACGAGATCTGTGTTCAGTTGCAAGACTGCTGTTCTGACTACATTCAGACTTGTGGTTTTCCCGGTAAGAGCAAAATTATATCATATTAGATTAAATAAGATCAGATGGCAAAGGACATAACGTGTTATTGTGTTTATTAATTAACGCCAACAGTTATTTTATTGCGGAAAAGAGAGGAGATCTGAGGCACTCTGCCGTATAAATAGTCCTTTATTAAGGAAATGGACCAGCCGACGCTTTTCGGTCGCGTACGACCTTCTTCAGGGCTTAATTAAAATTGATGACACAGGTGCATTAAAACAGGTATAGCTCAGTCACATGATATGGTCACATGACCACCATAACATTCCAGGACTCTTTTACAAATACCAATACACATACAAATACAAGATGCTATAGATCAAACACCAGCCAATAATTTAGTATCAAAAAAGGACATCAACAGTCAATGACCCCTAGGTCGGCCACAAGGGGTTGCCCACACTGAGGTAAATTTAAGTTAACACTGTAATCAGGTACAAAATATCACGTACAGTAGAAAATATGGTCAGACACCAGCAACTAGTTTAGTATCAAAATAGGACATTATAAGTCAGAAACCCCTATGTTTATCCCTAAGGGATTGCTTGCACACAGGTAAAGTTAAGTTAACACTGTAATCAAGTACAAAACAAAGAAAAGAAAAAGAAAAAACACTTCACTGCATTTCACATCGCATCACAGGAACACAGAGAAATCTAGATCTTCATTAAGCCCAGGGTATTTTAGAGCTTTTAGGGTGTCTATCCAGTAGGTTTCCCTCTGGGCTAGCTTAAGTCTATCCCCCCTCTAATATGTTTGTGAATTACCTCTATGACCATGACTGATTATTATTTTTATTTTAATTATTTTACTGCATTGTTTATTATTTTTCTTATAAGCCTACTGTAGAAGTCTATTGCTCACAGCCTTTTCTGTTGCTCACTGCTTCTGTAGTGCTAGGCTTCAGCAGACTGTTTGATGCACTGTTATGGGCTGCAATAGGGAAGACCTTGGAACTAGGCCTACTGTAGGCCTACATATAGCAGGAGAGGCCCTATCTATTTACAGCCTATGCAGTTGCACCTCTCATTTAGGCTTCAGGTGAACAGAGGTTTTAGTAACTGAAAACATCGTGCCTACTTTCAAATAGTCCGGGAAAGCGGAGATTCAGAATTTTTAGCACAATTCCTTGTCAGTTTTTAAATCTCCGTTGGCTATCCATTAGTGACAGCCTTCCCTGGCCTGTTTGATTGTGTAACCTACATGGAATTCTAAGATGGAGGAGGTTTTCCAGTTATGTTGTACACAGACTCACAGACACACACACACACACACACACACGCGCGCTGGCGAAAACATAACCTCCTTGGTGAAGGTAATGACAGCAGGAATGACAGGATTTAACTGCTACTGTATAAAGAAAATTAAAGAGATGTTTCAACATTTCACCCCATAGCCCTGTTGCCACAGAGACTATGTGAAAAGAAATAGTGAATCAGCAGCTGACAGCTGTTCAGTGATGGAAGTTTATGAACATGTTCATTGTGTCATACTCTGTCTTAGTAGGCCTATTGTTTTCTGTCAACAGAATCCATAACGGCTACACCAACTACAACGACCGAGGCCCCAACCACAACAGATGCAGGACACTGTGATGTGAATGGTCTGTTTTCTTGTTGTTTTTTTTCTTAGCATGACATAAATGCATTATCTGATCATGAATAAAAAACGCAAACTATAATCAGTACATTCTATTCTAACATCACAAAACAAGGTGCATCTATTCTATTCCCCCTTGAAGTGAAATTTTGCAAATGTTTGGTGTTCTTTGATAATACGCAAAGAAGGTTTGCTATCTTTCAAAATGTGGTGATTTTGTTAACTGATGGAACTCTATTTTCAGAGTAATAATTGCCAAAATAACCAAGGGTAGCCAAAGCTTTAGATACCTTCTGGATCTATGTCTCAATTAAATTAATATATTTTGGATGCAGAAATATATGAAGATATGAGTTCTTAGAAATTGTATAATTTTTTAAAATTAGAAACCCATTGTGCAGGTCTGAGACAGGGACAACAAGTGGTGGTAGGCAGAGGGCGTCAAAGATGGCATACTGTTAACAGCAGAGAGTGCATTCATGAAGAGATTTAAGAACTAGGAGAGGTGCTCTAGGAGAAGTGGTTAGATTGGTAGGCTACCAAAGGGCCGACTTTACTGTAGCTGTGGTAATAAATGAGGGTCATGGCAGAGAGGCAAAGTATTATTATTATTATTATTATTATTATTATTATTATTATTATTACCTCGGCTTCTGTGTGCTTGAGCAAGGACACTGATAATAATAATAATATTTTGATTAAGTCGAGAAAACCAATATGCTGGATCTCCTTCAGGTACACTTGTGTTGGGAGGACACTCTTTCTGGACCGATGCCACATGTCAGCACAAATGCACCTGTGTGAGTGGAGCTCTCCAGTGCCAGCAGGAGCACTGCAGCTTTTCCCAGGTGTGTCGTCCGGCAGCCTTCCAGTACTCCTGCCAGAATATTCAGCGCCGCACCTGCACCATCTCTGGTGACCCCCACTACTACACCTTTGATGGGAAAGTCTTTCACTTTCAGGGAACCTGCACATACGTCCTCTCTGAGGTATCATGCTTCATCTTCATTAAAATTAATTAAAATTGAAATACATTTTTAGTCAGTTTCATTTGGGAACTTTAAGGTAAGCAATTTCACTCAAATGTCCTCTAGGCTTGTGGCAATGGACTGCCATACTACCGTGTGGAAGGGAAGAATGAACATCGAGGGAGCACTCATGTATCTTGGACCCGTTTGGTGAGAGTGTCAGTTTATGGGGAGGAAATTGAGCTGGTCAAAGGACATCATTACCAAGCAATGGTGAGTACAGCTACAATAGGTAGCTCATGTTCTAGACATTCATTTGGTCCTGTGTTAACGATTGCTATTTTTCTTTCAGGTGAATGGCAGCTTTTTGACTACGCCGTTTACCCTCAGAGATGGCTCCATCCGGGTCTACCAATCAGGTTTCTCTGTGGCCGTCAGCACAGACTTTGGCCTGTTGGTCACCTATGACGCCTATCATTATGTCAGAATCTCAGTGCCCTATGAGTACCAGAATTCCACCTGTGGCCTGTGTGGCAACTTCAACTTCCACCCCCATGATGACTTCCGAACTCGCGAAGGGCAACTTGTGAGCTCAGATGTTGAGTTTGCCAACAGCTGGAAGGTGGAAGGAGACACTGATCCTAGCTGCCAGGACGTGAAATGTTCAGGACTGGCTTGTGCTGCCTGCACCCAGAACCAAGAGATTCTTTATGGTAACACTGCCCACTGCGGAATCCTCAGCAATAATGCCGGCCCGTTTGCATCCTGCCACTCTAACATATCTTCACAGACCTTTGTAGAAAACTGTGTGTATGATCTGTGTGTGGGTGACGGCTACCAGCCCATCCTCTGCCAGGCACTCAATGTGTACGCCACCCAGTGCCAAGAAGAGGGCATTCAGGTGGGACAGTGGAGAAGCCAAGGATTTTGTGGTGAGTACTGCCTTAGTCTTAGTACAACATACTCTGTTCTTTGTTTTCTATGTATAAAGTGTCCATAAACACTTGATGTCAAAATGTTTCAATACTTCACAACTACAGAGATTCCCTGTCCAGACAACAGTCACTTTGCACCTCATGGAACTGGATGTCCTGCAACCTGCAGCAACCCCAACGCCCCCCATAACTGCCCTCTGCCCAACCAGGAGAGCTGCATCTGCAATGCTGGCTATGTTCTAAGTGGCGGGGACTGTGTTCTGCAGAGCGACTGTGGCTGCACCTTTGAGGGCCGGTATTACACAGCTGGGGAGACTGTGGTTCTAGACCAGGACTGTGGGAGGCGTTGTCACTGTAGTCATGGGACAATGACCTGCCAGTCACATGGCTGCAGTGATCTTGAGGTGTGTGGGGTCCACGGTGGCGTGCGGGGATGCAGACCTGTCAGCTACTCCACCTGTTGGGTAGAAGGGTACGGGTCCTACCGAACCTTTGATGGACAGACCTTCCATTACCCAGGTGCTTGTAGTCTGACACTGGCTAGGGTCAGGGGACAATCACAGTTACCTCACTTCCAAGTAACTGTTGAGAAAGTTCCCATAGGACTAGGAGATTTTTCCAGACATCTGAAGTTTGAAGCAGAAGGAACACAAGTCTCAGTGAAGATGGGAGAGGGAGCCACAACTGAGGTACAAGTTTGTTTTTTGCCTACAAACTTACATAAATTATATTATTTATTACAGAAAACTGATATCACTTTCAATTGATCCCATCCCAACATCTGATAACTATATATACTCTAACTATTATATATTTACTGTAACAGAAACGGCATCCCCAATACTGTATAAGTGACATTGCTATAATCCTAATACTTGTATTGTCCTATTAGGTTGACGGGCAGAACGTTGGTCTTCCTTTCAGTGTCAGCCCAGGTCATATTCTCATCTACCACAGCAGTGTAAAGGGAGTTGTCATAGAGACCAACTTTGGACTGGTGGTGAGAGCTGATTGGCCACATGTCATTCGCATCACTGCCCCTGGCAACTACAACGGAACTCTAGGAGGCCTGTGTGGGAATCTGAATGGAGACCTTCATGACGACTTCTTCTCCCCTACTGGAGTTCCCCTCAACAACTCTCAGCAGTTTGGGGACAGCTGGAGAGATGGCTCCCTCTCAGCACACTGTGTGGAACCTCAGGCCTGGGAACCAGGACACTACCAGAACACCAGCCAGTTCAGAGAGGTCTGTGGCATCATGGGACAAGCACATGGGCCTTTCGGACAGTGCCAAGCAAGCCTGGACCCCTGGAGCCGGATTGAAGACTGTGTGCAGAGTCTAGAGAGAACACAAGGTGCTCAACAGGCCCTGTGTGAGGAACTGCGTGGCTATGCCCTGCTTTGCCAACAGAATGGCATCACAGTAGGGGAATGGAGGAACATCACCAACTGTGGTAAGATAATGAACGTCTTGTGACAATCAATGGTCTTCCTTAATATGCTGTAATTGATGTAATTGATATATTTTTCTAAAGAAACCTTGGAATTGACCAGATAATGTTTTTTTCCAGATGCAACTTGCCCACCTAACAGCCATTACGAGCTGTGTGGTACATCATGCCCATCTTCCTGTCCAAGTCTGTCCTTCCCCTTCCTGTGTACTCAGCAGTGCCAAGAGGGGTGTCAGTGCAATGATGGGTTCCTCCTGAGTGGGGATCGCTGTGTACCACCCACTGGTTGTGGCTGCCACCATGGTGGGCGCTATAGAGAGAGTGGAAAGCGTTATTGGTATGGGGAGGAGTGTCAGTTCCTGTGTGAGTGTAATGGCATTACTGGGCTGTCCCATTGCAGTGCGTCTTCTTGTGATGCCCAGGAGTCTTGCCGGGTTGTTGATGGGGAATATGGCTGCCATCTCAAACCTGAAGCCACCTGCTCAGCCTCTGGAGACCCACACTACACCTCCTTTGACAGACGCACCTTTGACTTCCAGGGCACTTGCCGTTACGTCCTGGCATCAGTTTGCAATGGAACAGAAGGTCTACCTCACTTTCAGGTGGATGCCAGGAATGAAGCATGGAATGGTCTTCAGGTCTCCATCACTGTGGCAGTTTATGTCAATGTGTCTGGACATCAGGTGTACATCTCCAAATACAACCAGGGCACTGTGCAGGTAAGGATGAAATAGTTTTAACTTTGGATTGGTTTGGTTCCTGGGTTTTGAGTAATTTTTGGTACTATTCTCTGTGCTCCAGTTGCTTTGACATCATGGTTTCTGAAAGAGTCATTTCACATATCATCCTATCTTACAAAAATTATATTTGATTATAGGTTGATGGAGAGACAAGAAACCTGCCAATCCTTCTTGATCAGGGCAAAGTGTCTGTCTATGCCAATGGACTTCACACGTTTGTGAAAACGGACTTTGGTCTGACAGTCAGTTATGATGGCCGGTGGGTGTTGGACATCACAGTACCATCCAACTACAGCGGAGCTACATGTGGTCTTTGTGGCAACTTCAATGGCAACAAGGGTGATGACTTCACTGTCCAGAATGGCAGCTCAGGCTCCTTGTCTCTGTCTGCCTCTGAGTTTGGAGACTTCTGGAAGGTTGATGACGGCACCACCTGTGCTGCAGGATGTGGAAACTCCTGTCCAGTGTGTCAAGATGACACAACAGCTCGTACCATGTGTGATCTACTCAGAGCTACCAATGGACCTCTGAGCTTCTGCCATGCCCATGTGGACCCCCAGCCATTCTTCAATGACTGTGTCTTTGACGTGTGTCTGTCTGGGGACAGGAATGAGGTCCTTTGCCGTGCAATGGAAGCATACGTCAGTGCATGCCAAGAGAAAAATGTTGTTATCTACCCCTGGAGACAGACTTCTACCTGCCGTATGTTTGCATTTCCTGGACTGTACAAGTTTTTACTATTTGATGTTTTTGTTTAAGCAAAGTATGTGAAAAGTAAAAGAGCTATTAAAGGGTTTTATTGATCAACATATCTAATAAATAAAAGTAACAAGCCTTACCCTTGTCAACAGAACTGGAGTGTCCAGAAAACAGCCACTACGATCTGTGTGGCACAGAATGTGGGCACACCTGTGCCAGCAGCATAGATGCCATCTGTGACAGGACCTGTGCTGAGGGCTGTTTCTGCGATGATGGATTTGTCAGGAGCGGAGGACGCTGTGTGCCTGTGGAGCAGTGTGGTTGTCTTTATGATGGATTCTACTTTGATGTAAGTGTAACGGATGCCGACTAACCTGAGTTAGCTGTTGGCAGTATGTGGTAAATACTCACAAACCATAACCTTAGGAATTTCTAACCATGGAGTTGGAAGGCTTGGATTTTCGACTTAAGTGGTTAGAGCGTTCGACTCCAATGCCCTGGGTTTGTTGTAGTTGAAAAGTTGGCTGTTTTGAGACCCGTGAGAAGTCGAACTGACCTTGGCTACGTAACTTGAACCTGACCAAATATGAGGGTAAAATTGTTTATATCTATGCAGTTGATGAACTACATGGAAATTTTTGTTTGTCAGATTGGAGAACAGTTCTGGACACAAGACTGCTCCCAGCGCTGTGAGTGTTTTGCCCCCAATGACCTCCGCTGCACACAGTCATCTTGCCCGCCAACTCAAGAATGCTCAATCAGAAATGGCCGCCGGGGTTGCCATGGTCCCCTATCAACCTGCACAGTCTGGGGAGATCCTCACTACCTCACCTTTGATGGGGCTGTGGCACACTTTCAGGTAGAGAATTGAAACTGAGAGTGAAAGAAAATCCCCATTCTGAGAGAACTGTGTAAAATACGCAACTCAACACTAACCAACATTTTTCCAAACCCAATTCTAGGGAACCTGTGCATATGAGATTACCCACACCTGTGGCAACATGAGTGAAGATGCCTTAGCCTTCCGCGTTGTAGCCGCTAATAGTCACCGTGGTAACTTAATTGTGTCTTTTGTGTCTACTGTGGATGTGTGGCTCTCTCGGGGTGGTGTACAGCATCATATCACCATTGGGCAAAACAGGAGAGTCAAGGTACCTTGCAAATGCTGGTATTTCTCAGATTGTCATCATGAATGCTCTTGTCAATTAGAATATGGTTTTCTTGCAAGGTGTTGTAGCAAACAAATCTGTCCTCATTGTGTCTGCCTGCTATTTTTCAGCTTGATGGTCAAGATAACAACACAAACAGCCTCCAGGTTGGCTCTCTGGCCCAGGTGACTCGAGAGTCAGGGTTTGTGGTTGTGAATGCCTCTGGTGAGCTGGTGGTCCAGTTTGATGGTCGTAGTCGACTCCTGGTCAGATTGAGTCCAGATTATCACCAGTCTGTGTGTGGAATGTGTGGCAATCACAATGGCAACCCTGCAGATGACAAGGTTCTGTCCAATGGCACCCTGGCCCAATCTGACAGGGAATTTGGTCAGAGTTGGAAATCAGACACAAGCAATCATGGGTAAATATGAGCTATTTGAAAACTTACAAAAAGCACACATCTGATAGGACCTTAAAACTGTTGGATGAAATGACAAGGAAATTGATGTGTTGCAAACTAGAAAATATTTGTAAGACATCAATCATCTAGTCCACTTTCCTTTTTATGTTCTTAGGTGTGGATCTACTGACCGGGTTGGAGAGGATGTGTGCACCTTCAGAGAAGAATACACAGACCTGTGCGGCATCATCGCCAACAGCACTGGTCCATTCCAGCAGTGCCATGTGCATGTTGACCCACAGGTGTTCTTGACTTCCTGTGTGTACGACCTCTGTGCCTACACACCAGCCAATAACATGCTGTGCTCAGCAGTGGAGGCCTATGACACCGCTTGCACTGTGCTGGGGCTCCAGATTCCAGAATGGCGCTCTGAACTGCACTGCTGTGAGTAGGCCTATCTCTTCTCTCTCTTTGTTTCTCAATCACCTCCTCATCCTTTCTCTTCTGTTTCTCAATCACTTCCTGATCATCTCCCATCTCTGATTCTCAATCGCTTCCTGATCCTCTCCCGTCTCTGTTTCTCAAAGGAACAGAGGTGGAATTTCTTAGGATTCATCATCAATGTTGATGTTATTTTCTATGCCACTTATTAATCAAGCTTCCGTTTCCCAAAAGCATATTCAACTACGTTGGTTGCAAGACAATGTTCCATTGCCAACTAAGTTAGCAACTATGCTTTTGGGAAATGCCTGTTTCTTTATCAGTTCCTTACAGTAGAAAGTCGTCTGCACACAAACATCTGCCTCATCTGTTTGTTTTTCTTGTCCTTTTGAGCAGCTGCAGTTGACCCTTGTGAAGAGCTGGGCTGCACTGAGGATGAGTGGTGTGGCCAGAAGGATGGAGTCTGTGGCTGCTTCTGCAATGAGGATCATCAGAGACCTCACCCTGAGTCCTATGGTAAGGTTTTATGTCTACTAGTGCTCATTGGTACCTCTCATATAGCAGGGTCTCAGTGACGTGATAACGGGAGTGCGAACAATTCGAACTGATGGGCAAGAGGTGGAGGCAAGCATAACAACACCAATGGAAGGCACAGAGAAAAGTGCATATTGTAGTGGTTTGGAGCCGGTATGTAGGGAAAAATACAAGGAATTAGTAGGGAAATACAGCGGACGTGACCCGTACTTGATGAAAATGTCAGAATTTTCTTAAGAGCGGAAAGATTTGCCGACAATTGAGGCTGTGGGCATTACGAACTACGGCGTAGTTCTCTGAGTTTTTTTTCCATTTCTCACCTTTACGGGCGATTTCCTTAGGTACTCGATGTTAACCCTTTCCCTTCTCTCGGTTAGACAGTTTATAACATCCAAAAACGGCACAAAACTGAGGCTTTTTGTACAAAAAAGTTGCAGCCAAAACACAGTGCTTTCAATGGCTCCAGCTCCAGTAGCCCACCAGTTGAGGTTCGCACGCTCAGAAGAACGCTTAGAAAAATACGTTTGTGGCGTAAAGTGAAAGCCACCTATTGAGTAGATGTGTATGAATTTAATATATTCTTCCCTTCTCCTCATCTCTTTCCGTCACTGTCACCATCTCTCTCTCTCTCTCTCTGTCTCAGACTCTGTTGAGTTCTGCTCCAGCAGCACAGGCACCATGTCTTTGTCTCGCTGCCAGCTGTTTGAGGCAGGCTTCTCTGCTGACACCCTCCATCTCAACGACCCCAGCTGCAATGGCACAATCCAAGATGGCAGAGTGGAGTTCCTCTTTGACAATGACAACAATCTCTGTGGAACCTCACTTAGGGTAAATAGTGTTGCCCACATTGATGACGCTACGGTAGTTTACTTCAGCATTGCTAGAGAAACTAGTTACATTAAAATGTTGTTCAGTGGGAAACAAAACATTCAAGAGCCAAACCATTGAGTGTTTTGTCAAGGTGATTTTAACTGTAACCATGCAATGGTAACATTAAGACCAATATACCTTATTGTGGTTTGCACCATTCCTCCATAGATACTTGTTATGTGCTTAAAATAATGATTTGTTCTCTCAGTTTAACAGATGTGCCATCTGACGATTTTGCTTAGGATTCTAAAGAAGTGTTCAAAACTTTGATTTCTAGTAATGCTTAAACCCAGACCTGAATGTTATTGAGAATTTATTGTTTTGAAGCCTATTGGTTTTTGAGCCAAGCCAAAACAAATGTACTACTCTCAAAGACTTCCAGAGAGACTGGACCTGAACAGGTTTTCTGTTTTCACAGAGATCACCCTAGAATATGAGTGGGAATATTTGATAGGACATTATGTTCTCTACCAAACACATTAACTTCTGTTTGTGCTGTACAGTATGTAAGCCAAACACATTAACCTCTATATGTGCTGTATGTGGGCCAACAGAGCAACAGCACCCACTTCATCTATGAGAACCACATCCAAGGAGAGGCCGACACAGCCAGCGGCCCCATCAGCAGAGAGAAACAGATAAACCTGCTTTTCTGCTGCGTCTACCCCCTCACACAGACCCTCTCCATGAACATAGACATCAACCCGCTGGAGAGGTAGGCATGCACTTCCCGACATGACAATTCTTTGCCTTATCTTGAAGCCAACTACTGTATGCATCTCCATAAAATTCCAGTGAAGATTTCATGGAGGTTTAATTTATAAGTCATCAATGTGTCTGTCTATTATGTCTTGTCAATCAGCCGTATAACTAAGAAGTTACCAGGAGGTGAAGGAACCTACCATGTCCGAATGATTCCCTATGAGGATGCTGCATTCTCCCATGCATTCACTGGGAGTGTGCATGTAGCAGTGAACCAGCAGTTGTATGTAGCTGTCAGAGTGGATGGAGTGGACAGCCGCCAGATCGCCATGGTGATGGACTCCTGCTGGGCCACTCCTGTCAATCAGCCAGACTACCACATCCGATGGGACCTCATCAGACATGAGTAAGAGATATGGCATATGGAAACACCTGCTATTTGCCCTCAGACTCCAGAATGCACACAAGTCTAAAAGGAAATAATAGAACCCAGCACCTGAACACTGAGGTTTCCGTAGTTACCATGCCTAAAATGAGGTACTATTTGGAATAAGCCATAATCAAATTTGGATATGTGGACTATTCTGATCATAGTTGCATTCTGGACATGTCCCCAACTTAATGATATTATTCATTCACAAATTCCGTTGAGTGAGAACAACCTTATGGGGGCTTAAGAGATATTACACATATTCTCTCGGCCTAATGTTTAACTAACCTTATTTTGTCCAACAAAGGTATTTATTTATGTACTAACCATATGTATTAACTCGTTGTGATGATGACTGGTTGATTGGATGTCAAAGGGCACTGCCCCTGAGCGTTTTATTTTCCTATAAATAGACCTACCCACTATCAGTCACCCTTTTACACCTGACCAGACCTTTTTGAGTCAAAATGTGAGTAATAAAGGGTTTTTTTTGGAGCTACAATGGTGTGCGGATATATCTTTTTCATCTCTGTGTTTAGGTGTCCCAACCCCAATGACAACACGGTGGAGATGCTGGAGAACGGGGTCAGCACATCAGGCCGTTTCTCCTTCAGGATGTTCACCTTCAATGCAAACTCCGCCAAGGTCTTCCTGCACTGCAACATCCACCTGTGCTTGTTAGCAAACAATGACTGCACAGCTGTAAGTCCAACACATGTAGTGTATCTTAATTGCTTCCTAATGTCATGTAATGTTAATTACAATTTTTTGTCTTGTTTTGTTTGTTTGTTTTTGGCCTTTTTTGTTCCTTTGCAACGTTAATTAAGTTGACTCATTGTTTTTTTTTATTTTAAACAAGCTTATGTGTGTTTAATTTTATTGCAACATCATAGACCAATAGTGATCTGACAGCTAATGATAATTTTAACAACATAGACCACAGAGTCATCTGGCACTTAACCCTAGTAATGAAAGTCACTGATGTTATTGAGTTAGTGTAAGCTACACATTTTGTTATTCGGTCATAACTGCCATCATATTTAGTTAGTTTGTACACCAAGAATATGGTCAGAATTACTCTGAGCTGTCACTTTAATGTAAGCAAATATACAGTAAGACAGAGTTTCTCTCTGTTCACAGCACTGTTACCCTGGCTACCATCAAAGGCATCGGCGTTCTGTTGATTTCCACGACAGCGCCTCCATCTCACTAGGCCCCCTGGTGTTGAGCAGCGGAAATGGAGGTAGGCATAGACAATTTCACACTGAATGCACATATAGCTTGTGTATGTCTTTATGTGTGTATGTGTGCAGGCTTTTTGACTCTTATTCAGTGTTGAGAAAATTCGCTTTGAACATTTACATGAACATGAACATTTTGAACTAAGTTCACAGCTCTAAAAAATGAACTACTTCAGTTCTTTTTTCTCAATATGTTGCCAGCTAAACTTTTTCTCTAGAAATCTAGCACCTTATTGAACGGAATTAAAAAGAGTGAACGACACAACGTACCGTTCAGACACCAGAGTGAACGAGTTCATAGTATTGTTCATCAGGCAGTAATACAGTTTACCAAAATTATGAACGAGTTATGCGTTCAGACTGCTTATAGTTGTATCCTGCTTGAAAAATGACTCTAAGTCAACAATGCATGATGGCAAAACTTGAATGTATAAGATGAAAAAGATTATGCACCTTAAACTTGACGCTAGACCTGGTGATGTTGTTTTTGGTTTCTTGTATCTTCTGAAAACAATACCTACTTCATTTTAACATCATTTTGATACTCTCCTATCATCTTTTCTTTTCCAGAAGGGAGAGACATGTTTGTCCCACCACCTGTGAGGGTCTCCAAGGCCTCTGGTCTCACTGCATCTCTGATGATCCTGCTCTTCTCTGCTCTCATTATTAGGCCATTGCTCATGTAACACAGAAAAAAGATTGCAAATAAACATCGCATTACACATCACAACACAATCACAAAGCGACAGACACAGCTACCCATCCACCTTGCTCAGGTACAGACATTCACACTATTCACAGCTCAGCCACAAATTATATTTAATGGTAGCCTATGTTTGCTTTTCTTACCTCTGTACTTGGGCTATGTCATGGTAATTGAAATATCTTTCCTTTTCTTTTTACCTTGGTCATATCAAGGGTCATGTATATATATCTGTGTTTTTGGATTGACCACATTATTCACATCTGACATATATTTTTCACATCTGTCTTATGTTAGCCTATAATTCAAAGAAAAGAACATGGTTGTTATGACAAATTTGTCATATATGTGAGTTTGGCTAAATGAGATGAGATAAATATATATTTCATATTTTAACATTTGTGTAAGGGAGATTGTTGCAAAGCTAACAGTAACAGAATTATGAGAGAGTTTTCATGACATGCAGAAATAAAGATTGTATTGTTGTGCTGCCTTATCAATGAACCATTAAATGAATAATATTTAAGCAATATCACACAATTGGGAGTGGTGTTGGTAGCAGCTGTGTAAAAGGTTACAAGGCACAACTAACCACTGCACTCTGACAACTTTGTAGTATTGTAACAAGCATATGATTGATTTACAGATGTACTAAATTAATTAAATGATTATTTTTCTGTTTTAAACTGAATACTTGCATGACTTATCATAAATGGCAGACATGGTTTGTAAAGACTTGTAAAGACACACACACACTAATGTCCCCACAAAGCCTAGTTCACAAACACATACACACACACACACACACACACACACACACACACACACACACACACACACACACACGCCCCACAAAGCTTTATTTAGACACACAACATATTTTCTCTGTAAAGGTAATTCCCATGGGGGCATGGATATCACCTATTATTTTTGTTTTACCTTTGAAAGGTAAATTGGTGATGACAAGAGCAGTGTGCCATCAAGAAGTCTCCAAGAGAGCAGCATTTCTCTCTCATTAAGACAGCAGTTGTCTTTACAGATGGATGTTAATACCTCTTTTCACCTGGCCGCCATGTTCCGAACGAAAACGAGGCTCGAGGCTTTGTAGATCGCTCAAATACAGTGCATTGTCTCGCGGCGCTTTACAGGCAGTACAGGAAGCATCCATGAGAAACAGGGGCAAGGAAAACTCCATTCGCTTATAAATATAATAATTAACTAGAAAAGCGCACAGAGAGTGCAGACCTCCGCCAAGACAATGTGGTCACAGATGGTGTTCTGGGTCACCGATCGCCACCAAAATCGAATCAGTTCTTCCTCGTCCCAGTACACACGTTGTCGGAAAATTTCATCCAAATCCATGCAATACTTTTCGAGTTATGTTGTACACAGACAGATAGACACACAGACACACACACACACGCCAAGCAAAACATAACCTCCTTGGCGGAGGTAATAATAATTTTTCACATAGGTCGGACAGAAAATCTACTGCTGCTCCCCTCTCTTACTGTTGGTCAGGTGGAAAGTTGGGCAGATGAGGGGCATCCCATCTCCAGAAGCTACTTCTGGGGATATTTTACCACCCAAGCCTCGTTCTAGTGCCTCATAGTGACGTAGGTGAAAATGCTGAATAACAATCCATGTTGTTTCCATGGCTTGGAAATTTGTCATACATGCGGCGCTACTTTACTTTACATACTGTGTGTTGTAGCCATGTTCATTACAAAGAGCATTTTGAGAAAGCCTGTAGAATCAGATAATGTAATCATTTCCCAATATTGTAATAACTTTGTTACATGTAATAACTATGGTTACAAAGTGTGGAGGATTTCCTGCATCACTGAAACATGGTCCCTTGAAAAATGACATGTAGCCCCAGTAATCCTATAGGTCTTAGTTAAGCTATTTTTTTGTGGAATTAAAATAGGTCTCACCCTCCCATTTGTAGATGAATGCCTTTTGACACAAAATATCAATAATATAAATATAAAATATCTGTGATTCACAGGACAGTGGCAACTTTCAACATTACATTTTTGGTATAGTCACTATTACATTACCAAGAAATGCACTTTATTACATTATCAGGAAGTTATTACCTTATCAGGTTTTATTACATTATCAGAAAATTATGACATTATTAGGTTCTACACTGCCTTTTTAAGACAATAAAAACAAACAAATGGAATGCAATATAGTGTCTCACTGTAAATTTACCAATCCCTTTTCATTTGTTTTTCTTTTTTTCCATTTGCTATATTTCAGGTAATATGAAACTAATCAAGTTAGAATATGAACTATTCTCATAAAAGATTCAGATTCAAAAGGTAATTTCATAGATTTCTAATTTGTTTCACGAAATGACAAAGTAGTAGAAAAGAATCTGAATTTGCAATAGAACATCCAATAAAAGTTATAATACTCAGAGTAACATTTTCAATTTAGCTGGCAATAATTAGCCTCTGATTTGGATATCAAACAATCTACGGGTCATCTGAAAGCCCCTTTCCCCCTCTTTTGATTCCTAGCATGAAACATCATGATCACGACCAAAGGATTTCAACAATAGAGCAGTGTGTTAGTGCAGTATGTGAGATCCAGGCGTTGTGCTGTTGGGTTGGGTTTCTTTGGGTTAGATGAGCAGTGCTGTTGCAGTGAGAGCAGAGAAGAGCAGGATCATCAGAGATGCAGTGAGACCAGAGGCCTTGGAGACCCTCACAGGTGGTGGGACAAACATGTCTCTCCCTTCTGGAAAAGAAAAGATGATAGAAGTCTCAAACACTGTGAAACAGAAGGAGGTTTGATACCAGGAAAGTCTATTATTCTTTGCCCCTGCAAAGCAGTCAAAGATCTTTTGGAACTTAAGATTCTCACTGGTAAATGTGGATTTGTTTGCAAACCAAAGGATACAATCCTTATGAAGAATTAGGAGGGCCAACCATGTATCATGTTCATGACAGCTCTGTGCCAAAGCATAACATCTTCTAATTGAATAAAGGCAAAGTAAAACCTCTTCTGATTCAAAATGATTATCAAGAAATAAATTCCCTACTTTTTATAGTTCTTTTGAGGACCTTCCAGTGGAAAACATGTTTTTTTTCTCTTTTAGATATGTTGCCGTGCATGGTTGAGTCATTTGTAGTTTTTCCATCTTACCTGCATTGTCACTGTCCAAAACCAGAGGGCCCAATGAGATGGAGGCACCGTCATGGAATTCTACAGAGCGGCGATGCCTATGTTGGTAACCTGGGTAACAGTGCTGTAAACAGGAAGGAAATGAGGAACAGTCAATGCATCCGCTCAGACCAAATGCTCTTTGTAACCTTTTTTTTACAGGGCAGAAAATTACAGTGAAATAATAATTTGATCTCCTATACTATGAGAAAATACTGCAATATTTTCTAGGCCAGAATACCCCAAAATTAATTATCTGACTAAACTGACATTCATTAAACGTATGCATAATTAGCAGTGCTGGGTCACTATTTAAAAAAAAGGAAAGTAATCAGCAAAAAATTGACTTGGGACTTGGTGTTTTTGGAAATCAACTCTTCATACATTTTACGTATGTAGACTTTTCCTTGTGTCCCTTTATTGGAACAGGCTTGCTCTCAGGGCAGAAAATTACAGTGAAATAATATTTGATCTCCACTATACTGAAAATACTGCAATATTTTCTGGTGAGCCACCCCCAAAATTAATTATCTGACTAATCTGACTAATTTTGCTTCAGCCAAACTAATATTCTTCTGCTAGTGAGATCCCCAGTGTGCTCGTGTACTAAATGTGTTTAACTTACAGCTGTGCAGTCGTTGTTTGCCAATAAGCACAGGTGGATGTTGCAGTGCAGGTAGACCTTGGCGGAGTTTGCATTGAAGGTGAACATCCTGAATGAGAAACGGCCTGATGTGCTGACCCCGTTCTCCAGCATCTCCACCGTGTTGTCATTGGGGTTGGGACACCTAGACACAGAGACAGACACACAGACAGACAGACACTCACAAGTCAAATCAGTGTAATAAACCAGGATTGGCTTTCTTTGTACATCTATCTGTCTGTCTTCCTGTCAGTCTATCTATCTGTTTCTTGTATGCTGAGTTTACAGGGTAGTCTATCCTGGACAACTGAATCCCCCACTTTGTTGGTAGTCTATAATCTGGCCTTTCATCTTATCTTATGGGTTTGTTTTGAAGGTTGTAAAATACTTCTACTGTCTCGTAAAAAAGTCAGACCACCTGCACTAAAACAACAAACCCAAGTGGATGATTATGCAATTGGACAGGCTCTAAAAACTAGGTGTATCCATATGCCATATCTCTTACTCATTTTTGATGAGGTCCCATCGGATGTGGTAGTCTGGTTGATTGACAGGAGTGGCCCAGCAGGAGTCCATCACCATGGCGATCTGGCGGCTGTCCACTCCATCCACTCTGACAGCTATGTAGATCCGCTGGTTCACTGCCACATGCACACTCCCAGCGAATGCATGGGAGAATCCAGCATCTTCATATGGAATCATTCGGACATGGTAGGTTCCTTCACCTCCTGGTAACTTCTTAGTTATGCGGCTGAAGACATAAAACAGCATTGAACTGAAGAACTGACGATTTCAGTTTCCTTAATTCATTAACTCATTTTCTATTGATTCTCTGTAAAACAGCAATAAAACCCTGGAACCAAAGATGAAGAAAAGAAGAGGCTATGATAGAGGGAACTGCCTACCTCTCCAGCGGGTTGATGGCTATGTTCATGGAGAGGGTCTGTGTTAGGGGGTAGACACAGCAGAAGAGGAGGTTTATCTGTCTCTCCCTGCTGATTGGGCCACTGGCTGTGTCGGACTCTCCATGGATGTGGTTCTCATAGATGAAGTGGGTGCTGTTGCTCTGTAGGCCCATTTACAGAACATACAGAGGTTAATGTGTTTGGCCCATATAGAGTACAGCATAAACAAAGGTTAATGTGTTTGGTAGAGATCATAATGGCCTGTGAAATATTTTCACTTGTGCTCTACGGTGACCTTAGCCCAAAAAATCTAGATGTACTGTACCTTTGCGGAGGCAAATAAATTAGCTCAGCCTGTACTTCTAGTAGCAAACCATAGGGAATTTGATTGGCTAACACCTTTGGTGTCGTCCAATCACAACACTCTATGTATTTAGGGCAGGCTTCAAAAACAACATCCTTTTGGATTGGTGTTTACATCTTGTTCGTTCCTCTGATTGGTCATAGGCTATTCTATTGCATGCAGAAGTAGTTTGAAAGATAACTGCCTTGTTCTGCCCACAATTGATTGATGCCAGACTATACATTCAGTTCTGGTTTGAAATGATTGGACAGCGCGTCTAATCAGCTTCGCTTATTGGTCGGTTGTCTCTCTACTAATGTAAACCCGCCCGAGAAGACCATCCCCAGACCATGAACACGGATGAACATTCGTATTATGTCAGGCTAGGTTGCTATTGCAATTCTGAAGTAAACTACCCTAACGTGATTGATTTGGGCAACACTTTTTACCCTAAGTGAGGTTCCACAGAGATTGTTTTCATTGTCAAAGAGGAACTCCACTCTGCCATCTTGGATTGTGCCATTGCAGCTGGGGTCGTTGAGATGGAGGGTGTCAGCGGAGAAGCCTGCCTCAAACAGCTGGCAGCGAGACAAAGACATGGTGCCTGTGCTGCTGGAACAGAACTCAACAGAGTCTGAGACAGAGAGAGAGAGAGAGAGAGAGAGAGAGAGAGAGAGAAGATGGTGACAGTATTTTTTATTATATTTAATTTAGTATATTAAATGAATACACATCTATTCAACATGAGAGGTGCCAATGAGAGCAGCACTAGTAGACATAAAACCTTACCATAGGACTCAGGGTGAAGTCTCTGATGATCCTCATTGCAGAAGCAGCCACAGACTCCATCCTTCTGGCCACACCACTCATCCTCAGTGCAGCCCAGTTCTTCACAAGGGTCAACTGCAGCTGCTCAAAAGGACAAGAAAACCAAACAGATGTAGCACATGTTTGTGTGCAGACAACCTTCTACTGTAAGGAACTGATACAAGAATGGTATCAGATCGATAAATTGGATGGACAATAACATCAACATTTATGAAATCCTAGTGACTGAGAAGAAGTGACTGAGAAGAGAGAGGATCTCTGAAGTGACTGAGAAGAGAGAGGATCAGGACGTGATTGAGAAACAGAGATGAGAGGATCAGGAAGCGATTGAGAAACAAAGATGGGAGATGATGAAGTGATTGAGAAATAGAGAAGAGAAAGGATGAGGTGATTGAGAAACAAAGAGAGAGAAGAGATAGGCCTACTCACAGCAGTGCAGTTCAGAGCGCCAATCTGGGATCTGGATCCCCAGCACAGTGCAAGCGGTGTCATAGGCCTCCACTGCTGAGCACAGCATGTTATTGGCTGGTGTGTAGGCGCAGAGGTCATAGACACAGGAAGTGAAGAACACCTGTGGGTCAACATGCAGGTGGCACTGCTGGAATGGACCAGTGCTGTTGGCGATGATGCTGCACAGGTCTGTGTATTCTTCTCTGAAGGTGCACACATCATCTCCAACCCGGTCAGTAGATCCACACCTAAGAACATAAAAAGGAAAGTGGGCCAGATGATTGATGTCTCACAAATATTTTGTGTGCAACACATCAATTTTCTTGTCATTTTATCCCACAGTTTTAAGGTCCTATCAGATGTGTACCTTTTGTAAGTTTTCAAATAGCTCACGCTTACCCATGATTGCTTGTATCTGATTTCCAACTCTGACCAAATTCCCTGTCGGATTCGGCCAGAGTGCCATTGGGCAGAACCTTGTCATCTGCTGGGTTGCCATTGTGATTGCCACACATTCCACACACAGACTGGTGATAATCTGGACTCAATCTGACCAGGAGTCGACTACGACCATCAAACTGAACCACCAGTTCACCTGAGGCATTCACAACCACAAACCCTGACTCTCGTGTCACCTTGGCCAGGGAGCCAACCTGGATGCTGTTTGTGTTGTTATCTTGACCATCAAGCTGAAAAGTAGCAGAAAGTCACAGTGAGGATATATTTGTTTGCTAACAGACTGAGCAAGAAAGCAGAACATTCATGAAGACAATCTGAGAGACACCGATTTGCAAGGTACCTTGACTCTCCTGTTTTGCCCAATGGTGATATGGTGCTGTACACCTCCACGAGAGAGCCACACATCCACAGTAGACACAAAAGACACAATTAAGTTGCCACGGTGACTGTTAGCGGCTACAACACGGAAGGCTAAGGCATCCTCACTCATGTTGCCACAGGTGTGGGTAATCTCATACGCACAGGTGCCCTAGAATTGGGTTTGGAAAAATGTTGGTTCGTGTTCAGTTGCGAATTTTACACAGTTCTGTCAGAATGAGGATTTTATTTCACTCTCAGTTTCAATTGTCTACCTGAAAGTGTGCCACAGCCCCATCAAAGGTGAGGTAATGAGGATCTCCCCAGACTGTGCATGTTGATAAGGAACCATGACAACCCCGGCGGCCATCTTTGACTGAGCATTGTTGAGATGGGGGGCAAGAGGACTGTGTGCAACGAAGGTCATTGGGGGCAAAGCACTCACAGCGCTGGGAGCAGTCTTGTGTCCAGAACTGTTCTCCAATCTGACAAACACAGAAAAGCAGTCATCTCATATTCATGTAGTTCATCAACTGCATAGATGTACAGTTTGACCCTCATATTTGGTTGGTTCAGGTTACGTAGCCAAAGTCAGTTCCACCACTCAGGGGTCTCAAACCAGCCAACATTTCAATTACAACAAACCCATGGCATGGGAGTCGAATGCACTAACCACGGAGCCTCAGGTTAGTTGGCATCTGTTACACTTACATCAAAGTAGAAGCCATCATAAAGGCAACCACACTGCTCCACTGGCACACAACGTCCTCCGCTTCTCACAAATCCCTCATTGCAGAAACAGCCCTCAGCACAGGTCCTGTCACAGATGGCATCTATGCTGCTGGCACAGGTGTGCCCACATTCTGTGCCACAGAGATCGTAGTGGCTGTTTTGTGGACACTCCAGTTCTGTTAACAAGGGTAAGGCTCTTAGTTTTGATGCATTTTGATATATCAAAATAAAGTAATATTAAAGTCATATTAGATGTCAGTCACTTACGGCAGGTGGAGTTTTCTCTCCAGGGGTAGATGATGACATTTTCCTCTTGGCATGCACTGACGTATGCTTCCATTGCTCGGCAAAGGACCTCATTCCTGTCCCCAGACAGACACACGTCAAAGACACAGTCATTGAAGAATGGCTGGGGGTCCACATGGGCATGGCAGAAGCTCAGAGGTCCATTGCTAGTTCTGAGTAGATTACACATGGCACGAGCTGTTGTGTCATCTTGACACACTGGGCAGGAGTTTCCACATCCTGCAGCACAGGTGGTGCCGTCATCAACCTTCCAGAAGTCTCCAAACTCAGAGGCAGACAGAGACAATGAGCCTGAGCTGCCATTCTGGACAGTGAAGTCATCACCCCGGTTACCATTGAAGTTGCCACAAAGACCACATGTAGCTCCGCTGTAGTTGGATGGTACTGTGATGTCCAACACCCACCGGCCATCATAACTGACCGTCAGACCAAAGTCCGTTTTCACAAATGTGTGAAGTCCATTGGCATAGACAGACACTTTGCCCTGATCAAGAAGGATTGGCAGGTTTCTTGTCTCTCCATCAACCTATAATCAAATATAATTTTTGTAAGACAGGATGATATGTGAAATGACTCTTTCAGAAACAATGATGTCAAAGCAAATGGAGCACAGAGAATGTGCAGGAAAAATTGCATTCAAAACCCATGAACCAATCTAATCCAAAGTAAAACTATTTCATCCTTACCTGCACAGTGCCCTGGTTGTATTTGGAGATGTACACCAGATGTCCAGACACATTGACATAAACAGCTACAGTGATGGAGACCTGAAGACCATTCCATGCTTCATTCCTAGCATCCACCTGAAAGTGAGGTAGACCTTCTGTTCCATTGCAAACGGATGCCAGGACGTAACGGCAAGTGCCCTGGAAGTCAAAGGTGCGTCTGTCAAAGGAGGTGTAGTGTGGGTCTCCAGAGGCTGAGCAGGTGGCTTCAGGTTTGGGATGGCAGCCATAGTGTCCATCAACAACCCGACAAGACTCCTGGGCACCACAAGATGAGGCTGTGCAATCGGACTGCCCAGTAATGCCATTACACTGGCACTGGGACTGGCACTCCTCACCATACCAGTAGCGCTCACCACTCTCTCTATAGCGCCCACCATGGTGGCAGCCACAACCCGTGGGTGGCACACAGCGATCCCCACTCAGGACGAATCCGTCATTGCACTGACACCCCTCTTGGCACTGCTGAGTACACAGGAAGGGGAAGGACAGACTTGGACAGGAAGATGGGCAGGATGTACCACACAGCTCATAATGGCTGTTAGCTGGGCAGGTTGTCTCTATAAAAAAAATTACAACAGGTAAGTTCTTTTTACAAAGATACTTTTACAACATATTCACATAATATGTGTAAGGAGTTAGGAAAAAATAAGAGGATTGTAAAGGACAGCCAATCTCTCACCACAGTTGGTGATGTTCCTCCATTCCCCTACGGCAATGCCATTCTGTTGGCAAAGCAGGGCATAGCCACGCAGTTCCTCACACAGGGCCTGTTGAGCACCTTGTGTTCTCTCTAGACTCTGGACACAGTCTTCAATCCGGCTCCAGGGGTCCAGGCTTGCTTGGCACTGTCCGAAAGGCCCATGTGCTTGTCCCATGATGCCACAGAGCTCTCTGAACTGGCTGGTATTCTGGTAGTGTCCTGGTTCCCAGGCCTGAGGTTCCACACAGTGTGCTGAGAGGGAGCCATCTCTCCAGCTGTCCCCAAACTGCTGAGAGTTGTTGAGGGGAAGTCCAGTAGGGGAGAAGAAGTCGTCATGAAGGTTTCCATTCAGATTCCCACAAAGGCCTCCTAGAGTTCCGTTGTAGTTGCCAGGGGCTGTGATGCGGATGACATGTGGCCAGTCAGCTTTGACTACCAGTCCAAAGTTGGTCTCTATGACAACACCCTTTAGATTGCTGTGGTAGATGCGAATTTGATCTGAGTTGACGCTGAAAGGAAGACCCACTGTCTGCCCATCCACCTAATGGGAGAATATTAGAATTGAAGAGATGAGATTTATAGACTATTGGGGGATGCCATTTCTGTTACATACTGTAAATATATCTTTCAAGATTATTACTATAGTTACCTCAGTTGTGGTTCCCTCTCCCATCTTCACTGAGATTTGTGTTCCTTCTGCTTCAAACTTCAGATGTCTGGAAAAATCTCCTAATCCAATGGGAACTTTCTCAACAGTTACTTGGAAGTGAGGTAACTGTGATTGTCCCCTGACCCTAGCCAGCGTCAGACTACAAGCACCTGGGTAATGGAAGGTCCGTCCATCAAAAGTACGGTAGGAGTCATACCCCTCCACCCAACACGTGGAGTAACTGACAGGTCTGCATCCCCGTACACCGCCTTGGACCCCACACACCTCAAGATCACTGCAGCCATGTGACTGGCAGGTCATTGTCCCATGACTACAGTGACAACGCCTCCCACAGTCCTGGTCTAGAACCACAGTCTCCCCAGCTGTGTAGTACCGACCCTCGAAGGTGCAGCCACAGTCGCTCTGCAGAACACAGTCCCCACCACTTAGAACGTAGCCAGCATTGCAGATGCAGCTCTCCTGGTTGGGCAGAGGGCAATTATGGGTGCTGTTGGGGTTGCTGCAGGTTGCAGGACATCCAGTTCCTTCAGACTCAAAGTGGCTGTTGTCTGGACAAAGGATTTCTGTGGAAGCAAAAAAGGGGTACATTGAGTTCCTGACAAACAGCTCTTTCCATACTAAGGGTTGTATTCTCTGAGGTGTGTTAGAATAAAGATTATGGTTATGTTTGCGAGTTGGTTTAGGGAGTGAGACCTGGACTGAGGTTGGATCAAGTTTCAGCAGTTTATTTGGTAACGTTTTTTTAAAGCCCCAATTTTGTGCAGATGGTTTCACACCCGCTATCTGTTTTGCAGATGTATGAAAATATTTGTCTGACAGATTTGCACCCACAACCTGTCTCAGCAGTTGCACAGTGTATGTGCTTTTACAATGGTCACCCAGAGTTTTTTCCTTAAGAGTGTAGCTTTGCATTTTACAATGATTGTATACCACATTAATCTTACAGGTGCTTAAGCACAAAAAAGTGCTTGGCTTTGTGTGTTTCCACTTACACTAAGCACTTTTTTTGGACTTAGTCACCTGGGAGAATACCGCCTTATGTACTGTACTTATTGGATATGGTAGATCAGACATGGAGAGGCAATACCCACCACAGAATCCGGGTCGTCTCCACTGGCCCAACTGGATGCCCTCTTGTTGGCACTGAGCGGAATAAACATTGAGTGCTTGGCAGAGTATGGGCTGGTAGCCATCACCCACACACAGATCATACACACAGTTTTCTACAAAGGTCTGCGAAGACACACTGGAGTGGCAGGATGCAAACGGGCCAAGGTTGTCATTGAGGATACCGCAGTGTCCGATGCTTCCATAGAGTGTCTGTTGGCTCTGGGTGCAAGCAGCACAAGCCAGTCCCGCACATCGAACATAATGGCAGCCGGGGTCAGTGTCTCCTTCCGCCTTCCAGCTGTTGGCAAACTCCACATCTGAGCTCACCAGCTGCCCTCCACGGGTTCGGAAGTCATCTTGAGGGTGGAAGTTGAAGTTGCCACACAGGCCACAGGTGGAATTCTGGTAATCATAGGGCACTGAGATTCTGACATAATGATGGGCATCATAGGTGACCAGAAGCCCAAAGTCTGTGCTGATGGCCACAGAGAAACCTGATTGGTAGACCCGGATGGACCCGCCTTGGAGTGTAAAGGGTGTTGTCAAAAAGCTGCCATTCACCTGGAAGAAGATGACCACTATTAACACTGGAATGAACGGATAAGGATAAGATAGTGCCTTGCCCTGTATTCTTGTTGTTCTTACCATTGCCTGTGAATGATGTCCTTTGACCAGTTCAATTTCCTCTCCATAAACCCACACTCTCACCAGACGCGTCCAGGACACACGAGTGCTCCCTCGATGTTCATTCTTCCCCTCAATACGGTAGTATGGCAGTCCATTGCCACAAGCCTAGAAGACATTTGCATAGTGATGTCAGCCTAAAGCTCCCAAACAAATGGGCACATCAGTAACTAAAGCCAACAAGCATATTTCTCAGGCAGTGCAATATACATGTACCTCAGAGAGGACGTATGTGCAGGTTCCCTGAAAGTGAAAGACTTTCCCATCAAAGGTGTAGTAGTGGGGGTCACCAGAGATGGTGCAGGTGCGGCGCTGAATATTCTGGCAGGAGTACTGGAAGGCTGCCGGACGGCACGCCTGGGAAAAGCTGCAGGATTGTTGCTGGCACTGGAGGAGACCTCCCCTGACACAGGTGCACCTTTGCTGACAGGTGTCATCAGTCCAGAAAGAGTCCCCTACCTGCACAGGTAAGCCTGAGGAAGAGTGTTTCTCATGTGTTCATGTGTTTTAACTAAATAATATAAGAAGAGACTGCCACAGCCTTAGGCCTTATAATCTACCTCATTCTCTAATTTATTATAAATCAAAATATTGAACTTGTTATGGTGTTATGTAGTGCAAGTTATTATGCATCCATACTGCTAAATAGAATTTTAATTATAGAAGTAAGCCTCACCGTTGAATTCACAGTCCCGTGAGCCATGGTCTGTTCTGAAGGCCCAACGACCTGGTATATTAACATTGCTTGTGAATGATAAATTTGTGAAGTTGCTCATGAACGATCCAGGAATTGAAAAATGATGAGTAGAGTTGATTGTGTCATAGCCAGCCTGTAAAACAGCATTGAGAGCAGTCCAAATGTAAATAAATGGTCAGTTTCCTGTTAGTTTGAAAACATTTTAAGGTTGATAGGTTTGATTTTCCTACCTGCACATTATGTTGTGTTGAAGCAATGACTCCATAGTTCATCAGCACAAAACTGTATTGTCCACCTGAGATCAGAACCACTTGGAACGATGTTTCCTAGAGCACATGAGTTAATTAGTTAATTAGTTAATGCTTTGGACACAAAACATATGGTTATATTCTAGACACACAGGTTGCAGTAAACACATTTACATGAAAAATGTATGTATAAATGTATAAATGTATAAATGTATCGTATTTTCTTCAAGACTTGGTTAAACTTTGTGCTTGCACAGGACTGAAGGAAGCCACAAATTGCAGCACCTCTACCTGGCATATGGGTGTGCATGAAGAATACTAACTGGACTTTTACATTGATTATAACATTCCACATAATTGACGTACTGTTCCTGTGCGTGAATAGTATGCCACTCTGTCCCATGTAGCAACAAAGACCCAAGTGGCTGAGAAACTCAATCCAGGGAAGTACTGGTTAATGTCTGCTGTGGCTTTTACAAGAACACTGCCACTAGTGTACTGCTGGTAGGATATGCTGCCTCTGCCGCGGTTGTCAATGTCTGTCCAGAAGGGGGCGATGAGATCTCTGTGCCCATAGGCTGGGAACTGCTGAGGTGTGAAACTAGACCAGGCACTATCAAATGTGAGGTGGCCATTGTTATTCACCTGCAGAGACATAAAGACATCACATTTAGAGAAACCTGTGTTTATTATTATTATTATTATTATTATTACAAGTATTGTTATTGTTATTATTGTTATTATTATTATTATGCAATAGAAGAGGATGCTGTCATAACCTGTGGTATGATTAACATATTAACAATTTATGGTATAGAATCAAGCATCATGAACATCATTAATGAAGTGCATATGTTCTGTATCAACGTACAAACATCTGTCGGTATGTAGCTCCAAAAAATGTGAATGGTCGAAGCAGGCTGATCACGGAGGAGCTTCCATCATCCACCCGGTCGTTCACAGTGTCACCATGTCCATAGGGGTAAAACACTGTAAACAAAGCATTAAACACAGTGCTTAATTTGTAAATCAGTAGGTAACGGAACGCAAAGTACATTATAACGACAAGTCGATGACGATATGACTCAGGTCCCGGAACGCACAAAAAAACATCAAGTGAATTGCCACTTCTACAGCTGTGGCACATAAAAGGCTCAATTTCAGACAACATCCCTTTTAAAAATGCCATAAGATTGCATTACAAAAAAAAGTTCGGTAAAGGCTTTGCGGACTTTTGAATGTAATGGGAAGCAAGCACTGACCTTACAATGTGAGTAGTTGACAATGTCTCTCTGTACTCTCTCTCTCTCTCTCTCTCTCTCTCTCTCTCTCTCTCTCCCGGACCTCTGGCTGAATGTTATGCACAACGGTGAACTGGCACTTATTAATTTCGGTGAATATGCTACTTGCACGAAATCCTCAATAAAGTTTACATCATGCGCAGCATGATCGGAATAGCCTGGTTAAAGCAATATCTAGGAGAGAGGTTGACCTAGGGAGACCCGCGCATTATCTTACTATCTGGAGCTACAGTAGGCCTATGTTTGGCTTTATTGAAGTAGGCTAAAACCGAAAGGAGCAAGCGGCCACATTTTCAGTGGCATTGTAACGGAGTGTGTCCGGCGGGTGGTAGACTCAAGGCATGGAAACGGAATAATGCAGACGTCTTTCTTTTATTTTATATTAGGCCACCGGCGGGGTGCATAACATAACAAATTAACAAACAAACTAAACAAACAAAAACACTGATCAAACTGAAAATAATCAGGGGCAAGGCCCACAAACTAGGCAATATAACATACCATCATTAGATCCTCTCGCGTCAGAGGCAAACCCCGACTGTTACGCACGGTAACTATCGGTCACAACCAAATCATGGTTTACAATCAATTAAGACATTGATTTATGTTTACAACCTATACATTGCAACTGCGCAAGCATACCGTGCCCCTTTATCATCAGAGAACATAATAACAGCATGCCAATAAGGCAATAACACAAAAAGAAAAGATGATCAAAAACACCCCTGTAACAAGCGCTTCCCAGCGGGAGCGCGCTCGCAACTCCATAAAAAGGTTCCACCTCCCATACCTCGGTTTGATCCCCGCTTATGATGACTTTATTTGTCAGTAAAATATTATGTACTATTGTATTGTCAGAGCCCCCACAGATGTTTGAGTTTGCTGCTTTCATGGGAGCCAGACCTCTCTCTATGGGAGCTCAGCTCTCACTGGCTCCCACCTAACTCGAACCCTGAATGCGAATCAGTACACACCATTCGTTTGCCCCTGTCACTGACACACTGTATTTTTGTACTTTATTTTGTACAATTCATGAAATGATTTTATACATTTTAAAACGTTGTCATGATTTTTTTTTTTTAAATAAAAAAATATTATTATTATTCACGAGAGGTGGCGGATCAGCCAAAATAGGTCCCGGAACGCGGGGGGGTCAAAATGACGAGGTGGGGGATCCTGTTCCGGCATGTTCCGGCACAAATTAAGCACTGATTAAACATTAGACCAAGTGTAGCTGGTGGTGGTCCGCAACGCACACAGGTCTCAAACCTGCTACCCCGCCAGCTACAACAAACTCCTGGCATGGGATTCGAACACTCTGAAAAAGCCCAGGCTTCTAACTCAGCAGTTAGAAGCGCCCAAGGAATTGAGTTGTGAGGATTTACTCATGCTGCATTCACATTCTGCCAACTGCCCTCTGGCCTGGACAGAAATGGGTTTCCTGCTCTCAGATAATTAAATTAAATTAAATTGCTAGATGCTTCCAATCAGTTGTAAAGTAATGAATGACTTCCTACCTTGTGCTGCTGTTGATTTAACTGTAAATGAGAGAAGAGCACAGAATATCAGAACAGTGTAATGTTGTGCAATATAAAGTGTGTGAGGGAAAGCTTTAAAGGGTCTTACCCATGGTCAGCATCAGTGCAGAAAGCACACACACACACATGTTGAAGGCCATGGTGACTGCAGCACCTGGTCCCTCTCACAAGCAGTACAGGCTGAACTCCCTCCGGCTTTGGATTCCCACACAGCCTCTACCATCACAAACAGACAAAAATGAATCCTACCTTTCTCTTGATTGTCTCTTAAAGTCGAGGATGCATGCTTGGAAGGCTGTTTTTCTAAGTATTCCACGTCATTGTCTGTCACGGTCACCAAGCACTGTTCCAATGTCAAGGATTTATTGAAGACTGAGTCCTTTATTTGTAGATTTTTCAAGGCTGCAGATGGAACCTCATTTTTGTAGTGTACGACTTCCAAGGTTACAGCGTTCTACCTAGGAAGCATTCTTGACTTTGAGAAACACTCTCTATATCTACTACAATGCCATCAGTACTTGGTAAGAGGGTTTTAACACCCAGATCATTAAGATGACAGATCAACCCATAGGCCTATTATTTAAGGCCACAGATTGCTGTCATTTGAAAAGAAAGGAGTAGGCCTAAAATGAGTTTAACGGATACTCCAGCTCAAACTGGCAGCTTAAACTAATCAAAATTAAAGAGAAGTCAGTTTGATTTTATCTGACCCCAATTTGATACCTTCAGCTGCTATTACAGTATTCAGCCTATTTTCTGTGTGGCTGGATTTCCTAAACGCCCTTGGAGACATCAATCTATAAGGTAATAGGTTGAAAATGGCAAATCACTTCCTTTAATATAGGCAGTTATAGACTCTTTATTTAGTATACAATCTTCTTTGTCTTTTGAAATTGTATTATCTTATTTTCAGTTTATCTATTGTTATTAGTGCTGTCAAATGATTAAGAAAAATAATCTGATCAATCACAATTAATCGCAACTCATTTCCTCCAGTAAGAATTTAGATGCTAGGGTATGTTGTAAAGACCCTGATGCTAAATAGCTAGCTTTGTTCTTCTCAAATGGGGCAATTCACACCTATCCCTTGTTCCCAACCCCCTAGGATTCCCCAAACATCAACCCTCTGCTGTTGTTGGACATTCAGGAGCTAGGACATAATCTTTGTAAAGTTTGACTTGATAGCTGAGCCATTTTCTATCTGAAATTGAACATAATACATGCCATGAAAATGGAACCATATCCATCAGGATTAATCTGAGTTAAATAAAAAATAAATGGATTAATCACTTGATTAATCAGTTAATTTTACCAGCACTAATTATCATTCTTTGTACTGTGTGCTGTAGATACTCTTGACAGTTCCCTGTTCTACCAATAGGTGTCACCAATACAGTACCAGTGTTTGCCACACAAGTCTCATGTCTATATTGAGCAGAACAGAAGGGGGCGATCCGCGTAATAATGAGTCTGTGGAGTACAATCTTATACCCCATCAAAGAGACGCAAACAGTGCCTAAGCCTTGCTGTGCCTGTAGGGGTAGTGATGAGTCATCTACCAGAGAGTAGAAAGATGATACGTGCTTGCTTAGGCAGGGTGGATGTAGTCTTCCATGATGAGTCTGGTTTTCCAGCTCTGCGCGTTCCTACAGTAACATCTTTGGATTGAGTTTTACCCCTGCTTTGCTTTTCAGGACCCTGTTCTTTAGCCAGGGGAACATTGGCTAGCCTGACATAGCCCGCCCATAATACGAATGTTCATCCGTATCCATGGTCGGGGAACGGTCTTCTGGAGAGTGTTTACAGCGGTAGAGAGTCTACCGGCCAATAAGCGAAGCTGATTAGACGAGCTGTCCAATCGTTTCAAACCAGAAGTGAATGCCCTCCCCCCCCCGCAGTATAATCGCGTCAGGTTAAAGAACCTCCAGACCATGAATGCGGATGAACAGCAGTATTATTGTCGGGCTATGTCAGGCTAAACATTGCCTGCTGGTTCCGCTCATTTCATTTTGTTCCTCCAGACAGTCAGGGACAGTACCATGGAGTTGTATGCGTTTTAAACAAACTGTAGCAAAATGATTCAAAACATTGCATAGCACATCCCTCTAGAGGAAACAATTGCCAATGCAGATGTTTCAGACGCTTTGCACGAAGTGAAACGATGTGAAAGCGGATGATCTAATCAGGCTACCTTTTCTTTTCACTGCAGTATGAATGATGGAAAAGTAATCAGTGGACAAGCAGCGGAATGTTGCCCATCTGAGAAACTCTCTCGGGACCATTCTACCCAGCCACTGCCATTTTTTTTAATAATAATAATAATATCTTTAATTATCTTAAGTAATAAGCCTATGAGGATTTTATTACATGTAAATAAAGTAAAAATTGAGCTAATAGGTATCCCCAAAACTCTGCTGATTATTTACATGAAGGCAACCATCCTTCATTCAAATATAGCAGCAATGATCAGAATTTTGGCCTGCAGCACAAAAGTAAACAAGTTCGACAGCTTACCCTTTATATTTTGCAGAAGCCTACACCCTATAGATGTGATTTAATATGCACTGACACAAGTTCCGCCTCCTTCTACACCATGGAAAATGCATTTCCATGTATAATATTTGCATTGTATTGAAATGCATTGATATTTCATGTACTCCCATGGAGCTTTCCATTCATCAGGGGCGATTCTAGGTTCTGAACTTTAGGGGGGCTCAGCCCCCAGAGTTGATAGTGGCTCCTGGTTTGAACATCATGCTTTCCAATGCTTAGATTTACGCATTTTTAATCAAAACAACCAGCTACGAAATTGATCCAACCACAAGCACTGACATGCAGCCCCCGTAATGTTGTCACTTCATAAGACCTAAATAATGTTTGTAAAAACATCACATGTTTTAAAGTAGTATTGGCAAATTTTCATGGAGACTACAGTAGGCTCATTATAAATGCTGGTCATACTGGTGGAGGAGGAATTGGGTTTTTCATGGACATCATATTGCTAATGTCACAAAATAAGTCTACCCAGCAGTTGTAAATCAAAGATGGTATATTATTTGATAAAGTAGGGTAGACTTACCGGGGGGTCCGGGGGTACTCCCCCAGATTATTTTGCAATAGTTAGATGTTTTTTCCTGCATTTTGGTACATTTCATATTTTTAAATTATCCTATTACTTCAAACACTTCATGTGAGATTTGAAGTTTGATGTTGCACTAAAAAGTAGTATTGCCGGGGCAATACTGGCAATACTGAGGATGACAGCCCTGCTTGAATGATATGTTCAGCTCCATGGTAATAGTAAGTAAGGATAATACAAGGCCTACTGTATGAGAAAAGATTGTTTATTTTGTAGTGTTAATGCTCTGGTGAAATGTGAATGATAAGGGAAAACTTCACTCTAGGAGCATTAGACTCTTTGCTACTGTAGTTGCCATTGGCTCTCTGTACTGTAAATCAAACATAGGCTTCATTCTTGAAATGGAATTATAGAAAAATCCATCTAGATTCTTTCCAGTGAATCAGTTCACTATCTATGCCTTAGATTCTTGAGCAAGGTAGGCTCTTTGCTTTTAAGCTGTAGTTTCAGTTATTACCTGTGCCACCTATAGCCCTATGACTTCCAATAGCTTTAGCTAGTTGAAAGCATGTATTTTAATATTTTATTCCTAGTTAATTGCTCAAAGAAGAATGAAGGTGCAATAAGGCTGCATCATATTCCTTTCTATCAGGGGTAGTCCTAACCTCTATGATGTCCTGGGTGAACAGGCACCTTATCTGTCACCCCCCTATTGCACAGGTATGGCCCTTATAATAGAAAATTCATCTGTTCAAATTGTACGTCTATCATAATTTCCAGTATTTTTTTTGTTTTGATTTATTTCTTGAGCTCTTGGTTACTAGAAGGAACTCCAGCAGCCAATTAAGCCAAAAGATAAAGATAGTTCCCTGTAAAAATATAGGCGATCTTTAAACTGAAATTGAACCCTGTATGGTCGAGCAAGTGGTACCAGTGAATTCGCTAGTGATACCAAATACTCCCATTGTAGGATCAGATATACCCATACCAAAGCTTCCAAAAGACAATGAAGCAAACCTGTGTCACCCGCGATTATTTTTTTTGGCGCTCGCATGCGCAAAAAAATAAATAAATAAATAAAATAAATAAATAAACGGAGTGTCCGTGATTTTTAGGGGGGGTGAGCTAAATTTCAGGGGGGCTTGAGCCCCCCTAAAAATGGCCTAAAATCGCCACTGCCATTCATATTCAGTGTAGCCAGACTTTTCACAAAAAGTTTGGTTTGGTTGCTAGAGGTCTAGGTCAATGACTAATTATGAAATTTGATTTAATTTAGTAGTTTTGCTCCATGTTCCATAATCCAAATCCATAACGTGTCCTATCCCATCCATCAGTCATCTGTAGAGTAATTTTTCAGTTCATATCATATCTGATTATGACGTGTTTTTCTTCTTTTTGATTGCATATTATAGATATTATTGTTCATTAACATTGTCTTCAGAGTTTTAAATCTCCCGATATCCTGATTTTTATACTAAGGTTAAAAATACGCAGGATAAACATGCATTAAATGACAAAATAAATCATTTGTAACTCAAAGGTGCAGCCTACCAGTCTTCCAAGCTGAGGTGATCCAGTTGTCTGGTTCTTCAAACTTGAGTTAATTTCTCATGAGGCCCCGTCCCAATTCATTTATAGGGCCGTGTACTATACAGTAGGTGTGTTAGCCCTAAACCAGTTCATTGACATGACAGAAAGGCATTCTTAATATGCTAAGACAAAGGACACCTTTTCGAGCAATGTTGTCAAACAACATGACAGGTCGGAAATGTTTTCGATTTCGATTATCATAACAACCCTACCTCAGAGGGTGCTGGGTCAATCCAGTTTTATTTTGTGATTGCAAATATCCTATACTTTATTTCCCCAAACCACCACTGTTGTTTATTGATATAATATTTGTCATTATTAAAGTATAAGTCTGGAGTAAGTATAAGCATAGCCCTGCTGCACAAGCTTTCTAACAGCAATATATTTCGCATTAAATGAAAGAATTTCGAACAGCATAGACCTAACGTGAACGCGAAACACTTTACATTGAGTCAATGTAACCTCAGATCTTACTTTCGGTTTCCAATAGTCAGGTCCCATTGATTCAGTGTAAAGTGCCAGTTCGCTTCTGTGTTCGCGTTCGGTCTGTGCTGTACCAAATTATTTTGTTCCACTCGCTAACTAGCGCATTTAGCAAGCTCTTTCAACAGGGCTATGCTTGAATTCACTCTGGTGCTTTCCTTTAAGCATCAATACTTTTCTTTTCAACTGCTTACACACAAAATTGCTTTCAAAGGTGTCTCTTTCTCAATATGCCATCAGCTCACAAAATGTAATTCTATATTCAAAGTATTATTACGTAACACTTTTGTAACATTTTGTAACAAGGTGTACTTTTGTACAACTTGCTCATTTAGAATCTTCCATGCCTGCTTACAACTCCATGTAGGAGATAAAAATCTTACCTCACCAGCTTTGATCCCTGCTGATACTATTTAAAAAATTTAAAGGAACACTTTTTTTCTTGCCCTCTTTAGCCAAAATCTTTTTCTCTTAAGTTAAAAGGTGTGACATCATTTTGTTCATAAGACCATTCCCTATCCATATCTGTATAGATATCCCACTATATTTTTGTTTGTTTGCTTTTGCATTTAGATCTGGAGTGTTCCTTTAATTCTTTTGAGCAGTGTATCTATATCATCAAACTTGTCCAGCTCCAGTCAGCCACCATGTCTCTCAGGACAACTACATGTACAAAGGGCAACTACATGTGCCAACGGCCACGCCAGAGACAGAAAGGTGATAGGGTGCTTGCTCTGGCTGTTCCCCATCTGTGGATCCAATTGCCCTCTCTTCCACCTTTAAGGTCAAGGTCACAGAATTCTAGGTCAAGGTCACTGAATGTGGTTGAGAGGAAAAAGAGCAATACATTTTGGTTCACCATAGACAGAGAGGTAAACGGGCAGCTTACATGGCCTGAAACTAGGGTTGTGCGATATCGTTATCGTATATCGTCAAAAAAATTCCCACTATAGGAAATACGATAGTCAGAAAATGTTTTATTAGCATTTATATTTCCACCAAATAGACTACACAGACAACTCTGTCAGGTGAATATTTATTGTCAACAATTAATTTAAAATTGTTTACCTTTACAAAATTTTCAAGAAGTGCCTTTCTAAACCTTGAAAACGCAACATTTAAAACCCAAGCATTTTCAGGCACCTGTATGAACCCTGTGTTAAACTGTAGACCTAATATACTTTTTTATCGTCAGTTATCGATATCGTGATAAAAAACTGAACATATTGTGATATATTTTTAAGTCCATATCGCCCAACCCTGAAACTCACTTTAAGTTTCATTTTCCTTGGAAGTTGAAGGCAGGAGAGAGAGAGAGAGAGAGAGAGAGAGAGAGAGAGAGAGAGAGAGAGAGAGTTTTGTGTCTTGCCACACCAACAGTATGAATACAACAGGCTTGCTTTGATTGATTTATCATTGTCATGAAAGCCTAATTGAGCATACAAGAAAGTCTTAAGCGTGATTAAACTTAACCTCATTGCCTATATAGGACTAACTGAAGTGTAGTGACCTGGCAGAGGTTGTGAAATGACAGACAGGTAAATCCAGCCTTTCAGGGGACAGGCCGAGTGTACACACATTGTAACAACACAGACAGGTCTAGCCTCAAGGCACACACACACACGCACACACACACAGATCCACCCAGATTAATGACGGCCTATCAATCAGTGGTCTCAAAGGTTTGTGTCCACAAATGAACTGGGTGAGGTTTTTGACTAGTGTGTGTGTGTGTGTGTGTTTGTGTGTGTGTGTCCTTGTGTGTCACCTGTTCAGGTATATGTGCATGTTGTGTAGCCATGTTGTAGCAACAGCAGTCACTGCCTGACAATAACTTTTTAATACTTTACTTTCAGATACACTCACTTCAATGCACACAAACCATCAGGGAAGAGAAAAATAACACATGTTGTGTATGTATATATGTGGTAAGCAAAATAACACTGGCTTATTTTTTCAAGGGCTGCTCAAAATGATTGGATGCCGTTTTTCCCGTCCTGTTCGTTCCACAGTTGACTAACATTTATTGGTAACGCTTTAGGCTAATTTACAGGCCGTGAAGTACTGGTTAAGTATTAGGTAAGAATGGTGTAACAAAACTGAAGTTGATGTGTAATATTGCCATAATTACAAAATAAGTGTGGGGTATCTGGATGCAGAAGTGTATACGAAAGCCAGGGTTGGATCAACTTTATTTGCACTTTATTTTACACCCCACACATCCAATATTAGAGTGTAGTTACAAGTAGTTTTGGAGTATTTAGGTAATTCCACGGTACTTATTCTTTACATGTGTCTACACAAACTTACTCAGTAATTTATCCCTTGATACTTTTTTGTTATACCATTCTTACCTAATACTTACCCAGTACTTCACGGTCTGTAAATTAAAGCGTTACCCATTTTTTATTTTTGTGCTAGTGCATTTAATTAATTGTTCCAGGAAGTGCTCCAGGAAAACATCATGGACCATACCTTTAAATTGAATAAAAGAAATAGAAATCTTTCATTCTCACTTTCTCACACACACACACACACACACACACACACACACACACACACACACACACACACATACACACGGTTTGGCCTCAAACCAAACAATTGACACCTGCTAATGATGCCAGCTCCACCCAGAAGCACACAAGTCTGTTTGCGTATTTGTGTGAGTATGTGTTTGTGTATGTGTGTGTCTGTGAGTACATGTGTATGTGTGTCTGTATGTGTGAGTACGTGTGTGTGTGTGTGGGAGGCCAGAGGCTTGTGTAAATAGAGGAGTAATGGGAGGTATGCAGAAGGGTGAAGCCCTATTCTTTGTTGTGGCATTCCATACAAGCTTGACTGCACAGGAAGCCCAGTTTAGGAATTTCGAGATGATGATCATGGTTTCTTGAGAATAGATGACGTAAATTGATAGCCTTAGCTGGGAATCACCTTTCTAAAAGAAGTCACCTGGTGATCAAGCCTCCGATAAAATAAGCTGTGATGGAGAAGGTGTCTAAAGAGAGATTGGTGTATATTTATTTCATATTCAAATGATCATTTTCATTTTGAGTTATTTATACTCAATATTTAACAGTGGTAGAAAAAAAAAATCTATTTGGCCAATTTTTTTTGAAGGCTTGTAATTTTTGCCACATGTATTATTTTCAGTTTTTTTTATGTTATCATTATGTAGAGGACAACCTTAGCTTTCCAAAAAGATGTTGGGTTGCTATACAAGATTTGGATTATGAAAACCAGCGAAGAACATAACATTTCCAAAGTTGTCCCACTTTACCCATGTTCACCCTATAGTTGGCTTTTACGCTACCTATAATAGTTGTCATTTACAGCACCTTACCTATAGTTGTTATTTACACCTTTTTGGAGTCGGTCGGACCACCAGACTCCGAACAGTTTTTTTTCGCCAAGCAACAAGGCTTACGAACTCTGAAACACCCTAAGCCTGTCAGTCTTTTCAGTACTTTATACTCTGTCTCTCTCACTCTCTCTCTCTCTCACACACACACACATCTTACGATGAAATACGATGGTTAAGATTGACATTTTGTCAAACGCTTCTGTTCCGAGAGTTTTCGCTTGTTGCTGTAGCGTCTTAACAGCAGCCTATGGCCGCTGGAACAATCCTTCCTAAAATGTATTAAACGTCTATCTTCAAAGGTATGAAACTCGTAGAGTGGTCTTTAGTGTAGTTTTCACTGATATGCTGTCATAAACTAACCTGACTCCGCCAGATGGACTTGCTCCCGCAATTGCCTCTAGGAACCATCCGTTGAAGTAGTTTTGGTTCGTTAGTTTTGTTTTCCTTAGTTTAGTTTTGGCTGATTGGATAAGGCATGCGTCTATCACCACCTATGTTGGTGATAGACGGGCCAAATCAACCAATAAGACCAACGAAGCATATGACGTACTAACATACGTACATGTTCTTTAGACACGCTTCTCGTTGCGCCACACCTCAACCCGCCTCAAAGCCAACGCTGATTGGACGTTTGTTTAGCAAACTGCTCCAAATTCTCTTCAACGGAGAGTAACCAGACTGAGCTGCGAGTGAAGATCTGAAGCTCGCGAGATCAGTTTGGTCCCACGAGGCTGACAAGTTTTATTGAGGGTTGACTGCTGGGAAGTCGAAATAAATGCTAGAACCTGCTAGAAGTCATATTTTGCAGTGATATTTATGTCAGCATATTTGTTAACACTACAGACCATTCTGTGAGTTTCATACCTTTGTAGACAGACGTTTAATGTGTTTTAGGAAGGATTGTTCCAGTGGTCATAGGCTTCTGACGCTACAGCAACAAGCGAAAATTCTCGGAACAGAAGCGTTTGTCAAAATGTCAATCTTAACCATCGTATTTCATCGTAAGATATCCGAAAACAGGGCTTAACATCATGTTGAGTGAACCCGCACTTTAACATACAATTATTTATTTCTTTATTTTACAAGATGTTTTCTCTCTTATACATGTAAAATGAGATGTAATAAAGACTATCTTGGATCTTTTTACGTTACCAATAGTTGGCTTGCTGCATAGTTATCATTTAGACTGCCTCTAGTGTGTGACGTGTCCTTGTCAGTGTGCTTTCTCCACAGAAACAGGGAAAGCTGTCAGAGTTTGAAATGACCTGAATGACCTCATTAACCACAATGCCTCATCACAACAGTGCTGTGCAAATATCCTGTAGCTAGTCAGACTAGTGCCACCTACTGCTACCACCCGGCATCCACTCAACTCACCTCTCAACCTAACCAGCTGAACCTCTATGGTACATTCAAGACACATGAGTGAAATGGTGCAGAAACAATGAAGAAACTCTTATTACACTTTTAATTCCATTCCTATATTTTCCTATACCCCTACTCAACAGTGTTTACTTCATGAAGTACAGAAACAAATCAGATAGTAGGCCTATGTTCCTCCCATGTACGCTGTCTTTATGGTCTTCCTTGTTGAGGGAAGTCTCACCTAATGAAATGACCCAGACCTATGTAGGCCTATGGACCTTTTTTTTTCCGTGGATCTTTCACTTACACTAACAGCAAACAAGGCAAACATGACATAATGCCTGGAGATGAAGCTCTAACACTTGAGGCAGCAAACAAACCCAGACCTTTTCCAATTTCTCTTTCAAATCAGAAACTATATCGCCATCTAGTGGTGATGTCACCATCAAGCAGACATGCTCACAGTAAAGTGCAGCAGTGTGTACGGCATATTGTATCAATGTATAACAACTCACACAAAAATGCAGAGGCTAGGATCCAGACAAGGAGGGTTTGCGCAATTAAAATAAAGTAAACAAAAACCCATTATAAGACTGTGGTTGAAAGTCCTTTGGTCATTTCATTTTGCACTTGCCACTTTTCTTACATCTGGCAAACTCCTTCCTGGTCAAATATTCAGGTCAGGAGGGTCAGGTTTTTCTTTTTTTTCTCATCTTATTTATGGGTACTGAATGTCAGTGAATGTTCTATGTTTGTGTTCTATGTACATGTTTTTACAGTATGTCTCCTGAGCTCACTGAAACAAATCCCTAGCAACTTGCACAAGTTGCATGGCAATAAAGTATTGAATCTTGAAAGTATTGAATCTTGAATCTTGAAAGTTTTATTTCCTCTATTACATAAATGAACGACTTGGCATATGTCCTGGAGTTGTGACGCAACATTTCTCCTAAATGAACAGAGCATGATCAACCTGTTTATAATTTCTCCTAAATGACCAGAACATGACCAACCTGTTTTACCTTTCTCATTTATGCCAGTCTATTTGGGTTTCATTTATGCCAGCAGTGGATTTGGGTGTGTGGGGGGGAGAGAGAGAGAGAGAGAGAGAGAGAGAGAGAGAGAGAGAGAGAGAGGTCAACAAACACAGGAGAAATCTCGCCACAGGACACTTTGGTAAGGATTATCATTTTATCTACATGCTGTTCCGTTTCCTTTCATGTAAATCCACTCAATCAACATCTGTGAAAGTCTGAAATGGTGGTGTAGGAACAGGTGACTTAGTCCCTGGGTTTGTATAGACAACAACAGGAGACCACTGTGTCTCTCATTAGGGTTCAGTCATTAACAATAAAGAGAGCTATTGTGCAATATACCCTTATGGATTCTTACAGTACATGTTTATGTACTTTGGCTCCTTTTTCAACAGCCCATTTGTGCTTAGTGAGGTAGTTTTAGTTGATGTGAGTTTAACCGTCCCATCCCGTTGTTTAATTCGAAGGTTCAAGCAATTCAAGCATAGCCCTGATGCACAAGCCTGTTGACATAGTGAGTGGAATGAAAGAATTTGGATCAACAACCTGTAGACTGAATGCAAATACAAAAGTGAACAAGAAGTTTACGTTGAGTCAATGGAAGACAGAATCTTACTTTCGGTTTTGAATGTAGTATGTTACATTGACTCATTTGCATTCACATTCGGTCTATGTATTTCCAATTACTGTCATTCTATGTAGGGCAGTCAGCTGAACTTTCACCAAACTTTCACTTTAAAGTGCCATACTGTAGTTATATCTAACTAGCTGCTGTCTAATGTGCTGTCTAATGTGCTAATGTCTAATGCTTAAGACTACATCTGCCAGACACTACATGCATTGCACTGATGTCTGTGTAATGCACTCTCTAGGTGCTTAAGACTGCATCTACTCAATACCGCAGGGGTCTTCAACCTTTTTCAGCCCAGGGACCCCTTTTCTGCGAGACAGTCTGCTCGCGGACCGCCATCCCCAAATGTAATAGCTTAGACGTACCACACAGACACACTACACATACTAACAGATGCATCAATCTGCCTTTGAGACAGGGCTTGTGTATCAGGGACCACACACAACTATACCCAATGTATAGTCTGCAATTGCAAATACATTTGTATGTATTTACAATTGCAGACTATACAGACAGGAAAATAAGCCTGTTTTCACACATAATTTACGTATGACTGAAAAGGATCCTTATCACTGTAGGCCAAATCCAAAGGCTAAAAAGATAATGCACGGTGATCCAAAGGGATGAATTTTAATTGTAGTGGGGCAAAGGACTAAGCTAATTGAGTGGGTGGAATATATAACAACAAAATACTTCAGATATAACAATCTGGTGGACCCCCTATAGTACCTCCGTGGACCCCCTAAGGGTCCCGACCCCCCTGTTGAAGACCTCTGCAATACCGCATGCATTGTACTAATATTTGTCTAATGTGCTGTCTAGGTGCTTGAGACATACATCAAGCCAAGGATAATTATGAGGAGGATTCCAGTCCCAGCATGCCTCCCTCTGTTGGCCATAAGTAATACTTGCCAAATCCTTTTTATCAAAATGGCTACACATTTTTGTCATGCCAATTTATGCACCTCTTCAATTTATGTCTCTTTCTCTGTGTGTGTGCATGTGTTTGTTTTTATGTGTGTGTGTGTGTGTGTGTGTGTGTGTGTGTGTGTGTGTGTGTGTATGTGTGTGTGTGTATGTGTGTGTGTGTGTGTGTATGTGTGTGTGTCTGTGTTCATGTGTTTGTGTGTGTGTGTGTCTGTGTCCTATATTAGTGCTCCACACTCTTGGCTCCACAGTAGCCCAAGAGGCTGACCCATGTTACAGCTACACTGTGCTGAACGCTACCTCGAGGTCGACCAGTAACCAGGACCAACTAGCCCTGCGCTGTGACAGCCATCAGACCCTGAACTCCTCCCTGCAGTGGCAGGGCTGGTACCTGCTGGTCCACGAGGACGTGAGCGTTCGGATGCCTGAGACGTGTGTGCCTCAGCAGCGCTGCGGCACCATCGCACCGATCTGGTTGAACGGTACTCATCCCCGCCCGCAGGATGGCGTTGTGACCAGACAGGTGTGTGCAAGCTTCGCAGGTGTCTGCTGCTTTCCTTTTTCACCGGCCCTACCTCCCATACAGGTCAAAGCCTGTCCTGGGAACTACACGGTTTATAAGTTTGTGGACCCTCTGAGTTGCTATGTGGCCTACTGTGCAGGTAGATCTGTTTATTTAAAAAAAAAATCATATTTAATATTTTTTTTGTCTTTATGTAACTTTAAGTGTAATATATAGGCCTTTATTGGCATCTTCAAACCTTTTTTCAGATTTGAACAACAAAGGAGCTCTTCCTACTCTTTCAAGTAGGTGTATGTGTGTGTGAGTGCGTGTGCGTGTATTTGTGTGTGTGTGTGGGTGTGCAATATGCATGCATGCATATTTGTGCATTTCTGTGTCAAGAATAAATTAGATAACTGCTTCATTGTGTTTTAATTCTGAAATAACAATCTAATCTAATCTAATCTTTTCCATGACAGATGATGTCCTTGGTGTACGCCTTAAAGTCTCCTCAACTAAAAGGTTAAATGATACTGAGATCGACCTGCAGGTTCTAAAACCAGTGAGTAAACAAGTATTGTTGTATTGACAATAAATATGTAGCAGCATTCTTACTCAAATACCTCAGAGGTAGAGTGAATGGTATCTCTGACATTACTGTTGTCACACCCAGAACAGGGCCAAGGAAAATGAAACATGAGTGTCTCTGGTGCTGTTAGCGCTAGTCTTTAGCTACCAGTCTGCTATTCGCTTTGTTATTTACCACATTGTCTCATTCATTCCACTACCTATGGTTATGGTAGGCCTAGGGCTGTGGTTGGAAGTGCTTTAGTTACAGCTCCCAGTGTCCTGGTGTTCATGTGGAAGACCAGAACCATATTTCAGCATGCTGGGCCTCATGTAGCACTCATTCATCTGGAAATAGCAGAACAGATCATCAGCATAGACTGCATGTCAATAGTCTACCAGACATTCAATACATAGTTTATTCCGGTGTGATTCACATGTGCCATGTGGACTGAGTTGTCAGTCAGTCATTACTGCAGCTATCTTCTTTAATAACCTCTGGAGTAAAAAAAAACAAAGATATTTGTAATTATAACAAGTTAATAAATGAGTTATATGCATTCATTTGAAAAGGTGGTGCTCTGCAGCACTGTTACAGTGGTTAAAATGTGCCTATTAAATATAAATCATGTTGATTTTAGAATCAGTGGTCAGTAATGAAATATAATGCAAGATTGGCCTTTTTAGAGGTGCCAAATAATAAATGGAAATGGAAACCTTCAATACATCTACATCTTTGTGTTTTTTATTCCCAGTTTGAAGAGCACCTTAGAGCACGAGGCGTTCATGTGGCTGGCATCCGGTTGAGACAGGTTTATGAGACTGGACCCTAAGGGGAGGGGAGGATCATGACAATGCTGAACACACACACACACACACACACACACACACACACACGCACACACACGCACGCACGCACGCACGCACGCACACACACACACACACACACACACACCAGAGAGAATATAACATGGAGACTGCCATACCCCCTATCAGTTTGGACTTTATCTACAGCTGGGGAGAAAAATTATCCACTACTGTACCAATCCTAATCCTCTGGTGTTATATGGTATGTTAGAGAGATTAATCTCCTCTTGCATTGATATCATACTGTAGTATGATCACAGTCACTTAGATTCATCTCTTCTTGCATTGACATCATTGTATGATCACAGTAACATATGTCAGGGAGATGCATTTTTTCTTGCATTTATATTAGTATTATCACAGTAACTTAGATTGATCTCTTCTTGCATTGATATCATACTGTAGTATGATCACAGTAACTTCACACAGCCCTGTAACTAGTGGCCTGAGACCAGGCAGTCAGTGGTGCATATCAGCCTATTGTGGTAAAACATTAGACATTAGAATGATATGGAAAGAGACAAATATATATAAGTGCTTAATGTTTAAGTGTAATATGGGAAAACCAACAAAATATGGATAATAAAATATGGATACTGCAAATGTATGAAAGATATGGAAAATAACTGGTGATGTCTCCAAGCACGAGAAAGAAAGGGTTTTAAGCATGAGAAGTAAAAAGAAATCTACATAATGTTTGAGTTGACCAGCTAACAATGAAGCAGAGTCCAGTAGAGAGCATTTCACCCCCATGAACATTTGAATGCTTATCTTGAGTGTTACTGGACTGTACATGTTTGTGATCAGCTAAAATATCAAATATCTGTTTGCCACAAAAGCATTAAAACAGAAGCAGACTGTGCAGAAACTGTGGAACAGAAAGTTGTACAACTGTGGAAATTGGCAATTCGCATAACTTTTGAACCAGACATGGTATAAAAACAAATGAGACCCCTTTTTGGTTTGATTTGCTGATAAAAACACATCTAAACCACCTTTTGGGAGAAAATCGATAATAATTTATAAAATATTTTACAAATCCGAAAAGGAAACAAGTTTTTCAATATGAATGAAAGAAAATATTGCAAATGCAAGTATTTGTGACTAAATCCATGCTTTCACCTCAGGTGATTACTACACATATGACCATTGCCATTAAGAGCATTCCAGAAGTGTTTTAAGGTCACATTAATCAATGGTTACTAGTCAACACAATCTATTATTGGCACAGCTCTTGAACCAGGCATCATATAGTTAGCCTGACATAGCCCACCCATAATACAAATGTTCATCTGTATCCATGGTCTGGGAACGGTCTTCTGGGGCGTGTTTACATCGGTAGAGAGTCTACCGGCCAATAAGCGAAGCTGATTAGGCGAGCTGTCCAATCGTTTCAAACCAGAAGTGAGTGCCCTCTCCCCTCGCAGTATAATCGCGTCAGGTTAAAGAACCTCCAGACCATGAATACGGATGAACAGTATTATGATCGGGCTATGTCAGGCTATCATATAGTGGGACATTACAACACCTTCAAAACACAGTAAGGGACTAACTAGGAGGCCTATGTGCAAAATCAAAAGCATATATTTTCAAAAAATAATTGAAAATTGCTATTAAATTGGTGAAATTATATCAAGAGTGATGACAGATGACAGTAACTGTTCTGTTTCAATTGAGATTGATGGCTCTATTTTATATTTCAACTCATAACATTTTTAGTTGCAAAGGCTGAAAGAAAGTTCAACTGAAATGATCATCTGATCATCAACTGTAACATGTGCCCAGCTTGGCCCTTACTTTAGGTACATTATGGAGCATTTTAATTAGAGACATATTTTTTCTCAAAGTTCAATGACCCTAGAACACATTTCAACCAGTCTCCAAAAATTAACATTGAAATCCCACGAAAATGCATAGGCTCTCCCACTATAATGGGAGAATATTGTTTTCAGAAGAAACAAGAAACCAAAAACAACATCAAGTCTGGTGACAAGGTGAAGGTGCAGAATCTTTTTCAGACCTTTTACAATTAAAATTGTACCATCATACATTGCTAACTTACAGTAATCTAACAAGCAAGGTTCAGCTATAAGAGTCAAAAAGACTGTACACACGCACACATGTAAAGACACACACAAAAGTTATAACAAGTTATATTCAGTGTGAAATTGTCTATGCCTACCTCCATTTCCGCTGTTCATCACCAGGGGTCCTAGTGAGATGGAGGCGCTGTCATGGAAATCAACAGCGCGCCGATGCCTTTGGTGGTGTCCTGGGTAGCAGTGCTATAAACACAGAGTACAAGAACAGTAGGAGTCCAAGTCAGATTAGATGTCCTTGCTGTATATTTTGCTTCCATTAAAGTGACAGTTCAGAGTCATTCTGACAATATTCTTGCTGTACAAACATGTCAACTAAATGTATTGGCAATTATAACTGAATGGCAAATGTGCAGCTACTGTGCAGCAACAGTTTACTACTACATTTACTAAAGAGTAAATATCAAGATGATTTTTTTCACAGTGCATGACACCACTAAGTGAGATACGCTACATGTGTTGAACTTACAGCTGTGCAGTCGTTGTTTGCTAACAAGCACAGGTGGATGTTGCAGGTAGACCTTGGCGGAGTTTGCATTGAAGGTGAACATCCTGAAGGAGAAACGGCCTGATGTGCTGACCCCGTTCTCCAGCATCTCCACCGTGTTGTCATTGGGGTTGGGACACCTAGACACACAGCAATGGAAAGGATACTGTATATCTGCACACCATTGTAGTTCCCAAAACAAACCTTTAAATTCACTCAAAATGGACCCAAAATGGTCATGTGTAAAAGGGTGAGTGCCTACAAAACCAAACCTGAACTAAAATGGTCAGGTGTAAAAGGATGATGTTCTGCAAGTGATGTAATGATTGTGACTCGAGTGAATGGGTTTCAATGAGGCACTTCCACCAGTTTTCCAGCACCTGGTTTGAGTAAGATGTAGGACCTATGCCCTTTTAAGTCTGTTGCTTACATTTTCTAGATAAATGAATATCTTGAAGATTCACACATAAATATCCTTCAATCACCTAAGGGAGTGCTAAAGAGCCACATACGGCTTAAGAGCCGCAGGTTGCCGACCCCTGGGTTAGTGCATCAAGTTAATACATAAATAACAAAAAAATATAGCCTACCTTTGCTGAACAAAGTAAGGGTGTTTAAATATTAGGCTGAGATAATATGTCTGTGTATCTCCCCCGACTCAGTAGTCGAGTTGTAAAATAAAAAGAAGGGGGATGGTGGATTTTATTGTTTGGGACGACTATTTTGTGTCGATGAGCACCCAATGTTGGGGTCACTTGTACATAGTGCATAGGCCTCATGCGGACACATGCACACAGGCATATGCATTTCCATTGAGTCTCATTTCAGCCTATTTTGTGTTTTATTAATCAGTTGTTATAAATCTATTGTTGGTTTGTTGAGGAGTTTGTGCAGTTTAAACAGGGGCACTGGTTTGGCAGTATTCAAAGAATGCAAAGAAAGAAAGAACAGGGCCAACAGGGGGCGGCATAACACACACACACACACACACACACACACACAAAAAATGCAGCCACTACATAACTTGATGAAAATCACTTTATTTCAATTTGAAAAAAGTACACATAACTGAAGATACAAAATTTTATAACATAGTCAAGCTGAATACAAATTTGTTCTTCACTTTAACTGAAAAATATCACCTGTGGAGGTTGTGCAGCACATCTGCTTGGTCAGAGGACATACTGAAAAACTAAATGTTGGTCAGGATCCCAAAAGATCTGCACATTGATCAACATTTCAATGAAAACAAGTACAACACATGTGAAGACAGTTGTAGTAAAGGTGAAAATAAATGATCATTAATTTTGTATCAATAATTAAACGCACCTCCATTAACCTTGAAATGATCCCAAATAGGCTAATCAAGCCATGGTTTGATAACACTTCACCATAATCCCAAAAAATTGTATTACCCACACTGGTACATACTTGAAGGACACAATTATGACCTTATTCAACTGACAGGTTTCAAAGCACATTTCCCAGCAGCAAAGATGTGGGAATAAAGCATTGCTAGACAAAATCTCACCAAACAAAGCCAAAACAGAATACAGTAAAAAAAAAAACAACAACAACAACAAAAAAACAAATACAGCTGGTGCTTGCTGCCTGACTGCATTTTTGAACTTTTTCTAAATTAACTTTTGTTTATAAACAGCTTCTCTACTTTCGTCAACAGGGTCAGTGGGGACAAGAAAAACTATAAGGGTAGGCTACTCTCTGCAGCCAGTAGAAATCATGATCAGGATGGTGGGAATCTAAGGGTTTATGCACTGACTCTGAAATACAACATTGTAGAACTGTGAGATGCACCATAATCTCCTTTAGGACCCTATTATCTACTTAACAGTTCAGAACTGTGGTTACCCCAAATCTCAGGGTCAGGGAGAAATGCGTTAACAAGGGCCTGGTGGAATGTCAAAATGTTCTAACCACAACCACATCCCTAATAAATCATCACAGCTTAACAAAACGCCTCACTCCAAGTAATGTAAAGTAAACATCATCACTTCCTTGTGGGGGGTGGTGGTGGCGGCGGTGCAAACTGGTAGGGACCCCCCTGACCCATGAAGCCCATCATTGGCTGAGTGGGGGAGAACTGCTGAGCCATGAGAGGCTGAGGGCCTGTGGGAGGTGGTGGAGGGTTCCCCGACCGGCCCGCCATGTTCCCAAACTGGCCTTGGGACTGGGACTGGGACTGATCAGGGCCTCCTCCCCCCCCGGCTGAGCCGCCCCCCCCTGACGGAGCGCTGCTGCCCCTGGAGTTGTACTGGCTACTACCGCTGCCACTGCTGCTGTAGCTGCTGTACTGGCTGCTGCCGCCGCTGTAAGAGTTGGAGCCTGAGCTGTAGCTGTCGCGGCCATCTCTACTGCCACGGTCGCGGTAGGACGAAGAGGACGAGGAACGATCACCCCCATCACGCCGGCCATCGCGGCCAAATCCACCGCTCGAACCACCTCCCCCACGACTCTCCTTGCTTCCGCCGCCAACCGAGCGCATGCGGCGGTCACACTCCTCTTGGTACATCAGGTTAGGGTTGTTGGAGTTGGAGCCACTGCCACGGAAACGAGATCTCCCACCTGGAGAGGTAGCAAGACAAGTGTGCTTAGTGATCGGACTAGTGATCTTACAAGTAGAACTTAGGTGTCGGACTACTGACCTCACAAGTAGGACTTTGGTGTAAGAAGATCCAAGACTACAGCAGTTAATTACATGAACTCTTTATGGTAAAGATCATGCCACTTTATAGCTATCCCTAATAATTTCATATTTCTTTGTTATGCAGGACTTAGGTGTAAGAAGATTCAAGATCACAGTTGTTGATTACATGAGCCCTTAATAATAAGGCTCATGTTTTACCTACAGTATGTTGTATTTATCTATTTTTTCAGACTTTGCTTTACCACAAAATGAAACAGACCCCCATCAGCTCACCTCCTCCACCGCCCCCCCGGCCGGAGTCCACCAGCTGGAGCAGTTTGGGGTTGATGGCCTGCCGGGCCTCCTCCAGCACACGCACAAGCTCCCGAGCCTGCCGCAGATTGCCAGGTGTGAAGAAGGTGTAAGCTGTGCCTTTGTTGGTGCTACGCGCTGTGCGCCCGATACGGTGGATGTAGTCTTCAGACGAATTGGGATAGTCGTAGTTGATGACAAACTTTACATCTTCCACATCTTGGGGTGGGGAAAATGAGGGACAGGGGAGGAAAGGCAGCAGGAAGGTAGTAGGGGTTTTCATTAAGCAGAAAGGGAAGGAAGATAGAGATGAAGTTAGCAGGAGCTACATTCACCATGGACCGATGTGTGTACTTTTAGAAGACTGGGCTTTAACACTTCTGACCTAATAAGTCAGTCATTGAGGTCTAAACAGGTCATCAAGCCTAAACTTTACTTACCGCTTACAAATGGCTAAATGAATAGGTATTTCATATTTCAACTTAGGCCTTACAACAAACAATTACATTAATATGCATAAACACTTCTTTGATTGTTCTCCATTTTATGGTTTACTCATCAATTCATTGTGAACAACTCCTTCAATCCTCAATCCTGACATTATGAGTATGAGAGGAGCATGATATTTCTTACATAGAGAACAATCAAGGCATGGTAGAAATACCCTATCACACTGCTTATTATGGACATGGCAGTTAATTAGACTGCTTTGGGTCAATGCCACGGTTTAGTTTAAGTCCTGTTAAGTCCTTTTAAGTGTCTCTGGTTTAAGTCTTTTTGTTTAGAAAAAGGGTAGGGACAAGAGTTCTAGCAACAACTGTTGATTCGGGGGGTATGCTGACGTGGACCACTACTGTTGCATTACATCTTGTCACCTGAGGGGGGAAAGGGGGCAAACGATTGTGGGGGACAAGACAAGTCTGTTTCTCATTACAACGGACAGCGGGCTCTGAAAGCGCTGCAAGAAAGTCTCCGCATACACTTTTATTTTGAAAAAACAACACAAACACTGCGAAAAGTCAACGCACAGAATGGAATTTCAACAGGGTAGGAGGAGGTGGGGGGGTTGAGGTACTTACCCTGGACAACTGAGGTTCCCTCTGGCCCCCAAGGCCAGTCCTGGGCTGTGTTGGTAGGGCTTGGAGAGGTGTAGAGGTTGCAAATACCCCCATGTTCGCACCCTTCCATTAAAACCCCACTCCACAACCCTGGACTGGAGAGGCAGGGCAAGACAATACTAGCTTCCTTCCTCTCTCTCTCTCTTTTTCCCTCTCTCTCTCTCTCTCTCTCTCTCTCATTTCAAATATGTCATTAATCTGACTGATAGAAATGCGCCATGGTAAAATCTCCTAGCTGCGTTAAGGATTTTAGCCTAATGTCCGACTAGTGTGAGGAGACAGCAGAAAGAGGCCAATGGGGATCCATGTTCCAGACCCCCAACAGGCCCTTCCCGCCAGGCCAGGCAGAGGATCCAGGAGCCCAGGTAACAAGAAACAGACAGTTGGCCATTAGTCCACGGTAAACCCAACCGTGTGATGGACTGCACAGAGCACGAAGGAGCAGAGGACGGGGCCAGCTTTTTTTCTGATGGGGGAAGGTGGGTCGGGAGAGGGGCAGGGCTCAGGGACCATTGGTTAATTTATCAAATGGAGATGAGTCATGGGCTTGCTTCTCTCCATTTCAGCCCCTGACATGGGGATTATCCAGTCATGACACACAGACTCACACACACACACACACACACACACACACACACACACACACACACACACACACACACACACACAAGGCGACATTCAAAACTGAAGAGCAAGGAGGATGATAGTGGGTAAAGGGTGGGTGTGGGTATGTCACGTGAATGACAAGACAGCGCAGGAGGATTAGACAAGAGAGGAAAATTAAGTATTCAGAGAAATGCAAGAGAGCTGAACAGAGAGACCGATGGAAAAAGATGCAGCTAGATCATAAGAAAAGTTGGAAAAGAGAGAGACAGAGGAGAGGGAAAACACACAGAGAGAGACAGTGAGAGAAAGAGAGAGAGAGAGAGAGAGAGAGAGAGAGCACCATAGAAAGTGATGGAACAGTGAGAATGATGGGACTGAAATGCCAGGGAGGCTCAGACACAAATGAGGACAATGGGGAGGGCACTGAGGAGAATGAGTGAGCGGTAAAAAGAGAGAGACAGAGAGAGAGAGAGAGAGAGAGAGAGAGAGAGAGAGAGAGAGGGAGGGCACTAAGGAGAATGAGTGAGCGGTAAAAAAGAGAGAGAGAGAGAGAGAGAGAGAGAGAGAGAGTGAGAGAGAGAGAGAGAGAGAAGAGAGGGCACTAAGGAGAATGAGTGAGCGGTAAAAAAAAAGAGAGAGAGAGAGAGGGGAGGGCACTAAGGAGAATGAGTGAGCGGTAAAAAAAAAAGAGAGAGAGAGAGAGAGAGAGAGAGAGAGAGAGAGAGGGAGGGCACTAAGGAGAATGAGTGAGCGGTAAAAAAGAGAGAGACAGAGAGAGAGAGAGAGAGAGAGAGAGAGGGAGGGGAGGGCACTAAGGAGAATGAGTGAGCGGTAAAATAGAGAGGCTCCTTCAGGCCTTCAGGACTCCTGCCGGCCAGGACCAGACATGACGCCCGCAGAGGGAGAGGCGAGCTCAGCTCAGCTCAGCTCAGCACACAGCCAGAGGCGAGGGATGGGGGGTGTCAGCCAGGCAGGGAGCCGTGCAGTGGGAGGCCGCAGGGGGGCCGACCAGAGGGGGTGAGGGGCCTCCATTGCCACGACCGCTGGCTGCTCAGCTTGCCCGCTCTCTTGCTGTCTTCTCGTAACGCACCACCGCTGACTGAACCTACACGCTACACTTCACTGGGATGATGCAGGAATGGGTAAGGCTAGTATCTCAATGCAAGGGGACCCCTCAAACCTACTAACAATGCCTACCTGCTACAGCACTAAAGTAAGGTACATGCCCAAATAGTGACCAACTGGAATTCTCCCTGGCTATTAAAACCTGAATGTGGATTTGGCCATCTATTTGAGATACTGGCACATGCACACAATGTAATTGCACACAAGGGGCGGGGAGGGAGTAAAGATCTATTTCCTTTGGTCCAATGGTGCGTTACCTTCAAAGCAAGGTGCTGGCAAAGCTGGAGGGAGGTCACCCGCCTCCACGCCCCCTCTCTCTGCCCTCTCAGCTGACCGGCCCACCACACCCCAGCTTTCAAAATTTGGAATCCCAGCAGCGCGTTCCTTTTCTCCCCCCCAAGGGGTCCCAGGCAGTCAGTCCCCTGGACGGGGGGAGAGTTGATAGGAGCGCGTTTGGTTCTGGGCGGAGGTGGGGAGAGGTTTTTTTTTTTTTTGGTCGGTGAGATGGCTGTTTTCAGGAATATCTAAAATCAGGCCGTCCCTCTCCCCTGTTTTTCGCTCCACAATTCTGGCTTCGATTTGTCATGCCTAGGTCCGGCCGCAGGCTCCCATGGGCCTGTGCGCTTCTAGTGCCGGAAGAGAGACTTGGAAACAAAATAAAGAAACAAACAAACAAAAAAATGAACACAGAAACAAAAATAGGTTAAAAATCTACAAAAGGCATCTTTCTCTGTGTCTAATTTTACTTATGTGCCCAAAGTTAGTTAATACATCCCCATCTATGCATCCATCTATACATCTTTGGCCATTTATAGTTAGTTTAATGCTTTCTCTATATTCTTCAGCTTGAACGGAGTTGTAGCAACCTTGCAGTAGTGAGTAACATCAAGAGGTGAAATCTAATCTGACACTAGCCCATTCAATACAATAGACACAAAGCCAAAAACAAGAACATCAAGCAATCATATCTGAACTTCCTCTAAGCAAACGGCTCTATTCCACTCCACACTGAAGCAAAACAAAACAACACAAAACAAAAAATGTGCTATTGTAAACATGCAAGGAAGAAACACATCAATTGAAACCAAGCATGTGTCTGTGTGTGTGTGTGTTTGTGTGTACAAATGTTTTAGTAGCATGTAACATCACAATAGTAGTAGTATCAAAGAAGCAATACTTAAGACGTACCCAAACCACGAGAAGCCACATCAGTCGCAATGAGAATGGGGGCTTTTCCACTGCGGAACTCTAATAAAACCAGATATACAATATTTCAACACAACTACAAAGATGAAACGCTTCTATTTCAAATTAGTAACAGGACCATGTATTAAACAGTTATATTTAGAAAGGTGTTGTTCCATGATCAGTCCTATAGTCTTATGGTCACAGTCCCATTAGCACAATCCACTATATAGTCAGTTCCTACCTGAGAGCACCCAGTCTCTTTCCGGCTGACTCTTGTCCCCATGAATGCACATAGCAGGCCATCTGGGGAGAAGGAATTGAGCATCACATAAGGCTCATGCATGTGTGTGTTATCTAAAAGGAATCTTATAAGAGGAGATCAGCAACGCAGAGCACAAATGATCTAATATCTGACTTACCCATCTCGCCTCATTCGGCGTGTCAAATCATCACAGCGTTTCTTGGTCTCCACAAAGATGATGGTCTTGTTTTCTTTCTCTGCCATAATCTCTTCCATCAGCTGAAGCAATCTGATGGAAAGGACAAAGAAGCAAGGAGACCATTTCACATTCACAGTACATACAATGATATGTTATGTAAACACACACAGTACACAGTACAACAAACAGTATCAAGCTACATGTACGCATCAGATGTCAGCAGCAAACAGATGGTGGCAAAAATGCACTGTACTGTACGTCAAAGACCAAGCGCTGACTTACTTGCTGTCCTTCTCATTGTCCATACAGACATCAACAATCTGCAGGATATTGTGGTTGGCGCTGAGCTCAAGAGCACCAACATTGATCTGCACATAGTCCCGCAGGAAATCCTCTGCCAGCTGACGCACCTCCTTCGGCCAGGTGGCGCTCCACATCAGGGTCTGTCTGTCAGGCTGAGGGCCAACAAGGTGCAACAGATTTTCATTTTTTTTTGTAATAGACAGAATAAGGCCCAGTCCCATTACTCTTCCCTAACATTAGCACTTGTTTTCGAGTTCCCTCCAAAGTTCCCTTCACCGTTAAGACTGAAGGGATACAAGGCCCTAAACCAGGGTAAACTCTTGTTAATAGTCGTGTTTTAACACACCAGTGCGGAATTTACATCGAATTAAGATATCCCAACATTAAACAATATATCTATACATGCTTAATATTTTTGGAGTTCTTATCCAGAGCTGAGAGAATGGGGACACAGCTCATGCATTTGGACACAGATCGGGTATATTTTTGTTTAGTTGATTGAGTTTGCAAAGAATCGTGGGTTATTTCATATTCACTTCAACTTCACTTCGTTCGAAGTCTGCATCAGACCTCCCTCTGTTTGAAGGGGCTATTTGAAGGGCTGAAAGTCACTAGCCCTCGGTCTGGAAAGCATTGGGACACACTACACTTACATGTGAACGCGCGAAACCGAGTGTTAGGGCTAAAATCGAGGGGAAGTGATAGTAATGGGATAGGGCATAATTCTTTCTGTACCTCCCTTATCCATTAATATAACATCACTTCTGACAAAATAAACAATGAACACTGAGCTAAAATGCAATAAAAATTCAATAAAAATGCATTAACTTCATTAGGGACATATACTGTGGATGGAAGTGCCATATTTGCCAAACCTCACATACTCTATTTTCCATCAAGTGAAAAATGGTGGATAGACAGTACTAGATTTGGTTCCACCTTACCCTAATTTGGTCAACAATCTTGCGGATCTGGGGCTCGAAGCCCATGTCCAGCATTCGGTCTGCCTCATCCAGGACCAGGTATGTGCAGCGACGCAGGTTTGTCTTGCCCACCTCCAAGAAGTCAATGAGTCGGCCTGGTGTTGCAATACATATCTCTACTCCTGTGGACAAAAAAAAAGGCTGTTCTGTTTCTTTGTTTTTTAAGCCAGGAACCCATTTTGGTTTGTTGCCACCTGGTTATCAATTCTAGGAGTTTATGTGCCATCACATAAACTCCGACATTACAAAACTTTATACTACTATGTTTCAATTAAACACTGCATTTACATTTCCAGCAAGGCATAAGTTTTAATTCAAGGAAGTTTATAATAAATTGGATAACCTTATCTGTGCTACAGTACATGCATGCATCATCTATGTCCTATGGGCTAAATCAGCTGAGATGCATTGATCACCTCTCTCTAGATCACGAATCTGTGGGCCCTTGGGCGCTCCTCCGTACACACAAGTGCTCTTAATGCGAGAGGATTTGCCGTAGTCATAAGCCACCTGCTGGACCTGCTGGGCCAACTCACGAGTTGGGGCAAGAACCAAGCACTGAAGAGCAACATACGAAGAGAGTTTACACAACAGCTTGACTTCAACAGAAGAAGTGAAGTACATGTAATGAAAGTGTTTTTAATGAAACAACTTTCTGCTGCTTCATTGCACATTTGAGGCAACGTTAGGACTACTGACTGATGGTTGGACTTACAATCGGCCCATCACCGCGTTCCAGATAGGGCTGGTGGTTGATGTGTACAATAGCTGGGAGAAGATACTAAGGAACAAATAAATTATATTATGTATTGTCCTTGAGACTTATTAAAAATACTGAGACTTATTGAAAATATAATTTCACTGTAACGTTTGTCAACGGTATCCCGTACAAATTCTAATTAATAATGCAGTGGGATTCATCAATTTAACGGCATCCCGCACACATGCCAGCGAATCATAGCTGAGGTGGCATGGTGTTGGCACCGCTGATGGACACGGCTTGAACAAACCAGTTCATCTCGCTTGATTAGGGCCTCCCCAACACCTGTGGGTGCACCAAGCACCACGCCCGGTTGTCTACAATTTTAATTTTAAAACTATCAGCGCATATAGTTGTAATGAAATTCATGTTGTAGAAGACAAGTCCCGGTGAGTAGACGTTGGAGAATTTTAGTGCGCATGTTTTAATTTTATAGTTGGATACTGTTGTTTGTACGGGATACCGTTCGATGGGTGGCACCCAGATTTGTCCACAACATGCTGAAATCACGTTACTCCATCTGGATAGGGCTTATAAAATCATAGTTTCACTCACTGCAAGAGTCTTCCCAGAGCCAGTCTGAGCAATGCCCACCATGTCCCGACCACTGAGAGCCAGTGGAAAGCCCTGGGCCTGTATGGGAGTGGGCTCTTTGAAGTTCTGCTGCATAAGGACATCCAGCACATACTCTACAAAGAGATGACACATTTTTTTTCATGATGCAATTTGTTTATGACATTGTGACTCATTGTGATTGTTTTAAGGTGCCTGCAGTGCATGTAACATTAGAATCTACATACGTGGGAACTGAGCTTGTGTAAAGCTAAGGACAGGTTTGGGGCAGCCAGAGCCTCGTACTGTGATTTCTTTCTTCCTGCGGAATTCCTCAAGCTCATACTACAAAACACAGATGCCAATGGAGAGACTGTTACTTGTGAACAATTAACAATCACTGGAACAGCCAGGCTGACCATCAAATTATATAAAATAAAATAAAAAACAGTAGAAGCACAACATTTCAATGCTTAGCAATATACAACTGAAAGTTAATCAAATGCATTTGGATGATAATAACAAAGAAATGCAAGGTAACCTGGCTCATTCGTTGAACTTCAGGATGCTCTGTGTAAAAGTTCTTTTCGAATTTCGGGAGTTCATCCAAATCCCATTTCTTTTTACGAAGACGATCACCTGGATTACCAAATTTCTTTGACCCCGGAGGTGAGCGACCACGACTAGAGCCAAAGCGGGGCCTTCAACAACAGAAATTGATTATCAGAATTAATCAAGTAGCCGTTTGAATAAAGGGGTCCGCTAATACTCTGACCAAAACAAAGTCCTGGTCTTACATTAACTGTAACGTTACATGAGCCTGCCAGATATGTTAAAAACAGGAACTGTTTCTCATGTAGCCATCCCCAAACTAACCAATTTGGTTATTTTGCAATATTAACGTTATCAATACCTGTGTGTCGTTATCATCTGTAACGTTAACGTTACTTACCCTCTGTCACGTCCTCGGTCTCGGTCCCTGTCTCCATACGACGACCCACCTCTCATTTTGCCTTCGGTACTATCTCACTCAAGTTGGACTAATTGCTACAAAACATGGAGAATGTTGAAATAACAGGCCTACGTATTTCTGATTAATACTACTACCGTGGAAATGTTATTTCTACCTTTTAACGTCTGCTAACTCACGTTAGCTTTAGCTAAGTTTTGGTTATAGTCAGTTATTGATCAATGTTTAGACTATTAAACTGAGATACAAAAATGTTTGACATACGCCAAATGATGCTCCTTATGCTTCACTGCGTTTTCAGTGATGTTATTACCATGCAATTAAAACGTTCAAGATTTACTATTCACGTCAAATCTGATGTTTGCAGTGCAACTCACGGCAAGAGGAAAATGGCGTTGTTGTTGTAGTTCTTCTGCATAACCACTAAGCGAGCCATCTGATCTTAAATATCAGCTCACAACCGCCACCTACAGTTTGGAAATGCAACTTTAAAAGTGCATTTCCAGAGCCTGTTTACGGCTTATTAAAATTTCAAACTGCACGTGCAGGCCCATTGGTCCTCTAACTCTGATGCATATACGACTTTTTTTTTTTTTCTTTACAAGAGTTCTTTTCATAAACTTGCTTTGACGTTTTCTAACTCCAAATGAAAGCATTATTTGAATATTTGATTTATTTGATGTGTCTTATGAATTGGGCATTACTGAAAAAATAGCGTGATCCTTCATCCTTGAAGACCCAGCTCTTCCATGAGGACCTCTGCCCTGGTCCCTCTTCTTGTTCTCTAACTCCTAGCTAATCACATTCCTTGTAAGGTATTTTCATTTGTAATCTGTTGTAGCACAATTGGTAAACCTTTCTTCTTATGCTAAATGCATAAATGTAAATGTATGCAAATGTCCATGGGACTCCATTCATGGCTTGCGCGCGACCATGTATGGGCCCAGGTTATTCATGCATGACACACCTGTTATTTTTCTGCTCATAAATAATAAACTATAAAATATGTTATGTTGATGAAACTTAATTATGCCTCGCGACTAAGCTTGTAAGATTTTTTTTTTTTTAATAAAGAATAGGCATAAAAGTATTTATGATATTTTAGAGGGAGCCTACATTGGTTGCTGATTTTGTGCTGTTTAATCCTTTACATCAGGAGATCAATGACAAGGCTACTTTTACCAAATTTCACTCTTCCATGTTATGACCAAAAAAAAAAAAAAAAAATTACTTCACTTCCCTTACCACCTGAGGGAAGCTGACCCCATGACCTAATGCTGTGATAGCTCCTGAACTGCTAGCTTCAAGTCATTGAACAACCCAGATGGCCAATATTTATCTGCAGCCAATTTTAGTTTTCCCAAGGCATAACGACAGACACAATTTAATCGGAGACAATGGGGAAAAATACAAGACAAAACGTCGCGACGAAATCGAGAAAAGTCTGAAAAAGGTTTGTCCTTAACGTTAGCTGGTTGTTAGCCTAGCTAAAGAAGCATGATAGCTGGTAAAAAGGATCAGTAGACTGTACCTTCTTTCAATATAGGATGAAAAATTACTTTCTTCCATCACTGACGCCCTTGAGCGGAATAACAAACTCACCAAGAGAATGGTAACGTACAATAATTCCAATCTTCCAAGTTTCGGTTTGATGTAGGTGAGGATTAGGCTAAGCTATGCTAAGAATGTATCTCCTCTGTAACCTTTTTAGAGAGCGCATGTTTTTGTTTGTTCTTTTTGTCCAAATGATTGCTTGTAACTGCAACATGATGCAGTCGATGCAATTGCACTACACAGTAAAGTACAGTACAGTATTATGTTGAAAACATGTTGACACTTGCTGTCTGTGAAATAATCGATTTTTGCCAGGAATCTATTTGCTTGTCAATAACTGGTCGACTGGAGAGCATTGAGAACAAATTCATGACAATTTATGAGGAATCAGACAGGTTGAAAAGACTGAACCTAACTCTAGCACATCTAGATCCTGCCATCACCCACTACCAGGCCATCAAGACTACTAAACTGATCATTGGTCAAGGGTAATAAAAAGGCAACATGAGTAAATGTTTGGATGTTTTTTTTATATATATATAACTTTATAACTAAGCAAAGTATTCTAAAGTTATGCTTGTCTGTTGTCTGGTAGCCCTACAGGACGACTTAAAGAATATCTGGACTGTTTAGACTGCATCAAGAGAGCCACAGATTATTTTCAGGAGGTTATTCCTGAGGGTCCTGAGCTTAAAGCACTGGTAGGGAAAAATAACTTTGGGTCATCTGAGCTATTCTCCCAGCATACAATGATTATGGCAAATTACTTTTCTTTAGAATGAGACAGAATAAATCCTGTGGTCTGGTACATGGATTGGCAGTGTAATTCACAACATGATGCACAAATTACATTTAGTTAAACATAAAACTCTGTGCTATTGATCACTGTTTCCTGCTGTAGCCAATCATATGTTGACATTGTGGTTTCTGTGACTTGACTTGTTTCACAGAGGGTGAGCCAGGATTTAGCCAGGGACCATTTGCAGTCTGAATTCAAGAGATTGTTGTTGAAGTGCAGTAACCCTGCCTCTCCAGTTGCTATCCTGATCCTGATTGACAAGGAAGAGGATTTGGGCCCTCAGAAGGAGAATGTGGGCATTCCTGACCCTGTGCTTCAGGACATGGCTTCCATCTCCACCTGGTTTTTGAACAACCACTTCTGCTTAGGTAATTGGCGACTCAGTGCTCAACTACTGTAGATTTCATTGCATAAGAGTAATATAATAGTGCTGTCAAGTTAACATTATTACTTAGCCCTTTCCTCTTTTTATCTGTGTTTGTTCTTTTTGATATTCGCCGAGCACCCATAAAAGCCATAAAAAAGAAAAAAAAAAAAACGTTTGGGTGGTTGTGATAGGATCTGTCATACTAGTCATACTATGTGTTTGTACGATGTCAATAATGAAAAAGTAAACAACAGAATGTGTATTTATTTATTGTAAATTACTATTTGTTAATATTAGTCTTTATTATTGTGATCTGCTTATGGAATCCTACATCCCTCTCTGACTCTTCGGTCATCATTGGCTTACTATCCTCCGGTTACCAGATGCAACTCAATCCTCTTTGGATCCACATTATGGGCTCTTTTGCTTTGGGAAAACCTGTATGTTCTATATTCTTCTATTTCATTTGTGAACAATTATTTCCCTCCAAAAACCCTGTATGTAATATTTCTAGATTACCTGCTAGAAGAGGAGGAGGAGGAAAGTGTGAAGAAACTGAAAACTCAGTCACTAGATCGAGACATCTGTGGCGGAAGCCCCAAGAAGAAGAGGATTGCATCATGGTTGAGCAACAAGCTGAAGACCTGCTCACTGGACTGGTCCCCAACCGGCCCTGTACCTCACAGCGGGAAACAATGTCAGTGCCAACCAGTGATGTTAATGACATACAGTATTCTGTTTCTATTTCTGTTTCTAAAGCCAGTGACCTTGCTTAATGTTGCATACTTTGTCTGCAAGAAAATGAAAATAGTTTGGAAGTGATATGACATGTTACTTCAGGGCTGTTGATCTCGCAATTGTCTTGCAACTTGAATCGGGTCATTCAAGTCATGAAGACTACTTCATTGAAAGTTCTCCTACACTACCAGGCCAAAATCTCTATTTCACCACTCTTTTTTTTTGTCCTTCAGCTCAACCCCATGACCTCCCAGAGATCACTGAAGAGAAGTTTCCTCTGACTATGGCAAGCAGTCCGAGTAGACTGAAGACACGCTCTCTAGATCGCTTAGAGTCGCCCAACACTTTTAAGGCCCCTTTTCCTGGAAGCCCCTTTACGAGGAAGACGGCATCATGGAAGAAAGGCAAGATGAAGACTCGCTCACTGGAGCGACACCCAAATTTTGTCCCGGTGCCTGCCCAAAGTGTCAGTAAGTATAACAGAAACAGAATAAATCAAAATGTTTTGGGGACGCCGTGGCTCAGTGGGCTAGTGTGTCGTACCGTAAATCCAGGGATCCAGATTCGAGTCCAACCAGAGGTCATTTCCTGATCCTTACCCATCTCTCTTTCCCACTCATGTCATTTTATTTCATAAATATATTTGTCTAGGTAACTCCCTGGAGGATATTGAGGAGGATTCTCTCTCTGCCCCTCAATGGGAAAGTGTGAAGAACCTGAAAACTCAGTCACTAGATCGAGATGTCTGTGGCGGAAGCCCCAAGAAGAAGAGGATAGCATCATGGTTGAGCAACAAGCTGAAGACCTGCTCTCTGGACCGACCCCCAACCATGGAACCTCTACCTCACCGCAGTGAAGAATGTTAGTGCCAGTCAGTCAAGTTGCTTGTAGCTAGTGAGGACGGTGAACTCTGTGTGATTGTTTTCATTTAATTTCTAATTAATTGCTGTCAATGAGCTTTAATTCCTAAGTAAAATCTTGGTTCTACCCCTCTGTGTCTGTGCCCCTCAGCTGAACTTCATGAGCTCCCAGACATCACTGAAGAGGAGTTTCCCCTGACTGTGGTGGGGAGTCAGAGTAGCCTGAAGACTTGCTCACTGGACAGATCCTCAACCATGGAGCCTTCACTTTACAGTTGTAAAGAAGGTCTGTGCCAGTCAGTGACATTTATGATAAATGTCTGTTTATAAAGTCAGTGATCTATCTTGCATAACTTTCTCTACAAGAAAATGAAAATATACAGCAGTTCAACTAAAATAGTTTGCTATTTAAAATTATTTACTATTTATTCAATTCAATTCAATGTTATTTGTAGAGCGCTCAAATACAGTGCATTGTCTTGCGGTGCTTTACAGACAGTACGGGAAGCATCCATGAGAAACAGGGGCAAGGAAAAACTCCCTTCGCTTTATAAATAATTTGTTTTGTAGGAAGAAACCTTGGGCAGATCCACGCCTCATGGACTCAGCCTACCTGCCTGGGGCCTAATAAAGTATCCGTAAAGTCTGATGCATAGATTGACCATGGTTTACACAGAACAGCATGATTACTGAATGTAGTCAGAGATAATAATACACATAGTTTGTGTGACAGTCAGAGCCAAGGGATGGAGTCAGTAATTGGAGTGGAATTAGAGTTCATTGGGTGTTGATCCCCATTTAGGTAGTGGTCATCAAGGGGCCATCATGCCAGTTCCAACACCGGCCTCATTATTTATGATACTGTGGCCCTGGGCATTTCTTCTATCGGAAAATTTGAGACATTCTAAGAAAATTACATCAAGAAAGACTGTGGTGATGGTAGGCTCAGAGAAACATTGCTTACCCTGACATATTATTTTATAAATATCCCTTCTTTTTAGAGGATATCGAGGACGATTTTCTCTCTGCCTCTGAATGGGAAAGTGTGAAGAAACTGAAAACTCAGTCACTAGATCGAGATGCCTGTGGCGGAAGCCCCAAGAAGAAGAGGATAGCATCATGGTTGAGCAACAAGCTGAAGACCTGCTCTCTGAATCGACCCCCAACCATGGAACCTCTACCTCACCGCAGTGAAGAATGTCAGTGCCAGTCAGTCCATTGAGAGAGAGAGTATTCAGTGTAGCAGATACAGTATATGAACACAAGAATATGAAGCTATCCTTATGAACTTTATGAGCACACCACTTCAGTGAAAGTTCTCTTACACTACCAGACCATTTCCCAAAATCTTTACTCCACCCTTCTGTGTTTGTGCCCTTCAGCTGAACTTCATGAGCTCCCAGACATCACTGAAGAGGAGTTTCCCCTGGCTATGGTGGGCAGTCAGAGTAGCCTGAAGACCTGCTCACTGGACCCATCCTCAACCATGGAGCCTTCACCTTACAGCGGGCAAGAGGGTCCGTGCCAAGACAACAGTGAGGCCCTAGGCATTTCTCCTACGTTTTGCCTAATTACATTATTACATCAATAAAGGCTGTAGTAGTGGCAGACAAAACAATAAATAAAAAAAATAGATTGCCCATCATTTTATTTCATAAATATTTTTGTCTAGGTAACTCTCTAGATGATATTGAGAAGGCAGTCAGTGACGTTTATGATAAATGTCTGTTTCTAAAGCCAGTGATCTTGCATAACTTGAAAATGAAAATATACAGCAGTTCAAATAAAATAGTTTACTATTTAAAATAGTTTACTATTTATGATACTGTGGCCCTGGGCATTTCTCCTATAGGAAAATTTGAGACATTCTGACTAATAAGAAAATTACATCAACAAAGACTGTGGTGGTGGTAGGCTCAGAGAAACATTGCTTACCCTGACATATTATTTTATAAATATTCCTTCCAGGTAGCTTTTTAGAGGATATTGAGGAGGATTTTCTCTCTGCCTCTGAATGGGAAAGTGTGAAGAAACTGAAAACTCAGTCACTAGATCGAGATGCCTGTGGCGGAAGCCCCAAGAAGAAGAGGATAGCATCATGGTTGAGCAACAAGCTGAAGACCTGCTCTCTGAATCGACCCCCAACCATGGAACCTCTACCTCACCGCAGTGAAGAATGTCAGTGCCAGTCAGTCCATTGAGAGAGAGAGTATTCAGTGTAGCAGATACAGTATAGTGTAAGGTACATAGTGCAGATACATTCTTGTGTATAAACACAAGAATATGAAGCTATCCTTATGAACTTTATGAGCACACCACTTCATTGAAAGTTCTCCTCTTACACTACCAGGCCAGAGCACACCACTTCAGTGAAAGTTCTCTTACACTACCAGGCCAGAGCACACCACTTCAGTGAAAGTTCTCTTACACTACCAGACCATTTCCCAAAATCTTTACTCCACCCTTCTGTGTTTGTGCCCTTCAGCTGAACTTCATGAGCTCCCAGACATCACTGAAGAGGAGTTTCCCTTGGCTATGGTGGGCAGTCAGAGTAGCCTGAAGACCTGCTCACTGGACCCATCCTCAACCATGGAGCCTCTACCTCACAGCGGGCAAGAGGGTCCGTGCCAATCAGTGACGTTTATGATGTGTTATAAATATCTGTTTCTAAAGCCAGTGATCTTAGTGAAGCTTAACTTTCTCTACAAGAAAATGAAAATATACAGCAGTTCAAATAAAATAGTTTAGTATTTATAATAGTTTACTATTTATGATACTGTGGCCCTGGGCATTTCTATTCTGTTTGGACGAAAGCTTATTTAGTCCACTTGTGTTTGTTCTCGAAAGCTTTACTCGCTTGTTCTTCGTTGTTAGCCGTGGTAGACTACTGGAAGTCCATGTCCAAAATGGCGCTTACCTTTGCGCTGACGTCACGTGGGATGGGTCAATAGGAAAATTTGAGACATTCTGAGTAATAAGAAAATTACATCAACAAAGGCTGTGGTGGTAGTAGTAGAAACATTGCTTACCCTATGTTGTTTAATAAATATCCTTTCCAGGTAACTTTGAGGAGGACTTTGAGGAGGATTTTCTCTCTGCCCATGAATGGCAAAGTGTGGATAACCTGAAAACTCAGTCACTAGATCGAGATGCCTGTGGCGGAAGCCCCAAGAAGAAGAGGATAGCATCATGGTTGAGCAACAAGCTGAAGACCTGCTCTCTGAATCGACCCCCAACCATGGAACCTCTACCTCACCGCAGTGAAGAATGTCAGTGCCAGTCAGTCCATTAAGACAAGAGAGTATTCAGTGTAGCAGATATATGACGTGTATATGATGTATTATAAATGCCTTTGTTTATAAAGACAGTTGTCTTGTGAATATGGCCAAATAGCATATCAACATAAGAATATGAAACCACACTTACCGCAGTTATGCTAAAGAATTTGTTTGATGTGATTAATTTCGACTGTTGAACTTACTGTACATGTAAAAAAAAAACAACGTGACCAGAATCAGGTGATTCAAGAGGTCCTTTAGTCAGTTTATGAGCACACCACTTCATTGAAAGTTCTCTTACACTACCAGGCCAGAGCACACCACTTCATTGAAAGTTCTCTTACACTACCAGACCATTTTCCAAAATCTTTACTCCACCCTTCTGTGTTTGTGCCCTTCAGCTGAACTTCATGACCTCCCAGACATCACTGAAGAGAAGTTTCCCCTGACTGTGGTGGGCAGCCAGTGTAGCCTGAAGACCTGCTCACTGGATCCGTCCCCAACCATGGAGCCTCTACCTCACAGCGGGCAAGAGGGTCTGTGTCAATCAGTTATTATCTCCGCTAAGGAGGTTATGTTTCCGGTTGTGTTGGTTTGTCTGTCTGTCTGTTTGTCTGTATGTCTGTCTGTCAGCAGGATAACTCGAAGAGCACTGCACGGATTTGGATGAAATTTCGGACAATGTGTATATTGGGACCAGCAAGAACTGATTTGATTTTGGTGGCGATCGGTGATCCAGAACATGATCTGGAATTTATATTGTGTCTGTGACCACATTGCCTTGGCGGAGGTCTGCGCTCTCTGAGCGCTTTTCTAGTGTTAATGATGTATTATGTCTGTTTCTATCGATCTATCTATCTATCTATCTATCTATCTATCTATCTATCTATCTATCTATCTATCTATTTATCAATCATTCATCTTGCTTAATGATGCATACGTTCTCTACAAGAAAATACAGTATATTAAGCAAAATGGCTCAGAAGTAATATCACACTGTGTCAGTGAGCTGTTGAACTTGTAATCCTCTAGCAACTTGAATCAGGCCATTCAAGTTTCAAAGTTATGAAGTTCTTCTCTTACACTACCAGACCCCATCTGGCGGGCAGTCTTGAGTAGCCTGAAGAACGGCCTAATGGAGCCTCTATCTCACAAAGAGAAAGAATGTCAGTGCCAGTCAGTGATGATGTGATGATGTGTTATGTATGTTTCTAAAGCCAGTGATCTTCCTTAAAGGAATGGTTCACCTCTTAATGAAAATTAATTATTCACCCCCTTACCTGGAGTTACATAATGTGGGTAAGAGCATTTTGGTCTCAGTGCATGCGTTGTCCTAGTCTGGCAACCCCAATTTTAGCTTTAGCTTAGCATAGGCGCTGGAAAGTAAAGTTGCCAAAGAGTTGCTATCTGGCAACATTACATTCCAGCGCCTATGCTAAGCTAAAATTGGTAAAATTGGGGATGCCATACTAGGAAAACGCAAGGACTGAGGCCAAAATGCTTTTACCCACATATGTAACTCCAGGTAAGAAGGTGAATAACCAATTTTCATAAAGAGGTGAACTATTCCTTTAATGATGCATATGTTCTCTACATGAAAATAATTACAGTAGATTAGCCAAAATAGTTTAGAAGTAATATGACATCTTGCCCGTGAGCTGTTGAACTTGTAATCCTCTTGCAACTTGAATCAGGCCATTCAATTTTCCAAGTCATGAGGAGTATTACTACTACTACTAGGCTTTTTTCCAAAACCTTCCTCCACCCATCTGTGTTTGTGTCCTTCAGTTGAACCCCATGACCTCCCAGATATCACTAAAGAGGAGTTTCCCCTGACTATAGCGAGCAGTCCGTGTAGACTGAAAACACGCTCTCTGGATCGCTTAGAGTCGCCCAACACTTTTAAGGCACCTTTCCCTGGAAGCCCCTTTACGAGGAAGACGGCATCATGGAAGAAAGGCAAGATGAAGACCCGCTCCCTGGGGCGACACCCAAATTTTGTGCCGATGCCTTCCCAAAGTGTCAGTGAGTATGTTTTCTCTGTCTCTCTCTCTCTCTCTCTCTCTCTCCCTATTTAGTAGTATCCAAGAGAAACACTGTGTCTATGCACCAGGGCTGGGCGATATGGCAAAAAAGTTATCACAATTTATTTTCCCATATTGAACAATGTAGGATATCGTGTAGCCTACCGACTTCCAATTGCGGAAGGCTCCCATAATTTTCCATAGTCTTAAGATGCTTTTGTCCTTATAGATATCCGAAATCCGAAAGCAACTTTCTCTGGTTGCGTCAGGTTCACTTGCAGCAGTGCAGAGAATGTGGACTGTAATTGGCAATTGTCGTGCACCTTTCCAACAGCATGTAATGCATGTGATTGATTAGACAGGGCAAAATCAGCAACTTTGCGATAAAGGTTACTGCAACTTTTGCACATCATTCTGTAGTGCTTTTTTGTCTAAAGTCCATTTCTGCTTGGGACATTTTTGCATCACGGATAATTAATGAGATAATTAGGGTATTTTGCTATATTTTGGGTAAATTCGAGAAGCCTTGTCGCCAGGGTCTAATTTTTTTTCCATGGGAACTTTGTGACTGCTAAACTTGACCAATTCTATCACCCTTCCTCCCCTGTTTCACCGTCACTCGCGCTGCTTGCTCACTTGGAAATTAATTTTGAGTGAACGAAATCGAAATCTGAAAGCAACTTTCTCTGGTTGTGTCAGGTTCGCTTGCAGCAGTGCAAAGAATGTGGACTGTGATTGGCAGTTGTCGTGCACCTTTCCAACAGCATGTAATGCATGTGACCGAGTAAATTAGACAGGGCGAAATTAGCAACTTCGTGATAAAGGTCACTACCAAACATTTTTCACATGATTCTGTTGTGCTCTTTTGCATAGAATCCATTCACACAGGAACATATTTTTGCAATGGGCAGTGTTGGGCAAGCTACTCAATAAATGTAACAAGCTAAGCTACCAGTTACTCCACATGATATGAAGTTTCACTACACCAAAGCTACCGGAAGACAAAATGTAGCAAGCTAAGCTATGAAAAAATGTCAGAAGTAGCTTAACTATTGTAAAGCTACTTTTTTAATACACAAAAAGGCCAATAAATAAGTCCAAAAAAGGAGGAAAGAGCAGAGGCACCCTGAGATTTGATGAAGGCCATTATGAACAGAATTGCCATGTCATGCTTTTTTATATTTTTCTCAAATCTCAGATTGCCTCTGCTCTTTCCTCCTTTTTTGGACTTACACTTCACCACGTACAGATGAGCACCTGAGTAACATTGTTTGCACAGCCTCCGGAGCACTCTAAGCTCTTTTGTGTCTTCTCAGGCCTACGAATAAATTCTGTGATCCAACCAATTGTACAAGTATTAGTGATCAAACTATCAGGCATACAATAGTAACTAACTAATTATATCAAAATGTAGCCTACTTTTATATGGGTAAGATATTTTTAAAATTAAACTTCATCAAATTGACACATGATAGACACAATTGATTTTCATTATGGACACTTTTTTGAATTATGGCACCTGTCAGCTAATAAATGCATCACAGTACTGTAAGAACTGATCCTCGGTGCATGGTCTAGATGAAAGATTTGCTGTTGTGAACTGATGCCCTGAAAATGTAGCTTGTGGGAAAGCTACCACACTACATGGCCAAAAAAGTAGCCAAACTACTGAAAAGCTATCAGATTCAGAAAATAGCTACACTACAGCCAAGCTACTCAGAAATGTAGTTAAACTAGTAGCTTCACTATTTGTAGCTAGCTACTGCCCATCACTGGCAATGGGTTGCTGCACAGATGAAGAAGCCACTCACAGGAAGAATTTGAGACGTTTTGCCTTATTACATTAATTCACCAATAAAGGTTTTAGAGGTGGCAGGCTCAAAGGAAACATTGATTTCTCTGATATTTTATTTTGTACATATTTTATCTAGGTAACTTTCTAGAGGACATTGAGGAGGATTCTCTCTCTGCTTTTGAACGGAAAACTGTGGAAAAACTGAAAACTCAGTCACTAGATCGAGACGTCTGTGGCGGAAGCCCCAAGAAGAAGAGGATAGCATCATGGTTGAGCAACAAGCTGAAGACCCGCTCTCTGAATCGACCCCCAACCATGGAACCTCTACCTCACTGCAGTGAAGAATGTTAGTGCCAATCAGTCCAGGACAAGAGAGTATTCAGTGTAGCAGATAAATGACAAGTATATGATGTTTTATAAATGCCTGTTTTTGTCTTGGGCAGTTATTTTGTGAATATCAAGAGTATTTTATCAGCACCAGAATATGAGACTAGACTTACCGCAGTTATGCTAAAATATTTGTTTGAATTGGTTAGTTTCGACCGTTGGTCTTAAAAAAAAATGTGACTACAATTCAGATTATGGAGAACTTACTACTTCATGGAAAATTCTCCAATCACACTCAACACTACCAGACCACTTCCCAAAATCTTTACCCCACCCTTCCCTGTTTGTGCCCTTCAGCTGAACCCCATGATCTCCCAGACATCACTGAAGAGAAGGTTCCCCTGACTATAGCGAGCAGTCCGAGTAGACTGAAGACCCGCTCTCTGGATCGCTTAGAGTCGCCCAACACTTTTAAGGCCCCTTTTCCTGGAAGCCCCTTTACGAGGAAGACGGCGTCATGGAAGAAAGGCAAGATGAAGACCTGCTCACTGGGGCGACACCCAGACTTTTTACCCGTGCAAAGATTCAGTGAGTTTGACAATCTCTCTCTCTCTCTCTCTCTCTCTCTCTCTCTCTCTCTCTCTCTCTCTCTCTCTCTCTCTCTCTCTATCTATCTATCTATCTATCTTTCCATTCATGCCATGAGAACAGATAATGTTGTTATTACTGTGATTCTGTAACTAATGCAGTGTCTTGTCTAGGATATACAGCATAATAAAATGATAAGCTTCAGGAAAGGAAGCCATGCATGGTTTACCCAATAATGTATTTCTTGCCCTTAATCTACAGATATATTTGCCGTGTACTCTGAGGCACGGTCCTGTCGCTTGCACAAGTCTCTGAAGAATTTTAGAGATTATTTGTGCAAAAGAAGCGCTTCTTCCACCAGCCTGAACTCGTTGTCTTCTGCCTCCTCCTCTTCCTCTTCCTCACTCCGTTCTTTCAAAGACACTCTCATGAGGTCCCCTAAGACACAAGGTCAGAATAATCGCCTGCATGTCAGTACATACATGCAGTACAAGCAGTGCATGCAGCGAAAATCATATTAGGAAATGCTATGGATGCATACACTGTATCTGTCTGTATGTGATGAAGTGCTATATCATGGTGAAACTCAAGGTGCTTGAGTACCGTCACTACGGTTGAGCATGACTGCTCTGACTGCAATACCAATGAGCTTTTATTCTTTGGCGTTGTGGTGAAGTTGCATGTTTAGTGCTGGGTTTTAAACCGAGTGGGGTCACTGGTCTCTCCCTTTGCAACAGGTGACACAAGGTGTCTTTTCTTATTGTCTATTTAAAGGAATAGTTGCGTTGTCCTAGTCAGGCAACCTTTAGCTTAGCATATGAGCTGTAAAGTAAAGTTGCCAAAGAGTTGCTATCTGGCAACATTACATTCCAGGGCCTATGCAAAGCGAAAGATAAAAAATGGGGAAAATTGGGGATGCCATACTATGACAACGCAAGCACTGAGACCAAAATGCTTTTACTCCAGGTAAGGGGGTGAATAACCAATTTTCATAAAGAGGTGAACTGTTCCTTTAACAGGGAAGGTGGATTGGTGTGTCATTGATTGCTACAGTCAGTGCCTCAAAGCGTTCAGTCTTCTGGCAGGAGTGGAGTTCTCTGCTCTAGTCCAAGTCTTTCCTCAGTTCTACTGGAAGATGACCTTTGACCCCTTGGTGCAGGTACAGTAAAAGCAGAGAGAGTAGGGTCAGTATTCCATGGTCTTTGGTAAAGCATTCACAAGGTGGTTAAACGGAAGGGACTGTTGACTAAACCAAGGATCTTTCATATTGACCACTTCAACCCTCTCTGATTAATCTGTTGAGGAAGTGTTTACCAATATAGAATACCATTATCTCTTAACCGTTAATCAAGGTTTTAACATCTTTTTTTTTTTTTCGAAATATGTTTTGTTATGAGGTTAGTTGAAGGAGTGGGCTGTACGTGGCAATTTAATGTTTTCTTAATTATTGGAAACTGTTGCTTGAAGTACAGTGATGTCACTTTCATGACATACCTTATCTGATTGGGCCACAAACATTAAGTCACATCTATATATATCTATCTATATATATTAGTGCTGGAAAAATTAACTGATTAATCACGTGATTAATCCAAAAAAAATTAACTCAGATTAATCTTGATGGATATGGTTCCACTTTCATGGCATGTATTATGTTCAATTTCAGATAGAAAATGGCTCTGCTACCAAGTCAAACTATACAAAGATTATGGCCTTGCTCCTGACTGTCCAACAGCATGTTTGGGGATAGGGGGTAGGGGACAGGTGTGAATTGCCCCATTTGAGACGAACAAAGCCAACTATTTAGTACCCGGGCCTTTACAGGGCAAAATAAGGATCCAACATACCCTAGCATCCAAATTCTTACTGGAGTAAATGAGTTGCGATTAAAAGTGATTAATCACGATTAATCATTGAAAAATGTTGTGATTAATCAGATTAATTTTTTTAATCGTCTGACAGCACTAATATATATATATCGATATATTCCTTCAGGCTTCTACTTTGCAGGGCTGTTCAGGCGCCATGCCTGATTTCAGGTGTAGCCTACAGTAGTTCCCAGATATGTAAAGAGGATTCAACTAAAATTTCAATGTTTCCTGCTTGTTGTGCACTTATATAAATTGTCTGGAACTCATAGGAATTGATAAATAGCATGTTCCAAGTTAAAAGTACATCCTTGCATGCTCATCACTGCCTCCTAGTCGAATATATTGAATTTACCCTTGACCAAGTAGAATTTTAGTCTAAAAGTCTAAAAGCGTGTTGCAAATATAAAACCCTGCCATCTGTGCACACTTCCCTGATATGGAAAAAAGTTCAGGCTCAGGATTTTTTTTCACTATCAGCCCTAACTCTGTATCTAGAACACCTATCTGTCTGTCCATCTTTCATTTTGTTCCTTTGTCTCCCTCGTGACAGCAAGCTTTGGATTTCCTGATTGAGGAAGGAAACAACATTGTTTCTGCAGCGCATCATGCTGTGAAGTTCTTCCATGATTATGGTGCCCTGCTGATGGTAGTCCATGTCCTTGATGCCATCAAGGACACAAAGCCAAGCATGGACAAAGTGCTGGAGGTAAGTAGTCCATGTGTAGTGCAGTCCCTAACAGTTTATGCTGTTCATTACCTCCGCCAAGGAGGTTATGTTTTCGGTCGCGTTGGTTTGTCTGTTTGTCCGTTTGTCTGTTAGTCTGTTTGTTTGTCAGCAGGATAACTCGAAAAGTACTGCACGGATTTGGATGAAATTTTCGGACAATGTGTATATTGGGACAAGCAAGAACTGATTCGTTGCCTTGGCGGAGGTCTGCGCTCTCTGAGCACTTTTCTAGTTTCATTTGAGATCATGTCTCTGTTTCTCTTTGTGTGTGTTTTAGCACACAACCCACGGAACCCAGAACAAATTGTCCAATCTCATCAAGTCCATGGGAAACTTTGTTGGCAAAGCCATGGATACGTATTCAAAGAGCATTTTGGTATGTTTGTTTTTCTCCCGTTTGGCCCTATTTGGAGTACTGCTGAAAGTTCTTACACTTTGCATTTTGTATTGCTTTGAAAAATATGTGGTGTAATTGATTGAAATACTCTACTGTTCTCAACAGGAAGAATGGTACAAGAAAAGAGAGATGCCAGAAGATGGAACTGTCCATGAGCTGTCCAGCTATGTGAGTGAAATATAGATAATACTTCTTAATCTCTTTTAGATCCCACAAGGGAATTTTGACCTCTGCATTTAACCCCAGTCATGACACACACTAACACACACTAGCACTTTGGCAGCGGTGATGCCTTACTCAAAGGGTTGCCTTGCTTACTTTCAACTTCTTTCATATCAAATAATTATTTTTAATGTTAGCCTAGCACATACCATTAGCCTCATGCACAAGCCCCTGCAGTTTTGAGGATGTACATGTACATGGGTTTGAGTCTACCCACTGCTCCTAGGTTGTTCTTCTTCTGAGCCGGCTGGTGCAGTTACGGTCAACTGCAGACATTTTCGCTTCCAGGGGTATGTTCACTATATAACTACCTCAATCATTCACATGGTCAAGCTATCCGGAGCTATCTACATTTGTTACCTGTGGAATACTTACTTAAAACTCATGTGCAGTTTATTTCTAAAAATATGTGCCAGTTGAATGTTTATTGTTGTTGTTGCATTTTGCAGAGACAGGCAATGGAAATCGGGACTGTGAGACCCCCGGTGATGATGTCACATGTCTGAGACCATTCATTTGTATGTGAATTAAGGTCCTTGCAGTGTCTCACATTTAACCTCTGTCAACTGTCGACTTCAAACAGGACTTTCAAAAACATTTTTTTTCTCTTTCTGTCTGGAATTGCTAGTTGAGATGCTTGAGAAACACTTCCAGAGTTTGGAAAAAATGGCCTCCACATACAAGGACCCTTATCTGAAGGCCGTCTTCTTGTTCAACAACTACAACTACCTCCACAAGTCGATGTCAAGGTAGTAGAAATATGTTTGTGTATAATTTATGATTTGTAAACATCAAAAAGTTGAGAAAACATCATCTTTTCAGGCAGAAGCAGAATTGTCATCCAATCAGATCAAACACACTATCCGTCATCTGTCGACGGATATACACAGTGTGAAACATGCGTGAGTGTGTACTGGCAGCAGTGCATGTCAGTACTCTATATCAGTGGCCTGTGTGTCCTCTGTCTCCAGGGGCAACAGTGCATGTCAGTACTGTATATCAGTGGCCTGTGTGTCCTCTGTCTCCAGGGGCAACAGTGCATGTCAGTACTGTATATCAGTGGCCTGTGTGTCCTCTGTCTCCAGGGCAACAGTGCATGTCAGTACTGTATATCAGTGGCCTGTGTGTCCTCTGTCTCCAGGGGCAGCAGTGCATGTCAGTACTGTATATCAGTAGCCTGACATAGCCCGCCCATAATACTGCTGTTCATCCGTATTCATGGTCTGGAGGCTCTTTAACCTGACGCGATTATTCTGTGGGGGGGGGGCATTCACTTCTGGTTTGAAACGATTGGACTACTCGTCTAATCAGCTTCGCTTATTGGTCGGTTGTCTCTCTACCGATGTATACACGCCCATGAAGACCGTCCCCAGACCATGAATACGGATGAACATTCGTATTATGGGCGGGCTATGTCAGGCTAGTATATCAGTGGCCTGTGTGTCCTCTGTCTCCAGGGGCCCGCTGAAATGTGTGGTGTGGGAAGGCGCTGCTGGTGAGGCCCAGGCCCTGGCTGTGTGGGAGAGGAGAACAGAGGAGCAGAAACACATATATCTCCAAAGGTGATTGGCCAGTACAAATAGACACAGGGAAAGATTATTATCACAGTAAGGGAGAGATTAGTGTGTCTGTGTGTGTGTGTGTGTGTGTGTGTGTGTGTGTGTGTGTGTGTGTGTGAGAGAGAGAGAGAGAAAGAGAGAGAGAGTATAAACACACAACTGTTAACAATCTGTTAACAAACTGTTAACAACTGTTAACTGTTGACAATCTAAAGTGTACATGTTTGTCATTCTTTGTACCCTACTGTACTTTACATGTAAACTTATGCTATGCTTTGGCAATGCAAAAAATATTTGTCATGCCAATAAAGCTTGATTGAATTGAATTGTATACAGTATGTATGCTGTACATGAGTGTGTGTTTATATTTCTGTATATCACAGCTGGTTTGCAGTTACTGAACACCTGAAGGATGATAGGGTTCCTCCTGTTCAACCAGGAACAGAACAGGACCGCTACTTGATTAAAGGAAAATTTCAGGTATAAAAACACTACGTCTGTCAACTTCTTCTTCTTTGGAGGATCAAACGTCATTTCACCCTTATAAAAAGGGGAGAGAAGCTTACACAGTGTACTGTAATTTCCATGCTGTTTCAATCACCAATGATACACACTAGATGGCAAGCAAGGTTTATTTCTATGTTCCTTCTGCTATTAGAATTTTAACGCCAGCCTAGAGGAGTTGATCAGGGTGCAGAGGAAGTGGGCCATCGCAGACCCAGATCAGCGGCAGGCTCTCTCTAGGGTCCTGGCTTATGGAGTTGGACAGGCCTATAGGGCTTTTCTGCAGAGGTGTGTTAAGTACGGTGTTTTGAATGGCCCAGATTAGGAGTGGAAATTGAATTTATTGTCTATTTCATTACTTTTAAATTTCATAATTTTAAAGGAATATACCGGAGTAAGTTTAAGCATAGTCCTGCTGCACGAGCCTTCTAACAGCAATATATTTTGCATGAAATGAAAGAATTTCGAACAGCATAGACCTAACGCGAACGCGAAACACTTTACATTGAGTCAATGTAACCTCAGATCTTACTTTGGTTTCCAACAGTCAGGTCCCATTGATTCAGTGTAAAGTGCCTGTTCGCTTCTGCGTTCGCGTTCGGTCTGTGCTGTACCAAATTATTTTGTTCCACTCGCTAACTAGCGCATTTAGCAAGCTCTTTCAACAGGGCTATGCTTGAATTCACTCCGGTACTTTCCTTTAAAATGGACTTCATCAGTATGGATGCCATTGTTGATTCTGTTTCATGAATTCTAGTGTCAGCTCCTTACTGTTTAGAAGGTAGTTTACAGAGGTTTCAGCATCATATATCATTCATAGGCCAATAATGTACTTGTACAAAGTAGCTTATTACAAAGCATTTGTCGTCAATATCAAGTCTATTCTTTGAACTTTGGACTCTCTGTTTTGCCACATTGTACCTCAAGGCGTGCATGTACTGTATCAAACACATGCAAGTCAGTGGTAGAATTACTCAAGGATGCAGTTTATGCAGGACAACTGAAAGTAGACTGCAAATAGCATCTTTAAAGCATGTTTTATTACTGTAATGTTATCACAACATACATGTACGCATATCATGCAGATTTATTAGCAGTTTAAATTAGTTTTATGTGGTTTACTGATTGTCCGTCTTTATGCAGGTACACCACCGAACACTTTCATAAGTATTACAAGTACGCGCCATGGGAAGTGGAGGAGATGATTACCAGTTTCTTTGATTCGCTAATCTGATGCCAGCCAACATCTCCGCACTATTTTCATTAGCCATTCTGTTGCAACAGTTCACATTTATTTACAATGTTCAATGGTGAAATCTGCAGAATAAATACTGTATGTTAATGTTGAAGCTGTCTCATGGTATTATTGTTGGGTGTATGTCCTTGATACACATGTGGATACCAGATAGCACACTTTGAAAAAGAGAAGAATGCACTTTACTAGGTAAACATCACCAATCCATCCAGAAGTCAAGGTTGTTTGCAGAGCAGATTTTTTGTGTAGAAATAGCCACTATGGCGCATGCATAGATAACACAGAGACTAATGTAAATGATGAAGCAGATTCTATCACACTTCTCAGCAAAGGCTATTGTCTTTTGCGTTGTACGATCCCTTTGCTGTCTGTCTTCAAAAAAAGACGCCATTCTCTGGAGAGAGCTATCCTCCATTTCGGGGACTGGTGCCTCATTGCTGACGACTTCATTGCCTGTGCAAAAAATGGTTGTGTCTCACTCTTACTTACTCTTTTGTTATCAAGTGTGTAAACAGGTCTTTGGTATTTTTTGCCCTCAACGTTGCCTTCCAGCGCTACCTTTAAGGCACTACTCCACTCAGTTTAGGGTTAGGATGAGGGTTGAGGGGGTTAGGGTTAGGAATAGGGTAAGGGTAGTGCCTTTTAGGCTGTGCTGCCTGGAAGGTGTCGTTGGGGGCAAAAAACACCATTGAGCGTGTAAACACCGTGGTTTCCACTTTAGTATAACAGTACAAGTAACATTACAGGCCCCTAAACTTGTAGGGTTATCCTTCACATAATTATTTGTGGTCTGTTGCCCCCTCCCCCAAACTCCAAACTAAAGAGATCTATGCAGGTATATGAAGGTTAATGAAGACAGACCATAGACTGTATAATATAGAACGAGACAGACATGATTAAATATTGGCATGAGAAGAGACAAATTCTCACCCTTCCTTTGGAGATTCTTCTCCTCTTGACTGACATTTTTCTGTCCACAGAAAAAGAAGAAGCTGCATCCTGCTGCCATACGAGTGAGGACCAGGGAATTTAGCATGCTTATCACCAGAAAAAGCAGGCAAATAAGGAAATGGTATCCTGTAGAGTACAAAAGGTGTGTTGGAAAAGGTGATGAAAATACAGTACACACCCACAATTGTTTAGACAAAATGTTTGTTCTCAAAAGGTCCTCTGAATGCTGAACAAGTAACACAAGCCTGGGAAACTAAGGCGCGGGGGCCACATGCGGCCCGCTGAGCTATTTAATCCGGCCCGTGGAGCCTTCCCAAAGTAGAATAATATATCTTTTTTGCCAAGGAGACTTAGATTTTATGCCTAAATTATCAAATTTGTTGTAGTCATGAAATGCAAATCCCCCTTTGTAACCCTGCATGTTAACATGTCCTCTGAAGAAAGTGAGGCTACTGGTTTGAGACTTGCCAATGTAGCCGGTGGCGGTCCGCACCGCACACGGGTCTCGAACCCGCCACCCCGCAAGCTACAAATTCCCGGCGTGGGAGTGGAATGCTCTAACCAACTGAGCTAAAAGCCCGAGCTTCTAACTCAGCGTGTTGCGCCCATGGAATTGGGTGATGAGGATTTACACACTACCACCGAGCTAGCCGCCCTCCGTTACACTCACCCTCCAAATCCTCACTCCCATCCGGGTCACGGCACCAATGTAGCCGGTGGCGGTCCGCACTGCACACGGGTCTCGAACCCGCCACCCCGCAAGCTACAAACTCCCGGCGTGGGAGTGGAACGCTCTAACCAACTGAGCTAAAAGCCCGAGCTTCTAACTCAGCCCATGGAATTGGGTGATGAGGATTTACGCACTACCATCGAGCTGGGTGCTAGCTAGCTGGCCTCCGTTACACCAATTTACCGGCATCAACCGGTTAACGGTTAACACCCGGCCCATTAGTGAAAATCTAAACTCCAATGTGGCCCTTCTACCAAAATAAATGTCCACCCCTGCAGTAACAGATACCACATGGATGCAATACCTTCTCTCTCATTAGAAAAAATCTCAGTGTTTCTATGTCACACCACAGATACAGTACATGATCAATATATTTCTGTGTGACTTTTTTGTTGTTGTTTCTTTTCATTATGCTGGCCATCAGGAGAGACAAAGAGAAAGGTGTCATGCTGCAAACCAACTCACTAATCAAGGGGCTGCAGTTGCCCGAGTCTGGGAGCTGTTCGGTCAGCAGCACAAGGAACATGGTAAAGCTGAGGACCAGAGTGACCTTGAAGCAGTTTCGCTCTCCGCCCCCCAGCGGTAGCATGGAGCTCATGATGTCGGCCAGGACAATGAGAATGCTGGGCATGAGAAGGCCCACCACCGGGTTGAATATACTGACCGACATCTCGACCTGCGGGATGCAAACATGGAGCACAGGTTTAGTAAACGATATTTTTGGAATTAATCAGCCTTTATGATCAGGGCTGTGGTGGTAAAATGAGAGGGTAAACTATAAATTTAGTGACCACTGCAAGTAAACAAGTAAACAATGTTATTTTTGGAATTAATCACCCTTTAAGATCAGGGTTGTGGTGGTAAAATAAGAGGGTAAACTATAAATTTAGTGACCTTTGCAAAGTGACCTGCAATATGATATGCAAAATCAGATGTTTAAAAACATGTGGAACTTTTAGACTATTGCTACTGTTTAGATTTTAAAATGAGGATAATGCAGTGGGATTTGGCAATATTAAAATCTGTGTTTGGTGCATAAACTCTATTAAGAGATGGGTAAAGCATATTTCCAAAGTCTGAGAGGTGGGTAAACTGTGTGTACTTGTGTGTACACACCTCTACATCCCTGTTATAATGAGGTGTGTGTGTGTGTGTGTGTGTGTGTGTGTGTAGTATCTTAGTTATGTGACCATTTGGGGAACCTATGCAGATCATACAGTTGTGTCATTAGATATAATCTGGTTCACAATGTTTGTTAAGGCCGTTGCTCATTTACATAGATGTAGTTACGGGAGGCGGACCCCATGAGCTCCACAGATTCTGTAATCCACTCGGCAGCATTCCCACTCTTCCAGGTGATATTCCCAAATTTAAGATGCATACCACAACCTGAGATCGACACACAAATATGAAAATAGACACACGGATGAGAAGAAATTCTATAGAAGTTAGTGGTGATCCTCAGGGATCGCAAGTGACTAGTACTACAAGTACAATTACTGTACATGGCTGCAGCTGCTTCTGTTACTGTTTAGTCAGTGTGTATTCAGTTCACACTACTAACATCAACAATAATAATACAGTGATATTAAAATACTATATATGTGTTTCATGCTTGCTGAAGGTATACTGCGTGAGATAATTAGCCCCGTTTACATGGACACTTCTAATCTGATTATTTAACCCAATATTCCATTTTAGATTGCATTTATGAATGCATCTCCTTGGACACTGTTCTATAGAATGCACATGGAATCTTTCTAATCAGATTGGAAGTGTCCATGTAAACTCGCCTGATATGAAAGAGAAGATGTGGACCCACCCTCCTTATTAGTCCATCCATTGAGAGCCACAGGGCAGTAGTCCTTGATAATGGGGTAGGTGAAAAGATTGATGGCACATTTGACAGTTGTATACATGTTGATGCTATACTCAACAGCTCCACTGCTCTCCACTACCACATCATTGGTGACGGGCTTAGTTGTCACTGACACTCTGTGAAAAATGGAAAACATTCTCGGCTGACAGCAGGTGTAAAGCCAGTTTGATGGAATATCATGCTGTAACTGACAAATACGACAAGTACGAGCGACTGTGTGTGTGTGTGTGTGTGTGTGTGTGTGTTTTTCTGTCTGTCTGTCTGTCTTTCTCTCTCTCTGTGTGTGTGTGTGTGTGTGTGTGTGGTGTATATACACTCACGCATTGTCCACGGTGAGTGAGGGGATCCAAATCTTATTTGCTGGAAGGACTAGAATAGTGAAGTTGTAGTCTCTCTCGTTCCACGACAGGTCAGGGTCAGTCCATTTCTGTTCCCAGGATAAAGGTTATTCCTCATGCTTTGGGGTTAAAGGGCAACTTCAGTCATTTTCAACAAGAGCTCTATTGGCCAAGCTACTTGTGATTAGCCAATACTGAAGACGCAAGACATTTTGGTCCAACCATATAGGTTTCCTAGCCTGACACGCCAGACTATATCATAAGAATGTATAGTCTGAAGACCACTGATAGACTGTACCTCAATGGAGGGGCGGGTGATTGCGTTGTCTTTCAAACTGCCTCTCCGGCCAGTGGTACCAGCTGGTATATCAAACTTTTCCCGTAGCCCGTCGGTAACACGGCAAAGACATCTTTTTCAAAACTAAAAACTTCAGTGCACTTTCTTGTTTCACTTTCAAAGAAAACGACAAGTGCAATTCGTCCAAAACTAAAGCCAAAGACGATTCTGCTCTGGTTTGAGCAGGGCTGTCGTCATCGTACAAAGATTTCCTGTACACATACCGCGCTGTGATTGGTTATCCGCCGCCAGAGGAAGGATACAACGGGTTTCTATCAGTGGCCTCTAGACGTATCTGCTGTGCAAATTCAAATTTGCTACCGCTAGGGGTACGTCTAGAGTTCTAGGCTATAGGTTTCCTTGAACAGAGAATAATCACTTACAACAAGCCCAATGGGGCAGATTTTTAAACTGTGTTTTCAGCATCTAAACATGCTCCAAACATCACCTCAAAAGATATGTAACATCATCAGACACATTACAACACACCACTATAGTGTTTATGACTACAAATGCCTGACAAATTGGTAAAATAGTGTTTTTATGCAGTGTAAAACCGTTTTGTAAACAAACAATGTTTGGCTGCTTGCATAAACACGCAGTTTTAACACTTTTTCAGCCATTTGTAGTCATACAATACATTTTTGTGTTGTAAGGTGTCTGTTGAAACTTCATAGTTTTTGTGGTGACATTTGGAGTATGTTAAGATGTTAAATATACAGTTTAAAAATCTGCCCCATTGGGCTAGTTGTAAGTGATTATTCTCTCTTCAAGGAGACCTATATGGTTGGACCAAAATGTCTTGGGTCTTCAGTATTGGCTAATCTGAAGTAGCTTAAGGAATAGAGCTCTTGTTGAAAAAGACTGAAGTTGACCTTTAACATTGAATGGCTTCACAGTATAATGATTGAAACCAGGAGGAGAGAAACAGACAAACCTACCAGTTTCATAGTCAATTGACTGGAGAAATGCATCATTCTGGTGTCCTTAGAGTAAGCACATTGAACAGATACAGAAACAGAACAATAACTTAAATTGAGGTCAATTCCTAGCCTGGGAAACACACCCATATTAATCAAGATTGAGGTAGGGTCTCGCAACGAAACCATTGCAGCCCAAATACCCAGGAACCAATCACAGCACTTATCTGGAGTTGGGCGGGCTCTATGTGATTCACATTCAAGGGCATTTGCTGTTAATCTGTTTACGTTAAAAACAAATGATAAAACAAATGACACTACATTAATGAGGCATTTGCAGCACTTTCTGTTAATTTTCTTTAATACCTCAGATTAATTTCATTTTTATACCAGTCATGCCGCTGTGAAATCATTCATTGCCGAACCCAGTTTATGTCTTGATTGCCCTGGTTGTGGTTCCCTGTGGTTCCGGTATTGTAATAATCCAGTAATCTAGCGCAAAGTCAAAACTTGTATTTACATTTACAATATAATTAAAATATTAAGGTTGAAGAGACTTACCACTGCTATGGTCTGATAACTGAGGTTCAATACAGTGACATTCAAGTCACAGGAGGGTGACTGGGGCTGACTAAAAATTTCTTTGGCTACCAACTGATCTGCCAAGCATCGTCTAGTGACACATGTGCTAGCATTTTCTCCTTCTGCCAATGTAATATTTTAAAAAAAAATGTCCAAAGTTACACTTTTGCATTTGTAAGTGCAGTTCTATTTATACAGTGTAGCAAAATATAACAGTAAAAGTTACAACAATTAAACTCTTATCAGCATAATAGTACTACTGTTAAATGCTATACTCTCACCTGATATAAACAGACACAGTAAAAGTCCTCCAAGAACCTGATGCAAGGATCCCATGTCACAGTCCCTTTTGCACCTCAGCAATTTGATTAATTGAGGTAAGAGGGGTGAAGTGCTCTGTCAGAGTATGCAATCTGTTATGGCCATAACTGTCCAGACATCTTTATAAGGCATCCTGCTCAGACACTTCCATAAGTCTGTGTGTGCTCAGCAAACATTCACTCACGCACACATGTCAAATTGGGTTACAACCCTTGAAAAGATGTTCCATTGACATGCAAAGGTTGCGGCTCATGACTTTTCTAAGCCTTAAACTGGATCCATAGCTTGTCGCGGTTGGGCTCCATTGTAAGCTCCCGTTATTCAGTCTTAATTGGTTTATGTTAGGAAGACAACACAGAACGTCATTTACAAAGAGCTTCTCCACCTGTTGTTGGCTGAGAAGGGAGGTTCGTTGGCTGCACAGGTTCGTTTTAATCCAGCAAGAGACGCATGAGGATCATGCAAAACCTGTCCCTTTCATTATTTGTGTACACAGCCCTCTCTGCAGTTTGTTTATTTAAGATGATGTATATAATAAGAGGGAATTGTAGAGCCACACTCATTGCTAGGCCATTGGGCTTGTTTTGGCAGCTATGGAGGCAGAGTCAAAATGGCAGCTCAGGTTACCTGTGAATATAAAAGAAAGACAGAGAGGTCAAAAGAAAATCTCAATGACGATGAAGTTGCGTAATTCACCTGAGCGGACTGAATATTATTGAGTTTGAGTGTTTGCTTTACCTGTAATTAAACAGCACGAAGCTCCAATTGTTGGTCTGTTTTTGTTTTTGTTTTTTTTTAATGCTGACTGATTGGTACAAAAATGGTGCCGAAGATGCCATTCCATAGGCTGTAACAGACCATGAGCAAACAGAACTATTTCAATATTTTGTACATCTCTTCTGTCACCTCCCAATCTTGTAAGCAATGCTCCTTGCATTTTAAGCATCTTACTTGATTAAAAAATAAATAGAAATGAATAGGCAATACATTGTATGTTTTTTGCAACATAAGCAATAGGGTGAGGGTTTGTTAATTATGCACTTATGGTTTTTTCAATAGGGTAGCTTAGCTTAACTTAGCTTAGGTTTCTTTATTAGTCTCCACCATGGAGAAATTTGTCTCAGAGACAGGGAGAGCTGCAACTCACATAAAATTACACAAGGGAAGGGGGACATCATGCAATACACAATAGTATGACATGTCACACAACAAAAGAAAGATAAAAAAGACAGAGGTGGTGTAAACACAAGTGGACATTCCCACCCACTGCGCCCATGGAATTGGGTGATGAGGATTTACACGTACTGCGCAGCCGAGCTAGCTGGCCTCCGTTACACTATTCATTTATCACCAAACTACATTAAGATTACAATTTGCAGCTAATCTGATAAAAGTAATCAGTGCTATTGACTGCACCCATATTGCTATAAGGGCACTAAGTGAAAAAATGAATTTGCCTTCGTTAACAAGAAGAACTTTAATTCACTCAATGTCCAAGTCATACTGTATGTGATGCGGACATGGTCCTAACAAATGTTGTTGTAGAAAGTTGGGGCATAAAAACTCCATCCATGCCGCTTCATACTGCATGTGCCTTAGTACACAGTGAAGGACACACTACCTCTCGCAATTAATTAATTGGCTGCAGGTGCTACCTGACTAGCTCAAAGATTATTTAGCCCCATGTACTACTGCAGGGGTGGCCAACCCGAGGCTCGGGAGCCGCATGCAGCTCTTTGCCCGGAGTCATGCGGCTCTTACGTTCATGTCCAAGTTTATGTTTATGTGCCATTCTGCCTTATATGTCAGTTGTCATTGGTACATTTCAAGGCTTCAAATCTTCAGCGTCACTACAGCTCACTACATGCTAACCTGGACTAGGATTTTCCAAAAGGGACTAAACTTCGAATTGAACATGTGATCTTACTATTAGGGGTACATTTCTGTTATCATATTGGTGTGTGACATTTACAATTCATCTGTCTGGCAGAGGTGTGTGTGTGTGTGTGTGTGTGTGTGTGTGTGTGTGTGTGTGTGTGTGTGTGTGTAAGAAATGGTTGGGGTTTGTGTCCATGTGTAGGATGTTGCTGGCCTGTGGGCTTAGGGGTACATTTCTGTTATCACGTTGGTGTGTGACTTTTTTACAATTCATCTCACTGGCAGAGGGGTGTGTGTGTGTGTCAGAAATATGGGTAACGTAGTAGTAGTAACAGGTTCATGTGCCCGTGTGCCGATGTGGCTCTTTGCTGTAACATAGTCAGATATGTGGCTCTTGGTCTCCGACTGGTTGGCCACCCCTGTACTACTGTCATGTACAGAATGCAGCCTGGTATGCTAGCAGCAGAAAAGGCCTACTTACCACATGACCACATACAGGTTCTCTAGCTGGCTTAAAGTTAATTGAGTCCCATACGTCTCCTGCAATATTTTTCATGTACAGTACATAATACCATCTGTAGATCATTTGATGAAATGATTGTCTTGCATTATTTGTTTGCTACAGGCACCGTACACAGGTGGTCTGGTCCAATCAGAATGCTCTATGGTTCACTCTTGATGATCCGTTCTGTAACTGAACTCAGTTAAGCTCTGATGCAATTAAACTACAGTCGTGATACTTTCAGTGTCATTATTGATTTACTACCACCAACTAAATTTCTACACCATCCAATGCTTTCTGCCGACATCAGTATAGGAGTAGTATGTAGTAGGCATTTTCAGAAACAGCAGTATAGCTTGCAAACACTTTTTCCTTTTAACAAGTAACTACTCTTACTCTTATTTCTTGTAGGCACCAAAACAGAGATGAGGGGAGCAATTTCCTTGACTTCCACAGTTCCATGGATCTGGCCTACGCTGTAGATTCCGGTGGAGCGCGAGGAGGTGGTGAGTGGTACACTGCTGGGAATGGAGTGTAATCCAAGATGGCAAATGCAATATTATTTACCTACATCTACATCTGTAGCCTACATCTTTTAACAGTTCTTTAAGATGCATTTACAAAGATAAGACTACTATGTTCTGAGATGTTTGATAGAGTAAGCATGCAAACCTGCTTGACTGGCTTTTCTAGCAGTACCACTTTGTACCTCAGGAGGTCATTAGAGTACATTTACAACAATTGGCATTACTGTATTACTTATAGTTAGCTCCCTGGTGTAATTTCGCTCAACTTTAATAGTTTATGAAAACTAATAGATAGAATGTAATAGATTATGAAAGCTATATATTTTTGCAAACCTTAGAGAATTTTCATGGGTCATTGTGGTCACCTTTTACTCCCAAAATGGTTACCTTTCAATACCAATTTCTCAATTTACCATCCCAAACATTTCTTAGAATCAAAATTACATCAGCCCAATGTTCATTCTGCCCGAGTTTGTCTCATAGTCGGGTCATACCAAAGTACCAAAAAAAAAAGGTATCCACTGTCCTGGTGCTTGGATATCTAAATGGAGTGGGTAAAGTTAACACATGGGACCACCAGAGGACTAACCCCCCACTGTAGTCATACTGCCCTGTGCGGCCATGTGGCCTTGGGTTAGAGAAACGGAGATGGGTACCGCCCGGGGCTCAACACATGGACTTTAACTTTTAAATTTAATGTTCATTCTTGAGGACAACAAATTCAATAGTGCTATTGTCAGATGGTTATAGAGGTTTCGTTGCTTTTGGATGTTTTTTTAGTGTGTCAGACACTACAGGTGGATTGGGTGAAAATGCAATGAGATATTGAAATATATGGGAAGTTTGCTAAAATATTGTTATTACAATTAGGCAGTGTATACATACATATGTAATTAGCATATACTGGCAATTCCAGACAAAGAATAACAAAAATTGCAGTCTCGACAATACATAAAGTCAGGTTCAAATTAGAATTTTTACATATTTGACATTTACTGAAGGGATTTTGCATGGTACCTTTTACCACTACCAGAAAACCTAAAACTACTTGGATGGAGGTGTTACAGTCCAGAGGATACAGGGACCCCAAGGTCACTGGCAAAGGGAACCGACAGGAAGTGGAATCAGGATTCCCACACGTCCTACAAAACCTGACATTTTAAGGGTAGCTTTTCCAACCATGGAAAATACCCGGAAGTTGATAAGAAATGTTGAAATCTCCTAAAAAATATATATCTAGCCTCAGTCAGACTTGATGCTTGATGCTTATTCTGTACAGTTTCCTGAATCTTTGAATAGGGAAGAGAGTTTAAATATAGCTGGACCAACATTTTCAGGCCAATTAGAAGGTCAGCTGTTTTTAATGACACATAATCTAATTATGCCACGGTTGTTTGATGTAATTTTGTGATGTCTTAAAATGAAAGTGGATGTTGGACGGATATTGTCTGACACACTACAGAAAATGCAGTGGGTGTTTTACAGCAAATGAGACAGCCACATTTTTTCTCATATTTAAAAACAAATCTACGCACCATTGCCGGCACGCCACTGAGAATCCCTAGGTGCCAATTGTGGCATGTGTGCCAGAGGTTGATGGCTCCTGTTCTACCTTGTTTTAAAATGTTTTAAAATAAGCTAAAAAAAAAAAAAAATTTTAATGTTAAAATTTAAAATGGTCCAAGCTGCTCTTTCTAAAACCATTTTATTTAGTGAAGAAAGTCAGCATGCACACAATTTTAATAAAAATGCCAGGAAACAAAGACATGGAAATCAACAAGCAAAATTGAATAGTTCGTCAATTTTGTTCATAAATAATTGAATAGTTCATAAATTTTGGTTTACTCATCTCGTACATTAATTTTTTTCTTCAGTAGATTAGTGGCATATTTCACATCACACCGCCCCATCCCTTTACACGTGCATTTACAACTTTCATCGCTCCCAATGCAGCAGATTCAGCTTATAAAAAACAGGATTTTACAGCTTCCATACCTGCATAATTATGGGCCTCTAGCCATGTCTGGTTTGGCAGGTTGGACATGCTGGAGGCACATGATTATGCAGGTATGGAAGCTGGACATTTTGTGACCATCTGATCAAGCTAATCACACCAGAATGTCTTGCTACTGACTCAACCAGCTGAAACCATCAAGTCTCACCAAACTCAAACTCCTTTAATGCTGTTGAGCTCCCAGTTTAGAAGTCATCATTGCCATCACTGGGTACCTCAGATTGCTAGTGCTCTTTCTGTCAGATACACTGTTCAAAGCCCAGGGACTATCGTATTCCATAGAGGTAACTCACCATCATTCATTTAAAGCAAGGGAGTGAAAGAGTGAAACCCGCATCAGCTGCCAACAAAGTTAACCACCATTTCCTGTTGTCACCATTGAACATGTAGCCTATTGCTAAAATTGTAATGCCTTTGCTTTAGAGATGCTGTCTATTCCCCACAGCACTGCTGATGTTGTTCTGGCTTTTTGCTTGTAGGTTATCCAGCATCCAGCTTTTGCCATACATGGTATTTTTTGCTATGTGGAGCAGCAAGCGGTCAGTGGAGCTCAATGGTGTTTTTTGCCCCCAACTACACCTTCAAGGCAGCACAGCCTAAAAGGCACTGTCTTTACCCTATTCCTTACCCTAACCCCCTCAACCCCCATCCTAACCCTAAACTGAGTGGAGTAGTGCCTTGAAGGCAGCGCTGCCTGGAAGGCACCGTTGAGGGCAAAAAATACCAAAGACCGTCAGGCTCAAAGTGGACTGCTGAACAACGGATGAGCTCAAACCCCAGCAGACCCTCAACGGCCTCACTGATGGACCACCAGCCATTTGGGTTCTAGTCAGATTCCTTATATGTTTTAGTGGATGTTTTGGGGGTAATTGGTAAATGCTAAATGTTTGGAAAGGTTATTGTATAATGAATCAGGAAATCAATGTTTGCATTTGCCCAAATGTCTATGTGGCGGAATATGGAAATTAAGTAAATTTCCCATTGAAATCAATGGGGTTGATTGGAAAATATGCACAATTTGTACATTACGGTTTAAAGCATATATCCCATGTATTCGCTGAAAGCATACACCCTCAGGATGTGATGTGATAACATGGCAAGGTGTCGCACGTGAGGCATGCCCCACCTTCCTCAATACAATTAAGCCCATACAGTAATTAAGAAATTTGGTGTTTGCAAATTGAGCTGTTTTCTGGTGACATATAGGCTTGTAGCAGTTAGGGGAAACATGTAATACCCTATAAACCATACATTTCTGAGATCTTATACCCTCAGGATTTCACCCATTTATTTATTTATTTCAAATTCCACCCCCCGCCTTACTTCAAAGCCTATGCATATTTTGGGGGGGAATTGGAAATTGGGCGCATTTCTCATACAAAAGTACCTATGCACCGTAGGAAAAAGTAATTAACCTTGATAAGTAATACTTTTTCTGAAACCAGCAGGCCTCAGGATCTCAGAAAATATAAAATGAGACCAATTCCACCCCCCTCCTCCCTTTGATATCCATTTATAGATAATTTGATACTGGTGACTTTGGCATATAGCCAATGCGTTTAGATCTGAGGCACAAAGAGAAGAGGAAAATGATTTACCCTTCAAAGTATACCTTTTCCAAAAGCATACTTCCAGAGGGTGTCATTTAATATAGAATGAATTTCTTCATTTCTTCACTATCCATGTAGTCTTATGGGTAATATGGGTACAGTATGGCTCATTTGCGCGAGATCATCCAAGCTGGACCCTTCTCCATTTGAATATTAAAATTAATAATAGAAAAGATTGTATTTCAAGTTTTCGTGGGTACTTTTATTGTATAAAGTTTTATTTTGATTGGACTAAAGGGGAAAAAATAGATCCATTGAGGGCCTACTGAAGGCCTAATGTTTCATTTTGGCCATTTTTTAAGCAGAAATATGACTGCCATTTCATCCTCTGAGCAAATGCAAACATCGATTTCCCTACTCCTTATACAATAACCTTTCCAAAAATGTATAATTGATTAAATCCCCAAATAATTCCCTCTAAGGCTAAAGTCTGATGATAAGGAACATCCTATTCATCTGTGAGCCTGTGTGACTACTTTAATTCTAACCCTGAATTCTTTAACCCTCGCCCAACCCTAGATTTGGGTTGAGAAGTGCCTTGAAGGTAGCCCTGCCTGCATTCCGCCATTGAGGGCAAAAAATCCCAAAGAGCAAAAAAAAAAAAACAGGGGTTAAAGGGGCGTTGACAGGTGTGTTCACAGGTGTGTGAAAGGGCTTTAAATACTTTCCTAACCCAAGGCCAATACAGCAGTGCGTGCTTGGTAGCATCAGGACTGTAAATTCTACTTACACCAGGCCTACTACACCAGGGTTACAATGGTGAACTGTGGTTCTACTGGCTGCAAATCCTACTTTTGCGGGCCGAAAAATACAAACATCCGAATTAGCTTGCCAGCTGTCTGTTTCGTATGGCAGACCTCCATGATCATCCTGTTTGGAGTTTTCATCCGTTACAACGAAGAGGCAGACACTCATTGGGCGGAACACAAAAAGCATGAAAATATAACCAGTGATCTTGAGAACGACTTCTACTTTAGGTACCCAAGTAAGGACAAGCTAAATTCAACTTATCAAAACGTGTCAACTTGCAAAAAATATTATTTTTATGGGCATATGGGTGTGTAAACAGTATATTTGTCATAAAAGAATACGTTTGTATGAGTTTATGGTGTAAAAATGATGCCTTGGGTGGCTCAATCTTTTATTGCATCTGCCTAAAATTCTATTTAGAAAATAGGCCTATAAAATGTTCTGATCAGTCTAATTTTTTGAATCTATCATAATGTATGTACAGTATGTAATGTAATCATAAATGTATTACTTGCTTATGAAATAATAGGGCCTTCTTGCAGAGGTTAACCAAAATCCAGCTCTGTTCATTCTATTCTATCTGAAGTGAATGGCATAGTATTCACACTATACATTTGAGACAGTGATGGATCTCAAAGAACTGGGCTGTTTTAAGTCTAATTTCATTTAACCTTTACATTTACATTGATGCATTTAGCAGACGCTTTTATCCAAAGCGACTTACATTTTGTCAATTATCTATCAGGGCAAGTCTCCCCTGGAGCAACATAGGGCTAAGTGCCTTGCTCAAGGGCACGTCGGTGGCAGCCGGGATTTGAACCCACAACTTGCAGACTACTAGCCCACTACAGTCGGGGTCCTTAACCACTACCAGCACCCCTTTACCAGCTACCAGCACCCCTTTACAGTATCTCCATTTCTCCCTTTCTCTTCTCTCCCACCCAGGCTTCCAGGACGTGCATGTGATGATCTTTGTGGGCTTCGGCTTCCTTATGTCCTTTCTGCAGCGCTACAGCTTCAGCGCCCTGGGCTTCAACTTCCTCATTGCTGCCTTTGGCATCCAGTGGGCACTGCTTATGCAGGGCTGGTTCCACTCACTCGACCATTCAACAGGAAAAATTTACATTGGTATTGAAAGGTAAGGGAAGGCACTGCAAACTCCAGAATTGAATTGTGCAGTTATAGTGGTGGTTGGTGGTGTAACAGTTAATAGTTTTGATGTAACACTGTGCTATGAGGAACACAAAACCTCAACACCCCCCCCACCGCCTCCCCCACACACACACACACACACAGCAAACACACACACACACAGCCATACTTCAACATGCAAACTTGTGTTTGTTGACAGCAGCAATGGTATGATGTTCATTTTTGCAGTAGGTCCATATAGTATACTGACTGGCTGATGAGAAAGGCAATAGGTCCATATAGTATACTGACTGGCTGATGAGAAAGGCAATAGGTCCATATAGTATACTGACTGGCTGATGAGAAAGGCAATAGGTCCATATAGTATACTGACTGGCTGATGAGAAAGGCACCTGTTTGTCATGTTGTGATCATGCTGTATGTACCGTATCCCACCAAAGTTTATTTGAGTAGTGATTCAAACAGGAAATGCCTGATAGTAGCAAGCCTCAAGCAGTGGCAAGTTGCTTGCTAATGTTTTTGCATAACTTCTTTTTTTTTTTTTGCACAACTTCGGTCAATTTCAGCAAGAGCTCTATTGCTCAAGCCACTCAGGAGGATACGTTTTGGTCAAACCCCTGTGTCCTTGAACAGAGAATTAGCACTGACAGCTAACCTATGGGGGTAGAACTTTACTGTCAGGGTTCCCACACATCATGAAAGCCTGATATTTTGTCCTAGAAAAACTCTTTATTGTCCTGGAAGATTATAATTATAACCTTGCTGTCTGTTTTTTGATGAGCCCAGGAAATCCAGAATAGGAAACAATCTCTGTTGAAAAACCCCTGAACTTCCTACTGTTTAAGGATCAGTGATACTTATAGTGATTAATGGTGTATAATAGAGAATGCTGATTGGTCTGATTGAAGGCAGCACTGCCTGGAAGGCACCGTAGATACCAAAGACCATTTTGGCACCATTTACTGAAGGCTCCTCCAGCAAGGCCTACTTTGACAGGCTGGATTTAGTGGTATGAGCACACTGCCCCAACCAGTTAAAGGATAGCTCCGGAGTGAATTCAAGCTTAGCCCTGTTGAAGGAGCATGCTAAATGCACAAGTTAGCGAGTGGAACAAAATAATTTTGAACAGCATAGACCAAACGCAAACGCAGAACCGAACAAGCACTTTACACTGAATCAATGGAAACTGATTATTCGAAACCGAAAGTAAGATCTGAGGTGCTGTTTGAAACTTCATTGTAACATTCCATGCGAAATATGTTGCTGTTAGAAGGCTTGTGCAACAGGGCTATGCTTAAACTTATTCCGGAGCTATCCTTTAAAACCATCAAGGCTGACAAATTGCTTGACCAATTCCACTCAATTATCATCTCCCTACAGTGCTAGTCTGGTCGTTGCGCTCATTTTTACAGCATCCAATCACTGAACAGAGGGAGGTGTTGTGAATGCCGAGCTAAAATGCTAGTCAGAATGCTAGTGCTCAGTTAAGTGCTGATCCAATCTTTTTAAAACTTTATCGTAGAACAAGGGGCTGTTTTATTACTAGCTTAACTTAAGTTGGCTGAATGGCTAGATTTGCCGTATTCAAGTGTTTTGGAATGATTTTTGATCATTTAGCGAGTAACCAGATGGTCATTCGACCTAGTTTTAACAAAAAAAACAAAAAAAACAAACCTGGAAATGTCCTTGAAAAGACCTTAAATTTCATTTTGAAGAAAGAGAAACCCTACTATGATCTTAAAATTCTCCAAATGTCACCCCAAAAGATGCAACATCAGCAGATACAGCATTGTAGTGTGTATGACTACAAAAGACTAAAAAGTGATTTAAACAGTGTTTGTGCAAGCAGAACACACAAAACCTGTAGACAAACCATATATGTGGCTGCTTGCATATGTAACGCATGCCAACTAGCCTGGGCTAGCTGGTAGCAATGCATGGTAAATCCTCACAATCCTAACCTTAAGTTTTTAACTGCTGAGTTGGAAGGCTGGGCTTTTCAGCTCAGTGGTGAGAGCATTTGACTCCTATGCCATGGGTTTGTTGTAGTTGACGAGATGACGAGTTCAAGACCAATCTCGGCAACACATAAACAAGATGCTTTTGTCATTTATAGTCATAGTGTTGTAAGCTGTGTGGTGGTCAATCACAATGCTTAGCGTTTTTTGAATGGGCTTATTAGTTGCTCTGATTGGTCTCTGGTCGTAGTGCTATCCGAATGCGTGCAGAGGCAGCATGACAGATTTCGCACCTAGGATCTGTCCATCGTGGCCAGACTATACATGTATTACATCTTATAGGCTGGCTATATGACTTATGATATCAACCACATGGCCTGTCACAATTTCTGATAAACAAAGGTCAATACTTTACTTTATACTTTGATAACCAAAGCTGCTTACTCATATATTTTTTTTCTTTTCTTCTTCTTGGTTTTTCTTCTTTCTTCTGTCCAGCCTCATCAATGCAGATTTCTGTGTTGCCGGCTCTCTCATTGCATATGGTGCCATTCTTGGTAAAGTCAGTCCTGTTCAGCTGATGGTTGTCACACTCTTTGGAGTCACGCTCTTTGCGGTGGAGGAATACATCATCCTGAGTCTTTTTCATGTAAGTACTGGACTTCTGTAGGCTCATTAAGTCAAACGGGGTTGCCATACATCTAAGGTGGCTTCAAAGCACAACTATTTAAATGAGAAAGTCTTCTCCGATCAGTTGTGATCTTCAGTGTCTTATGAAACATGATGAATAACATCCTTCGAACAGGTCAGGGATGCTGGAGGCTCTATGGTCATTCACACTTTTGGAGGCTACTATGGTCTGGCAATTTCATGGGTCCTCTATCGGCCGAACTTGCACTTGAGCAAACGCCTGAATGGCTCTGTGTACCACTCAGATGTTTTTGCCATGATTGGTAAGTGAATGTAAAAAACATCATTGTGAAAAGTAATTCTATACCCACAGGTTCAATTATTAAATAATGAAATTACCTCCGACTTACTCCTTGATTTGACCGACTTGTGACTTGACTCGGACTTGCTTTCTTATGACTCGGACTTGTGTTTTCTGTGTTCGGACTCGAGGAAGCACCCGGATTTTCAAATGTAGCATCTTAAAACATCTTAAAATATTTTCTGAATCAGAAGATAAACCATAATCAGAATGCATTATGGTACATAGACTTAAATGGTTAAAATAATTTAAAATGTTTTGTATGATTTGTGTCCTGCATCTTTACATCATTATCAATGTTTTTTGTATTATTATTGAAAATACTGTAATTTACATATGTAATAGCTGTGTGTTGAGGACTCGACTTGGTAGTAGGACTTGGACTGGACTTGGACTTGAATACCGGGGACTTGACACTGGACTTGGACTGAAGGTTTTAGTGGCTTGACTACAACACTGTGACTGACTGTAAGAAATTGTGTTCACAGGCACCCTCTTTCTGTGGATGTTCTGGCCCAGTTTCAACTCAGCCATCACTGACCATGGAGATGGACAGCACAGGACTGCCATCAACACCTACCTGGCCCTTGCCTCTTCCGTGCTCACCACAGTTGCCATCTCCAGCCTGTCTGCCAAGGGGGGAAAGCTGGATATGGTACAAAGTCACCTGTCTCTTTTACTATTTTTGGGTGTGCATGCCAAAATAAATACACAGCCTTAAAAATCAATTCACAGAAATTCACTTCAGCCTAGTTATGGGTACAGTAGTCTCCTTGACCTGTACTCTTTGAATCATAAAGTTATATGAAGTCTTACACCGTGTCCTAACTGAAAGCGACTGTCGGCTTGTCGTGTAGCATTGACTTTCACTGTCTACATAGGATGCGTTAAATATGACGTTCTATTTGATAAGATTCTCTATTCAATCTGGCCGAGCAACGCGACTTGCGCGACTGAATGCGACTAGTCGCGTCGCATCACAGAGCATTCAGTTAGGACATTCCAATTGAAAACAAAGTGATGGAACTCTTTTTGACGCACAAATGCAGTCGCATTGGGTTCAGTTAGGACACAGTGTTATACAGACTTCCTCATTGCCTCTGAGTCTGACTTAAAATAACTGATCGTGCCTTGACTGATTATCACATTACTAAAATAATTATCATTCCTTGATGTGTCCCTTAGGTGCACATCCAGAATGCTACCCTGGCTGGGGGCGTTGCTATGGGAACGGCTGCAGAGTTCATGATCCAGCCCTATGGTGCCTTGATTGTAGGCTTCTGCTGTGGAATCCTCTCCACATTCGGTTATCTAGTTATCACTGTGAGTGCGGGGTTATGATCACTGTGTGATCACATACTCATAATAAATATCAGGAATCATGTGTTTGGAAAAATGAGTAGCAATTTTGTCAGAGAGCCTACAATTGGTTGATGATGCACCCATAGTTGATTAATATTATTGCAGTGTAAAGAAGCTGATTACTGTTGACTGAGGTGTGGACTGTATGACCGTGTGTGTATGTCTATTCTGTATGTCCAATGAGAGGTGTGATGACTGTATTTTTTTATAATGACTGTGTGTATATGTCTTTTATGTTTTTGGTGAGCCAAAGGCAAATTTCCATCCCTGGTTGACATTAAAGATTTACTCTACTCTATTCTGTTCTATTCTATTCTATTCTATGCTACTCTTTTCCCCTTTTTAGCCTTTCCTGGAAAAGACTTTGAAGATCCAGGACACCTGTGGAGTCCATAACCTCCATGCCATGCCTGGATTTATCGGGGGTGTGGTTGGAGCAATCACTGCAGCTACAGCCAGAGAGGATGTGTATGGTCATGAGGGGTAGGTCTCACTATCTCACTATCTGCCTAAATATTAGCAGCACTCTTGAAACTTACAGCTCAAACTGCACAAAACAAGAAGACAAGGAAAATGATTATTAGGAAAAACACAGGACTATTTGTATTTATGTGTTTTTGTATCTTTATGTATATCTGAATGAAAGACTTTCTTTGCTGACTTGACGGTGAACACAAAACAAAACAGCAACACACAAACAAACAGTCCTGCATGAATTAAAGAAAACTACCCGATCAATGGGAGTGTGAGTAAAATGGATGGATTCAGTGTTCAAAAATAACATTTTCATGTAATTATTTTGATGGAAGACAGGTTGGGTTTCATTCCCCTACAATTTAAAGTGGAGGATTACAGGGAAAGTTTGAGAACCACTTCAACAGACAGTTGAAGTAGAGAGGACTTTCACTTCACTTTACCTTGTGCAAAAAATCTGGACACTGTTGATAGTAGGGTTGTGCGATATCGTTATCGTATATCTTCAAAAAAATTTCAAACGATAGGAATTTTTGTCATATCGGGAAATACGATAGTCAGAAAATGTTTTGTTAGCATTTATATTTCCACCGAATAGACTACACAACTCTGTCAGGTGAATATTTATTGTCAACAATTAATTTACAATTGATTACCTTTACAAAATTTTCAAGAAGTGTCTTTCTAAAACTTGAAAATGCAACATTTAAAACCCAGGCATTTTCAGGCACCTGTATGAACCCTGTGTTAAACTGTAGACCTAATATACTTTTTTATTGTCAGTTATCGATATCATGATAAAAAACAGAAAATATCGTGATATATTTTTAAGTCCATATCGCCCAACCCTAGTTGATAGGCATACATTTACTTTGGGGCGAGTGGGCACATTGGAGGAATTTTTAAAACTATTGGCTCTGCCTTCCATTTCTTTCTGACTGGTTGCTAGAAAGTCTTGTTAGGGTAACAAAAGAATACCCTATTGCAAAATGCGGTTCTGAGTGTAGGTACTATGGTGACATTAGTCTGGTTAGTACAGAAAGGCTGTGTAAATTGCAATTTAGTTAAAATCTCTCACTTTCTCTCTCTCTCAGGTTGATCAAGACGTTTGACTTTGAGGGTGAATTTGCAAACAGAACAGCTGGGACCCAGGGTGCTTATCAGGCAGCTGGCTTATGTGTTGCCATAGTCTTTGGTTTAGGTGGAGGTGCCATCGTAGGTGAGTTGAAGACCAATAGTGAAAACCCAGATGAACATGACTACTATAGCTACAATAGTTTTATGACCCATAATGTCTATCATATTTTTGTTGTCTCATTTGTAAATATATCTGTGATATCATATCAGTTGGCTAAAAATCAAGTGCAGCACTAAGAGTAGCCTACGTAAACATTTCCACAATAATTTATTCTTTTAACTATGTTCATCATAATCAGGCGCAATCCTGAGGCTGCCCATCTGGGGAGACCCTGAAGATTACGACTGCTTCAATGATGAGGCTTACTGGGAGGTAGGTGACAAGCAATTGGCTAAGCAATACTGAACACACAATACTTTTTGTAACATCCAGCCTCTCTTCATATCATGCTAGATCTCTAGTATCTGCTCCTGAAGGAAACCCAGTCTTATTATGGTGACCGAGCTTGGAAACAAATCGCCTTAAACTTGACTTCCTTGCTGCCCTGTTTTGTATTTTAACCTCTAAATGGTAGTATTAAATGACAGACAACATCTAGAGCAGGGGTTGCCAAACTGTGGCCCAGGGGCCGATAGCGGCCCACTCTTCTCTTTCATGAAGTGTAAGAAAGAATTTATAATGGTTACTTGAAAAATGTGTGGAAACTCGTTGCCTCAAATGAGTTAAGTAAATATAACTTTTCTTTTTCACTTTACATCTAAAAACATAAGTCATATTTACTTAACTCATTTGAGGCAACGAGTTTCCACACATTTTTCAAGTAACCATTACAAATTCTTTTTTACAGTGTGAAGTGAAAAAAACTGCAGTGTAAAAACGATTTGTAACTGGTTCACTTGAAAATGTTGAAAATCGTTGCCTCAAATGAGTTAAGCAACTATTACTTATGCTTTTTCAAGTCTAACAGGACTTTACATCTACAAAGATACAATATCAGTTAGATCACTGCATTTGAGGCTACAGTTTACACACATTTTTAAGTAACCATTGCAAATCGTTGTTTAATAGTTGTACAATCTCATGTTTCACTTGAAACTGCACTGTAAAAAGCTATTTGTAATAGCTACTTGAAATATCACTTCAATCACTGCAATTGGATCACTTTGAGAGAAGACCAGTGGCGAGATTATTTATGCATACCTCTTCCCCCTGTGTGATGCATAGCTTGATTCAACTTACAATCATCCTTAAGGCTGAAATTTACTTGCTTGCTGAAGTTCCCCAACAATTAGGTTTATAGCATGACAACATGTTATCAGAGTCCAATCTTACTGTAATCTTCAAATCCCTTTCTCCTCTCAATTTATTACAGCTTCCCCAGCACGAGGAATGCACTCCTCCTCAGTGGAATGACCAATTCAATATGTAAGTCACCAGGCAGTACAGTGTTATGTAGAGCTGTAAACTTCTTAAACACCAACATACACATCTACCTACAGTTGAAAACATATGTCTACATACACCTCAGAGAGAGACACAAAAGCGTTTTTTCCCTTTACTGTCAAACATTGAATCAGAGTAAGCTTTGTCAGTTTCAGGTCAGTCAATATTATTATATTTTTTTTATATTTGTTAAATGTCAGAATAAAGAGACAAACTATTTTACAGAGAAAGTAAGGATTTGAAGTGTGGGGGTGGCAGCCTCATGTTGTGGTGCGGCTTCACTGTAGGAGGGAGTGATAAAACAGACAAAATTGAAATGGATATATTGAAGCACTGAAAAGGCATATGGATTCATGTAGGCCTGAAAAAAACTGATCCAGTTACACCAGTTCTGTCAAGAGGAATGAGATGAGAAGGATTCAACAAACTTTCAGCCCAAATGAAACTGTTTCAAGGCCATACTATGAAACACTAAGGAAGTGTATGTAAACTTTTGAGTCGTGTCAATAAAACAAACAAAAAAATCCTATAAAATATTTTGGAAAAAAAAGTTTCTGTCTCTCTGAGGTGTATGTACATTTGGTTTTAACTGTATTTATAGGCTTTGATCTTGTGAAATGGCAAAACATTTTTATTATGAAATGCTTAAAGGCTGACTATTATTTTTGTGCAACAATCAGGAGCCAAGATATTACTGGAGAACGGAGCACTTCCACCCCTGCATGTGCAGATGCAGACTGAGATAGACGTGTGGCTGTCCTTTTTGGGGAAAATCGCCAAATATCTGATTGTCCTCTGGGATGGCAGGGGTTTAAAGGAAAGCACCGGAGTGAATTCAAGCATAGCCCAGTTGAAAGAGCTTGCTAAATGTGCTAGTTAGCGAGTGGAACAAAATAACTTGGTACAGCACAGACCGAACGTGAACGCAGAAGCGAACAGGCACTTTACACTGAATCAATGGGACCTGACTGTTGGAAACCGAAAGTAAGATCTGAGGTTACATTGACTCAATGTAAAGTGTTTCGCGTTTGCGTTAGGTCTATGCTGTTCGAAATTCTTTCATTCCATGCAAAATATATTGCTGTTAGAAGGCTCGTGCAGCAGGGCTATGCTTAAACTTACTCCGGTATATTCCTTTAACCTTACTTTTTCCAGGCAATCCTGTTAAATACTTTATGAGATGTAGATGCAGTGCTCCCATACAGGTAATCAATCATAAATGGCAAACATTTTTAAACAGCACCATCCATTGTGTTTAGTCAGCACAGCGCAGTGCTATAAAGTCTTTTGTAGTCTTGAATTCAGCTATTAAAGGAATACTCCACTCCTTTTATGAAATTGACCTATTCACCCCCTTACCTGGTGTTACATATGTGGGTAAAAGCATTTTCATCTCAGTGCATGCATTTTCCTAATCTTAACTCTTTTTTAGCTTTAGCTAATGTAATATAGCCAGATAGCAACTTTTTGGCAACATTCCATTCCAGAGCCTATGCTAAGCTAAAGCTAAAATTGGGGTTGTTAAGAAAACGCAAGCACTGAGACCAAAATGCTGTTACCCACATACAGTATGTCACTCCAGGTAAGACAGTGAATAACCCAAAGGTGGACTATTCCTTTAACAGACAGTATTTTGATCTGCACCCCGACACCCAACTCCAAAGCTGAAATGAAGGTGATGGCCTGGTACTGGAAGGAATGCAGGCTATACCTTTTTTACTATGTCAGAGTGTGAATATGATAGTGGGATGAGTGATTGAGCCTGTATGGATGATGAGACTAAATGTTTTGTTGTGTAATTGTTGTTTGTTTGATGACATTGAATGTGTGGGGTATGCTGATATGTAATGCATTAGGGTGACCTCATGTGAAGGACTGCTCCACCTCTGTAATTTTTTTTATTTTCTATCTGAGGTCAAACTGTATTGTACGGTATGTCTTTTTCTTTTTTCTATTCTACATTTTTCTTTATTTCTGTACTACATGTTCTACTGTTGTGGACTGTACTGTGTGTTGTCCCCCTCCCTATGTCACTTATGGTTTGTTTCAACTTTCCTTATCTCTGAGACAAAACTCACCCTGATGGAGAGCAATGAACAAACATTACCTAACCTAACCTAACCTAACCTAAATGCCCATTCCATTAATCTAAGGTATATTGTGGTGTACTGGGATTTAGCATTTTCCAATGGTCAGTAACCCGCTAGTTGTTTTATTTAAGAGTTTCATCATAATTTGACACTTTCCCTTAGGAGGTGTGCGGTTTGATCAGAGATATAATTATGATGATATTTTCAGTTGTGTTAAGTTGTTAACGTTATTTTTCCATTGTACAAAGTGTACCAAGACTGTTGTGAAATTAAATGTGGCAGTTTTCTTGGACGTTTTTGCTTCATTGCATCAAGATTTCAGATTAAAAGATCTGCCCAGAGGAGAGTTACTATAAATTGCTATTGCTCTTGGGTAAGAAAGTTATTTTATGTCCTTACTATAACTGAGTTGGTGAAGCCTCCAAGTCTGTTGCTATGCCAGTGGACAGTGCAGGAGATATACTTTAGGCCTATTGTTATCTATATAGTGTAACCATGCTCTCTCCCCACATGCAACAGCATATCTCCCCTGTCACCCCTCTCTCCCTCACCATGACCCCTGGCAAGGGCTACGCACCATCACCGGCATGCCACTGAGAATCCCTCTGGGCAACCATGGTGTGTGCCAGGGGTTGCTGAACCATGTTCTACAGTAGCTTGGAAGCCTCCAAGTCTGTTGTTATGCCAGTGGACAGTGCAGGAGATATACTTTAGGCCTATTGTTATCTATATAGTGTAACCATGTTCTCTCCCCACATGCAACAGCATATCTCCCCTGTCACCCCTCTCTCCCTCACCATGACCCCTGGCAAGGGCTACGCACCATCACCGGCATGCCACTGAGAATCCCTCTGGGCAACTATGGTGTGTGCCAGGGGTTGCTGAACCATGTTCTACAGTAGCTTGTTTGTGATGGAAAATCATTTAAAATGGTTCAAGCTGTTTTTTTCTAAAATAGTAGAAGAAGGTCAACATGTACACAATTGTAACTTAAAATGTCGGTTCACTCATCTCATAGGCCTACTTATTTTTCTTCACTGGCCTGATAGTATTTAGACACCATGCCTGATTTCAGGCGTATGAAGATGACTGGGGGGGGAAATGCTTGCTTTGAGATATAAAGAGGTTTTTTGAATTGAATTGAATTATTTATTTCAGATGTTCAGTGTTCAGAGTCAACAAAAACAACCAATAGGCTACAGCAAAAAAAAAAAAAAAAAAAACACCCAACACATCTGAAAAGGAGTGGGATGAAGCTTTGGTTATTAAATCCCACCCCTACATAATATTTCAAGTATAATCCATATTAAATTAAATAGCCTATGCATAGCCTACTTCAAAAGTGTATACTTCACATGCATGTCCAGTTCACTAAAACAATACAAAAGAAAGAGAGAAACACAAACAAAAAACAAAAAAAACATCACTGCATGTTTTCACTAATGTAACGCTGAAATACTGTCTGTTTATACATTTTCTTAAATTGATAAATACTTTGACATTTTTTTTAACTCTACTGTCAGACCTTTCCACATCCTTACTCCACAAACTGATAAACTGAAACCTCTCATTGTAGTTCTATTACTGATTATTTTAAAATTAAATGTCCTTCTTAGGTTGTAATGTGCTTCTTCTAGCTTAAACACTTGTTGAATGTTAGCAGGCAGCTTATTATTTTTTGCCTTGTACATGAATTGCGCTGTTTGGTATTTTACCATATCAACAAATTTCCTTGACTGCAAAAAAAGTGTATGAGTATGGTCCACATGTCTTATGTATAACCCGTATTGCTCTTTTTTGAAGAACAATAATGGTGGTATTAAAGTAGGATTAAACTAAAATGTAAACATTTGAACATCATAGAAGTGATGAGGATTGATAACATTGACACACTCTGAGTGAATGTGCCATCACTGCCTACTAGCTGAAGATATGGAATTTGCACATAACCAAGCTGTGTTCTAAAAGTGCGACACAAATATAACACCCCCACCCGTGCCCACCTTCCCAGGATGGTAGAAAAGTTCAGGCTCAGGAGGTTTTTTCACTATCAGCCCTGTTTTCATCAGTTGGCTAGATTAGTGGCATATTTGAATGTGCTCCCCACCACTAGTACCACACCACCCCATCCCCCTATTCAAATTTCTCTGCCTCTACACACACATAAACAATTTGCATTGCCCCCATTATAGCCAGTTTAATTAGCTGAAGTCCAGGAATTTACAGCTTCCGTACCAATCATACGGCCACAACCATGTCTGGTTTGGCAGGTTGGACATGCTTTTGTGACCATCTGATGAAGCTAATCACACCAGAATGTCTTGCTACTGGCTCATCCAGCTGAAACTATCAAGTCTGAATCCAACTCCTTTAATGCTGTTGCACTCCCAGTTTAGAAGTCATCATTGCCATCACTGGGTACCTCAGAGTGCTAGTGCTCTTTCTCTCGGATACACTGTTCAAAGCCCAGGGACTCTATGTGCGACTGTATTCCATAGAGGTAACTCACCATCATTAACTCATATTAATAAAACATATGTTATAAGGCTATATAATATTAATAATGTGACCAGCGTAAATAACCTATAGAAGTAACAGATCTTTATTTTCCCATATGTTTTTTTATTTTTGTCTTGTTTGTCTTGTTTTGTGTGTGTTGTTTTGAGATTTTGTCTTGTTTTGTACAAACTGTAAAAAAAAAAAGGGAAAAAGAATGTATGTTAGAAAAGATCGGAATTGTTTGACCACAGGTAGAACAGTGCTCCTATAAAGGGGAAGCTGATGTGTTGTCAATAAATGAATCAAATCAAATCAAATCAAATTAATTCAAAGCAAGGGAGTTAAACCCACATTATCAGCAAAGTTAACCACCGTTTCCTGTTGTCATCATGGAACATGCATCCTATTGCTAAATTTGTAATGACTTTGCTTTAGAAATAGTGGCAATTCCCTATTAACCTCACTCAGGTTAGATGATTTATTATGCTGCTCACTGCACTCATTGTACAGGAAAGTGAACCATGTCATCTGTGTCACCAGTAGATGTTTTTGTGTTACTGCACTACTGGAGCAGGGGGGTATTCCAAGAAAGCAGATAAATGACAAACCTGGGTAAGTTAAGATAGAAGTAGTGGTAAATCTCATAATAGAAGAGCCTCGACTCCTTGTTCTCTTAACTAAACAAAGCCTGCAGTCTCCTCTATTAACTGGTTTAAGACTTCCTCTAGGCCGATTTATCACTTAAACACCTTCTTGGAATATCCCCCAGTACAGGTATAGTTGTGAAGTTGCTGAGATACACCACATGGGGGCAGCCTTTTGTCAGATTAAATATTAAAGTTCTAGAGCACATGTTGATACCCATCCTCTACTATCAGTCACAACACTGTCCCCATGTCACCACTCAGATCTCTTGATCTATGATAAGGTCAATTGTTGTGGAGGTATTAATATGATTTTTAAAATTGTCATTTTCTGGAGCCTAGTACTATAGTCATGAATTTGGCTTGGATGACTTAGAAGGTACTGTATCTCTGGTATAGCCACAGGTATAGCCAAATGTCACCAAATTTCTTTACGTGGCCTACTTTTCTCCTGACTTTGCTCATTGTCATTTTCTGTAGCCTAGCACTAGAGATTATCAAGATTGTATGCCTTTAATCAGGTAAGGCACAGAGGAGAGTATTTGGAGATAATGCCACCCTTTCTGACCCTAATATTGACCTACCCAGAATAGCTTACTTATCTAATTGTTTCGGTGAAATTTTTCAAGAAAAAAAAATAGTCTAACTGATGCTTTGAACTGTATGACGCATATATAAGCATGCAACTTTTTAGTCACATTTAGTACTCTGGACATGGCAATATGCTTCAAACGGATCAGCAAACCGAATATGATAGCATCAATTATCGAAGGGTACAGAAATATGAAATTGTGTAGAATAGTGCAGAAAAAAAATATTTATTAAGTAAAATTAAAGCTAAAAGATGATATATTTAAAAAAAAAAAAAAATTACAACTGATAAGCCTGTCTAAACAAATAAGGTAAAAGAATAATATTACAAGGTAAAATCATAACATTAATAGGTGTATTGTAATGCCTTTTTGCCAGCACAATGCATTAGAAATACTGTAAGTTGACTAATTGTAAAAAGAAGATATTGTACTTTTCTCTTTTTATGGCTCTCCCATTATTTCCAAAATGGTAAAAAAAAAAAAAAAAAAAAGCAAACTGATGTGGGGTACAAAAGAGATCCAAAGGTTGAGTCAGGACCGATTCGTAACGATTTAAACCTTGCAGCATTTTTATTACCATCACAATGAATGACTCATGTAAATTAACAGTTATTGGTGTCTTGGTGTGCTTTAATTATTCTTGTGGATGGCTCATACGGTAAAAGCTGATTTCACAAGGCTCAAGTAAGTAACACAGGGAACATATTGTCCTTACATTATCTCCAAAAGAAAATAGAAAGGTGTGTCAAATAATCAACAAAGATACAAACAGGTATTGATTACTGATAAAATCAATCACTTCAGAATGATAAGGCCTCCTTCAGATACCCATAAGTAGGCTGAAAGCAAACAAAATTTTAAGAAGATAGCATAAATACACCAAACTGTAAAAAGGTAGTTCTGGGAATGGGTATTAAAATAAGTATTAGACAAAGTAAAGAAGAAATTTACATAAGACAAATAGATATTATGTCTTTCTTTACAGATAATGTTGGCCACCTAGCTTTTTGCATAGATACTGTATACAGTGGTGCAAGCCTTAGCAGACTCCAATGATCTTCTCAGAGACCTTTTATAGATTTATGTAGGGGTAATTTTTTTTGTTTGTTTGTTTGTTTTGTTTTGTTTTTTGTTTTGTTTTTTTTTTGGTGGTTCTTCAGAATCAAATTTCATACAAATGAAAGATATGTCACATGACCAATGATTCCGTGAGTGGCACAATAGGAATCATTCCCTTTTATGTTCACCTCTGTACACCTGTGCAATCTCACAATGCTTTATTGAAAGCTATTCAGCTCAAATGCCTTGTCATTATTTTCAACTTCATACTCCCTCACCACTGCTCTGCCCTGGCTTCAGCCAAAAAGACTGCTCCACCACATGTTGGGTAAGCTGACCTTTTATGTGGCTAATTTTTTCCTCAGGTAGTTTAGATTTATTTTTTTTTAAACAACAAAAAGGCTACAGTTGCACAATGACCAAGTCTCAATGAAATTTAGATAACACCAGTTTTTAGAAATCTATATCTGACTGGTTGGTCAGAGATGTTAAAAATCAGAGTTAATAAAATCAATTTTATCTGGTTAGAAAGTGTGGCAACAGGTGTAGCTGTTACCTCTGAAGTGTATGCAGGTCATCGGTAACTTGTCTCTCACCACACACAACTCAGGGCAAAGCATTTGATACGGTTTTGTTTTGTCTAGGCTGAGATATTTTCAGAGCTCTGGCACCCCTGGGGTCTTTGCGTACATCTCTACAAAGGTTCTTTTAACAGGATGCTTTCATGCTCACTGGGTTGCAAGTACTACACTGATGTATTGAAAGGCAAAACAGTGCGGTCAACTGCATACTTGCTGCTTTTCTGTGCGGGAGTGCTCACTGACGCTAGTGGCTATGTCTCCATAATGGGGCTTGACTGACAGAGAGGTCTGAGGAGGTCACGATTAAAAACCTGTTAGCAGTCTGGATCTGCCTCCACTAGCCTACCCACTTCAATATAAATGAAATGTATGATATGTGATATCTATTGAATTTGAAAATTAAATTCTTAAAGCAATTAAAGGAGACATAGAATGGAAAACCACTTTTACATTGACTTTGATGAATTAAGAGAGGTTGTGCATGGTCAAAGAGCCATCATCAACATGAGGCATGGTTCTGCCCTCTTTCATATGGAAATCCCACTAAATCATGGGCGAATTAGAACAAAGCCTACAAATGATGTCAAATAGCACAAAGCCATTGCAGGAGGCCAGAGTGAGGCGTTGACCCATTTCAACACACATCTTAAATATGAGGTGTTAACTAGGCTTGTAAATTATCACTTGATCTTCTTTTTGACAAAATACAATTGAATACATTGCTTTCCTATACGCTTCTGCATTCAGGTTACCCCACATTTATATTGTAATTATGGCAATATAACACATTAAGTTCTGTTTTGTTACGTTGTTCTTACTTGTACTTGGCCAGTACTTCACGGGCTGTAAAATAAAGCGTGAGCGTGTGTTATTCCAGCAAACTTACGCTGTAAGTACTCAGTAATTTATCCCTTGATACGTTTTTGTTACACCATTCTTACCTAATAATTACCCAGTACTTCACGGGCTGTAAATTAAAGCGTTACCGGATAATATTAAATGGGTTCAGTGTTCTGCAAATGCCGTCTACCCTCATAACGAAACAAGGCGGCCTGCTTGTAGCAGGTATTACCTCTTTGGCATTATAAACCTGACTTAGTTAATGGAAGGGTTCAAGGATTTTTCCCTAAATCACTAAACAGAATAGCCATGACCAACACCATGATGTAGACATTTGTGATGGTAATATAACACAGAATAGGTTTGTTTTTTTGCACAAGACTATGTTGTTAGAATTAGAGTCAGCAGACCTGAAACTAGTCATGGACACATAGTTATAATTGTATGTACTGGTAGCATGTTGTATATTTTCTGTTCTAGACAACACACAATTGAATCATGTAATTTTAAACCAAAGTTAAAACAACAAACAAATACGCTCAAAGATGAATTATTTAAAGAAGATTTTGCTGTTATAAATGAAGTGCATAACTTTCTTCACATGACCTAGAAGCTCCTATGCTGCTGTGTGTGACATGAGACTGAAGGCATAAGAATTAGCTCAAAGTAACAAACAAGATTACCTTTTTTGTCCTGAGGTGAGTTGAAAATGAGCTTTTAAGCAAAAAAACATGTGACTTGGCAAAAAGTCACCTGGCTTATACCTCTTCAAATTCCTAGAAATGAGCAAAAAATAGAGGTTTGAAAAGGGCTTATCCTCTTGAAGAGCTCACTGTGCTATAGGCCTGGTAGGTAAAGAGAATAAGGTACTTTGATGACATAATAATATCAAACAGCAAAATGCTGAAAATTGAAGAATTAAACATTTTCTATACCTTGCAGCCATGCTTATGCTGTACTGTGCTATTTCCTCACATGCCTTTTTAATATTGTGGAACATGTACAAAACACGTAAAAATCAAAGCCCCTACCCATCTTCTCTCCCTAGTGTGTACACTGTATACCTACAGTTCAAAAACTCCTTTGCTCTAATGCCCAGGAGGAGACGGATTAAATGAAAATGCAAAAAAAAAAACATTAATCAAACACACCAAATTTACCCAGGTAATATCATAGGTTCTCCCTGTCCACCTCAGCCACCTAACCCCATTCGAATAACGTTGTGGAATGTGGAAATCACATAAGAAACATTAGCATTGTGATTATGATCCCTCTCAGGCTCTTGCAGAGCATTGTATTAGAGTATTTTATTACGCAGTTCACCTTCAACATCCCACTAACTGACTTATCATACAAACTTAGATAGTTGGTGCTAAATTATATACGTTTGTCGGACAGACTGCCTTTGACTTATCCTCCCGAGACTGATATGGTAGAAGAGGTTTGTGTTTGAGACAGGTGGACGTGCCGTGGTGGCTTGAGACTTTGCTGCTGTTATCTTGACTTGAGTTGTAATGGCAGTCTCTATAGGCCCAATAAAAGATTTCTACTGCCTCAGGCTGTCGTGCGGCAGCTAATTGATCTTGTGATCATTTCTATCAAAATGGGCATTTATTAGCTTCCGCTAAGAAGCCAGAAGACTTTAAAAAAACATTTCCAAAAGCTAATCATAGTGCTCTGGCTTTTTTATGAGGCAAAGGTTAACTTATTTACCAATGAAGTGTGTGCATTTAGAGGACAAACTGTGCGAAATAGCTCTTATCACCTTCAGGAATGGTCCTGGCCAGTGTAATGAGGAAAACCTTGTGTGTATGGAAATTTCCTGTCCTGACAGGGTGGCAGGTCTGGACTGGGATGAGGTGCTGCTATCATGTTTACCAACAGCTTTGGCTGTGCATTGTGTGAGTTGCCCAACCAACCCTCATAAAGGTGTAAACTAATGAAACTTGACACAATTAGATTCTCATAAGGATTTGCAAATATGCCAAAGTTGGCGTGACATTAGACTTTGAAATAGGACTTTGCCTTCCGGCCTGGACTGCCCACAAAAAAAGGGTCATTTCAAAGGGGTAGAGGCAGTTAAGTCCAGGCAGGGTAGGACCTCACAGTCTTAGTCCTCCTAGCAAGAAGTCAGCTCCATATCAATGGTAGCTCAGCTTGAAAAGTAAGTAAGTTCGCTAATTCTGCTTCATTGGCATGCTAACTGACAGCATTAAGAATGCAATGGGTGATGTTTTTGTTCCTTTGTCTTGCCACTAACATTATGCAAGGACAGGTTTTTTCTAAGCAGACTTTTTCAGACTGGCACATCATGTCAACAGATGATATGCAGTTGACTTTTTGTACCATTTGGAATCATTTACAGAACCCTTCTTTCACGTCTCTGTGAAAAGGCTTTCAGCAATTGACATCATTTGTGCATCCTGGTGAGTGTTGCCCTGTCATGATGTTCTGCATTTTTTTTCTCACTATTCAGAGTGGAACTGGTAAACCCCACCAACACGGGTCAACTGTTCTGAGATTCATACCGCATCCATTTTAGATACGGCTTGGGATTACCAGGAAGGTAATTATTGTAATTTGTTTATTATTTTTAATTAAATATTTTTAAACAAACAATGATTACTCACTACAAACAATGATTCTTAATACACACTTAATACAGTAATAATGGCAACAGCAAAAATAAAAAATTTCATATCAAACTGTACAAAAATGCTGTATAAACACAAGAATGCCGGCGGGGAAACAGAAATACAGTTCAGAATCTCTGATAGTAATCTATCAGGGACCACAGTCATCGCCATCTACCCTACCTTGTTTCAATTATGTGAGAGTGTGAAAAGTGACACATGGAAAAATAAGCACACAAGCACTTGTCCTTGTGTTACTGATTGTGGAGCATTCAAGTACAGAGCAGGTGATAAGACACTCAAGTATTCACAATAAAGTAATAAACCAGCCTAAATAAAGCACATAGCAGTACGGGAAACACATCAGGCTCAAGAAAACAACAGTAGCACTTTGGCCTGAATCAAAAAGTGGGTGGGGAGTGAAAAATCTGAGTTTTATAACAGGTGTGAGAAAAACTTAAATTTCCAGAAATTTCTGGTGTCTGAATGCTTGTCCAATAAGTTCTACTTGTATATGTTTTTGTATGATGTCTAGGGGGACAAAGTGTGACTACAACACAAACTGTTTATGCTTATGAAGTTTGTGTGATGCAGGAGACCATCACTGCTGCCCTGACCTGCATTTTAAGAGCTTTTTTGTAGGCATGTTGAGACCTTTTAAGGTTAAACATTGACTCTGCAGGAAACTTCAGAGAAAGCTATTTGTAGGGGCAGTTAACGGGTAATTATTTACACAATTTAAGTTTCAATAATCGTCACCATACCGCATACTATACTATAATATTAGCACTTCCACTGAATGAAAACTTCAAGTCTGTTAAATTGACAAGTGGTTCTATATTATCACATAATTTTCTTCATAGCAGACTCAGCAATTGTAAGTGAGCATATGGGGATTGTCTGAGGTTAGGTTATGAATATGAATATATGATGACATTTCCAGAACAACCACAGAGCGCTGACTTGAAATATCTGATTGTTAAAAAGTGTAATCAGGCATGGACTGGCCATAGGGCATACAGGGCAATGCCCGGTGGGCTGATGGTCCTTTTTGGGCCAGGGCTGTCATAATTTACTCATAATTTTCTTGCAGGATTTTGGGCTAGTCCAATTAAATCCCCCATGTTCATGCAATGTGTCCAACAAGTGTTATTTTAGACAGGAAGTACTGAATAAAATCATAATAACATAGTGGGCCGCCATGGCCAAAAATGCCTGGGCCATTTTTTGGTCCCAGTCCAGCCCTGAGTGTAATCATGTACTTCCTCTCTCAGTGCCAGCTGATAGTGGCCCAGAGAGCACATCTTCCCTGAAGGAGGAGCCCCTCAGCAGGGGCGTATCACCAAATTCTGGGCCCTGTGCACAAGCAGTGGCCATGGGCCCCCTTAAGGGCTCCGCACACCGCTTCCGACACAGTGCGGAGAACTCCGCTTCCAACATTCGATTCCATTGTTTTCAATACAACCCCGCACACCAGTGCCGAACCCTTCCGCCGTCGGTTGTGAATTACGATTCAAGTCTATTTTGTCGGAGCCGCCCATTGACATCTAATGTTAATTTCACAGGCTACTGTGCTAGGTGCTAGGCAAAATTGGCGGATCCGAAAGTGCTCCGCAATGCTGTCGGAACCGGTGTGCGGCCGGCTTTACAGTCTGGAATACAATTCCAGACTTCTCAAGGGCCCTCCCCCCTCTTGGGGCCCTGGTAACTCAGTCCCCCTTTTCCCCCCACTACGACACCCCTGCCCTCAGTGGGACACAAAGAGCAGGGAGACACATGGGATGCACATGTGGCGGTGGTGGTGGAAACTTTCTTTTCCTCACCCAAACCCTCTCCATTTTTCCAGTATCAACAGCTCTCCCTATTGCCTCTCAATCTCGTTTTCTCTCTCACCGCTTGAAGGAAATCAGTCAGTTTTTTTACTGTACGGTTTCAGTAGCTGGCATGTGGCCCACTGGCCTCACTTCTGGTAACTCATTAGCTGGAATGATGGGGGCGACCCAGGAGCTGAACGCTGCATGATGACTTCTCAAGTGTAACCTTATGTCCACAGGGCATACAGCATGTGCCCGAGGAGCATGTATGGTCTTTAAACGGCATTAAACACCTTCAGCTTTTACACACGTAGCTGAGCGATAATGAGCCAACAACGCTGCTAAACTCTCTGTAACAGGTTAAATCTGTGTCAGGCTTGGCCTGCTGACAGCGAGTGCAGCACATGACTCTTGTGAGTGCCTTAATTGGTTGTCTTATGCCATGATGTCAGTCGTGGATCACTAAAAGATGGCCCTGTAGGGCCCAGAGGCGTCAGAAAGGCACATCCTTCACTATAATCATGTCTCATCTGACTTGCTTAATTGATAACACACTGATGATACTCATTTGATTAATTCCTGGAAAAGAGCCACATTCTGACTAAGTACTGCCAATACATTTGTTAGTATCTACATAGTGCATAAGGAACGTAGAGTATATAGTAGGGAAAAAAAACAGATCACGGTCTTGTACATTGAAACAGAAATTGATTCTTATATAATCAAAACAAACAGAGAAAAACATTCTTCTTTAAGAGTCAACAACAAAGAGGATGTGCTTGCCTATGCAAGTGTAGGCTTCTCCACCCCTCCCACACAGGACCCTTACAGTATATGTACCACATGGACCAGTCAAGAAAAGGTCATTTAGAAAAATCTTTACATAAATGTTAGCAGTGAAGACTCATTAAGAAGACTCACGTGCCTTCTCTGTTTGTCTTTATGCCGTCTTGGCCAGGACTCCCTGGAAGAAGAGGTTTATACCTCAATGGGACCTTCCTGGTTAAATAAAGGTCAAATAAAAAAAAATAAAAAAAATTAAACTCTTAGATCACAGCTTCACGATCATTGTGTGATCAGTCTAATGGCATGGCCACACATGCCTTAACATACAGTAGACCTATGCCTTTACTATTTAAGGTCACTGTGTTCTCAGAAGGAGAGAGACTGTAATTCATATCTGGGATAATCCTTTCAATTCCATGTCTCATTTCAGAGGTGAAACGGGACCATGGTGTTGCCTTGTGCTATCGAGATGAGCCCAGAGAGAGACTCCATTATCAACACCCAAGAGACCTTCGTCCCCAGAGTGAGGGCAGCTAAGGGGAAGTCTGCGAAGGAGCAGCGCTACATGCTAAAGGATGGCCATTGCAACGTGGCCTTCCACCAGTCCTCGGGCGCGTGGGGCCACTACGTGGTTGATATCTACACCACCCTGGTGGAGTGTCGCTGGAGAGTTATGTTCCTGGTGTTCACCCTCGCCTACATCCTATCCTGGCTCGCATTTGGACTCATCTATTTGTTGATTGCTTATATCCGTGGTGACCTGGCGGGGCCCAACGACAATCCATGCATTGCTAATGTGCACACTTTCACAGCTGCTTTTCTGTATTCAATGGAGACCCAAGCCACCATCGGCTACGGCCACCGCGGAATGATGGAGAGATGCATGGAGGCCATCGTGGTCGTGACGGTGCAAGACGTCCTGAGCTGCTTCATCGACACGGCCATCATCGGGGTGGTCATCGCCAAGATGGCGTGCGCCCGTAAGAGGGCACGTACAGTTGGCTTTAGCAAGTGGGCCGTGGTCAGCCTGCACAATGGCGCCCTCTGCCTGCAGTGGCGTATCGGTGACTTCCGGGGGAACCACATCCTTGAGGGCGAGGCCCAGGGCCAGCTGGTACGTCACCGCCTGCTGCCCACGGGAGAGGTGAGCCTCTCCCACCAGAACCTCAAGCTCCAGTGCTCATCCATCGCTTTGGCCACTCCAATCAGAGTCATCCACGAGATCAACCGCGACAGCCCCTTATATGGCCTAAGTCCCCAGGCCCTCGACCGGGAGGAGGAGAACTTTGAGCTGGTGGTGTCCTTCACGTACACAGACGACTCGGCAGGCATGCTGCGGCAGACTCGTGCCTCCTACACACCCACAGAGATCCGCTGGGGCCAGCGCTTTGTGGACATGCTGAAGTTAGGCAAGAGGCACTACCACGCCGACTATGCCCTCTTCCACCAGACCGCCTGGGTGGCCACACCCATGATGAGCGCCCAGGAAAGGGACAGGGGTAGGGCCCAGGGTCTGCCAGATAGTGGTGAAACGGTCAGCCCAGCCATGCGTTATAACATACCAACGCGTCAGAGGGAAACATCTGACCCTGTGGTACTCGAACAGGCCTGGTTTTAATGCTCCCACTTTTAAGCACTGAATACAATGTCATCTTCATGGGACAAATGCAAGTAGGAAAAAAATGATGCATTTTAATATACACAGTATGTTATGTACAGTCTCAGTGTCGCTATAGGCTATATGTCATCTAAAGGCATCACAGGACTGTAAACAATGTGGATTGGGATTGGCAGGTTACTGTGGAGTAACTGGATGGTGATGTCATCTACAGTTACCAGCGAGTCTGGACCAGCGTCAGAATTACCACTGAATGCCATACCACATGTATGGAAGCACCTGCTAACTGACAGCAGTTTAATGTAAAAAAAGAAGTTGGGAAACGTTTGTAAATAGCCCTATGTTTGTTTATATTTTTGTGTTTTAAAAATGATTTCACATATTAGTGAAGTGCAATGTTGAGTCTTCTATAAAAATTCAATAGTCATGACTATTTTACCAAAATCTATTTATTAAAATAAATCTGTTGGTGTTCACTGATAATTTATGAGTTATCCTTACCGTGTTATTTCCACAGTGGGCTAAAGTTTAAAAAGATTAAAGAATATCATAACATGATAAAGAATAGCCTACTGCAGACGATTATAAGATTTTGCTCTTCTTTCGAATATGACACATTTTCAGTCTTGGCTATACAACAGAGTTAGCAAGCAGACTGACATTTAAGAATATAATATTCTAGCGTTATTCTTTCAGCCATGCACTCAGTTGGATGACCACGCAACTGGGCGGGGACATAACACATGCGCTTTTAAAGTTGCACTGCATTGGTAAATGTATCTTCCTTAGCGCGTACCGAGGGGGTGATGATGGGCGTCCGTGTGATGTGCACTTTGTATCTCGTAAAATACAGCAACAAGTACGAAAACTAAATGTGGATACATATAAAGACCTGGGATGTTTCCGAATGAAATTACGGAGATGTGTCATCCTGTACACTCAACAGGTAAGTTCAAGACAAGGATGTTGACGTCGGATATAGAAGACGGAAAGGCGGCAAAAAACCCCGAAAAAACGGAACTGAAACTCTTGACATGTTGCTAGAACGGAGGTCGCACAGTGGGTCCAGTTCTGTTTCATTGCCTAATGATTGAGTTGTTTGACAGTGGCAACTCAAGTTTTAGTTTGCATGAAATTGGTTTGGTTTAATTATTTTGACTGATAAATATATGTGAATGCATTTATCGTGAGAAAAAAAAACATAACATCCATTTATTATATAGTATATTATGAGATAAATGATTAGGCTATAACTAGAGAATTATTTAACTGCTATTTTTTTATCATGTGAAGTTTTTAAATCTTGCAGATTTAAAAGAAGTTTTAACTTTTAAATAGGCTAGCTTTAATTATCTTAATGAAAGTAGCCTACAGTGATAATGGTTTTAGGGTCTTGCATGCCTTGCTGTCAAAGAATCATCATCCATGAAGTGAATGCATGGACTTCAGTGAGTTTGATGGACAGCAGTGAGTTCTGCAGATTCATACCAGCTGCTGCTGCATTTGGCAGGTCATTTTCAAATGGACAGCTACTGCATATTGGACAGAATTCTATTGATCTCCCTTGTACAAAAAAAATGAGAGCGGCTTTATGTAACAAGTTTCCATCTAGCTCTGCAGCATGGCCTAATTGCACTAAAGAAAAACAAACAGATGTGGGATGTGCGCTGGTTCCTGTTTTATCATGATATTGAGCTTCAAGAAGATAAACACATGTTAAAGTTGTAGGTTGATTGAAGCTTGTTGTCTTATCATTGCAATGAATGAATGGCTGGAGTGACTCTCTTGTGTTGTCATTAACTAAACTCAGTGGTGGATTTATCGCCTCTGGCATTAGTCTCTGTGCTCTGTGTTTCAAGTACTGTTGGTATAGCCACACAACTCACTGCTGTTTTCCTCTGTGACCGATGAGCAGTTGTGCGTTTTAAACATTGGTCTTTCTTTATAAATCAGTAAACATCAAGTTGTAAGTGTGACCAAGAGCAGTTTCTAATTACACCTAGGGAAGTGTGGCTGGCCCAGAGTAATTGTATCTGGCCGCATGTGGGCCCTGACGCAGAGAGGACTCTGTGGCAGGCAGCCGTGTCCCTTTAGACAGAGCTGCAAGTCAACAAGCTCCCGCTCGCTCGCTTGCTCGCTCGTCCCTGCGGAGCCGAGCCGCACTCACATGTTTAATTAGGGCTGCTTCACAAGTGCATGTGCTCCTGAGCAGTGGGCTAAAATCAGCCAGGATTACATCAGTGGATCAATCAAGCATGGTGATTCAAAAAAATGTCAAGTGAACTATTTATACAGTGTGTAGCAAGCTGTCGATTTTATTTCATCTTTGTCGTGACACTGAGACTTTTTTTAATCCATCCCCCACCTGATAATTGTGACATTATACCAGCTGAGCCCATCTAGATATGCACAGCAACTTGCGATCTGTTCACAGGTTTTAGGGGGTGAGAAAAAAACGAATGCTTTATAGGCCCATGTTTAATTAGAATCAGGGGAGATGTGAGTTCAAAATGAGCACATTGACTCCACTATATGATCGGCTCAAGTGACTATAAGGTTGTTAAACAAGAAATTATCTTCTCATGACAAGGAGCCAGCAAAAATAAACTTCCCAGTGCTGAAGCCTGCTAGGACGTTCCAATCCAGATTATATACCTCTGAAACATTTCCTTATGTTAGATAACTATGTGTTAATGCTTGGCTTTGCATGATGGAAGGATATTGTTTGTGCTTCAGAGTATTATTTCCCCTCAGGTGCATTATTCTGAGCCTAGAATCTGAGTCGATTGTTTTTTAATTTGCCCTCTCCGTCCCCTGTTATGATGTAAGCATATCTGTATATCTCTGATGAGTGTTTGAATGACCTACTGGTTAGACGTTAGTAGGAGTGCCCTTAGAGAACTAAAGACTGTCTGCGCTCTTTTCACATTATAACACTGCAGATTGTTCTGACAGAAAACCGCAGTGCACGTTTTAGTTAAAGTCATAAGTCATAAATCAATTTATTTAGGCTATATAGCACATTTAAAAACAACAGAAATTGAAACCAAAGTGCTTCACAAGGTTTAACGACAGGCACGTATGTGCTTCCAATAAATAGATAGTTTAAGAACACAGGAATGTATAAAAGTTCACAACAGCTGTGACGGTCGGCCCTGCGCCGCACATGAACAAGCACCAAGTTAACCACCAAGTTAAGTTTCTGTGTCAGTGACCTTCAATCTGGTAGGATTGTGTTGTTCTAACCATCAGCCTCCTCATCTGCCTGCCTGCCTGCCTGCCTGCCTTTGTCACAGTTTCCTATTGGATCTCATTGACCAAACCCAATCTGTAATGTGACCCTGGCTGTCAATCAGCAGCAAAATGTATGCAACCTTGCAGCAGTACGACTCACTAACTCAAAAGGTTATACGAGTGCCTCAGCTAATTGACAGAATATAAGGTGCCATCATTAATATGTGGAGATACCTAAGAATCACGTGTCTTTTATTCATTTGAAATATGTTATCGCATGTCATCAAACTGTAACTGAAGGATGCATTATTTAGGCGTCAGGATAAGGATACGATATGCCCAGAGCCACTGATCTTTTCCTCTTGTTTCCTCCAATTAGTGTAACGCGGCGTTTGTTTCTCTCTGTCTGTAATTTCCACAGGGCACTCTGCCGATGAGGTCTGAAGCACTCATGAGAGAGACCTGATCAGCCCTTGCTGCCTCCATTGCTGTTGCTGCTGCTGCTGCACGTCCCCCTGGGGGAGGGGGGGGAACCAGCCGGGTCCCTTGAGGCCGGATTCCGTTCCTCTCCTCTCCTTTCCTGTTGTCGTCGTGTCCTTGTCCTTCTTCTTCTTCTTTTTTTTTCCTGTTTGTGTTGGGACCTGGCTAGCGTTCGAAACTGTTTCTCCAACGCTTTTTCCAAAAACTCAGACTGTTTTCCAAAGCAGACGCGGGGGGCCAGCCGGTGGCGCAGCAGGCAGACGAGGCCATGGGGAGCGTGCGTGCCCACCGCTACAGCATCGTGTCCTCGGAGGAGGACGGCATGAAGCTGGCTACCATCGCCATGCCCAACGGGTACGGCAACGGTAACGCCGGCGGCGGTGGCGGAGGCAGTGGTGGAGGCGGCAGCTGCAAGGTGCACACGCAGCACCAGGGCCAGAGCCGCTTCGTCAACAAGGACGGCCACTGCAACGTGCACTTTATCAACATGAGTGAAAAGGGTCAGCGTTACCTGGCCGACATCTTCACCACCTGCGTGGACATCCGCTGGCGCTGGATGCTGGTCATCTTCTGCCTCTCCTTCCTCCTCTCCTGGCTCTTCTTCGGCTTAGTCTTCTGGCTGGTGGCGCTGTCCAATGGCGACCTGGAGCGCAGTGAGCAGCTGTGCGTGTCAAATGTGGACAGTTTCACGGCGGCGTTCCTCTTCTCAGTGGAGACGCAGACTACCATCGGGTATGGCTACCGGTATGTGACGGAGGATTGCCCAATGGCCGTCTTCATGGTGGTCTTCCAGAGCATCGTGGGCTGCATAATTGATGCCTTCATCATTGGTGCCGTCATGGCCAAAATGGCCAAGCCCAAAAAGCGCAATGAGACGCTTGTCTTCAGCCACTATGCCACCATAGCCATGCGCGATGGCAAGCTGTGTCTCATGTGGCGCGTGGGCAATTTACGCAAAAGCCACCTGGTGGAGGCACACGTCCGTGCCCAGCTGCTCAAGTCGCGTACCACAGCCGAGGGCGAGTTCATCCCGCTGGACCAGATGGACATTGATGTCGGCTTTGACACTGGCATCGACCGCATCTTCCTCGTCTCACCCATCACCATCGTGCATGAGATCGACGAGGACAGCCCCTTCTACGAGATGAACCGACAGGAGCTGGAGACGACCGAGTTCGAGATCGTGGTCATCCTGGAGGGCATGGTGGAGGCCACAGCCATGACCACCCAGTGCCGCAGCTCCTACGTGGCCAGCGAGGTCCTCTGGGGACATCGCTTCGAGCCCGTCCTCTTTGAGGAGAAGAACCACTACAAGGTGGACTACTCGCGCTTCGACAAAACCTACGAGGTGCCCTCCACGCCCGCCTGCAGTGCCAAGGACCTGGCCGAGAAAAACTATGTGCGCTCCAGCTCCAACTCCTTCTGCTACGAGAACGAGGTGGCCCTGATGGATAAGGAGGAGGAGGAGGAGGAGATGGATGAGGAAGAGGATGACGATGACAAAGATGAAGGAGCAAAGAACGTCCTATGCGAGAACATAGAGCTTGAGGCCACAAACATGGATGCTGGCTCGGACACGCTATCCGATCAGGACACTATGCCTTTAGAGGCAAGGCCACTGAGGAGAGAGTCTGAGATATGACCCTTTGGCTTATGGCATGAAAGTAAAACAAATGTACATAAACTATTACCATAAGTGAATCTTTGGTGAAAAGTACAACCGCAGCAGTGACAGTACTGTCATTTCAGTGTTATTCTCTGAGAGGGCATTCTGGAACCTGTATCTTCAGGATGGAGACCAGGAGGTCCATGGGATTGCATGATTCCCATAAGTCCTGTGAGAGGCTGATTGTGGCACAGCATAACCTGCTCTCCTCTCGCTGCTCTGTGAAAAACAAATCAGTCAGTCTTTGTGTTGTTGCCCTGTTGATGCTGATGATGATGGGGTAGGGTGCAAATGCCCACGCTGCAGGTTAGTAACAGCAGAAAGATGGGTTGGGTAGCATGCAATCTGACTGGTGGCTCTGCATGTTTTTGAAACACCTTCAACTTCTTCAAATGCTGCATTTATTTGTACCATTTAGGGACAAATACATTCTCAGTTGAAATTAGAAAACAATAAGGAGGCAAGTGGTCTACCATTATCATTTTTGAGAACATAACCACAGTTTGAAATCATAACATCCTCTCCAGGGTTTTGTGGTGTTACTGCTGGTCTGCTTGTCCATGAATGGTCAAGATAGGACAGATGTCTGTGTGATGCTCCCATAAGTTTTTAAAATGAGCTGATTCTCTGCACACTGAATGAGCCTGCCTTTGTGAGGTGTATGTTCACAATGTATAGACCCCTGCAATGCAGTGACTGCCAAAGCTAATATAATGTTATCAGTAACAATATACAGGGAGTAAGCCTGGTCATTGCCTTCCTACATAATCCCGCTTGATTCTCATCTCAATCCAGTACTCTGTCTGGGACTCTGCCCATTGGCCTTGTTCACATAGGATGCATCCTGTCCAACCCAATTAGTATACATAAGAATGCAGCGTTCACATAGGATGCATCCTGTCCAACCCAATTAGTACACATAAGAATGCAGCGTTCACATAGGATGCATCCTGTCCAACCCAATTAGTACCCATAAGAATGCAGCGTTCACATAGGATGCATCCTGTCCAACCCAATTAGTACCCATAAGAATGCAGCGTTCACATAGGATGCATCCTGTCCAACCCAATTAGTACACATAAGAATGCAGCGTTCACATAGGATGCATCCTGTCCAACCCAATTAGTACCCATAAGAATGCAGCGTTCACATAGGATGCATCCTGTCCAACCCAATTAGTATACATAAGAATGCAGCGTGAGAATGCGATAGGTTATGCGATAGGGCTGATCCAGTCTTTTTGAATTTAAACACCTCAAGTCGCAAATCGTTTTTCAATAGCCGAGACCCCAGACCAGGCTGGTTATGACCAGTCTGAGGTAAATACTTAAAAAAAAAAAAAAAAAAAAAAAAAAACACATAACGTTCCTAAAGGCCCTTACCAAAAAGTATTAGCCAATTATCTTAAATTATTGTGAGCTTTCGTATGACTTGTTAATGAGCTGGTCTCTTAACATACTTCCTAATCTGGAAATATTCCCTTCCTCAAGTGTGTGTGTGTGTGTGAGAGAGAGAGAGAGAGAGAGAGAGAGAGAGAGAGAGAGAGAGAGAGAGAGAGCAACAGCGAGAGTGATAGAGCATGTGGTCAGAATTTTATTTGGTCCATCAAAGACGTCCCGACATGTTTCTGCATTCGTTCTTGCTCACATGAACTGTGCATTATGCTACTCAATCCATCTTCATCTTGTCTAAGTATAGCATCTTTTTTGAAATGTGAGCCTTCAGGCTAGTCTTCATTGCTCTTGAAAACATCCACCAGTGGGAGGCTATGTTTTGGCATCCATCTACAGAGAGAGAGAGAGGGAAGGAGAGCGAGACAGAGAGAGAGAGATAGATAGAGAGAGAGAGAGAGAGAGAGAGAGAGAGAGAGAGAGAGAGAGAGAGAGAGAGAGAGAGAGAGCAGATGTCATCTATATGGGCATTAAAACTTTACTCCCTCAGCGGAGTGGATATTTAAGGCTGGCCACAGTCACAGCCAACAACTCATGCAAGCTGCGTCTGACATGCAATATAGTCTAAGCCTGATCAGAACTTCCTGTGCAATGGACCCCCCACCCACCACCCCACACCTCATCCCCAAGTTGGGCAACTGATCGAGCAAATGAATGTTCTTAATCAAGTGCTGCTAAGTTACATATTGCAGGTTAAGGAAAACGGATGCAGGAGCCAAAAGGTATTCTTTGTCTATTTAAGCAATGGAATTAAACTCACTTAAGAGTGGAAAAAAAGATAACTATTTTCAGCATATTAACCACACAATGGTGCACTTTCTTATGAAAAATCCTCTGTCCCATCAAGGAGTAGACCACTTTAGAAATTATTTTTGTATCAAGCCAAATGTAAATAATGATGATAACTTTTACCTCGCATGTAGTTTTACAGCTAAACTGTCAGATGACCTGACCCTTCCTGGGACAGAGCGAAAGCAAACCAGTCACTTGTAATCTAGAATATTTTTGTAGGAAGAGTACATTGACAGTATTCCCCCTCCTCCTCCTCCTCTTCCTCCTCCTCTGAGAACCTGTTTCAGATGCAGATCTGGATCTTACATTGTTGATGGTCTTGTGACGAGGAAAGACTGGAGGTGTCTCTCATCTGAATGGGCCTGTGACTTAACAGCTATTTTGTTTTCTTTTATGTTCTGTGTCTCTGGGACAGTTGGAGACTTTAACAGAGCGTAAAAGCCAAAGCAATAGAACACCAAGAGAAAGGGAGCCGAGTTTTAAAGGAAAAATCCAGAGTCAGTCAGTCCGTATCCCTGTTCTTTGAGGCTACCGTTTGAATGCTAGCATTAGGTCTCAGAAGGGCAGCATTTGGTACAAAGTAGACCGAATAAGCGAACTTGGGACTATACGCCAACATATGCGGACATATGAAATGAAAACCGTCATGCTCTCATTATGCCGTTTCGCTGTTGGTCTGCATTGCACGAAATTCAGTCAGTCTCAAACCTACTGACACCATTTAGCAACATGAGACAAATGGGCAACGGATTGGTTCACTCCAGATAATTCCTTTAAGTGTTGTTTTGTATTGCTAGGGCAGTGAAGAATGCCAGAAGCATCTGTCATTAATAGTAAATAAATTAAAAAAACTGCGCAACCTCTGCCTCTTTCCTGTAAAATGTCAACTGACCATTTGGACTTGGACTTATTTTTCATTTTTTTTTTCCTATCTTTTTTTTAAAACCAGTCTTCCTGTTTTCCTGCACAAGCCAGTGGTTGTACAGTTTTTATATTGTGCTACATAACAAGAGTAGTTAATATATTGCTGTTGATGTTAAATAAATGTATAATTTTGTTTTGTTTTCCAATAAAACAGAAATGAATAAAAAGAATCCCATTTTACATCAATGACTTAACAAAACAAAACGCTGAATTTGAAGAGCTCAGATGCAAAACCCTCTCTAAGTCGATTTGCAATGAATTCTACAGAAAAAATATTTTGATACAATTTATCATCATTCCAACTCAAAATTGGTTTGCTTTTGCTTTTTTTATTATTATTTGATAGTAACCTTTAAATTTATTATTTGTTACATTTCAATTGTTGTTTGATACAGATTACTCAGAAATTATTATAAAAACATCTGAATTTTTGCATATTTCTGAAAATGGACTTGGAGGGTTTTGCGTCTGAACACTCCATTGACAGAGTGAGCCCTATTGATAAAAAAAATGCCTTTTTAAACACTTGACTACTTACTGAAAAGAAACTGCAATTCTGCAAATACTCATGATGTTATTAATAATTAAGCCAAATTCTGTCAGATTCCTAGATATAGAAATTCATGCATAATTAAGAAAAATAGCCCTAGTCAAACTGTATAATTCATCACAGGATCTCTCAAATCAACTATCACTTGAATGTGTCCTTGATGTCAGTCTGGGTTTGACAGGGGGTCGATTCAGGGCAACAAGTCCTTAATACTAACTAGCTACTTTGAGACAAAAAACAAAGAAAAAAAACCCACACGTTTGTAAATACAACTCTGATGTCCATACTCCCTGAGCCTCCCCGAGCTTGATCTTTATTTAGGGGCAGTAAAGAGCTCATGGGTCACTTGATTCTTTCAAAGATACTCTTAATAAAAGCAGCTTTGAATGCATTTTGTCCTCTGGACCCTAGGCAGACACAGCTTATGTAACCCATGTGATTATTATGGCTCACAAAGACGCTGGGGCGACATGGAGGAAAAATGGTGGTAAAGGAGCAGCTCAATGTATGTGTGTGTGTGTGTGTGTGTGTGTGTGTGTGTGTGTGTGTGTGTGTGTGTGTGTGTCTTTGTGCTGGAGACCTGTGTAGTGTAGATGCAGCAAATAGTTGGGAGAAAGGGCAACATGGGAAGCTTTGGCCACGGCTGGCAGTGACAGTGACAGTGGCTGGTTCCCTGACACATGAAGCACAAACAGAAGTTGGAGCATTGATCAGAGCAGGGTTGCAATGAGCGGATGTGATTGTGTTCTACTTATAGCCTGCATTCAGCCCAAGGGCTTTTTCCACATTATCCAATGAAATGCCCTCTGATGGAGGGATATAGTTTGTAAAAAGGTGGGCTAGCTTCCTAGAATTCTGTCTGTTTTAGCCTTTAGCTGTGTTTGAAAAGTGCTTGAATGAAGTTAAATATTAACCTAGATCATAATGGTCTAAAAAAAAAAGCAAGAATGTTTGGAAAAAGCAACAGATTTCTCAAAATTTCCACATTAAGGCACATTAAATACTCTTCTATAACCTTCAAGTTAAAATCAAATACCTGGATGGTTGAGTTATCAGGATGCCTTCTGCGTGTGTGTGTGTGTGTGTGTGTGTGTGTGTGTGTGTGTGTGTGTGTGTGTGTGTGTGTGTGTGTGTGTGGGGAGTGTTTGTATTTGTATATTTGAGAGTGTGTGTGTGTGTGTGTGTGTGTGTGTGTGTGTGTGTGAGAGAGAGAGAGAGAGAGAGAGAGAGAGAGAGAGAGAGAGAGAGTTATTTGTGTGCCCTGTTAGACTTGCTCTGCTCCACTCAATTTTTCCTGCTTACGTTTCTGTGACGAGTTCAGCTACAGTAGCTGGCAGATCCATGCAGCCAAAAAAGAAATTGGGTGATAGCTGCCTGCCCCCCACATAGACAAAACACAGCATCTACACAGCTAGGCACCACGTCAGCGAAAGGCAAACCCTCAACACTTGCTGTGGAGCCCATCACTATAACAGAGCAGCAGTCTGGTGACCCGGCTGGGTGGAAGGGTGACATAATGACGACTTGATACACAGACTCAGGTTTGCTTGCTTGTCTCCCTGGAGCAGCAGGAGAGGAGTCTAGCCAAGCCAAGCCAGGCCAGGCCAGTTCCAGCCAGCCAGGCAGGCCAGCCACATGCACAGAGAGCCTAGATAAGGGGAGCGTGCAGAATGAGGTTACACCAAACAGCCCTGCATGCATGCGCTAGCTCCTCTTTCATGCTGAAAGTAAGACGATGACCCAGAGATTGGGGAACTCGTGCAGACCTAGTTGCAGCAGGGCTTATTTCGGTAAGGCTTCTCCGCTGTTCCAGACGAGCTGCATGGGGATAGGGCCTTAAAAACTGCTTTCCGCTTTTCTCTCTCTCTCTGTCTCTCTCTCTCTCTCTCTCTCTCTCTCTCTCTCTCTCTCTCTCTCTCTCTCTCTCTCTCTCTAGCACAGAGGTCATACACAGCAGGGACAAGTGCAAATGAGGAAGGTGTCCAAAGCAGTGGAACTCCCCAATCTCAGCCACTAAAACTCTAATGCCAATCTGGAACCAGATGTGGTGCTGATCCGGGCATTGCCGCAGCTGGACTTGGACCATATCCGGCCCGTGGTCTGTTCCTATCTGGGTCAGGTGGGCTACAGTATGTCTCCCATGACCACAGCAAGGCCACATACATGCCAGGTCCTAGGAGCTATGCAAATGTTGTCATTTCCACTTTTAACATGACAGGCCAGATTCTCAGAAGGATGAGTTTACAGAGTGCACTGGACACACAATTTTTTGTCCTTTTTCTTCACCTAATTCCCTGTGCGGGTTTGTCTGCCCTTGTCCTTGTGTGAGTAAAAGCATGTCATGTGCTGCCCAATGTCTAACAGAGACTGAAAACTCTCGCCTAAGCAATTTAGTCACTTTTAAACAATTTGATCCATCCAGACTTAAAAGCTTCTCTTAGCAGAGATTGTTTTACTTTTTCTCTCTGCAGTTGAAAAAAAATAAAAAATCTGCTTATAATAGGATCTTGATGGAAAGATGAATAGGGGAACTTTTCCACATCTGAGGAGGAAACAGCCAAAGTCTGCACAGTTTCTGTGTATGAGAGATGAACACAGAGGCAATCCAAAGAGTTGGATGCCAGATGAGACGGCAAGGCAATCATAAGCAGTCACTGTCAAATCAGCAATGAAGACCAGTATTCACCATGCAGCGAGGACAAGTGACTACTTTAACTATACAGTAAACTTTGGGTTTAAGCTTGAAAGGGGCAGTAAGTTACATTAGGCGTGTTTCAGTCCCTCAGCCATATAAAACCTATCTAGTAGTCTATTAGAGATTAAATCTTCTGGTCAGCTGGGTTTCTAAAGCGTGGGTCTGAAAATAGCCTGATGGATGACATCCTTCCATCTTTGGGAGGCAGAATTAGAAATAAGCCACGTAGGTTGTGCGCCAGGGATAATTGCAGCATCCGGATCATAGGAAAAAATCCCTTCCGCCGAGAGCGATCTGAAAATGGCTTAAGGGATTCTTCTCCCTGCACTGACCGGTTTGTCACAATTAGCCTTAAAGTTTTATAGCATTAGTGTTTTCAGAAATCGTCATTTTTGTACGTTTTTTATTTTTGCTCAAAATATCAGCAAATGTACTTTTGATTATGTTTCAAGCAAGCAATTTCCGGAAAAAAAAGTAAAAAAAAAAAAAAAAAATGGATTAGGTGATTATTTTAAGGAGAGTGAAGATGTGAACTGTTACAAAAAACAAAACAAAAACAAACAAAAACAAACAGCTGATTCAGGATTGTATTGAAAGAAATTTTAATGCTAGTATGAGGTATTGGTCAGTGAGGTCCCCCTCCACTGTAAAGCGCTTTGGGTGTCTAGAAAGGCGCTATAGAAATCGAATGTGTTGTTGTTGTTGTTGTTGTTGTTGTTGTTGTTGTATTGCCATCTCATTTTTAGGCATTCCAGCTGAGTATTTGGAACTAGATGTGAAGCAAAAGAAAAAAGAAAAGAACGCCCTTGATTAACCTGAGTAAGCTAACACACACACATACACTGAAATGCCCTCTCAACCCGTTGTCTGAGGGTATTTCTATCAGGGGCATTAGATATAATCCATTTAACCCATGTTCATACATTTTAATCACCCCACTTCATGATGATGACCCAATGTCTGACAGCCATAGAGCACATAACTCACCGGACCCGTAAGGAGAGCCAAATAGGTCAGTTGCTCTCTACTAATAGATCAGCCCACTGAGGCTATCTCTTTTATCGTACTGCATTTCAAACTGCCAGACTATGTCAACAATATCACAAGACTTGGGCCTCTTCTTCTGCTCCTAGCCTGTGCAGTCACCTTCAGGCCTCTCACTGAGTGCATCTCAGAATATCATGCCATTGATACTGGAATCATACCTGCCATGATGAATTAATTAATTAATCAACCTGCGGTGATGAACTGACTCAAATTTTTATTCTGGAGACTCCCCTGTAGAAGGTACTTTGGGCCTAGACTGATTGCCATCGACTTTCAAAGCTCTACGAGACTTTGGTCTGACCAAGAGCCCGTATAACAAAGTTTCTCAAAGCGCATGGTTGACCCGCCTCCCTCAAATGCCTCGGTTTGCTACTGGTCGATATTAGAAAATGCTGTGCTGAAGCAAAACCAATCACACCACTCTTTCCTCTGACGTATGTGACGCGAAGGGAATTGCTTGAACAGGACTGAGAGCCGTTGGAGCTGCTGAAAGTTGATTGGTTCTCGACCAAGAGGGGGCAGTTCCCCCATTTAGGGGAATTCAGAAATCCTGCCCGATCAGCAGCTGGCCAGACCAGCGACAGCAATGCCGAAGGTGTTACGTCACTGGGAGGGCGTGCCAAGCTACTTTGGGCCCATAAAACTAGTTGTTTGCACTTGGCCAATTTGGAAGCATGTATCTCCCTCAGAGTTATGTTGTTATAAGAACCTTTTTTTATTTTCTCACCTGAAAAAAATGACACACTTTCTAAGGTGTCCAAAAAGGACCATCATCGTCATCAGAGAGACAATTAAAATGGTGAAACCCTTCCAATTACATCATTTTTGCTTGGCTGTATTCCTTGCTATATTTCTCTGATTGCATAAGGTCACTGCTGGTCATCTGTGGGGCCAGAGACCAGAGTAGTGGCTGCTACAGTATGTGTGTGTGTGTGTGTGTGTGTGTGTGTGTGTGTGTGTGTGTGTGTGTGTGTGTGTGTGTGTGTGTGTGTGTGTGGAGGGGGAGCACAGGACCTCATGGCCGTGACATTTTGACTGATGAGAGCCTGCTGTGTGGCGTGTGCTTGTTGACGGAGACCTCAGCTGTCATCCCCATCCCTGGGCACGTCTTCAGCTGCGATCGAGTTGCATTTCACCTTTGAGACACACATCTTGCAGAAATGCTAAACCACTCAGTGCTGTTATAAAAAGCATCATCTTCACTCTCTGATTCAGCTGCTGCCGTTTCACCCGTCCACCTACGACATAAAAAGCACAACCATAAACACGGAGATGTACACAAAATTATACTGTATACTGTACAATAAGTCTCTCTAACTCTCTTGGCAGACACACACATATACACTGAAACATACACAGACTCTCACAAACGTGCCCCCCACCTTCTCTCACTCACTCACACACACACACACACACACACACACACACACACACACACACACACAAACACGCACAAACAGAGGTACACACCACCCTCTGCTCTCTATCTTCACTGCTGCATTGTGCATGTCTACAAGACACAATAGTTTCCAATAGTTTACTACCACCATGTAAGTACAGTATGTAACTGGCTGAGGTGACAATCCCTTATATTAGCTAGGATTCTGTGGTCAAGGTTGGTCAGATAACCTCTGTCATCAGAAAGGCCATAAATTAGTCACTAGTTAAACATTTCCAGAATTTGCAATGCAACTGCAACCTCATGACACGAATCCAAATAATTTACTTTGCTTGTCACCCATTGGCTATTCAGAACTCATATTTGACGATGGAAGGACATATACATACATCAAGGTTAGATTTCATTTGGAGAATCAAATAGGTGTTGAGGGTTTTGGTTCATCTTCGTACATGTGATCTGGTAACTACAGTATGTCTCCTCAGCAACTAAATGGCCTTTCTGTGAGCTTTCATGCCACAATCTTTTGGCTGTAAACCGCAACTGCTCTTTCTAAGGAATGGTGCAATGTGGCCCACAGGGAAGCAGCATTTGAAAACATGACTTGGTTTGGCTACATGTGTACATTGCCTTGAATGAATGAACGCTAAATTAGACAACAGGAAGAAATGCTTGTTGCCTTTCAAGGGTTTTTGCCTCTGGCAATACATGTAAGTACATGTCTACACCAATGCACATGCACACGCAAACATGCACACGTACACACACACACACACGCACTTAAACACACACACACACTCACACACACACTTACACAAACAAACAAACAAACACACACACACACACACACACACACACACAAACCTTGCCAGCACATTTAGCCTACCATCCACGACAGCTGTGGGTCTTATAACACTCCAGGGAGAGAGAGAAGGAGAGCTGAACAGGTATGCTGGAAACAACACAGGCTTTTTTCCCATTGACTGTGCCAGCTGAAAGATAATACATGTATGTATATTTGTTTACTGTGGTTGTGTCCTCCTATTACAAGACAAGGGGGCCTTCAGGTTTGCCATGTTTTCCACAACCAAACAAAATCCATTTGCATCCATTTACATTCTCACTCCAAACGTTCCAGAGCCCCTGATTCACTGTCCAAACATGTCCCCATCATCAAATCAAACCCCTTTGTTTGATTTGGACACCAGCCGTCCAGGCGCTAGCCCTGAGAAGCTAATGTAGCGTCTGCAATGGTAGCGCTAATGATAATGCTGCTGAAATCTGAGGCTGTTAGCTGCACTGGGGAAGTGTAGTCACACTGGGCCAGCATGTAAATAAGAGCGGGCTGTGCTCTGTACACTTACACTGTGTGGCAGATGGTCGTGTTAGCCACTCTTACCCAGCCATGCTCAAGTTACTGTAGTCTAGCAGACACTGCCAAGGCCTACCTGGGCTGGCAAGACTCAATCTCTGGATGCTGGATTTATTTTGACATAGATTTGGATTGTTTTGATAGGGATGTTTAGGAGAATACGACCACGGCCATGTATTGTAGGTCACTGATAAGCCTGGAGTCTTTCTTCTTATTATTATTATTAATAATAATAATAATAATAATAATAATAATAATAATAATAATAATGATAATAATTGACCACAGCGTGGGGGAAACTTTTGTTCAGAGTCTTTACCCAAGTTAACTCAAAAGAGAATGAAAGAAATGTTCTTCATCTCTACGTCTGTCACATTTAAGAATTGTTTTGTCAAATTACTCACAGGCAACTGAGGATAATAATCCAACTTCAAGACAAATAACCTAATACTACATTATCCTTTTGATGGGAAGGAGGTCTAGTTATACTTCATCAATGAAAACTACTTATTAATCTCAGGAGAATATTAGGCTAAACCCCATTGGGCCATTCATTCACTGAAGAATACTTTTTAGTTGGCTGTCATTGTTGTTGGGGTTACTAGGGTGACAACCTGGCAACCATGCACGTCAATCCGTGCCACTAACACCTAAGGGAGAAAGCCAGGAAGGTGAGAAAAAGTGAGAGCAAAGGAGAGAGAGACAGATGTTATTCTGCAGAAGTGTAAAAGAAGAAGAAGAAAAAAAAAAGAATAATTGCAAGTACAATATGGCCCACAGCATACTGCAACGCAACCATGAGACACATAAAGCTGCAACAAGAAAATCACAACAAAAAGATCTGCAATGGAAACTTAGGTGTGCAACTGATGGAATATTATTTTAATGTGTCTCCAGTCATCATCACACCTTGGCTCATTAAGGCCATCTCCATCTGTGCTATTCTTCCACCCTCATTATTACACCCTACAGAGAGCTACACCTATTACTATAGTCTCAACTGACAGTTAAACTTACTCATAAAATAATATGGAGGATTACACATCAGTGTGGCACATACTTTTAACCAGTAGTTTCAGCAAACTGACTAAAATCCCATGAGTAGCCTACTCTTTAGGTAGTATTCCATTTCAACGAGTGGATTGGGCAAAGTGAGGCATTTTACAATTATATTGTAAGAAATTAATTCTTATATTATAGTCATACACTGTAGAACCTAATTCAGATGCTAGAAGTAATATTGGACCCAATTCAGACACTAGAAGTAATACTGGACCCAATTCAGGCACTAGAAGTAATATTGGACCTAATTCAGACGCTAGAAGTAATATTGGACCTAATTCAGACACTAGCATGGCCGGATTTGTGGCCTGGTGCCATGGGCACACGGAGTGAGATCACTTGACATGCTGGAAAAGTCTGCATGGCTTTGGCCACTGGGGCTGAAATTTCAAATGGTGCTGGCACTGGTGAATAGAGGATCACCACCAGAGTGTGATGGAGACGACCCTGCTGTCTCGTTGAGCTTTAATTCACATACAAGATTAGATGGTCCAATCAGAGGTGACATTGAGCCCAAACCTTTGAAACCACTGAAAAGGATAGACCACTTAATCGCTCCCCTGCCATGTCAGGCAAATAGAATCCGCGGTGGCGGCAACAGATGGTTGATATTATTTTGACGCTGAGATTACGGGTCCTCCGAATGTCATCCAGTAGCAGCAGCTGTGAGTCTGAGGCATTGTGCCCAGCCATGGAGTCCCCCCGTGGTGGCAGCCCAAGGGACAGCAAGTAAACACCCACAGCCCTTGTCTGCCTGCCTGGGACCAGCAGTTGAAGCAACGCTAACGCGAACGCTGCTGTGTGCGAGCAGACACACTGTTTACATCTGTGCCTGTGCAGCACAACTGCACACTCCTCCTTCCAGAGAGGGAGGGAAGAGAGGGATTGAATATTGATGAGAGATTAAAATGGGGGTCACCCCAGCGGTTGCCCCTGACAGGGGGAGAACAGTCTTCACATGTTTCTGTCAGACAAAGAAGCTTCAGTTCCCCATAGAGGAGATTAGACCAATGCGTCATCTTGCAATTTTTTTCTGGCCTTGTCCTGTGTGATTAAAGAACTGGCTTATGCTTAGCTTAGACAAAGGAGGCAAAATGTGTGTGTGTGTGTGTGTGTGTGTGTGTGTGTGTGTGTGTGTGTGTGTGTGTGTGTGTTGGGTCCTTTAGTGGAATAATGTCTTTTCAGTAATAGTGATACTGTATACTTCAGGAAATGCTGAGCTGTCTCTTGTATGTGCAAAAACAAACAAACAAACAAAAAAACAGAGCCTACCTTTTCCATTCAGCTTAACCTGAAAAGGGTGAAGCTATTTGCCAGTGTCATGCTTGAGCAGTGGGCTTGAATGGCAGTAAGTCATTTCATGTCAATATAATTTTTTTATCAAACAATTTCTCCCCTGCTTAACTTTATGCACTTTATCCTCCTGCCCCCTCCCAAATCACCCCCCCCCCCCACAACACACACACACACACCAACAAACTGTGAGCTGACAAACAGACACAATTGCATTGCATTGTATACATGTAACGATACTGCATGCACATGACAATAAACTTCCCTTGTATCCTAGAACCAAGTAAATGGGAAGAAAAAAAACAAACAAAACAAAACCAAAGTCTTGTAAAGGCTACTTTCTCATAATAGGGCAAAGTCATCTATTAAGCACTTCCGCTTCTACACAACCTTTGCTCTGGAGGATCAGCATCTTAAAGCGAGATAGGAACAATAGGTCTTGTATGGGCTCACAGGTCTGGAGAGCAGGAGAGAGGAGATGGCAAAGACACAAACCTACATGCCCACAGTAGGCTTTCCATGGCCGGCTCGCTTGAGAGGAGGTAACCTGAGAGGGTCAACACCTTCCACTTCAGGAAGCCCTCGGAGAAAAGAGGAGGATTTGTGTTACACTCACCACAGCCGTGGAGTAATCAATGCCCCCTTGATCTCCACAATTGCTTTACGTCACAGAGACGGCCACAGGCTAATCCAAGAATAATATAAGACCCATCTCAGGAATGCTTATGGGAGGGGAAAATAGCAATACTCAATATACAGTATATAGAAACTCAACGTACATATATCAGCATTTCAGTGTGATATTATACCGCATAACTGGCTGTGTGAGACAGTCTACACAATAAGAGGTGTATGATAATCTCTGTTCTTTGTGATGTCTACAGGAAGTTATTCAAGTAAGTCGAGGAGCATAGCACCTTCAGGTCACTGGGAGCCACCTTCTTTCCTTGACCGGTTCTTTCTCAAAATGCATTAGTGGTTCTATATAGAACACATCATGCAGATAATCCAGGCTTGTGTGGAGCCTTAGCGGTGAACTGCATGGTGACGTAACCATTTCATAGCAACATATTGCACCAATTTTGCAGATTACCTTCTGAGGGACATGGCACAGAACCTATTCCTGGAAACAGTGATTATTTGTTTTTTTTCCTACCTTTTTCTTTCTGTCCCTAAATATTGTTAGATTTGAATATAATCTGCTGCAATGCTGGGTCGTGCCAAGTCAGGTCACTGGGAAGACAATATGGCATTGTCCAAGGGAGTGAAGCTACAGCTACACTGTCACCCCCACCCCCACAAACACACACACACACACACACACACACACACTGGTCATCACGTTGAGCACATGCATCTTGTGGTCTGATCCAAAAGCACTGAAGAAAACAACATTACCTAAAGTAATAGTCCAGACATAACCTGATTCACACCTCTGTTGTGCGTAATTAAGTACATAGATAGATGTGTCTGCTTTACAACAGACTTTATGTACAAAAATTGTTCACAGCACATACGGATATAGTACATCCACAAGAGTTGCTGTGTTTGAGGTTTTTGGCACCCTGATACCAGTCTGGTCAGGAACACTAAGGAATCCGATGAGTATGTCTTATATAGTTAGTTGGTTAGACTTAAATGTGTAAAGAGAGATGTCCTGGTCCTCAACTGTGGAATTCAATCCTGGCGTCTTCACCTGACAACATTACCATGTCACATGCTGTGACCGCTGAGCTGGTAATGGCTTGCACCTCCTCTTCTCCGTTACCTCCCAGCTATTTGCACAAACAAATAAAGAACTAGAAAAGCGCTCAGAGAGCGCAGACCTCCGCCAAGGCAATGTGGTCACAGACACAATATAAATTCCAGATCATCACCACCAAAATTTAATCAGTTCTTGCTTGTCCCAATATACACATTGTCCGAAAATTTCATCCAAATCCGTGCAGTACTTTTCAAGTTACCCTGCTGACAAACAGACAAACAGACAAACCAACGCGACCAAAAACATGACCTCCTTGGCGAGGGTAATAAATATGCATCTTTCATTTTCTCAATAGTTGAAATAGGTGCAGAGATGCCTGCAAAGATACATTGTTTTTATAACCATATAAAAAAATCACAATAAAGATGATTTGTGTTACATAAAAAATAGCCCTAGTAAGTGGAACGTAATAATAGGATTTAATTTAAGACAGCAAACCTTACAAACTAAAAAGAAAGATACATTGTTAATGAAATTGTACTGTACATGTCAAGGTTACTTGTTATAAATGTAGAAGTTATGTAATTTATATCAGGGATGAACTGCCACTTGACACAAAATGACATTACACCTACTCTTGCCAACCCTTAGGCCACTCTCTGTTGACGCAACAGTTAATTCGGGGTTACACATCACGCTGAGAGCATGGCTGCCTGAAGGCTTCACAGAGAACTGGATAATTACGAACCAATTACAATGCACTTATGTAACTAATTACACCGTCATTACAGCCCATTAATAAGGTGTCTTTCCTAATTTGGTTACCTGATACCTTAGCAACAATATCAGTGGTAATCATTGGTGATGACCCCCTCACCTCTGCTCTGCCTGCTGCTTGCCCCACCACAAACTGTGCTGCTATCAGCAACTGCTGAAGGGAATATCAGTGTTACCGACTGGGTGTGTTGGCAGGAATGTGTTTTTCGGACTTGCTAACAGATGTGAATGCTGTATATCCTTCGACAGCTTTGAAGACAGAGATTAGATGAGAGGCGGAGTGCTGACTCACCAACAGCTGTAGTGTAGGCTATTTATGCCCACCTCTGGAGCTAGCAGTGTCATTTGCACTTTTTCCATGGCAAAGGCAGGGCCGTTTCGAGACACTTAGGGGGCCCCAAGCAAACAGGACATGAGGGCCCTCCATCCCCCCTAAAACCCCAATATATATCACATTTGCTTATAATACTATCTAATGTCTTGTCTTTCTATTATATATAATTATTAGATTTGAACTTACAGTTGTCTAACTCCAGCTTCATAGTTGCATTTTATTGAAAAACACTACCAAATGAACTACTAAAACGATTAAACAGTCAATCTTGGGGCCCCTCCCAGACTGGGGCCCCAGGCAATTGCCTGGTTTGCCTGCCTTGTCGCGACGGCCCTGGGAAAAGGGCTCAGAGGGGAATGCAAAGACAGTATAACAACCATACCATGACAACAGCATTCAACTACACTGATTTACCAACCCAAATGGTCCAAAACAGTCAAACTAAGATTTGAAGTTAGTACTTACCTACTGACTGTAGGTCAAAAACTGACCTCATTTTAAGCATACCCCCAACGTGGTCTAGGGCAACCTTCTCAGAAAAAAATGTCATCGTTCTTATGTTGGGGTGGAAAAATAATCTTGCGAGATATGAGGTGCTAACACTATGTTTGCTTTGTCATGTCTATTTTGAAACACCTAGATTGTCCTGGTGACCGTACACTGACCCAACATCTGTTAATGATATTTCACTCGTTGAGGGGTCAGCTTCACTCCAACAGACCATTGCATGAATGACTGGATTGCATTTATGCATTCTTGATGTAGTGGAGTACTAGTTGTACAAATTTATGAATGGTTTAAAAATGTTTAGACCTCTCTTGTCAAACGTCTGTTCTGGCCATTTACATATTTAGTACAACAGATATTTTTTTAATATTAATAATCCAATACTGCCTTTGATGATGATCAACAGAAAATTCTAGAACTTTCTGGGGATCTCTGTACAGATGACAGCCTCTCCCACACAACACACAGCAAAAATCAATAGCAATGTGCCAGCTTAGCCAGAGGTCACTGATGGAAATGAGTTTACGTAATCAGACTGGCCGAGGATATAGGTTCCCCTGTGAAATCATTTTTGAAATCAATATTTTCAGTCTATTTAATCTGTCATAAACTGGACTAATATTGGTTGGTTCAATTTTATGTCTAGATGTTATCTCTATTCAACCTTAATGAGACACATGTCATTATGGTTCTCATAACTGGTGAACATACTGTAAACAGCAAGTGAAACATACCATGCTTTTCCCCCTGTCTGTCATTCCCCACAGAGTTAGTATCAACCACACACTACACAGATTTAGTGTACAGGGGCAGATAATTCATGTTTGGATCTGTGCACATGAAGAAGCGCATGTGGCTACATCTCCCACAGGAACCAGTAACAAGGCCATCTGAAGAAGGCGGGGAGTGGGCAGACGAGACGGGAGCAGCTAAAAACAACCAGATCCATCAGGAACATGTGCTCTACTTGAACGGGCTCTACCACATCTTCACTGTGTGTGATGATGGCAACATTAATAACAACATTAATGGAAACGTGTTTGATTCTTTTAGTAATGAAAAAAAAAGTGTTGTGGCACACTCAGAATTTCGTTATGCTCATTTATTAATCCAACGCTTCGGTTTACGCCTTCATCAGGGTCATTTCTGTGAGAAGGCGTGAGCAGAAATGTTGCTCTATGAGCATAACAAAGTTGAGTGTACCACAACAACTTTTCTTCTTTATTGAAAGATCTAGTAACTGCTGTGTGCACCACACAAGGTAGGAAATGACGACGCCTTCATAGGGTCATTTCTGTGAGAGGGCATAAGCAGAAATGTTGTTCTAATAAATGAGCGTAAGAAAGTTCTGAGTGTGCCACAACACCTTTTTTCTCATTGAAAGTGCTGGTAACTGCTGTGTGCACCACACAAAGGTGTGTGTTTACAACCTAGAAATAACAGCCTATTGGATTCTAGAATAACTGTAATATTCCAAGTTTGTGTGAATAAACATGCAAATGTGGGTCACATTATGTTTAACTAACACATCTCATTTTTTTTTTCTATGACCTCAGCTGATCTCTAGAGGGACCAATTAGAGATTCTCAGCTCCGATCACTGCTTATGTCCCATGGCCATTCATACCACAGTCACATGGCACACAGCAGGTAATGCATAAAAGCCCTAAGAGGTTTTTGTGTTTATTTTCCATAGCCGCACACATACTGTATAACTGCAAATGTTAACTCATGCAGAACCACTGGCACAACCATCCAGTGGTAGGCACTGCGGCCCCATGGTCATAAACAAGACTATTAATAACCTTTTGATTCTGTTGCCTGGCATCATAACGAGACGACCGGTGACAGAGCGTGTACGGCATCTAACCTTCCTACATGTCTGCAGGTCCTCAGAGAGGCGATGAAAAGAAAAAAGACCATCCAGATGTTTTCTGACTGCTTGACTCCTTGACATCTCCAGAACAGTGCTATCAACAAGCCACGCTAACAGAGCCATTAGCTTGCTGATTGTCGTTTCATCACTCCCCCTACTGTCAACATGTCTATGTAAAGCGGGCTATTCAACTGTTACCCAAGTCCAAATTATTCGCCCTCACGGTGAACCTCCTCTTTCCTACAGACACTGACACTCCAATTAAGGACACCTGATTCGGACACATAAATCTAATATAGACACACACACACACACACACACACACACACACACACACACACACACACACACACACACTGTTAGAGAACAGACACCCTACACCACTGCCTTAAGCTGGACACACGTAAACACATAGATAGCTAAATTGCAGGACTGAGTTACCCTCCTGCGTTGATATGTCATGGAAAATTGCCATTAAGGGCAGGGGTATTACTGTGTTGCTGCCCCAGGGACTTGACTATCGCATCTCTCTGCTGGCTATCACATTCAGTTTTTGCCCCCAGAGGAAAACATGTAGCGGCACGGTTTTAGCAATCCTCAAATCAGACAGAGCCAAGTGAGCTAATCCATGTATTGCATGTCCACAAGCTCTCCATATCCATTTCTGCACCCTTGGAGCCAAGGCCAGAAGCCTAAACAGAAGGATGTCCTGTGGCCTGAAGCTTGGGGAACACAGAGGTCATTCATGCCTGTAGTGTTTTACATAGGCCTTTGAAAGATAAATCATACTGTAGGAGTTCTTCCAAACAAAAACCTTTACCGCTCAAATGCCCCTGATGCCATTTCTTAGCGCCAGTCATCTTTTCAAACACACTTTCCTCTTTGTTCTGTCTTGTGTACTTATATTAATTCATAATTGGTTCATTAATTGATTAAAAATGTCTTGAACCAACGTAACCTACACAGGGTCTAATAGGTTATTATTATTATTAGCCCACAGGTGAAATCATTGCTTGCATCATTGCAGGCAATAAGCCTATAGAAGAGATTAAATAGATAACGTTCATAGTGTGTGTTTTTCCAGCCTATTTATACAGTAAGAACTCTATAATTGAATTCAAAACTTTTTTTTGTTCCGTTGTTCTTACAGTACTTACCCAGTGCTTAATGGGCTGTGATCTACTGTGAAGTGTTATATTAGTAGAACTATATGTCTTGCATCAACGTCTCAATTCACATGGGTTGCAATCTCTTACCCACAGTGATGTTTTTAGTGAACGCTACAGTTCCCTTGCCCAATGTATCTTCTTCATAGAAAGCCATTTCCGTCCCTATTGTGTCTTTACAACCAGGCTTCATAAAGAACTCCACTTCCCTTGAGGCCTGGAGACATGGGAGATTCACGTAATGGTATTATTCATAAATAAAGAGCCTAACATGAAAGTCACCAAAAACTGCTCACTTAAAGATGCACATTCTTTCCAATTGTCCCTAGGCCTGTCTTGCAACGTCCAAATTTCTGCTTAAAAACGGAATTTCAAGTCGGGCCTTTCAACTGGAGTACAATTATTTAGGAGGACAAACTTTGCAGCAGGACCATAAAGTAAGTGCATTACAACATCGTCAACATAGATGTGTATGAGTGGCATGCGGTGTGGTTGCCAACTACCCCCACCCCCACCCCCACCCAGACCCCATTTCTCCAGGACTAGTCTATTCTGGCTGAGTCTTCAGTCTGGAACTCAAGGTGCAACAGATCCCCTTCAAGAGGTTGCATAAGAGTGCTGTAAACTGTACAGGCCACCCCGACGCTAGGCCTATCTGCTTTCAGGGATGTTATGTGCTGTCTCTCTCTGGTGCATCTGCTCCTGTAGTCCCTGTCCCTCAGCAGCAAAGCCCCCTACATCGCACTCATATCACACTCTGTGTCCTGTGATAAGGATGAGGCAAGATGGAGTGCAGGCAGGGTAAACGTTTCAATAACGTCTGACCATGTAAGGGTGTGGAGGGTATAAGCATTGATTCATTTGCCACATGATGAGATGTGATTTGATAGAACTCATGACACCTTTAAAACTGATACTCTCGAGCATTTCAACCCATTGCCTGCATGTTCTCCTTAGGCCACTGAGTACTGTCAGAAAAAAAAAGAATGATACAATGTGGCACAAAATAGATTGAATAGCGAATAGCTAATGCTAACTGAATGCTAATGAAATGGAATCGCACTTGTTTCTTTTTCCTTTTCCCTTTTACTTAGCGTTAGATGCCAGGTCACTGATTGGTCCTTTGGTCCTTTTACCCACAGACAGCACTCATGACCTTGAACAACATAATATGAGGGCTACCAGGATGAAATGCTCCTGAATGTATTTTTAAGTTGGGTTCAGTCTTAAATCAGCACATGGAGCCGAGCTGACTGTGAGCAGAATGAAAGCACATCTGCAACCTGGGAGTCAAAGGCATCCTGGCCTTCTTTTTGGTGCCAGTGTCAGCCTAACAGGTGAGTGTAAGTGTTGTGGCACGGACATGATTGATCTGGATCAATGAGATTGTGTTTCGTTGTAATATGGTCTTGTAATATCCTAATATGATTCATGCTCAGCTCAAGATCTATAGGCCTAATGATCTTAATCTGTTCAGGGACCATCTCTCCATTTGTATCAACAGCAGGAGCAGTGCAGATATCTGCTACTTCACTGAGACCTTTCAGTGTAAATCCGGATTGTAAATCAACCTAGTTAATACATCATTGGACACACCCAGAGTGATGCACTGGATAGCACAGGTATTAAAAGATCAGTAATACTCTCCCCTGCCAGACAGATTATGCAAAGTAGCCTACTGTGCAAACTCTAAGCAGTCTTTGTTAGTTACGGAACAACCAGTTTTGCTTGTTTCTTTGTTTACCTACTGTTCATTCATTATTCATTAAGTGGAAGTGAACACGTTCATAGCATCATTGCTTTATCTTGGGACCATCAGGTAGGCCCCACTACAATTAGAAAGTAGATTTTAATAAGGTTATATGCATTTTGAACATTACACTTCATTACTTAAAAAAAAAAATAAATATCAGAAAACATGAGCAAGATCCAAGATTCTCTGTTTTTATTCAGAATGTTCTGAATGGAAAATTAGGTATTTTATGATATTGATTATATTAACTTCCTATGGTTTGCGCATAAAGGGGGCCACAGTAGATGCAAGAAATAAGTGTTTTGTCTATTTCTTTGCACGTTACACACACACACACATGTACACTGTATGTACTGTATATGGGTCACTCTATGATAAACCTAAAAGTTCTGAGTGTGATTGTGTCAAGATCAAGTAAACATCTAATTGTGGAAACTTACCTGTGAAAGCTAAGGAGAATTAAAAAGGGATGTCTGATCCCATCCGATTCCTTTAAGAAATCAAGAAGTGGGGTTTAAGCCGTGACCCGCCCACTAATCTCCACTCACATTTCCACTCAGGGTCTCAACCACAGCTCATCTGGACACCGCCCTCTTCTCTTTGGTGCTTGCAAGGTGTCAGAAGGTGACAGCACTACTCAGGAACACTTTAAAGAAGACAGAGAAAGCCATTTCACTGGGGACCGTGAGACACTGGCGCATCTTTTAAAAAAAGTAGGACAGGTGTTTAAAATAGGATGTAAGTTTAAAAGAGGGTTCAAATACAGTTCACGAGAACACGGGACCATCTGATTGAAGTAAACATTTATTCCATCAAAATCACATACATATTTACACAAAAAAAATCTCGGTACACACCCACACATACATAAGATTACTGCCCATTCAAAAAAAAAAAAAAGATCATAGACTATGGAGAATTGGCCCTCCATTCCCTCCTTAAAATTTTAGATTACAGTGCAAAAAAAAAAAAAGGTTCAGTTCACTGCGACTTCAGAGTTCCACCCCAGTGTACTTGGACAATGCTAATGCCACTTCTATACTTTACAGCGAGAGAGAGAGAGGGAGGGAGGGAGGGAAGACGGAGAGAGAGAAAGAGAAAGATAGAGATGCTGCAAACCAGAGAGGCCCATAATGATCACATTCAGAGATGAGTGGCAATCCCAGGAACCAGAGCACACTCCCATTCCTCCCCACCTTCATGACCTATTATTGTTCTGTTAAAAGCAGATCAGCTCAGGTCATTCCATACATAAACTATACCTACATGAATTGATTGTTTATCAATAAGAGTTGAAAGAAAGTGAGTGAGGTAGGAGCTCATGCAAAGCTCACTGCAAGCAGCTTGAGGCAGCCTGACCCATACAGAATGGCCTCAAGAGACTGCAGCAGCTTTTTTTCTGATGCCTGTCATTCACAAGCACCATAGAAGACTGACTACAGATGCCATCAACTAAATAATATAAAACATAATGGAGGGGGAGGGGGAGGGGGGGTCTGTGGGATCTAGAAACAACTGAGAGTGTTGCAGCAAACAAGTGTATGGAGGGAGGGGACAGAGAGGGAGCGTTAGTGTGTGTTTAATGTGTGTGTGTGTGTGTGTGTGTGTGAATGCACAGGGCAGAGGACCAGAAGCAGCTACACAGCAGCTCAGTGCCTGCATGGCTCCACAGTGCAATATTTTCTCTGTTAAAAAGGTCCATCGACAGTATTTACATCTTTCACACAGCAATCAATCAATAAATCAATCAATCAATCTCAAGCACACAGGTAAGGCACTGGGTGCCTTTCTTAAGGGCTTTAAAGTAAATAATTAATGCACTCCGAACGACAGAAAAACAAAGGCGACTCAAACATAAGGAAGAACCATTGAAATAGGAGAAAAGGGCCTAACAGCAGTTTTCATAAAGACACAAACTGCATAACACTGTCATGAAAATCTTTAATTTCAATAATAATAATAATAATAATAATAATAATAATAATAATTATAATTCTAGTCCCTTACTGTCCAGCATAGAGGTCTATTTTTTCGGTGCAATTTTGGAGCACTGCAGAGGAGCTGAATGTCGGATGCCAGTACTCTCCTGTTTGCCTCCACCTGCCCTTGTAAGTGAAGTGGGGTAGCACGGGGAACAGAACAGGAGCTATACAGCATTAGGATTGGATTGGATGAGGTGGGGTGGGGGTGGGTTAATGGGAGAAGACCCGCTGGTTAGATTTGGAGTCTGCTGTGTCAATGACACAACCCAGCAATCAGAACTTTCAGGGATCAATCTCAGTCAGACACACACACACACACACACACACACACACACACACACACACACGAGGGGAAAAAAACATAAGGATACATGTATGTATATTTTCAAGATCTCTTCACAGTGTGTGTATCTGTGTGGGGGTGAGTGGGTAGGCAGGTGTGTAGGGTGGTGGGGCATTTAAAATTCTCTCAATTCCACATCATTAAACATTTGTAAAAGCATTAACACCCTAACCCTGCAGGTGTTCATGTATTCAGGAAATCACCACACTTGGGACATGTAGTTCAGAAGCATAGTAGGAAAAAGGTAGGAAATTAAGTGCATATGTCATCACACAAACACATGTATGAAAGTCTCTCTTATTGGCTTCATGACAGATGACGTCCACGCCCTCTTCTCCACTTCATTTTATGTATGAGCCAGCAGCAACAGCAGCAGTAGCAGTAGCAAGGTGTCATCCTCTTGGATAGAGACTAGAGGTCACAGCGAAGGGTGGGGTGGGGTAGGGTGGGGTGGGGTGGGGTGGACAAGTGCTTGGACACCTACTGCTGTCGTTGGTAAGCAGAGCCACTCAGGAATGCCAGCTAGCTTTCGCTCTCTCTCTCTCTCTTTCTTTCTTTCTCTCTCTCGATTCAGCTGGAGTCTTTTCGTGGGTGGAGAGTAGGGGTATATAATAGGGGCCTGGAGTCTTGTGCTTGGGATTGAATGTTCACTTAAAGGGCATAGGGTTTTTTTTTTTCTAATAAATTCATTAACTTCTGTTGGTTCCTTGAGCTCCTTGGTCTGTGATGGTGGTGGTGGTGGTGGGCGAGTGAGTCCTGCCTGGCTGCCCTCAAGAGAGCTCCATGCCCCATAGGAGGGTCAGGGATGGGATGGGATGGGATGATGGTGGCGGTAGTGGTGGAGGCGGTGGCAATGCTGTTTCCAGGAGGCTGAAGTTCGGGGGCTCAGTCACCCAGAATTTCCTTGACGAAGCTGGCTACGTCAGTCTCTTTGGCATCGTGCAGGGTGAAAAAGGGATGGGTCTGTGACGGGACATAGTAAAAGAGCGTCAGATTTTGCCAGGGGGGGTTGGTGGGGGGAGGAGGAGGGATAGGGGTGGGATTTGATACAGCTGCCATCATAGAACTCACGTGTAAGGGCACGCATGCTGGTACACACGCCACACAGACACACAAACACAACCCCCCCCCAGCACTACCACCACACCACACCACACGCACGCGCGCACACACACTCACACACACACACAAATGCTTAAAACATCAGTCACTCACTTTGTCCTCTAGTGGTCATTTATGAAAAATGCATATACTCAAAACACTGCAGTAAAGATCAAGCTCAGCAACCAAAATATCTTTTAGAAAGAATATAGATAGAAAAGGGAAAATAACTCACCATTAGTTCTGAATATGCTGGCCTCTCTGCTGATTTCTTCTTTAAGCTGCAATGACAAAAAAAAAACAACCAGCATTTCAGAATGCATTTTGTCACCACCAAACAAAGACTGGCAGCACCCAATCCTGTCAAAACACTACCCTGGAGGACAAAGTGTATAAAATGGGAAAAACACACACAACAACCACACACACACACGTCCAAAGATTTAGAAGAAAAGTGCAGAGCGCATCTGTGTAACTGTGGGACCAAATCCAACAGGAAGGCCAACAGTGACCCCTAATGGCCAAACACATACATAGCTCTGAAGACAGGAGAAGGCAGGAAAGTGGGGAGAGGCGGAGGAGGAGAGAGAAAGACAAAACAGGGAGATGGGAAGAAAGAAGCGAAAGCAAAAGAAACAACAACAAAAAACTATAAAATAGCTCAGAGAGCGCAGACCTCCGCCAACGCAATGTGGTCACAGACACAATATAAATTCCAGATCATGTTCTGGATCACCGATCGCCACCAAAATCGAATCAGTTCTTGCTTGTCGCAATACACACATTGTCGGAAAACATAACCTCGACCGAAAACATAACCTCCTTGGCGGAGGTAAAAAAAAAAGAGCAGATAAAAGGTAAGAAGTAAAAGAGGAAGCGAAAAGAACTCGGGGGTCTTACCACTGGGAGGTGAAGTCCACGAACTCTGCGGAGAAGCGGTCGGCCGGGAGCTGAGGGGACGGTTCGTCCACCACCTGCTTGAGCTGCTGGAAGGGAGTGCCCCAGGACTCATAGGGGAAGCGCAGGACGGCCAGCTCAATCTGGGCAGGGAGGACAACCACACAAGCTAATTAAATACAAGTCAATAGTATGAAAGTAAGCAAAATATTATTTGAAAATAAAGCAAACAAACAAACAAACAAACAAACAAACAAATAAATAAATACTTGAGCTGTTTCTGGTCAAAAACTGGTTGATGCTCAATGATGGCAAATTCATACAAACATAAACATACCATTCCCAGAAATGCAAAACAGAACTTTAGAAAAGCATCTTGAATAACATGTAGCTATGAGTAATGTATAAGTGAAGGTATAACTATAGGGCGAGCCAAAAGAACCAACCAAGGTAATCCCTAAACTCCAGATGTCTGATTTGACATTGTATCCCCTCTGGTTGAGCTCTGGGTTGATCCTCTCCGGCTGCAACAAGAAAACACAACACACTGTGAAACACACACACACACACACTTACCTGTTGCAAGGTAATAGTGATGGCGTTTGAAAATAAGACAGTGAGCTAGTCTCTAGTTAGACAAGTTTTATACATAAATCTAAAAGATGTCACGCAATTGTCTGCAAATTTCATTAGCAGTATTACAACACAGGATGCTTCCTGATTGGATACTTCCTGAGCCAAGTGAGACATACCGCCATGTAGGGTTTGCAGCCGGCGTCTATTGTCTTGGCCACGGAGTCCACCAGATAGCCACTGATTCCAAAGTCGCACATCTTCACCTGACCTTGCGTGTTAATAAGCACATTGGAAGGCTTGACATCTGTGGGGTAGAAAAGGCACACATGGGGGCGTCAGTTAATGAATGAATGAATGAATGAATGATATAAAGTAAACAAACTAATACATCAATCACTGCTGGGCCCGAGGAATATGGACCGTCTAACCAGAGCTAAAATGACCACAGAAGACTGATTCCAGAACAGTAACGAGGGGCCATTCAGCTCCCCTCAACAAAAACACCCTTCACCATTCCTCTATTTACCTCTGTGTATTACTGACAGCCGGCTATGCAGATGTTCCAGGGCTTTCACAATCTGTACAGAGAGAAAGGGAAGAAGAGAGGAAGGTAGGGTGAGAACAAATAGGAGAGAGAGAGAGAGAGAGAGAGAGAGAGAGAGAGAGAGAGAGAGAGAGAGAGAGAGAGAGAGAGAGAGAGAGAGAGAGAATGGTGGCTCCTGTACTACGCAGCTGTTCATGACTAAACAGTGAGTCATCTTTATACTGCGAAACGCTTGTCCAGTGATCTGATAGAGAACTGTGACTAACAGCAACTCCAACATGGGCATTGTTAATACAGACTTATTTTTATCCATGATTGTAAAAAAGAAAACAAAAACAGTTTGTGAGCTCCAAAGCACAACTATGACCTCAGAACAGCCTGAGGATGATTCACATAATTCAATTCAGTTTGAAATCCCCTTATTCCTGGAACTATTATTACATTTTACACATGGGAGAATAACAATGGAAAGATCTCAGATAAAAGAAAATAAATACGACTTACCGAAACTGTGATCTTTCCTAAAATGTCTTCTGGGATGGTAGACCCCTTTTCTATAACCTTGGTGTAGAATTTGTCCAAAGACATGTCCATCAATTCCATGCAGATCCAAACATCACCCTGTCAATGACAGAGGTGGTTAAAAAAAAAAGAAAAAAGGAGCAGCCAACAACAACAACAACAAGTAAACATGGGGGCTGGGTACAGCCTACTTGTGCATCACTGTGACTAAGAGGGACAAGCGCTCTTGGCTGAGGCCGACTTTGCTTTGCCTGTTTGCAGAGGTGCATACCTCTCTGAAGAGGGCTCCGTAAAAGGTAACCGTGTACAAACAGTCCACCGATTTCATGGAGATATCCAGGTCCATCAACAGCCGCTTTTGCTCCTGCGAATTCACCGTGGCTCGAATCCGCTAAGGGGTGTAGAGGGGAGGAAAAAAAATTAATTAAAAAAACACACTCAAAACAAGAGCCACACAGTGCACAGTGGCCATTATGAAATTGCAATTTTCAGGGTTTTTTTCCTTTTCCTTTGAAGGAGTGGCTGTCTATAATAGCACACTAATATAATAGTACAGTAGCACTGTATTATAAAGGCAGCAACCATTGCCAAGAAAATAACGTCTGTATCTGGACTAGAGTAGTTGTCTGTGTCTGGAGTAGAGTACAGTAATTTCCCGCATATAAGCCGCATTGTGTATAAGCCGCAGGACAGTGTTTTATGCAAGTTAAAAAAAAACAAAACCATATTAACACCATATTAACTGCTCTCCTGTTTTAACCTCATAGCTGATTAAAATTTTGCAATGTATAAGCCGCGGCTAATAGTCGGGAAATTACGGTAGTTGTCTGTATCTGGAGTAGAGTAGTTGGCCATTAAGTTCCAGTTGGCCAGACTCACCTTCACAGCCATGATGAGACCAGTAGGGACATGCCTCATCTTGTCCACTACACCGTAAGCCCCTCTGCCCAGCTCGGCTATCTGCTCCAGATCGTCAGCGTTCACCACCACATTCTGACCAGATCAGATCGGACCACACAGACACAAGGAAGACACGAGATCAAGGAAAGAGAGAGGACAAGAGTTTAGGTCAACAGAAAAAGAGATGGATGTGTGGGGGGGCAGGTTAAAAGTTAAATCCTTCCCACTCCATATGGAGCCTCAGGTGGTGCCCATCTCCGTTTCCCCTCACCCTAGGCCACATGGCTGTGTAGGGCAGTATGACTATAATGGGGGGTTAGTCCTCTGGTAGTCAGGAGCACTTCCCACAAAAAAGATCAGTGACTGCCTCGGGTCACCTTACTAACTATTTAAAGGAATTATCCGGAGTGAATCAACACATAGCCCCACTGTTTTATAGTGCCAAGCGCCCACCTCAATGACTGAATTTCGTCCAACACAGGCAGAGCTGAAACTGCAGCGAACGGTAACAGAATGGGGCATGTCAAAACGAAACCAAATTGATTAGGTATTCATCTGTATTTTAGCTGCTGTTTCACAAACTCGGTCTAACTTGCACGAAATTCCAACATTGAGGTGACTATCGATAACGCTTAGCACTATAAAACTACAGGGCTACGTGTTGCATCACTCCAGATAATACCTTTAAGCTCTTCTCAAATCACTGCTCTATTTTCACTTGGTTGTTAAAAAAGAAACTACATTTCAATGCTCTGGTATCTTTATACTTGTGAGGTGACAAGTAACATATATGCACTACAAGAGATTGTGGGCAGGAAAGCACAGAGATGTGGTGGTCATGCCACACCGTACCTTCTCGCCAATGGTCACTTCGGCCTTGGAGTCGAGATCTCTGGGGGGTCTGGGGAGGATGCAAAAGAGAGAAGCTAGGCTCAGATGGTACACTCACACACTGGAGATTCCCTCCAGTCAAAGGTCACTTCCATGCCAACAGTCTTGGGCATTCCTAGAATTCCTACTGTGCTAGAGACCACCCCCTTAAAAACTGCCATCTAAACTTCCAGAGTCAAATCAGCCAAATGTTGCTTACGCTGGTGCTGGAGGTGGCGTGAAGACATCGTCTTTGATCTTGAGAGCAGTCTTTTTTTTCACTGAGGGACAAAAAAAAGACAGGCAATCAGTTATCTTGGCATGAGGAACAAACAAATCTGAGGGGTGAAATCCCCAAGTGTGAGTGAAAGCCCCAGGCGTGGTGACTCACAGGTGGCACTAGCTACATGTTCTTCTAAACTCACTGGTTGCACAAAAGGATGCCAAGACCAAAGGCTAAACTGCCATTCACAAAGAATGAAGAATCGCAAGCTACAAAAAGAAAGGGAAACAACTCTACAAAAATATTTTAAAGTTTCACCTTAATTAACCAGTTAGCTAGGCTAGGTGACTAACTGCAACAAGATGCTTTGTGAATACCCATCCCGATCAAAGTTCTCTGGCATTCCTAATTTTATGACCAAGCCCTTAGACAAGCTTAGTGACTATGCAAGCAAAAAATGTGTTGCTCAACCAGTCAGATGCACATCATAGAATAACAGATAGCACAGGTTTCACTGGATTTGCCAGGTTATTCTGTAGGAAGTGAGAACAAGATGAAAAAACTTCCAGATAGTGTTTTTCTTTGATTGCATCCTACAACAATTAATTATTAATTTCATATACCGTAATTTCCCGACTATTAGCCGCGGCTTAATATGTTATGCAGTTAATATGGTGTTAATATGGTTTTGTTTTTTTTAAACTAGCATAAAACACTGTCCTGTGGCTTATACACAATGCGGCTTATATGCAGGAAATTACTGTAATAATAATAATAACAATAATAATAATAATTAATAATTAATTAACAATCATGTCTTACTTGCATTCAGCAACAACAATCAGGCCAGCGCTTAAATAGCCTATAAATTACGGATGCTGCTCAAGTGGCGTTTCTATAATTCACATTGGTGTGTGAGTGCATACCCAGTGGAAAGACAAACAGGTATAAAGGGAGAACACCTTGTGGTTTAGCGCTGTTAGATTATGGAAAAAAAAACATCATGATTACTAAGGTAAATATTAAAATTATTTAAACTATTATTTTGGAGTTTAAAACGATAATCTGACATGAAATTGGGCACTTTGAATTCGAAGCTCTGTCATTTTCCACTTGTGCCGTTTTTTTGGTTTTTTTTGCAACACGTAACTTCATATGTAAAAGTATGTATTTATTTTTTTTTTTATGTTTTGATGTTGCTCTTTGATGTTCACTTACATAATATTACACTAGAACAGGTGCATTTTGTTTTGATACCGTTGTGCATAATTGGTGTTTTTGAATAATTGGCAAGAGATGCTGTTTTTCTCCTTGTTTTGGTTTTAGTTTTGTAGCTGCAAGTGACCTTATCAATAGCTTCCAATTGTGCACTGCAGTGAGCAACTTTTAGCCTGCAACACAAGACTGGAAGTTATGGGAAAAGGAAACAAACAGCAGAATTCCAGACATGGTGTGTCAGTCTCCTGAATATGTGTATTGTTCGTTGATGGGGGTGGGAGCAAGTTGTTTTGACTGCCTGTCTGCCTCAAAAACAGTGGCATTACAAAGTTCACATTTGAAATACACATTTCCAATTTGTTCTAGGGAATGAATCTCTTAATTTCAAATGTTTAGTCAGCAGTAGGCAAAGGGAGACTACAGAAATCTGGTTCCCCTTCAGTATTCACTATCAAAAAACACACACACAAAAAAAACAAGATTTTAATGTAGCTGGGAAGGAATCGCCATCCTAGTCAAAGGTTGGGTTCATAGAATTGCCTGCTGAGCGATTCCTTTGCAAGATGACTCAAACTTCCAGAGAAGCACAGACACTGTAAGCAGCTGCACAAAAGCCTTTGATAGCTTCCCTCATGACTGTTAGCACCTCACGTTAGAGCTTCCTCCCTCCCTCCCAACAGCCCAACCCAAGCTGTGAAAGTCCTGTGTGCTTTCCTACAATTTATGTGTCGTCTGTGCACAAAACACACCCAAACACTGACCTCAGCACAGAGGCAGGTGTGGTCCTCCAGTCCTCACAGTAGCCAGACTACACAGTGGGGTGTGGGCACTAGCACCATGCCACGCCACACCACAGCAAAACAATGCAACTCCCTGTCCTCTGAACAGGACAAACACACTGAAAGGCCGCCTTGCCATATACGCACTCCACTGGGGGGACCCGTGGAAGAACAGGGCATTCCCCAATCTCAGGGTTTCCCATACATAGACCAAAAAGTCTATGTATAAAATACAATTTTTAGCACTTTGTTTTAAATTGGGCTATATAAAAAAATAAAACATGACTAATGACTATGAGTATGACTATAATGTGTGGTGCAGCACTACAGAATCAACTCCAAGACTGATCACAATTATTTCAAATACTTCTTTCAGCTTTAAAAATCTCAGCAGGTGCCTCTGAATAACAAGAACTTTGCATACACCCCGACGTCCAACTCACCGACTGCCATGACGCTGCCAAATTCAATTCTCTTACCATCGCCAGGGGAGCATCACAGATAGCTAACTGCGGTCTGTTTCCCAAAGCATAGTTGCTAACCAATTTAGCAACTATGTTGGTTGCAATTCCATTTCCCACTGCCAACAAAGTAAGTTGCTAACTGGTGTTGGGGACTCCACTACGGAGACACTGGATCATAACTGCAATTGAGTGCACAGAGTACACGAGCATGAAGTACTCTGAGCTATTTCCCAGCCATCTGGTATCTTCACACGGAACTCAAACGTTCCTTATGAGTGATAAAAATCACTCAACAAGCAATTAAGGAGGAGGTCAAAAGTAGTTCAAAAGCACAAAACACACATCATAAGGTAAGACAGAAAAGACAGAAGAAAACTACTACAGCTAAGCTTTTGGTCTTTGGTCTGATTTGGAATCACATGATAGAATGTTTTCCAAAGATAGAACAGTGGCACATAAAAAAAGCGTGTGAATCACAGAAGATGATCATGATTCTGAGCAAATTTCTATTTAAAGGCATGATTCAAACTACAAAAAAAAAAAAAAGCCCATCACATCAAGGTCTTAACGCAACACGAATATACCTATGATGACAGTGAAAATATGTAGGCTTAAATGTCAGGCTATGCTGCTGTTGCAACAAGTCAAAGTCTCTGCAGACAGTACGGTATTAACAGGCCATATGATACAGCTTCTGCATAGAAAAAAAGCTTCTAACTATGAAGAAACGAGATGAGAATAGACAAAACATAAATTAACGTCAAATTGTGGACAAGTCAGCAAGGCTTTGGGATAATAACTTTGTTTGTGATCTTAGTCCTTTAACATTTTTAAGGAGCAGTTAACTGAGGTTACTGAATGTTAGCCCTATTTTTAATGTGGATGAATAACAGAGTGGAATGAATGATCATTAGGCCTAGGCCTATAAATTACAAGGGTTGTGACCATCATCAGTCATACTGTAGGTGCAAAATTGCTTTACACAGGGTTAGTTTTGAGCCTTGTAGTAAAGTAGAGAATTATCGATAACCTGCTGCCATTGCCAATGGCCCAAACTCATTACAGAAACCAAAACATGAACAGAACGCTCAGACTATGAAACTCCAAAGGTTATGCCATAGGAAAAGCTACAAACGCATGGCACCAACATGTCCAAACATGCCAAGATGGGTTGCCCACAGTTTCCTGCTGCGGAAGGTCATTTCTCTTTTGGCTACAGTTGTGAGAAGTCAGAATGGAGAAATCCATGCAAAGTGACAAACTCGCTGTTGCTAGCACTGAGATGTTACATTAGATAACTGGTGATAAAAAAATGCGGATCTTTGACTGAATGCATGTGCACACAATCACATCCTGCAATCGCATCCTTGTAAACAAAACAACCCGATTAGATTCGCCAGTTTTGTGTTGCAATTAAATCTGGTGAGGCAAATGCTGAAAGGTCAGTCCTGAGATTTTCTTTTACATGACAGATACAGTTTGATATTCTAATTGTGGAAAGTATTGCAGGAATGCAAGGGAGTCGACGTCAGTGGGCTGCATTTTCCTTTTTTTCCTCAGGGATGTTCCGTCATGTTCCGGTAATGGCAAGTATTTGGGATATGTATGGTAGCCGTCTACAAATAGTTTTAAGAGTAGATGGAAAACGAATCCGTTTTAAATACTACTACAGTAGAACAGCAATCAACTTTAAATCTACTTACAAGTTGATTTAGCATGACGACCAACATGTACTCAAGATTTCATTACTACCCGCTAACAACGTTTTAGTGTGCTAAATAGATGGCTAACTTGCTTATCTGCTAGCTAACGGTATAAGTCATCACGTTGTTTAGGATGATACCTGCCAATTTATGCAAGTTATCTTAAACTTGCTCAAATCTACAGGAAACAAACAGCTTACATGCATAATGCATACAACCTCATGTCCCTGGTAAACCATACGAGCTAAGTTGATGATACAATTAAGCATGCAAAATACTTGGCTATCTAGCTAATATTCAAAGCTAGCTTTATGCCAGCTAACTGGCTATATAAAGCTAGCGGTATCTGGCAGCAGAAGACAGGTACTGAACTTACTGAAGTGTTGGGGGTTCCACACTAATTTTGTTGGGATAGGGAATACTCAAGTGTTGTATCACATGCCGAGCTAGGCTAGCAGTGTTTTCATTAATCACTTATGCTACTGGCCTGGGTAACGTTACCTCTGAGACAAGGTAGAGATCCGTTGTCCCCTTGCTAACAAGCTAACTAGCAATCAAGCCAGCCAGTGCTAGCTGGTTAGCTTACAATACTCTAACTTCTAAAGTAGTTTAAAAGCTTTGCAAGCACCAAGGAACGCAAGGGACACAGGCATGCACTGGGAGAATATGCATTAAAGCATATATTTTTTAAAAGTTGCACATGTCAAATAAGCAAATCATGATGCACGATTATTATAACTTTGTTAAAAGGCATGAAACTTACCTCGCTTCGGTAGAGACATTTCCCCTTTACTGTGGTGAGGGGGAGGGGAAGCACAAAAGACTTCGCTTTCTCCCTCTCTAACTCAATTCTGCTCCATCTCCCCCTTTCGGACGCTTAAAATGTAACTACAGAGCTACAAGTTCTTTTATGTTATCTTGATGCTCAAATCCCGTCTTCCCCGCCGCTCGACAACCTCATGAAATATACGGAAGTGGGCTGTTTCTTAAATTTAACCCAATGATTAAAACAAAATGAATGCTTCTGAATTTAGCTTGTCATTACGCCGCAGGGCTGTTAGGCAGTGTTTTCCTTGATGTCAAACCAAAAACCGAGATGGATCGACCTGCTTATCTTGGAATTTCCAACGATGGCTCAAGTGACGCAGCAATTTCCGTGATGATTCGCGTGGAGCCTCTTTTTCGGACGTGCACACCTGCGACATTGCGCCATGTTGACAATAAGAAGACGATTTGAATGCAACTTTATTATAATTTTGTGATTAGGCAAATTAGGCAAATTAGTGAGTAGGCTATGCCTTTAACACAGGCTAATAAGTAGAAACTTTGCACCACTTTGAAAGTTTTTATTTTTATTTTAGGTGAGAAAAAGGAATAGACTAAATTTCAAACACATCTATATAGACCTAGGCCTACAGCATAACCAAAAGACCATCATCTAAACAGTAAACAAGTTTGCTTTCAGTGAGTATTTAAACCACATCAAAATCATTTTTTTGTAAACTCACTTAAAATCTTTTTATATGGTCCTGAAATACTGAATGTAATAATGAAAATATGCATACCATGCAGGAAACCATGACTACGAAATGCATGACCAATGATCTGTGAATATCTAGTAGCACCAACAAGATGAGACATTTAAACACTTTGCCTAAATTAAACTGCTGATTTAAATAAAATTGCACCAAAGAAGCTGTTTCCAGTGAAAATGCTTTCAAAACTGATAGCAGAGATTTAAGCGATACAGCTCACAGGCTGCATGTACAGTACAGTACAGTAAGCAGCAGTTTAGGACTGGGTTGATGTAACCTTAAAGTCAATGATACACAACAGCACAGTAGGCAGTGTTTAATCTGAGAAGACACAGGTAAAAAACCAAGGTTCCAATATCTGTGTGAAACCTTGTAAAGAGAGATCATAACCTAGGAGATGCTTAATGGATAAGAGTAGTGCACTGTGTATTGCCATACTGTATGTATGAGCAGGGACTGGAAATGTGTCAGACAGTGGGAGGACAGAAGACTATGAAGGGGACAAGCTTTACTTCTTGGAAACAATAAGAGTATGGTAAAGTGGCTTGACTATGACATGTAGGTAAAGAGAGTTGTCAATGAGATACTCAGAGCCACGTTTCTGCAGGTCAGCCTCCGCCAGGAAATCCCCAGACTCCTCGGTGCTCTGGTGGAAGTTGTAGACGTGACGGACCACCACCTTGCCCTGCTGCCTCACCGTCACGATCACTGTCTTCTGGAAGCTCACACCTGCGAAGTCGGGGCTGGAGGTGGCGGGGGTGACTATTATGCGTGGGCGGCCGTGCTCTGTGCGTGTGGTCTGCATGGCACTGTGCTCGCCGTAGCCAGAGCGCACATTCAATGGAAGCCAGCGTGGTGAGAACAGGGCGTTCCAGGTCACACGCTTGGTGGAGTCGTGGCCGCTGGGGCCCAGCTGTGTCTGGAAGCTGTAGCTGCGGTCGTCACGTGTTGGATTGTTGATCACCCAGGGCGACCCCCACGACTGGGACAGGTAGTTGCGTGGTGTAAAGATGCTGCAGTTGACGTCAAAGTACTTGGCAAGCTGAATGGGAGAAGCTGAATGGAACTGAAAGGCCATAAAGAGCAGGTCGCGGATGGACTCGTAGTACTTGATCATGAGCGGTGACTGCTTCTGCAGCCGGAACAAGTGCTGGGGCGGTATCATGCCATAGCGGATGGCCTTAAGTGCATTCTCCACCATGGTGCTTGGCGGCTGGTTCTGCTCGATCCAGTTCTCCAGAGCCTCATAGAGGTCAAGCTCGCTGTGCAGGATGAGGTCCGAGCGTTGCAGAAGGGACAGCAGCAGCTCGTCACTGATGGATCCCCACTCTGCGCTCTGGAGCACGGACGACAGGTTCCAAGACAAGTACTGCAGGCAGCTGTCCCGGAGCGTCACGTCGCCAATCTGCAGGGCGTACTGATACCAGCCCACCACATGACCCGTTGGTGAGTCGCTGGAGAGGTGCTGAGTCATGTAGCGGGTAAGGCCCTGCTGGAGGCTCCACACGTGGTATTTGCTGGCAAGCTTATGCAGGGGAATGGCCTGGTCCAGTCGCACAGAGATGTCACCACAGTAGAGGTACCTGGACAGGGAGGTGGTGATGGAGTTGGAGAGTTGGGGGTTAGTGAGTTAGATTACAGTGTCCACTGACTGTCTTGGTTAATAATTATGCATAAACTAGCTGTGACCTGACACAAGGTCCTCCACATGTCAAGGGCAAGCGCTTGCTGGAGAATGCTCACCAACCACTCTACAGTGTGATGGAATTCATTATTAGTATATAATGAAATTTAGTTACCGCAAGACTTGTTAATATAAAGCCAGGATGGCTAGTGGGAAAAGCAATGATTTGATTATCACCCTTTTAAATCCCTGTTAGAACCAGAAACAGTAGGGGGAGCCATCAGACTAGAGTATGACTACACCTTGTAAGAGAGTTGGTGCGGTCCATCGGTGAAGCTCACATAAAAAAACAATTAGGAAAGAAGAGGATTGTTCAGCTTGTCTTGAGAATTACCACCACCCATGACATATTATGACATAAGACCTATAATGAGGAACGTTTTAAATTATGTTTTTATGGGTTAACATCTCCATGAGGAAAACTAATTTCCTATTGAATCTGACTTCAACGCAATTAATCTCCGAATGCTCTCCAATCTCACACCTGTCAAAGCCGGACAAAAATTATGGTTTAATCTCAGCCAGAAAGACCCCAATTTATTTATTTACCTGATAAATTTGTCAAAGACGGCAGCGCAGTCCGCTTGCTCCCTTAGGACGAGGACGCTATTGTTATTGTTTTGCAGCAGGTCATCAAACACGTCACTCTGCAGGGACAAGACCAGACTGTGGGCCTGGATCACCTTCATCTCGTCTGTGCTGATGGTTCTCACGCGGAGGGTCACGTCACTGCCGTTGCCCTGAGCCAACAGGGACTCCATACGCTGCAGCAGAGCCATGGAGTGGTTCAGGGTGGTGAAGCCATTCTCCATGGTTATCTCCTGCCTCAGAGCTGCTGTGGAGAAGAAAAAAAATATATTCAGTAAATACAGTAAATATAAAGTGGATGGATGCACAACTATAATGTAAAAAATAAATATCGGGGCGCCGTGGCTCAGTGGGTGGCTCCAGTGGGTTACTCCGGGGACCCGGGTTCGAGTCCGACCTAAGGTCATTTCCTGATCCCACTCCATCTCTCTCTCCCACTTACTTCCAGACCATCTTTATACTGCCCTATCCCATTAAAGGCAAATAAGCCCCACCCCCAAAAAATATATATATCGACGTATGTACAACTGTATATGACTGTCTGATTGCAAATAATTAAGGCATATCATCAAGTCAGAATAACTCATAGTGAAAATTTTGACCAGTAGATACAGTAGATAATGTTACAGTTTCCTCAGATTCATTTTCAAAACAACTATAGGCTATTTGCGCATACAGAATGCTTGAATTATTTGCACCTGGCTAGTACATGGCACACAATTACTAACAGCATTATAACATTAGCTTAATATAATGTGAAGTTCCTGAAAATATTGGTTCCATAGCTTTGTCACATTACACTGTATAAGACTTGACTACAAATTACTAAAAATATGAATGGAGATACCTCAGAACAATTCTACTAACAAATAACTGACACAATATTGCAGCTTTGCAGTCACAATATTGCATGCATTGGCTTTGTAACTGAAAGGTCCCATAACCACATCCATGGGTTCTGAGGTATCTTTGAACAAGGCATCTAACGCCTTTGGGATTTCACTGCTCTGGAATAGTGTGAGCACTTACTGTGTGTTCAATGTGCGCAGTTTGTTTCTAATTCACTATTGCGATAAATATACAGAAGCTGAATCTCCCTCACATTATAAAAACAGTATACTATTCAATACTTTTGAATTTTAAAGATTCATATTTTAAATAACATGAAGACTATTCTGCACATTTCATTATATCTTATACGTACAGTATATATTACATCATTATAATTATTGGTAGCCTTGTTGGGGAGTTGACATGGTTTAGTAGCCTAAACAATGTGAACTCTCTCTAATGACTAAACATTCAGCAGTTGTATGTACCGTAACTGATTCAGGAACAGCATAGCCATAGGGTATGTGTGACATGAGGTTAGTGTGGCATGTAAAGTTGACTAACGAGGATCATTAGCTTTAGAGATTCATAGATCTAGAGATTCATAGATTCTATAGATCTAGTGTGGTTCAGTATGACCCAGCACTTTTCATGCCACTACTCTGCTTTAGCCCATTGTCTTTGGTGTAATTAACATTGAATTAATGAGGCAGAAAGTTCACTTCAAACCCATAATTATACATATTTTCTAACTTAAGTTTTTCTTCTAGTTGTCTCTGTTTCCTCTTCCCCTCTCCCCTCATGATGTGCCGATGCTCCCTCTTTTCAAGATCGTCTACATGGTGAAAGGCATGTCTCTTTCCCCAGATGTCTCTACCGGAAACCTGAAGTGAATTGTGGCGTGCATTGCAAGAGTGAATGGAACCAAATTGAAAGTGAACTACTATTACCATGCAAGAGCCCTTCATGAATCTTGCAAGGGAGCTCAGCTCAGGGGTGACTGACAGCATATTTTGGAGATGCTCTAGGTAGAGGAGAGCATGTGCAGTAACAGGAGGAGGAGGAGGAGGAGGAGAGCTGTGGGGGCAAGTGGGGACGGCGTGTGCAGCTGCTGTTGCAGTCGCAGCTGTGGCACTGTGCTCCAGCTCCCGTGCTGGAATCACACATGAAAGGCACGGCACTGGGCACGCGTGTGTGTGTGTGTGTGTGTGTGTGTGTGTGTGCGGGCGTGTGTGTGTGTGTGTGTGTGTGTGCGTGCGTGAAGCCTCCCGTTCCAATTAGACATCATCAGATCTCTCATCCCCAAAGGTCACCAGCTGCTCTGCTCCAATGGCTTTTAATGAGATTCAGCGTCAAGTCTTTCTTCACCTCTGTCTGTCTGATCTTGCAGTATAGACGCCTAGTCTAAATAGCTGTAACAGTTTAAAGCTATTTGTTTATTTATCCTTTCATTTTGATTTACTGTAGGCTATGGGGACTATGAACTTGCATTCCAACACTCATATTATGGACTCCAGAGCTACAAAGTTTCTCTACAATTAGTGTCTACGTTGAAAAGCTTTCATGAGAAACAAACTTCTTATAAACATTAATGTCTTTCTGTGAATAATATCCTAATTTGTCTATTGCATTATTTGAACAGTTGTGTAACTGCACAACAAAACTACAACCAGGCCTATTAGTAGATGATCTAGGAGCACTAACCTGGAGAAGTAATAGATTTAAGATGTAAGGTATTATTGACATTGTCTAAGCATACTGTAGTGGTCTCACAGTATAAAGTCATTTCAAACACTCTTGAAAATTACATGCAAAACTACATTTTCAAAATGCATCACCACTGTCTAGGTCTGTCTGTCAGTTTTTTTTTTTTTTTTTTGCTTTTTACAGAAAACATCAAAGCACCCAGGGCTGTTCTTGTCCCCATGCATGCAAGGATGTTTTGGGGAGTGCAAGAGCAGTGTTGTCTTGCTGATAAAGCAGTGTGTCCCAGCGCCTCCTGCAGCCCCAGGGCTGGATTTGGCATAGCTACACTGAACACAGACACTAGACTGGATGGACTGCTCTGCTCTGCTCTCTCTCAGATGGGGTCCATCATAGAGTCTGGGCTTTTTGATGGAGCCAGTAAAAGAGAGTGCAGAGAGATTGTGCATCCACTCTACATGCACTGAGGCAGGAGTAATGTGCCTCATTCACCAGGGAAGGTTTACAATTAATGGACAGAGAGGACATCAGAGCATATTTAAACACACACACACACACACACACACACACACACACACACACACACACACAAACAATAGATATAGGACTTATCCAAGTTGTACATTTGATTTCCTATATGAAGCACAGTCTGAAGTGAGAGAGTGCTGTATGTGTGTGCAAGTGTGTGTGTGTGTGTGTGTGTGTGTGTGTGACCTTACCTCCGCCAACAGCCCCAGTGTGAACGCCGAGCCCCACCAAGAGAAACACCATATAGAGCAGAGTAGACATTCTGCTTCCCTCAAACGAGTAGGCCATGCCTGGTCCGGTCCTTTCTTTGCCTTTCTCCTCTTTTCTATCTTGTTCTTTTCGCTCCTCTTCCCTCTGGGTGTTTATTCCCCTGTCTTGTCCTCCCTCTCTTCCCTTCCACTTGTCCTTCTTCTTCCCTTCGGTTGCTCTCGCTGCTCTGCTGCTCAGGATGCCGGGTCGCCCTGTGTGGTGCCTTGGCTCCCGGTCCTGTGCTCTTTATGTAGGACGCCGGCCCTTCCTCGCGCATCTCGCAGCTTTGCGCTCCACATTGATTGGTGGAATCTGCCTGGGCCGTTGCCATGACTACAGCTTTGATTTTGAGTTTCTCCCTTTTCAGCGTGGCATGGCATCGATCTGCGTGGTACTTTGCCAGTTGGGGGTCCATAGTTGTTGTTTTTTTGGGGCCTTTTTAAAGATTATTTTTTTGGAAGGGGGAGGCGGAGTGTGGGTGGGTGTTTGAGTGGGGTAGGATCTCCGAAGAGGGAGTGTTATTACTGAAATAAACTGATGTCAATATTCACACACTGTACCACAACATAGTCATCACCACATGCTGAGCATACTGTATGATGGAAACAGTGCTACTGTATGTATGCCATCTCCACAGTATTTGTGTGTTCAGAAACTATATGTATGCAAATATATCTTTTAATTTATCATTTATTTAATAATTAGAAATGCATTGTTTTAACCAGGCTACATGGGTAGCACTTTATAATAACCGTCCTCTATAAATGGTTATTAAATAGCTTATTAACATCAGTAAGTACTTGTGTAACTGTTTTAAGATAACAGTTAAAAGTGTGCAGACTATACATATAGTGATCTGCTCACTGATGGCCTTAGGAGGTATATTTTGTGTTATTACATAAAGACTCGGATGAAATTGTGGCAGTGGTATGCACTTCACACACCGATAAATCTTGACAAAAGCACATCTTCTACCGTGGAGCCTGTGTGTGGCGTGGCATGGTGTGGTGCCCCGATGCGTGCCATATAGTGACCCCAGGGACCCTGTGTGCATTAAGTTCGCTGGCAGCTGCAGGCGGGGAACAACGCTAATGACCGATGCCAGAAAAGTGCAGGCAGTCAATACTACGCTCTACCCACTTCTGCAGGCTCGCTGTTCGCACCACGAACTGAACCGAAAGGATCAGGCTTGCCCAATCCCGTGGCATGATTGGCCTGTGTGATACGCAAATGTGCTCTCAAAAGTCACACCATATAACTTTCACAAGTAAAGTTCATGACGTGATTCAAATAACTCGTGACATAGTACTTTCAGGTATAGCTGAAGTTTAGCCACACCAACTAACATGCACTTCACAACAAAATTGGAGCAGCCAAAGAAATAAAAGTCAACTCCTACTCCGCATAATCTTGCAAGTCTGATATTGTTTGTACCTAAATGATCATCATCATCTCAAAAATTATTTTCAGTAAAATTTTTCTTGTAATTCTTGAAAAACTGTGTGATGCTAACATTTGAGTAGAACGACTCCCTGTACCGAGGCTAATACTCAGAGAAATACTTATTGTAGTTTGTTTTATTCTTAAATGCAGCTGTAAGAAACAGTATAAATGCATACGTACAAGACCATGCTTTCTTTTACATTAGTACACATACAAGCATACTATTTAAAAAATAAATAAATAAATAAAATGGAGCATTTTAATTTGCCCAGTACTGTATATGAATAATATTTGATGTAATATGGCTTAAAAGAATACCAAATGCTTTCTTTAAAACTGTAAATATTTAGCCTGCAAAAATGCTCACTTGCTCTGTGGGAACGGCAAGGACTTCAATAAGACCCGATTCCATTTCTCTTCAATAAATAAGTTACTGAGATGGCATTTGTGAGAGACGCATACGATACATCACTGTCAATTATACTGTGGCTGTGGCTTTGTTGGCTTATTGTTGTATCTTTCTTTCTTTTTTTCTTTTTTTTTTAAAACCCAACCACCACCCCGCTTTATGGGGGACCTATGTTTTCTTTCTTTTTTTTTTTTTTGATTATTCCTTCCATTTTATAGTAGGCCTATACTATACATATAGCGGAGGACAATAAGAAAGGGGGGGGGGGGGTAAAGAAGTTGTTGTTCTCAGACTCTCAGACAAACTCAGAAGATCAGAGGTCAGTGTGATGATGAGAAAAGTGACGATGAAGAAAAATTGTCCTGTCATCATGTCTTTTGTGGAGTTCACCAAGTTCTGGTGCACTGGGTTGCTCATGGTGATGAATGTGCTGACTGATCAGAGAGTATAGGCTACTCCCTGACAAGCTGCCAAATTCCTAAAAGCTCCCCTGGGCTAGATTGGCACAGAAGGATCAATACCTTTATCACTAATCCCGCTGTTAACATGCTTGTTTGCGCGTTAAAACCAAGTGCAGAAAAAAAAAAAAAAAAAAAAAACAGAACAGGTGTCAGTAATGGCCTTGCAATGTTGCATGAACCCGTGTGGGTTCAACCAGTTCACAGATCCTACTTTCACTCTCTCAGCATCATGCAGCAATGTTTTGTTCAAGGATATAAGCTGATACATATAGGCCTAGGCCTAGGGTTTATTATGTTTGAAAGTGTGTGTATAATAGAGTAGAGTAGAAATTGAACGAAGGTGACATTTACTTAATACTTGCAAGTAAGAATGCTGCAAGACACAAGGATGGTGAGATGAGGCAATATGTAATGGGGGGGGGGGGGTGTATAAGGGGGTAAGTTTGCTGTGTTGGAGGGGGCTTACTGGTGATGATAAAGTGGCATAGCAAAACAGCCCCACATATGCAAACAGGCCATAATATTCAGACAGTTCAGAATCAGGGTGATTTTAATCTCATAAAAACTGCACTCATAGTCTACCACTAGGCGGCATGCAAGATCCAGTTTTCACTGTGGTGTAAACCAAGGCAATTGATTGATCCAAGTAAATATCTACCCATGGCGTTTATCTAAATGCTTTTAAATGCTTTGTAAAGTTACCTAATGGAACATTGGAATTCCAACATTTAGTTAGTAGGCCTCTTCCTAATTAGCCTATAATCTAATTAAAAGCCAGTAGAGTTGATATTTTACTACATCCACAGCCTATACGGTTATGACATTCTGTTGATTAAAATTTGCACAAAATGAGGAAGGCTTTTGTGGCCATGGGTTTAACAACATAAAATACAATGGGTTAAGGCTGACTTAATACCCGTGGAAAAAAAGGGTCGCAGCAGAAACACAAAGCAAATACCGAGGAAAAGATGGATTATCATGAGCATGTGTGCATGGGAGATGTGTGCAAAAGTTGATGCGGCCACTGCAGGCCTACAGTAGGAGGCGGACGGAATGATTTGACTGCGTGGGCGGGGAGCGCTAACATTCTGATCAGACATAAGGGAACCGAAGGTGTTAGGGGAGAGCTGATGTATTAATCAAGAAACAATCATGTGTCTTGCTTTGATATACTGGATTATTTAACATGAAAACGAAGAAAGCGCATCTAATTGCATCACAAGAAGACTCAACGGGAGAGAAGTCTGTCCTTTTTTGGGCCTACCTATTGGATTTAACAGGTGACTCTGGAAAGGAGAAAACGGACGACTGACAAGTCGCAGGTAAGGGGTCTGAGGTCAAATGCCTTTGCTTTGAAACAGTTTGTGAGGATGTTCTGCTTCATAATGTATTTTACTAGGCTCTATCTCAAACAATGTAGAATCCCATTTAAATATTAAAATTCATGACGTGTTGTTGCGCACCATCAGGCTGAAAACAATGGGCTGTTATTCTGGCGTGTTTATTGACTTGGGAAATGAGGGAATGTGACCATTTTCATAATTCCGCTCGTGACTTCAGGGTATTAACTCTCCGTGTGTATGCTTATGATCTGAGATTGTTGGGGTCTCACACAGCTTTGTGAACTGAGAATTCGCAAGAGTTGTTTACTTGTTTATTTACTTAAAAGTTGTCTGTAAATAGGCCAGTAGCCTAGGACTATGTCTATTTTTCGCTGCCAACATAGGCTACATTCATTAACCTGTTGCTCCTGTTCAAGAAATGTCATGGAGCCAGCGTTTTCACCAGACTGCTAGACACAGTGAATTGCCTGGTGATAACGTGTTGGCTGACGTATTTAGAGGGAAACAAATTGAAGTCTAATTTGACGTCAGTCGTTTGTTTCAGCAACTGATTTTATTGGTCCAGTAAGATGCTGTATTTCGTTCATTTCCATACTTTTCCCACCCGTAATTTGTTCTAACTGTCATACAGTAGGCCTAACTTATAAGTGCCATGAAGTTACAAATCTTGAGGGCTTTTGAAAGAACTCCCAACAACATCTGTGTTTTTGTCTCCTCTCCTATACTACCCAGTGACACAACACGTGCTTTGCTGTCCCTGTGTGTTTTTCAGATTCCCATCAGGCCACAATCAAGGGCCAGAATTCACAAAGGTTCTCCATTACACTCCCTCCACCATTAGATCATCCATCTCCCTGCCATGGATCCAACCACTCCCCCCAATGGCTGTGGCGCCGGCATCCAGGCCATCTACTTCAACCTGTGTGACCTGGAAGCAGTATGGGGCATTGTGGTGGAGGGCTTTGCTGCTGCTGGCACTGTCTGTTCGTTCCTCCTACTCATCATCCAGATGGCCAGCCTGCCATTTGTGCAGGACAAGACCCGCAAGAGCATGACTTTACTGCAGGCCAGCTTCCTTGTGTTTACGCTGGGCCTCTTCGGCCTGTCCATCGCCTTCATCGTGGGTCGGGATTACACCACCTGCGTGGTGCGCCGCTTCCTCTTTGGCGTCCTGTTCGCCGGCTGCCTGGCGTGCCTGCTGATGCACGGCCTGTGGCTGGTTCTTCTCGAGAGACAGGAGCGGGGGCCGCGTGGCTGGCTGCTCTGGTTGGGGGCCTTGGCTGTGTGGCTCGTGGAGGTGATCATCAACACCGAGTGGATGATCATCACTGTGGCACGCAGCCCCGTGAGCCTGTCGGTCGTGCCGTCTGAGTTCCTCTCATGCCGCATCACCAACAAGGACTTCGTCATGGCGCTCATCTACGTGATGGTGCTGCTGGTCGCCGTGGTGCTCATGGCTGTGCCGTCGCTGACGCACAAGCACCGGAGCCTCCGCCGCGATGCCATCTACATCCTGCTGACCGGCGTCCTCTCCATGAGCATCTGGGTCACCTGGATCGTCATGTACATCCATGGCAACCGATTAGTGGGGGATGCCTCCTGGGACGACCCCACCTTGGCCGTGGCCCTGGTATCCAACGGATGGGTGTTCCTAGTGCTCTACACAATCCCAGAGATCTGCCTGCTGAGCTATGAGAACCAGAGTGCGGAGGAACACGAGCATGAAGACCACCTGTACCCCACCAGAGGGGTGGTGTATGAGAACATTATAAGGGACCAGAGCCAGGTGGAGCCCAATATGTATGTAGAAAATAAAGCCTTCACCATGGATGAGCCCAGCGCAGGTAGGACACCTATAGGACACTAACTAGTATAGTTATGAACTCAACATACTGCACCTGTAGTAATGTTGTTTAAAGGAGACATCGAGTATGAATTAATCCATAAGCCTGTTGTTTGTGGTCACAGAATGTGATCAGTCGGAGAAAGAACATTCAGATCTAATTGGTTGTGTATAAATGGCAAACGTTAGACTATGTCTGTTATGAAAACCGGTCAGTAAGCTTGCAGAGGCACGATTTCAGGTGAGTTTCATGCCAAAATTAGGTGCATCTAACAACAGGCTAATCAATTGCCCTTCCACGTTTAAAATGAAATAGCATTCACAACATTTAGAGGCATGAGCGACGCAATGTTGAAATCTACCTTTGGCTTCAATTTAAGTCAAAGTTTTGCTCCTTCATTCATCTAGTCTGTGAAATATAGTTGGCTAGAATCAGAACTTGTAGTAGCGCAGTCCTACTTGCATGACTTTCACCAAGCAAATAGATTGCTGAACTCATGCTGAAGACAATAAGGCACTTTTTTGCACTGCACATTACACACACACACACACACACACACACACACACACACACACACACACACACACACACACACACCTTTCATTTATTTATCTTTTTGAGGAGACAAAACGCAAAGACAAAAAGAATTTTTACTATTTTATAGGCTTCAAACCTATGATGAGAAGTAATAAAGATATCTTGAATCTTGAATCTTGATACCAGAACGATTCAGAGTTGTGCCTGGTGCATTCTGTACCCCTCTAGGCCGACATGCCAACCTGCTACTGTACGTCTCTGTCCACCAATCCAACTTCTAATTGCATTGCAGGTTCTTGCTAACTTTTCTTTTTATCCAAAATCTGAAAAAGAGGTTTTTGCTTATGAAGATAATGTGGGCGATCAGTGTGGTGAAAAAAAAATCACTCGGCTGCATTACAAAGTTATGGTTAAGTCAACACACAAAAAAACAAAAACAAAACAAAACAAAAAAAACACGATAAAAAAAAGGGTTGGGCCCAATTTGACTGAGTCAGTCAGGTTATGGCAAACAAGCATCATTTTAAGGATGGCCTGAAGATGTCAAACAACAGGGCAGGGCTATTGACTGAATCACACCAGATTTCTCCTTTAAATGATCAAACGGCTTTTAAAGGAAACATAATGGCGCTCATAAAGTATGTAACAGAATGGAAGTTCATGTTAAACGACATTCTTTATTTTTTTGTAAGGAATGAAATGGTAAATTACACCTTCACAATTTTAGGGAGATGCGCTGCGGCAAGATGTGCTGATTTAAACAGAAATGTTTAATTTTCTTTTCTTTTTTTTTCATACGATGACACCTACAGTACTTGCCACCCACCCTCATTTCAGCGTACTTTCACTGGTTATCTAGCTGATGCTCAATGGTGTACATCTATGTATAAATCTAAAGTTTTACATGTCTCACTTCCTGAAAAAGAAAGGAAGCATACACTATCTGTGATATAACTGACCTGTGATGTAATACATCCCCCCCACACACACACACGCCCTTTGCTTTCAAAGCTCATAGCGTTCGTCACACTGGGCTATAGTATTGCTTAATCTGCGTGCGTAGTGTAGGACTGTACAGTAAGTTATACATCCTTCCTAGTTGAGTAGATGTAGACTTAGTTGCTTTGTGAGCCCTTGCTATGAGGATTGTTCTGCTCCTTTGAGCTGGATGTCTTAAATAGGGCAAGATTGTATAAGATATACTCAGAGCCATGGGTGCATACTGTGGTGTTTTCAGATGATAATGGAGCTTTTATATTCAGGATTGCATTTGGGCTGCTTATATTGATACTGATATGAATGTTTACATATTTCAAGATAGTGGGTAAATATACTGAAGGTTATGGCCAGTTTAAAGTGTATACAGTATAAGCTACCAAGTTATTTCAGGACATAGTAGTAGGCCTAAATGCTATTTAATATATTTAATTGGGATTTAATGACTTGGAGAAGTATATTAGGGAAGTAATGCTCTTGCTCTTGTGAATGACACTAAAATAATTTTCAGCCCACAGCCCCATGCTTTCGAGTGATGTACTAAACAAAAGTATGTAGCTGCATTTGTCAAGACCTTTAAATGACAGACAGGTTTAAAATGAAAGGGGGCAGTACTGTTGTAATGAGAATAGGTCAAGGAGCTCCTTTTTGAATAATGCCCTAATTCCTGCTGGGGATAACCATGTGCATGGTACAAGCATTCAGTCCTCAGTACAGATTAGTTTGAATCAACAGGAGTATTAAAAGGGGTTAAGTGTATCAGACATCGGCTGCCCTAGTGGTCCGTTCACAGTCAGTCAATGAGCTTAAAAACTGTCAGACACACCACACTCAACCTCTGTTTATATTTACATTTATTGAAGTGCCCTTAAATGTTTTACATGTTCCCCTCTCTGTTTTTCTACTTTTCTTTCCCCGACAGCCAAGAAGATAACTTCTCCATACAGTGGTTATAACGGTCAGCTGCGTAGCGGTGTGTACCAACCAACTGAGCTAGCGCTGATCTCCAAAGGTCTTGCCAATGTGAGTGTTCAATATGACTCAATTCTCAAGCCCACGACAAAGTAGCAGGACTGTTCTCTTGGTTACGGTTTCTCAAAGAGTCATTTGGTTATGCTAATGGGAACAACACTTTCATGTCCCCAATCAGAAAGATTCAAATAACAAGGCATGCGATTGGGACATGTGATAAACGCTCTTTGTCCTTCTCTGTCTGTCTGTCTCTTTGTCTCTCCTGCACATTTGCCTGTTGTGTGATATGGATGCGGCTCATCTCCCTCCTACAGAGGGACTTCTCCCATGAGCCGGTCTTCCCCAGGGCCTCTGCTGCTCCACCAGGGCAGGCCAGGAGCAGCTCCCTGCCCAGAGGGCCAGAGCCTCAACCCCTTATAGGCCTGGTACACTCAGGCAGTGTAAGTGGAACACATACAGTATATGCTCTCCTCTCTCTTTCTCTGATTGTGTCTCTCAACGCCCCTTTCTCTCTCTCTCTCTCTCTCTCTCTCTCTCTCTCTCTCTCTCTCTCTCTCACACACACAGCTTATTTCATTCTCCTACTCATCTTATTCCCCAAAAATTCAAATCCCTGTATTGGCGTGAGCAGGGCTGCAAATTGTTCGTTCCACAACTCTGACAAAAAATCAGCTCCGTAAAATACAGCCTCATTCAGTGCATGGAAATTCACTTACACTGTAAGTCAGATTGCTCACAGACTTCTCGTCACACAAATACCATCCACATATCCAATGATGCTAGTCACTCGTTTGTCAATTTTCAAGAAAATTTAACTTTGAATGAATACACACTCCCATTTTTCTTGGAGCATAGTTCATGAACTCTAACTTAAATGTGAAATCTGATCTGATTTAATCCAAGTGTAGCCGGTTCCGTTTTCACCGCACTTGGGTCCTAAACTTGCCACTCCATCAACTAAAGCAAACCCACGGCATGGGAGTCGAAAGCTCTAACCACTTAGCTAAAAGCCCAGGCTTCCAACTCAGTAATTAGAAGCAGTTCTTGAATCATTTTGTTGTGAGGATTTACACTACTGCCACCAGCTAGCCGAGCTAGTTGGCATCTGTCACACATGGTCCTGTAGTCTGAGCTCACATAGTGCTGACTGTAGGAGGAAGAGCAAGAACACTTAATATACAATGTAAACCGAATAGCAAATCTAACATTAACTAAATGGGACACATGAAAATGGAACTGAAAGTGAGTTACCCATTCAGTTAGGGTTACCCAAGTGAGAGTTACCCATTCAGTTTGTGTTCGGTGCCAGTTCGCCTTTTGAATTTTACAGTATAGAGTCAAAATGACTTTGAATAAATAGGGCTATTGATTGATTGAAATGGATTTGGTTTTTATGCCCCCCCCCATAAAAGATACGGTCTGGATATGTCATTCCTGCCTGTATGTATCCACTATTTCTTATTTACATAACATGCCACAAAATTCTTGGTCACCCAGTGTCCTGTAATAAATGATTAATTAACATTTCTTCATCTTTCCTTCTCAGAGCTTCTCTGTGATGGTTTGGCATGATTTGTCAGTGCCTTGTGTCGTTTTTAGCATTGGTCAACTTTTACAACATGTTAATTTTCTTTGCCCAGTCCCAAATTCTTTGAAAGATGTTGTCATATGACATATTTCCTACCAAGACAATGAAATTCCTCCCATTCAACAATTGACATATCAAATGAAATATTGCTTTTCAAATTGAAGAACCAACTTATTTAATTTCAAATGATTTAATTCTGCAAAATCACAACATAGCTGAAAAAAATAAAATGTAACCAGTATACACATTAAGCCAAATGCAAATTAATCTACAATGGAAGTGTGCAGATGTCCATTTAGTTTTTTGTCCATGTTTTTCAGAATGAATTTACAATTCACATAATATACACTACAACATGTATTAATGAAATAGGCTAATATAATCCTCCTGTGTTTTTCTTTTCTTTTCTTTTTAGGGAAATGGCTTACACAAGCAGTGGTGAATTGAGTCCAACAGCATCATGGATGCTTACTTCCTGCTTTGTCCTTTACGTCACTCCTTCAGTGCTGATGACTGATCTGAACTGTTGTCCCATAAGGACTATGAGAGGGGCCCCTGTACAGAGGAAATACCCCCCCCCCCCCCCACACACACACACACACACACACACACACACACACACACACACACACACACTTTCCGAAGCAGTGGTTCCAATTTTCCCAGTCAGCCAGCATCCCACCACCCGTGACAGACCACGCCCCCACACCCTAGTATTCCAGTTCTATCAACCCCTAGGTCAGGGTTGCAGATTCAGCCAGCAGGAAGTCTAATTATTAATCAGACATTATACACAGTAGCCTATCCTCTGTAACTGTAACATTTCAGTATCAGCAGCGGTGCTGTCTGGGGGGGTTTAGGATGATTTTAGAGGCCTGGGTGGGTGTTAGAGAGCATTTTGATATTCTAATCAATGTTTTGGGCGCCAAAAACTATTTTCTGTCATAGGGCCCAAAGTGTCTGGCAGCACCCCTGAGTATAAATCCCAAGAAAAGTGTGAATATAAATGCCAGCCCAGTGAGAATATCAGCCTATGTGGTCAACCACTTCTTTTAGGACCGTACTGTTCCTTGGGTTGAGTGAGGCAGGAGTTGTCAATAAGACGGTTGTCAATATTACCGGTACTCTTCGGTTTATATTGAATGGAAACAAGATAGCTGCTCAACATTTGATGGCATTATTCAGACAAAATCTTAATCAAGGAATCACATACTTATTAAGTAAATGCTGCAGCTTCTAATTGTTTGTAAATAGGGAATATGATGAGTCAAGAAAGAGTAAGTTGAGTCTTCTTAATCTTTAAACAGAATATCTGCTTTTTATACCATACAAAAATTTGTGCTTTGAGATACAAATCTTCCAAATATAGACAGGTTTTTTAATTGACTCAGATATTTTTAGTAAGCAGTTATGAATTTGAAAAGAATCAAAATGACTCTTGCCATACTGTGACATTTTAAATCATTAATCACTACGCTGTCACTTCAGACTTGTAACACTTGTGTATATTTGTAAACATATTTATGATCTTGTGTGTTTGTTTAGTGATGTCCAGTACACAATAACAATAAAGTATCTGACGTACGAAATGTAAAATATGCTTAGAATGATCCAGAGTAAATGAGAGTCAGATGAAGTTGTCAAAAGGCTGCGCTATTCTCTGAAGCCTCTGAATGGAAAGAGGAAACAGGATAGGGACGAAAACATTGGAACCTTTTATTGGTCCGGATTTACATGTGGGATGATAAGTGCCCACAGTGCTACCCACAGCGAGGTTAGATCCAACCTGTTGTGCGCCCGATGTCAGGATATGGAGTCAGCATATTCAAATAGTACTAGGCCCTACTTCTCCTGTTGCTCTCTTCCTGTTCAATGCCCTGTGCCATTAGCTAATCTACCAGGACTGACTGGGAAACAGCTATGGTAAACACCACAAGAGATGGTGGACGGACGGTGGTCCTTTGGTTGGGTAATGCCAGGTCACCAAGATGTCAACAATATTATATTGTCAATACCAATAAATTATTGAGGAAATGATCACATTTTCACAGGGATACAATCTCCATTATGTTTGCAAGATCATAATATGCAAAGCCATTCCAGTAAACACAAGACAAAAAATAAAAAAAAATGAGGTTGGCATTTTAAGCAGGGAGAAAAAAGTTTTGTTGTCACATGTCAATGTAGTACACATGAAAAACTGCCACTTTTTTATAGTTTTCAAGGCCTAGTCATGTCTATAACTGAAAGACAATGAAAGAATATGGTGATTTCATATAAACACAGGGGTTAAAGTGGGGGGAGCGCGGGGGTACGCAGTACCGGCACCTCAGATAAATCAACAATATCATCCAATTCTTTTTCTATACATTTTTCTTTATTTGTGCCGACACAAAATATGAGAGTTCCCCCTCCTGCCAAATCCCACTTTAACCACTGTATAAACATGGCACTCATAAGATACAGGGCATGCTTGGACTAATGTTCAAGGCCATGAGGTCGTGGTGACAAGACTGAACTGATGTGGAATGCATCATGACCATGTAAATCGTAAAAACAAGAACAAATGGAATCACACCAGATATCAGTTACGTGCAAATGTGACTGCAGTTTAAACGGCTGACTGGGCCGATCTTAAATTTCAGCGTGCACCTCACTGAAAATGCCTACAAACTACATTTGAATACGGTTGCATCCATGACACAAACACCCAATTCGACTGTTCGACTGCTCTTATCCATTCATTCATGCCTGTACATCTAGTTGCAAGCCATAGAGAATTAGATTGGTCGGACACCGTTGGTGTTCACTGATCACAATGCTTTAGTGAATCTTAGGGCAGGCTTCGCCCGTAAACAACGGCCTTTTTGGTGTTAACATCTTGTTTGTTGCTCTGATTGGTCTTAGCACTGTCTCATTGCGTGCAGATGCAGTTTGTAAGATAACTGCCTAGTTCCACCCACGATTGAGCTTGGTCTATCTATCGATGCCAGACTATACATTTTAATGTTATGTGATTTGCCAGGCTAGACTACTTGTGTTCTAAGTCACAATCTGATAAATGGGCTCACTACCTTATTACTGTAAATTCATGTCAATGATCTAGTGTCATTTTTCTATCTTTTTTGCCATCACTCTGGGATACGTCTCATTGCCATGGAAATACATTCCTCACAGGAGATATGAATCATGTCTTTCATCTCCACAAATATTCCAAATATAGCACATTTCAAGACCTGCTTGTATGAAAAACAGTGGGTCAGACCAAGCAGATTTTAACTGGCGTCCAAAACTGGTTTAAAACATTAATACGACTGAGGCAACTCTGTTTTGCGTACTGTCTATTGTAGATTGAAAACAACAGTTTCAAAAAAAGTAAATATAAACTTTATTCCAAGTTGAAGGTGAAAGTAAAAATGCTGAAATATCTCCGCAGGGTGATCGATTTATCATGTCTACTATTTGCTCATTTTCTATGACCATAAAACCAGACAACTGTTTGTTCCATCACAGGCTTTCTGCTGCTGACAGTAAAGACTGTGTGTGTGTGTGGAAATGAGTGGGCATAGTCCAAAGCTGAAGGCACCACTAAACATCAGAGGCACCTGCCACTGTCACCTAGCAACTAATGGTCACCTGGACAACCTAACCCATGTTGCACACAGACACAGGTCCAGTAACGCTGCTCTGTAAACTCAGTGGACTGGCCACAGGACTGACCATGCATGGACAGGTGCAGCCAAGGGATAAAGTGAAAGTTTTATCAGGTGGGGCACTGATTGTATTACATATTACATGTACTGTATGTAATAACAACAAAGATTTTGGGGATACACAATTTTGTGCTTCATTATGTAACTGAACAGAGAATAACCACAGTGGTCAACTGTACCACTTCACCAAAATAATGTTTTAGTTATTACAAAGATAGATAAAGATAGTTCAAGTATGCATGAGGATCTCACACATATTTATAAATGGTGGGAAATATTTGTCATTGGAAATACAAGATTTCCAAAGGCACGTTCACAGCTACTGATGAGATTGCTGTGTTTAGTCCTGATCATTGTCATCTTCTCTGATAGCTACATACTGTACCATGATATGATCTGATAGCTAAGTACCATGTCATTACATGTTCCAGACATTGCACTGAGCTTTGAAAGTGAGCTGTTTGAGCCGTTTGCCCTCTAGTGGACAATATTGTCCCAACACTTCACTGAGGTCCATACTGGTAAACTGCCAAAATGAGACAGTACCTTATGCTGAAGCATCAAGAAACACATAATATTTCATGCAACTCAACCCCTGAATTACATGTCCTCCTAAAGAAGCCTTGCCCATCCCTCAGTGATGCTTGGCTAAGTTGACAGCCATGTGATGGGCCTTGCTACTGCACACTGTAGCCTGCAATTGACTTCATAAGCAATTAGACACTGGCTGTGTCTGCACGATGGTCTTTGGCACAATGCAAATGTCCACTCCACAGTTGGTGGGGATGGCAAGCTGGGGGGGGCAGCAGATCAGTCCCTGGGTTGCTGTTCACCAGCACATGTCACTGTGGGTTCAACAGTTTGCCCATGCTGGCGGCTTTGAGAGCGTTCTGCTCCTGTTTCTGCTTCTTCAAGTGGCGGTAGGCCTCCACCACACGCACACGCTCCTCCTCCATTATCCTCTGCCTCGCCATCGACGGCTTTGCCACAGACACAGGTGCGTGGCCCAGGAGGGAGTTCAGTAGCAGCCCCTGTGATGCCCCCTGGAGGCAATTAAGAGCAAGAGCAAGATCAACTTTATACATAATCTAATATCCTCATGACCTCATGTACTCTACTTATATTCTGTGCAATATGCAATTTCATTAAACCCACCTTGGACTTATTGGGGGCCTTCCTGGGTTTGGCAGTTAAAGATGGTGGTGCCATGGCAACATCTCCAAACTGTACTTTATCTGTACAACAATGAAATTAGGGAAGAGTTGGTTGAGTCATCAAGTACCGGACTATGCAATACATTCTAGGTCAGAATAAAATAATATCACCACTATAATTCCATGATCTTTGCTTAGATTGAGCGCATACATGCCTTCAAACATCTCTTTCTCCTCCCTCTGAGCCTGTCGGTCCAGCTTTTTCTGATGCAGTCTCTGCAACCTCTCTTGGCCATGCCTAAAATGAAATAGCCTTGTTAAGCCATGACTGAGACAACTGGGGCTAGAATACAACAAACAACCAACAACAGATGCAGTAGAATGTATAAGCAAATGAAAGGGGTTAAACTCACTCTTTCTTTTTCTCTGACTTGCGTTTTCCTGCCTTCTGCTCCTGTTCTTTGAGTTCTAGCTCTGGCTGCCGCTCAAGCTGGTTCTTGGTAAGGAACATAACGTGATTCGTCTCCCGTGCCATCCGCTTCATGAAGCCACCTTCAGATTCACTTTCCTTCCTACGAAATTCTGGAACAGGAATGTCTCCATCCTGAGGTTTGGGGGCAAGGGCTAGAGACACAGAAGCACAATGAAAATAAGGGATGTCAAGTGTTTTTTCATACAGTCTGCAACAATATTGTATTGTCAGTTTAGTCAAAACCAAATAGGTTTAATTATTCACCTTTCTTTATCTTTTTCCTACGCTTTGCACCCATTTTCATCCTTTCTTTACTCTTCATGATTTCTCGTAAACGGAATGGAATCTGCTCAAGGTGCTCATTTTGTTTTGGTTTGACATCTTGCTTTGGTTTTTTCCTGTGAAGTCGAGAAAAGCACCTTGATACACAGCTTTGTTTTCACAAAGAAACACAGTATACACTGGCCATATTAATCAAAATACAGAAGTGTTCATTAGGACAACAAAATCTCCGTCATCCCTTGACCAAAACCCACCAAAATGTTTGCAGAGTGTAGGCTACTCATATCATGACACTTCAGCAGCACGTTAGCATAATGCTAACGTTAATAACAGTAGCCCAACAACCGATGTCGGTTTTGTATGGTTATCTAGTTACAAGATTGATGCTAACGTTACCCATTCAGTTTACATTTTGAAATCTTCATTTTGTTAAATGGGTTAAGTAACACGGACTAACTTGTAAAGAAATACGTTAGCACGAAGCAGCTAATTTAGCCTTTAGAAAGGTAATGTTGGCGAATATGAACGTTACCACGTAGCCATTTAAAATATGCGCCTATTATCTCGTTTCAAATAATGTGTGAATCGTGATACCTTTGCTGTTTTTCAGGCTTCTGTGTTGATCCGACTTGTTTTGTAGGTTTATTCTTCCCCATGATGTTTGCAGAATACCCACGTGGGCGAAACATGTAGTAAATGCCCTTTGACCTCACACGTCATAGGCCAGTTGAAAAAAAAAAAAGTCGCAAAAATCTGTGTGATAGGCCTAAATTCTAGGAATTATTTTGATCAATTATTTGAACAATAATTAGTCAATAAAAATAATTTGAATTATTTTTAGGCTAATAACGGCCTACATTTTATATGCTTTTAACATACTGTATAGAGAAATGCGTAAAAAGTTAGTGTCTGTAACCTAGCCTTCAACTTCCATCTCTCAAACTCTCAATAGCCTACTAGGGCTTCTGAAACTTGGATCCCTCATGGAGCAGATATGTTTTCCAAGGACACCTCATAATCGCAATAGGCCTATTTAAGTTGTGACCATAGAATAGGCCTATGTCAGTACTTGACAGTGCTGAGCAGTTTTGAAGGGATTTTGTCATTTCATACATTAATCATTTTTCTTGAAGTTATCAGATGCCCAAGGAACGTGTTTTGACAGATTGATGTAGGCTATATGTAATACATCTTTCCTAAATTCCAAATAACAATTTTGTCATGAAGAGTATTTAATTGCAGAGTAAATGGCCAAAATGACGAAAGAGATGCAGTGATTTCAAACCCCAAATAACAAAGAAAATAAGTTCATAATGGTTGAGCTTGTGACAAAAGCCTCCAACATGTTCCAGACAAAATGTTTCAGACAACACGTTTCAGAGATAGGCTCTTCCCTTTGGCCATCAGATTTTTCTTTCCCCTTGGAGTGAGCTGCCGGTAGGCTACCTTAACCATTTCTACCAACATTGTGTGGCAATTCAACAGATTGTATATGCTGTAATCATTGAGGTCTGCAAAAGTCTACCGCAGTATTAATAGACATTGTATGGCATAGCCATGTTGTAACATTGCCAGAATAGTTTTTTGTTTGTTTTGTTTTGTTATGCTTAGAGACTATGCATCATTTGAAACTCCTATCTGCTATACTGTATGTCATGAGCTGGTGACACACACACACACACACACACACACACACACACACACACACACACACACACGCACATACACAAACATAGGGATGAACTACGTATTACGCATGTAAAGTTCCTGGCTGAGGAAAGGTGCTTGTCAGGCTCAGCAGCATCAACACGTGTGTAATAGCCTATGGCCTAGTCTCCAGCTGCTCATGCTTGTCTCGTGTGTCTGCTGGCCTGGCCTGTTGTGTTCCTGTGTGTGTGTGTGTGTCTGCCACATACTGTAGTGTAGAGGCTCAACATGCGTCACAGCAGCGCCACAGCAGTTTGCACTGCACATGGACACAGACCAATATGATTAAAAGATTCATGTCCTGCCCTGCGCTGATTCAACAAACTCAAGCCATATGTGCAGCTCTGAGTTTCTTTAGGCTATAGTCAATTTTTTTTTGGAATTGTTCTTGAATGGGAGAAGATACTAAAAATACTTTTGGATTGAAATGTTAAAAGCAGTTTACTTGGCAATTCATCTGCTGCTTAGTTGATAACATATGTGAAAGACAATAGATCGGTAGGTCTGTCGTAGCTGTTTGTATTTATAGTGTTTGTGTTTTTGTTGACACATCTATGTACAGTGTGATGGTTAGGTTACTGTAATTCTAAACTCAATGCAACAAAAATAGTTTCATAACTTGAGAGGTGCGGGGATTATGACTATGAACCAATAACTCAATCTGTGAGATTAGTGATGAGCAGAGGGAAGCTTGCTGCTGCTCACTCTACAGTGGGAGAGAGAACAGTGGATGGATTTGAGAACAGGGGGTTGCATAACAGGAACACTTCGGCCTTCATCTCTGTGACGAGAAAGAGTGACTCATGTTCTGGAAGGGATCCTGAGCAGAATAGAAGTTCTCGAGGGAACAACCTTTCTGGAAAGTTCATATTTACACTGAAATCTTTCTCAATCTTTTTTGATCCGGCCAATTCTGTCCTTTATGTTTGTGTAGTAATTGCTAGACACGATAAGATGAATGGCGATTACCACATCCAATCATGTTTGCTCCCTGATCAAACTTTGATTTTTGCAGTGTATCGCTTCATCCATGATTCTCAGTTTTGCAACTGGAATAGGAAATCTGCCACCATGAGAATCTGCCACCATTCCAAATAGGCTCTCACTGAGCTGTCCTGTTCTTCAGAAAAAAATAATCACTGGCACAAGACTGAAAAGACCTCCCTTGCTGACCACCATTGTTCTCCCTGAAGGATCATCAGCAATGGAAACCCCTGCGACAGGCTGTGCCCAAAATACCCACAAACGGCACCAACCACGTGTACCCCCTGCTGAGCTCCAACTCAGCATCAGGGGCCGGGGCAGGTATGGGTAGGGGTGTGTGTGTGTGTGTGTGTGTGTGTGTGTGTGTGTGTGTGTGTGTGTAGTTCTTACACCTGTGGCTGACCCGTAATCTCCTTAGGGTCTCAGAAGGGTATAAAAGACCATCAGTACTCAGTTCCAGTCAGTACACTGCAAGCCAGGTCAAGTTCTCCTGAGAGAGAGAGAGAAGAGAGCATAACTGGTGAGTGAAGGGGATAGATTTTCTTTTTGAGAAATTTGGATCTAATCTGTGAAAGACCATTGATGTTATCAGTGATACTGTTGTTCATTTGATTGAAGGGCATTTTATTGCAAAATTGTAATGATTGATAATTTTTCATAAATTATCCATTATTTTATTCAAATAGGCCTAACTATGCTCTATAAGCTAGATTGATACAGGTTACTATTTCATTTGCAAAGTATAAAAATATTTTATAATACTTGATGACTGGACTTTTACAAAATTTTGTATAATAATAGTAATTTGGAGGTTTAATTTACCTATTTACCTATTACCTATACCCTATAATGTATAAGCATCAATCATAGCAGAATTATGAATGCCAAGGAGCACACCATAAAATGAGACGCAATAGAAAACGAGAGCAACCTGATCAAAGGGTTGTTGACGTCCAGTAAATTCTGCGTATTCTGCAATGTCTGTGGTTTAATAAGATTATATGCTCAATCCCACTCTATGTTTGAGGGGACAGCTGCCTGTTAATTTGAATGAGGGATTACAGGAACCTCCCTCAATTCATCTAGTCCTGTCCTAGCCACGGTAGTCAGGATAACTTTCAGTGCTAGTGATGCTCACACTGACCGGTGGATGCTATGTGTAAATAGGGGAGGATTTTAAACTGTTATACTACTTTTATCCTCAGATTATTATACTGTGATTATGATTGGTCTCACTCTCTCTTGGTTTCTTTTGTTCTCTTGCAAACAATCTCTCTCTCTCCATCTCTCTCTCTCTCTCTCTCTCTCTCTCTCTCTCTCTCTCACACACACACACACACACACACACACACACACACACACACACACACACACACACACACACATACAATTTCAGGAGGCATTCTCATCTTAGCATCACTCCAAACAAGAGCTATGGCCCCTGAAGTAGGCAAAGTGGAGGTGAGGAAGGCTGCCAGTAAGATGGCTGTCCGCGCCACTGGCCCATCCGGCCCTGGAGGTTCAGGAGGACCCCCCAAGTTCAAGCAGAGAAACACACGCCAGTTCAAGAGCAAGCCCCCAAAGAGAGGAGTCATTGGGTAAATATGTTTTAACAGCATTCATTACACTTCGCACTACATGTATTGTATGATGCGTGATGAGAACTAGAAAAAGTACCTGGAGAGCGTAGACCTCCGCCAAGGCAATAGGGTTACTGATGCATTTCAACTTTCAGATGGTGTTCTTTCTTGTGCTACTATGCACACTGTCTGAAAATGTAATCAAAATCCGTGCAGAACTTTCTCAGTTGGTATGCATGCAAACAAACAAACAAACAAACAAACCAATGGCAGCAAAAAATAACCGCAGCGGATAATTGCAAAATAATTGCAGCGGACTTTTTTTATTCTTATAGCAAAAAATAACCCCCTTGGTGGAGGTAAAAAATGTGTTTTTGTGTTTCATATTATTTCCATTTATAGGCAGTTATATTGTTTTATTCATCATTGTCATGATTGTTCCTGCAGCTTTGGCGAGGACATTCCAGGCATGGAGGCCTTAGGCCTGGGTAAGTGTGATGTCTGGAAAACAAAGTTATGAGGTGTAATATTTGTCTTCAATTCAGGAAAATATCTTACATTTAGCTGGATGCATCGAATTCACATCTATTGTTTTGTTTGTTGGTTTGTTTGTGCCCGCAGACTTTAATGTCATCTGCCCGTGGGAGGCTTACAGCCATCTGGAGATACACGAGCTTGTTCAGTTCGGGATCATCTGAGAATAGACCCCCCCCCCCACCTCCCCCATCCCTACTTCCCCCCTCTCCTCCCTCCAGCCGGCCATCACCCCTTCATCCATCTTCCCCTTTCCCCTTCTCCCACACATCCCTTACCCTCACCACTTCAAGTCTGCAGTAAGGATTTCATCCTAAACTCACATTTGTCTGTGCCGTCACATACAGTCTCAATATCCTCCCATAATGATCTCTGTAAGGGGGATTACTTTACTTTCTCTCCAATACCCCTAACCAGTAATTAAGAGGGAGTTGTTTTAGAGGTGCTGAAAACTCCAAACTTCACGGTAGCTTATTTGTCCTCGCTGATGGCGTGTTCCTGTGGTAACATTTTTGGGGCATGAGCGCAGAATGTGAAGACGTAGTTCCCTGGCCCTCCGACTGTTTGGCATTTTCAGCCATAACGATGTTTGATTTATGTCAGTATAAACAAGATTTTTATTTTGGAATACACTTCACATGTGCCACTCTTCTGAAGGATCAGCTTGCACTGATTACATGTGAAGTTGAATCCAACGGTCTTGCCATCTTAGCATGAGGTAGTCCTACCCAGGGCAACACATTCTAGTTCCAGCTTCCCTTTTTCTACAACAGACTTTGCACTGTTTAGATGCGTTAGAGACCTTCAGGCTGTTGTGTTTTTGTCTGGTTCAGACTGTGTCCAGAGTTGTGGCTGGGCTTGGAGACTGGCCGCAGGTGGAGTACAGCCTGGGAGCGGCTCACAGCTTAAATACAGAGCTCGGCTCAGGCTGTCAGCCTTAAAACGCCTGTGTGTGTACCGTACGTTTGTGTTTGTGACTAGGGGCACTCATTCTGGAGTGTGTTGATGTCGTCTATGTGATGTGACATGGCTGTCTAGCTTGCACAGTCACCTGGACCACTGGAAGGGCAAAAATAAAGCTTCATATTTTTCTTATTATCACTGGATTTGTGTGTCTTATTTTGAGCGTGTTAAAAAAGCATACTGTTGGAATTTAGCAAAGTTGCACTCCACTTCTCCAAAGCTTCTACAGTGTAAAAAAAATCTAATTATTCGAAATATATTACAAATATATAAAATATTGCACAGGAATCAAAACGAGAACTTTCCAAAATAACAAAAATGCTGGACAAATCATTTAAGTGTTTTAATGACAGCAAATTGTGAAAAAAAGAATGATATACACTGCAGCATTTGGACAGCTCAACATCCCAGCTGCCTCCTACGAGAGGAATGAGGAAGGCCTGTGTGTGTGTGAGAGAGAGTGCGTGTGTCCTTTCAAGAGCTGGTGACCAAGTGTGACCATATAGTGTCTGTCTGACCACCACTCAGACTCATTCCTCATGTCCTGGAGGCTTGTGCATAGTGGCGACTTACAGCCCTGCGCCACTGGATCTTATCCATTAGCCTTGAACTGACAAACAGCAGCAGTAACTGGACAAGGAGCAACGCAATGATGACGGTGCCGATGAGTCCGTTGTGCTGCTCGATCCAGCGGGTCATGGCACCCAGACAGCCCCCGAGAAAGATGACACTCTGGGCTGTGAACTCGCCCAGCTCCAGGGCACGGAAGCCACACTGGGAGTTCCACACAGTGCCGTTCTCCAGAGGGTCCAGACAACAGGAGGGTGGAACTCCACATGCCTGCATTCCAGGGGCCGAGCAGTTGAAGTACCTGAAACAAACCACCAGAGGGCAGTGTGAGAGATCCATTTGCCTTCTTTTAGAAAAAGTTTCAGCATCAAATTTATGCTTCCTTCAAACAAACAAAAAAAGATAAGCATTTTTTTCCTGTAAGTTGAAATGAACTTTTGGTATAACTTGGTATAACTTGAATAACAGTATGTTTTACATCATCAGTCATAGAAGGATTTCATTTACCAATCTCTCAAAATTAGGACTTTTTAAATGTTTATTTTTTTGTTCTAATTGTATATCTACTTGAATTGCAACATCAACAAAACCCCCTTTTGATTCATGTCATCGCCACAACTAAACTATACTACACTATATAATATGTTTGCCTTACTGGCTATGACTACTTAAAGGAATAGTTCACCACTTTATGAAAATTGGTCACCCCCTTACCTGGAGTTACATATGTGGGTAAAAGCATTTTGGTCTCAGTGCTTGCGTTTACCTAGTCTGGCATCCCCAGTTTCCCCCATTTTTTAGCATTAGCTTAGCATAGGCATTGGAATGTAATGTTGCCAGATAGCAACTCTTTGGCAACTTTACTTTCCAGCGCCTATGCTAAGCTAAAGGTAAAATAGGGGTTGCCAGACTAGGACAACGCATGCACTGAGACCAAAATGCTCTTACCCATGTAACTTCAGGTAAGGGGGTGAATAGCCAATTTTCATAAAGAGGTGAACTATCCCTTTAAGCAAGCATCTTTGCTGACACTTACACATTGACCTCCCAGTCCCTGTAGTTGTCTGCCCCACAGCACTGGAGGCCTGTCTGTATCTCATCTGTGATGAACCTCATGTCCAGGTCATCCTGGTAGCGAGACATGGCCGTCAGCATGCTGGTTCGCATCACGCCCACTATCTTGTCCTGCAGGCTGTAGGCCAGGATGGCGGCTAGCACCTGCGCTGCCACCATGGTGAGCACCATGGCCGAGAAGATGCGCAGCAGGCAGTAGTTCTCGCGCAGCGCCCCCACGCAGCCTGTAAGGCACAGCAAAGACATCAGCAGGCCCAGCAGCAGGAACACCAGCATGGGGTCGGTGCCGATCTGGCCGATGCGCTCCTGGGCGAAGGACTCTTTGTTGATGAGGCCCCACAGGCCCAGACCGAGAAGGGCCAAGCCGAAAGCGGTGAACACCAAGTTGCAGGTGAGCAGGACGATCTTGAGCACGTAGTCGCCAAGGGTGTCCGGGGGAGTGCGGCGATGGGGGGCGGGGGCGTCCGTTGGGGAGCCGGACAGCCTCTCCTTCTGTTCCTCGTCTTTGCCGGGTCTGTCGGACCCATGTGAGGCTGCCTTTGTATCAGTGCCCTGGTACCCAGAGCTGCTTGTCCCCGCAGCTTCATCTGCCTCTCCCTGGATAACACATACAACAGCACTGAGACTTACTGGGAAAAATACCGTCTTTCTCTCTTTCTTTTACTTTTTATTTTGTACATCAATCCTTCTCTGTCTCTTAATCTTATGCACACAGACACACATACACACACACACACACACACACACAGACACACACACTTTCTCTCTCTCTCTCTATCTCTGCTCTGTCAGATATTTGTTGACATTTGGAATGTATTATTTGTTGACATGAGTGGTTACGTCATTTTGGCCCTGCTCCCACATAGCATGTTGTAAAAACAAACACACACACACACACACACACACACACACACACACACACACACGTACACACAAGTATCAAGCCCAGAAACAGCGTATGTGTGTACTGACAAGACCTCTCATCATTTCTGCTGCTTACCTTTGGTATAAGTAAGCTGGTTTCTCCATCTTTATTGCTGTCTCTCTGGGACCCGAGGAAAGGAAACTTCCTCAGCAGCTGAAAGCGCCTCATGCTCTCAGTCCGCTGGGAGAGGAGATCCTCGTAGCACCAGCTCTCCTTTTTCCACCACGGTCGGGGCCAGTGAGAGGAACCAGAGGGATACAGAGAAAATGGTGAAAGAGGAAAAACAGAGAGAGAGAGAGAGAGAGAGAGAGAGAGAGAGAGAGAGAGAGAGAGAGAGAGAGAGATATGGGGGGGCAATGCAGAGAAGGGCGGGCGAGGGTGAGGAGGGGGAAGCAGTGTGTATCCGAGCCCCGCAGGCGGAGGAACGGTAACTACGGTAACTACGGGAGCGCGGTGCGGTGAGCGGCATCATGTGAGAGTCACAGTCTTGAGATTAAGGAGCCATCAGTGCACTCCAGTGAAGCGGCCCCGCCACTCCGCCCTGCGCGAGTTCCTCACATGCTGAGGCCCGGGGGCAAGGCTCAGCTCAGGCTCAGCTCACACACACAATATGTCCATTACTGTTACAACATGCAGGGATCAAGTACCTCCTATACAGTGCGTGTTTATGAACCTCACTGGGAAATTCCTTTTGAAACTTTTTTTTTAAAGGAATAGTCCACCTCTTTATGAAAATTGGTTATTCACCTCCTTACTCTGAGTTACATACTGTATGTGGGTAAAAGCATTTTGTTTTCAGTGCTTGTGTTTTCCTAGTATATCATCACCAATTTTCCCCCATTTTTTAGCTTTAGCTTACTGTAGCATAGGCGCTGGAATGCAAAGTTGCCAGATAGCAACTCTTTGGCAACTTTACTTTCTGGTGCCTATGCTAAGCTAAAGGTAAAATTGGGGTTGCCAGAAAAGGACAACGCTTGCACTGAGACCAAAATGCTCTTATATGTAACTCCAGGTAAGGGGGTGAATAACCAATTTTCATAAAGAGGTGGTCTATTCCTTTAAGAAATGTGTATTTGATTTTTTTTTGTGTGTGTGTGTGCCTGTGAATGACATAAAAAATAACAGATACTTCTTCACTGCAGCAGTCTTCATTTATGACTGTGCAGTAAAATATGTCGGGCTAAATATTGATGATTTCTTTTCTTTCATTCTTCCTGTTTTCTGTCTTTCAGCATATTCCAGTATAAACAGGCAACAAAAACAGTCATTTACTCATTTGCCTGGGCAGCAGATGGTGTGATATCTTTCCAATCCTGCCTAACAGTCAGCAGCACGTTACATTTAGAGACCAGAGTATCCAGAGCTGGGAACCTGGAGGGCGTAAGTGACATTTCACCAACTTTATAGGAGAGCTAAAACAAAAATGACTTCAGCTTGCTCTTGTGCTAATTTCTGTACTGATTCCACCCATTTAAAGCATATTTACTGACACAGATGGATGATAATTCTTTTGTAAGAATTTAGTCAAATGCAGTTTTGCCTTTCTGGCTCTAACAGCTGTATAATTACATGAGTTAGTTCGGTTTTAGTTTAAAAACTCTAAATGTATTATTATTTTATTTCCATGATTTTGTCAGTGAAAGAGCTCTGCTATATATATGCCTAAATCAATGTTGACCCAAATTTCACTTCCTTCCAGGTTCTCAGCCCTAGATATAGCAACATAATTGTGATGTAAATTGAACATAAAAGTGTTAGACTTGTGCCATATGGTATGTCACATACATCATTAAAACATATTTCCCCCTCCATGCACTGCTAAGGGGAGTGGAGGCAGCCAAGCAGTGTATCAATTCAGATGCTGGTTTGCATCTAGAGCTATGTGCTCTCTGTCTGTTATCTTCCCAACATATTCTGAGTGTGCATATGCTCCCACACTAATCACTATCAAGACACTGCATGTGTCTGTTATCTTCCCAACATACTCTGAGTTTGCATATGCTCCCACACTAATCACTATCAAGACAGTGCATGTGTTTGGCTGTGTGCTCGTCACTTGAATGCAACAGAATTTATTATGGCCTGAGCATCATAAGACACTTTTTCTCTGGTGCTGTTTTTTATCGCCTCACATTTGCTGGTTAAAGGCTCCAGCAAGGCTACCTACAGGGAGCTACTGAGCTGTCAAGGGTGAGGTGACGTGCCAGCAACCCCCACCCCCACACCCCCACTCGCACCCCCACTCCATCAAACGCCCAGCGCTGCTCCACATGGTCCTGTTGGCTCTCCAAAGCCCTCACTTGCTCTGGAGGCCTTGGCTTGCCCTTTCGGCGTTGCTTTTTTGAAATGAGGATTTTATGGAGCATAGCTTAATGCAGTAGGCATCTGCGGAATGGGATCAACACATTTTCCCCTGCTGCTGAGCCAGGGCCTGAAGACTCACATCTCGACTCTCACTAGCAGCACTGGAGAAGATGGAGAATGGGTCTGCATTTCAGATGAAAGAGTATGACGCTCAACGCTCAAATGCAGAAAGCCCATAAACTGTACGAATATATCTAGCTGCATGTTGAATGAATGATGAAACTTAGGCTTGTATTCTCCCAGGTGCTTAAATCCAAAAGAAGTGCTTAGCTCCACGTATTTCAGACTGCCTTAAAGGAAAAATCTGGCGTGAATCAACACGTAGTCCTACTGTATTATAGTGCCAAGTGCTATTGATAGCCACCTCAATCACTGTATTTCATGCAAGGTAGACTGAGATAGTGAAACCGCAGCTAATGGTAACAGAATGGGGTTTTTCAAAACGAAAGCAAATCGATTAGGTTTCGTTTTTTACATGCCTCATTCAGTTAGTGTTAGCTGCCGTTTCGCAAACTCGGTCTACGATGCACAAAATTTGACCATTGAGGTGGCTTTCAGTAGCACTTAGCAGTATAAAACAGCAGGGCTTTGTGTTGATTCACTCCGGATTATATACCTTTAAGCACTTTTTGGACTCAAGCACCTGGGAGAATACCACCCTTTGGGAACAGCATGCAAAATACCCAGTCAATAGTCAATATTTAAGGGTGTCCCCACTCTCCATCTCCCAATTCCACATCTATTTTCTCAATATTCAGTGAGCTTACAACAATACAATATTTTATGAATGCAAGCCAAGAGAGGCAATGCCAAAAAAGTGGGGATGCAAAAATGAAAAGGCTACAAGGGGTTTGGGAGTTTCTTCCCCCTGGAAATTTTTCAAGCCTGGCTGGCTCTGCTTAGCAAAAAATGACAGTGAATACATTTAGTTTTTAATTCTAATTAACTCATAATGGCCATTAACCTGGGAGTTCCCATGCTCCTTTGCATGCTTATTTCATTTCACTCTGCAAAGCAGCATGGTGACCATGGCAGATTTTCTCGCCTGCTTTCGATATCCAATCAAAGAACAAAAAGGGATTTGTACGGCCCTCGATTGCATTTTACGTCACGTGGTGGCTCTGGTATTGGCTCTGAGCTATGTACAGACGGTATGACAGACATTCGTAGCGCCCAATAAACGGCTCTGGACAATCGTAAACGATGCCTCCGCTACGAGAAATGCAATAGGTACATGTAGGTCTCCAGACTAAATATCACTTGTGATTTTTAGTTTGGCATTCGCCAGGCTAAATGGCCATGGTGAGCTTTAAACATTTCAGTGACCATTAGTAACAATAAAATATTCAGTTTCTATGTTGCGGACAAAGGGAACCCCTTAAAATGTTGCTTTTGAAACGTTACTGTTAGCCTGACATAGCCCGACCATAATACTGCTGGCTGTTCATCCGTATTCATGGTCTGGAGGTTCTTTAACCTGACGCGATTATACTGCGGGGGGAGGGTATTCACTTCTGGTTTGAAACAACTGGACAGCTCGTCTAATCAGCTTCGCTTGCTGGCCGGTAGACTCTCCACCGATGTAAACACGCCCCAGAGGACCGTGCCCAGACCATGATACGCATGAACATTCGTATTATGGGCAGGCTATGTCAGGCTAGGTTAGTGTGCCCTGTGTTAGTGCCTATTAGTGACCCATTTTAAATGCCATCCTCAACACATGAGTGACATCACTGTGCATAAGCAGAAGTTCCCAGAAACACACAATAGCTCTGGCCTCTCAGAGAGGATTATATTTTTACAAGTTTTCCTCTCTCAGTGGTGTTGTGAAAAAGCAATATATGAGTCAGCTCTTTGACAAAAACAACTACTTAAAATAGTTTTTGTCTTTGTGTTTGTTTACAGAATATTATGGTTTATAAGATTCTATCCATTCATCCACTCTGTGTTCCCTTTACGTAATGCAACATCAACATTGCTGACAAGACCATATAGAAAACAAAGTGATGTGTGGGTGACAGCAATAGCTTCATTGCTATCCAAAGAACTTTATATTTTCTTGCACAAGATATATTCAGAGCATATCGGAATGCATGAGTGCCATTCAAGAGCGCATGAGGGCTTGTTAATGGTTTTTTGTTACCAGCCTTTCTCTAGCCTTTCCAGTACTACAAAACACATGCTATGAAGCTTTTCATGATTAGGGTAGATAGCTTCCATAAGTCAATACAATGAGATGGTTTACACTCGCAGAGCAATTTATACTCACCCTGCCTCATTAGACCGATTTATTTATTGCAAAGCAGCAGTAGTTCGTGCTGATTTTGGCGAGAAGAACAGTTCTAGAGTGAGACAGCTTAACTGCTTTTAAATGAGGGGCAAAGTCTCTCTAAATCAGTTGGAGTAAGACCACATGGCATCCTTACAATTGTAATTTCAGCTGCTCCCAAGATGGTGACTTTAATCCATCCCCCTTGTCTTGAGTACCCATCTGTGTGTGTGTGTGTGTGTGTGTGTGTGTGTGTGTGTGTGTGTGTGTGTGTGTGTGTGTGTGTGTGTGTGTGTGTGTGCAGGGGCGCCGAGAAGAAAAGAAAGAAAATTTTAGTATTAAAGTCAATATATAAGGGGCCCAAAATTATTTTTTGTCATAGGGCCCAAAATTTCTAGCAGCGCCCCTGTGTGTGTGTGTGTGTGTGTGTGTGAAAGAGAGAGAGAGAGAGAGAGAGAGAGAGAGAGAGAGAGAGAGAGAGAGAGAGAGAGAGAGAGTGCTGTGTTGTTTGTGTTGTGTGAGTGCATTTGTAAAAAAAACTATGGGACGAATTGCACACAGAAGAGTGCCAAATATCAGTGTCTGGTAATTAGTTCACCTGTTCCATATACCCCTGGGCAAAGTGAGATGGATTTTCATTCCATTTCATTCCTTGAGTTCAGTGATGGAAAATCCTCCCGACATCATCACTTAAAATGTGTCTAGTTCAATCTCCAATTTCAACCATGATTTCTGGAGGCATAGTGAACAAAATACACTCTGTCATCTCACAGCAGTTAGTCTCTTCATATTATTTCCAAAAAACGGCTATCCTTTTTCATCATTATCAATGCCATTGTTTTGCAACAAATATGTTCATATTTCTGATTGCTTCTCTTTTTCTTTCCCCTTGAATATTTCAGTGATCTCAGGCCATGACCAAAGTAAGCTACTAACAACATTTAATTACATTATGATGTTTGTCAGCAACCCTACATCTCATGTAAACCACAGGCTTCTGACCTACAGTACCTGTAATCGTCCATTTTAAAGACTGCCATGATTCTGTGGTCACTGTCTTTGGAAAAACAAAGTGGCTTGGCTTTGCCCTTGGCCTCTATCACAAGTGCGCACATTTACCACAGCCACGTGCCTTTGCACGGAGGCCTGGAAGCACTCAGCGTCAATGCTAATCGGCACTAATGATTCACATTTTTAAAGAGCAGATGAAGTCAGATTGTAGTTATGTCCTGTTTTTTTTTTAACTTCTTTAAGTCCCCCAGTCCGGCTCCGCTCTCTGCTGAACACTGAACACTGACAGTTTGAGGGATGGGGGTCGGCATCTATAGAGGTTACCAGGGTACTCCTGAGAGGTGTTGAGGCACTACACAGGCCTTATTTTCCAGAGAAAAGACAGCATTGCCGTCTGATATAGCTATCATCTAAGATGAGGTTTCACATGGAGAGAGGGACCCCTGACAAAGAGAGAGAGAGAGAGAGAGAGAGAGAGAGAGAGAGAGAGAGGGAGATGGAGAGATAGATAGAGAGAGAGATGGAGAGAGTGAGAGAAAGAGTGAGGGCCTCCTTTTCCTTAGCCTCAACCCCAGCCCAGCTCCATATTCACTGGCATCTGTGGACCTTCAGCAGTCATTCTTTCCCCATGCAGGTTCACTGCTGGCCTGGGCTACTGGCCTGCTGGCCTTGCCCCAGCCTGCTTCTGGGATGGATTACAGAGCAGCACTCCTGGCAGCGTGGTGGGTGCACAAGAGATGGGGTCCAAGGCCCAAGACAGGAAGAAATGCAGTGTTTGGTTTGTGTTTGTGCATACACATATGATGTGTGTGTGTGTGTGTGTGTGTGTGTGTGTGTGTGTGTGTGTGTGTGTGTGTGTGTCTGTGTGTATGTGTGTGTGTCTCTGTGTGTGTGTGTGGAGTGGGTGTTATTGTGTGTTGGTATATGTAAGAAGCAGTTGCCAGTGGATTGGTCAGAGTTATGGTGGCGATATACTTGGATGTTGGATGTTAGGATGTTGCTCACAGCCCAAAAGGTGAGGATTTCAATTAGATCAGCATGTAAACATATTGGTCCCCTATTGGACTAGTCCGTGTTGCGTCAAATAGAGAGAAAGAACTTTTCATAGGCTTCAGTCTCAGATCCAGAAAACCTTATGCTTGGTGAATTTAATGATATATAAAATATTGAGCAATATCTTCTGCAGCTATGGACAGTAAAAGTCCTACTACTCTGGTCTGGAGAAGCAGGTGAGCCTTAGTCACATGCAATCTCAATCTGGGTGAATAGGAGTATGGAAAATGATTTGACTGACTCTCCTCTCCGGCCTGTTTGTGCACTCCCACTGTTACACTGTTTGGCAGGCACATGCACACACACACAGACACACACACACACACACACACACACACACACACACACACACACACACACACACACACACACACACACACATACACACATACACACACACACATCATCAGCTATCTTACCTTGCAGTTGCCTCCTTGTTTTGGTTAAACAATAACACAACTGTGTAGTGTGTGTTTATGTCTATCTCCCTGAGCCCAACTTTGGGGGTCGCTTTGGAAGTTTGTGCAAGGAATTGTTAACAGGTCAATTAATTAAATGTACAACTTGTGAAACCATAAAAAGGAACCCGGGCCGTTAACAAAACTAGACCTTGTGTGAAAATACGCAAAAACCTTTTATGGCATCACGCTGTTTTGTGTGTCCTTTTGGATTTGTGCTCTAGTTTGAATTTAAGCACTTCGGGGAAAGCACTATAAAACTGTGTTTATGGTTACTGTAGTGGCTAAAGTTCCAAGCAAAGTGTTCCTGACTTAATCATACCTTAAACCACTCTTGGACGGAAAGAACGAGTCACATACGCGTGTTTATGGTTAACGACGGTAGAAAACAGTGTGTTCGCTCCGTCCTTTACTGAAGATTCTGACAAATTACACAAATCACACTGCATTTACATTTTGATCTGCGCGAGCTCTTAGTCACAGCTCAGCGCGGGCCTTTCTCCTATGCATCTCTGCCTGCATTCCCTGTGATGCACAAACATGATAAATAAAATGCAAACTATAATAATTACAGCAATGCAATCGTAGAAAATATAATTATGCTATAATAAGCAAATACTAAATACAAATCTAATAATGTTATGTCAAAATATTAATTTAAACTAAGATATGAAAATGGCAGCAACAGTTACAAAGGCGCCACACACACATAAATTTACATCTTACCAAAGCCCAGAGACACAGTGGGCAGTTTGTCACGACCCTTGAAAGGAAGCCGATACCTTTTCACTCGTCCACTTCACACGCACCTACTGTACCTGTCCGTGCTGATTCACTGGCCCTTCCTCCCATCAAAGGACAAAATGGGCATTGCATTATGGGATATTGGAAGCTCTGTCCTGTCCTGTCCTCCTGTCCTCCTTTTCCCTCTGCGTTCAGATTTATGTCCGTGAGTGGGGTGGATTCCCCTTCCCCTCCAACCCAGCAGGGGAAGTCTCTCCAGCTCCCCACAAATAACTCACTCTGATATGCGTCTGCTTCCTGCCTTTCGCATCAGCCCATTGGCTGAGACTCCAATCGCTTCAGGTTTAATAGCTTTTAATATGACAGCTTTAGTCTTTTAGTTACATCCTAAGCATCCTTAATTTTGTCTGACAAGCAGGTAATTTTTTTTTTTTTTTTTTGAGTGTGGTGTTGCTTGTCTGTTTGTCTATGTGGAAGATTAAACCTGTAGAAAAAAAATGAATAAATAAAACTACTGGCCCTATTTTCATGACACTTAGTGGAAAAGTGTAGCATATGCCAAGGACAAATCCAGTAACTTTATAAGCAGCTCCAACTGACAACCAGACACAACGAATTTAGTTCCGTTTTCACAAGATATGGCTTAAGTTGATGGATGTCCGTGTTCTATACAAGGTGTGTTGAATATGATTAAATGCAATTAAAACACAACATTAAATTATTGTTCATGGATAGGCGACTGCATGCTTGCATCCCTTTCAGTGTGCTTTAATATCCCTAGTAGTGGTAGTTACTTTATCAAAAAATATATCAATGAAATCATATTGCTTCTGCATATCAATGTACATTCCTTGTTCCTTCACCCCATGGCTAGCCTGATGCTAAACTCATTTGGCACAGTCCTGTGCTTCGAGGAAAAGTCTTTCTGGTCTTTTATTCACTGTTGTGTGAGATGAGAGACCAGAAAAAAAAGAGAAAACTGTCCCCTCAGTTGTAGCAAAAATAATGGCTTTTGGCAAGTGTGTTGAATGAATTCCAGTATATTTTTGATGTGATATTTTGCTCTTATGAGTCTCTTTTCCCGACTGGTTCAAACCTGTCTTCCTTTTTTTGGAAAAGTCAAAGGGAAATAGCCAGTGCTTAAAGGTCCAAGGATCGTTCTGCGTAGTGAATTCATATTGCCTGATGCGAGCCTCATCGGGCGCTGCTCATGGACTGTCTGCGTCATGGAGGGCAGAGAAAGTTCGTCTGAAGTCCAGCTCTTAGGATGTATCCTCTTGAGACTGAGGAATATAATGTTGTTGCAGTTTCTCTCTCTCTCTCTCTCTCTTGTTCGCTTGCTCTCTCTCTCTCTCTCTCTCTCTCTCTCTCTCTCTCTCTCTCTCTCTCTCTCTCACCAGCATAAACACACTGTGCTTGCGTAAGGTCAGCTGAGGTCACCCATTGCAGTCTGGAGAGTTTGCACACAACCAGTCTGGAGAGGTTGTGTGTCTCTTTATGCTTTCCAATGGTGGCTTGACCAGTGGTGCTTGATCATAAACAGCACCGGTTTATTTTTGTCGGTTTGGGATAGCAACTCTTCTATGGTCATTTATTTCTGTAACTTGTGTCAGTGCAATGATGGGAACACATGTTCCCTCACGCTACCATGTGTTGCGCAGACCGCCTTGCAGTGAAACCTCGGAGGATGCAAGACCGACTCTTTTAATTGATCTCTGCTACTCTCTCTGCTGAGATGAAAGCACTAAAACAGCCCCTCTTCTGGAGAACATTCTCTGTATGTCATGGGAATGTATTCTGAACATCGGCCGTAAATTATGATGAATTTTGCAATGATTTGTCATAATTTAGTTAATTTAAACCATAATTTAACCCCTATTCTTGTCCATGTCATGCTTTTCTTTCTTTCTTTTTTTCACATTATGGATAATGGTGCTGATTATTGTCATATGATCATCAGAGATTCACTATTGGCACCCCAGTGAGTTGTGGAGAGTCACAATCGTCCACCACTATCTATCGTCTCCCCCGATTGAGGGCGCTTGCAAACGGTACTGGCTCCACTCCGGCAGGCGCAGATGTCGGGCAGACGATGACGGTGTGACGCAAGAATGCAGCGATCGAGCGCTTGCAGGGATGCTGCGACATCAAACACTTGAGCTGGGCCGCCTGGCCTGTCCCCAAAGTCAGCGCGTCACAAAACCTCTCCTGAGGAGGGGTGGGGGGGGGGGGGGGGGGAGAAGGCTTCTACTCTCCACGCAGCGGGAGAGTTTACGAGGAGGCTTCTGGGAGGGAGTTTAGGGGATTTTGGGGAGTCAGGAGTCAGTGTGAATTTGACAAACGTCGAGAAAGAAAGAGGGAAAGATATATTACAGTAATGTGAGTGTGTATGTGTGTGTGTGTGTGTGTGTGAGACTGTGTGTGTGAAAATACTTATGAAGTGTCTCTTCAGTTAATGCGTGGGCTTATGTACCTGATGTTGTGTGTGTGTGTGTGTGTGTGTGTGTGTGTGTGTGTGTGTGTGTGTGTGTGTGTGTGTGTGTGTGTGTGTGAATATTGATGCTTGAATCATTTGTGTGTGCATGTACTTTACTGTATATGTGCATGAATAAAAGTTGTGTGCTTGTGTGTTTTTTTCTCAGGACTGCATGTAGTGTAATGCATATGCATCTCCAATCAGTGGTCATCTTGCTCCGAGCCAGTGGGTGTGGCCAGGTCAGTTTGAGGGGAGGCCCCTAGTTTCGGGAACCCCTTAAAAGACACACATCTCCGCTCCGATCTTGAAACTGCTCAGCAACCTCAGCACCAGACGTCACCCACTGCTGGACACATCTGCTCAGGGAATATTATTATAAAGACCGGCTCCAAAGCAGGTACTCTAAACATTTAGCACAACACTAAATGTTTATCAGGTGATAAGTGAATGCTACTGTATGTGAGGCCAGCATGACATGCAAGTCTTCTGCATCATTTTTCTCTGTGCATTGTGCTACATGTAATTTTCTCAGTCACCTTTGCACAATTTACTGGCCATTTTCGATCTTCATTTTCGTGCATGCAGGTGTCAGTGATGTAAATCTACTGTACCAAAGTTGTCCTGTGCGCTTTGCATGGTATGCTGTGGTAGCTTTGCAAATCTGGAAATCTTTCTTTTGTGTGTGTGTGTGTGTGTGTGTGTGTGTGTGTGTGTGTGTCTGTGTGTGTGTGTGTGTGTGTGTGTGTGTGTGTGTGTGTGTGTGTGTGTGTGTGTGTGTGTGTGTGTGTATTTGCATCACGTGTAAGAGAGTGTGTGAGGTATGAGTAATCGCTGAAGGATCCTTACAGTCTGACTCTTTGAATGGGCTGGTGGGAAAGATTCTAACTTTGTCTCCTTTTATGAAATGTGTGTGTGTGCACACAAGGAAAGAAAGAAAAGAAAATGTGTGTGTGTGTGTGTGTGTGTGTGTGTGTGTGTGTGTGTGTGTGTGTGTGTGTGTGAGCCATGTTCTTATGTAACCATTGTGGTGAGCTCATGCTTGTTTTTCCTGATGAAGATGAGGATGATGAGGGTCCTGGCGCTGCTATCTGCTCTTGTCTGGCTGGGGCTGGCTCAGAAGACTCAGAAGAAGTGGGCTGAGGACCCTGAACTATGGGACACCAGAGGTTAGACTACTAGCAGTGCTGCAGCCATTATTTTCAGTTAGTGATAGTTATTAGTGACAGTTATTTTTTTTTTAATTTCGGACAGGTCTAATGGCCACCTAACTTAGGGATCCTAACTTAGGATGGTTCTGTAATCGGTTAATTCCTATCTTAAGATAAGATAAGTTAAGTTAGGAAAGCACCTTCTGTAATACCAAAACTCCTAAATGCTTTCCTATCTTAAGATAGGATAGGATTTCAGAGTTAGGAAGTTTCTGTAATATGGCCCCAGGCTCTCCTGTTTGTTGTGGCACAGATAGTAGAGTTGGACTCTGTCCTGGACTTGTATGTCAGAAAAAGAGAGACAAGAACACCTGTTTGGCGTGGTGTAGAAATGGTGGAAGGAGATTTTGAGGCATGAAGATTTTACCCGACATAAGGTTGCATGCATCCTCGAGAAATATAACAGTCACACTTGAGAGTTTTGAATCTTTTTTGAAAAGCTACATGGTTACATAATTTTGTATTAAAACAACAACATAAAAACCTGTGCCTTCAAGTAAAAGAATCATTTTTGATGGCCTATCTGTCATTTTCACAGTGCACAGAATGATTTTGCATGTCTGATTTTGAGCTGGAAAAATTACTAAATCATTTTCAGATGCACCAAGACTGAGTATCACTTTCATTTCATTTTCTCCCTGAATTTTCCCCTGTGGACATTCCTATTTGCATACTCATATCATCAAAATAAGTAAAATGTTTATCTTAAAGGAATAGTTCACCTCTATATGAAAACTGGAGTTACATATGTGGGTAAAAGAATTTTGGTCTCAGTGCTTGCATTTTCCTAGTATGGCATCTCCAATCATCCCCATTTTTTAGCTTTAGCTTAGCATAGGTGCTAGAATGTAATGTTGCCAGATAGCAACTCCTTGGCAACTTTAAGCTAAAGGTAAAATTGGGGTTGCCATACTAGGACAACGCATGCACTGAGACCAAAATGCTCTTACCCACATATGCAACTCCAGGTAAGAGGGTGAAAAACTAGGTGAACTATTCTTTTAACATTTTTTTTTTTTTTTTTTTTTCGGGGACAGACTCTCCCCAGAAATCAGAGTCATCAAGTCTGATGTACACTGCACATTGTAAATGTGTACCAAGCATTGAAAAATTAAGTTAGGGAAATTAGGGAAATGGACATTGGGACTAAATTTTTGTCAAATGTAGTTTGGAGCTAAAATGAGAAGTACGTGTTTGAAGAACTCTTGCCCATTCTGAATGCTGTTGCTATTCCCTGTTGATAGTTGAGAAGCCCCCAGCCAAGGGCTGCTCTAACCTGACACAGGTGCTGGACAACTGGAAGTTTGCCATCATGACCCAGGTTAAGGACATGCTAGTCAACGATCACGCTGCTGTGCTGCCGGAGTATGTCAGGTAGGTGGGTGAATCATCTGCTTTAACAGCATTTGTCAGGGAGTTTACAGGGCTTGACTAGCCTGACATAGCCCGACCATAATACTGCTGTTCATCCGTATTCATGGTCTGGATGTTCTTTAACCTGACGCGATTATACTGCGGAGGGGAGGGCATTCACTTCTGGTTTGAAACGATTGAACAGCTCGTCTAATCATCCTCCCTTATTGGCCGGTAGACTCTCTACCGATGTAAACACGTCCCAGAGGACCGTTCCCAGACCATGGATACGGATGAACATTCGTATTATGGGCGGGCTATGTCAGGCTAGGGCTTGACTGGGTCCATAAAATAACCGGGCATTTTTGGCCATGATGGTCTACTATGACTTTGTTTAAAGTACCGGTTCACTCAAAATGATGTTAAGCCCCGTTTTCGGATACCTTACGAAACATGACAGAATGACAAATGACAAAATGTCAATCTTAACCATCGTATTTCATCGTAAGATATCCGAAAACATCATTTTGAGTGAACCTGTACTTTAATAGTAACTTCATGGCAAGCTAAAATAACACTGTAAGCTGGACACATTGCATGAACATGAGAGATTTAATTGGACTACCCAATATCCATCAATAAAAGTATGATTAAATTATGACAGCCCCTGCCCCAAAAATGACATTGCCCTCTATGCTCTATGTCCATACCTGATAGGAACACATGGGAAATACTTATTATGTATTTCTGTATGTGTCTGTATATGTGTAATATGTTTATGTGTGTATGTATGTTGTTTGACTGAGGGTTTTTAAGTTTTTTTTTTTTAATTGAATTACCCTCCCCACAATCTCTCTGAGGCCTTTGCTGTCCTGTGCCGTGCGCGCATTTGGCTAAGTTGCCCTGAGCTCAGCAGGGACCCGTGTACTGGCACAGTATATCTGTTGGTTCTGCACATGATCAGACGGGATTGAGCATGTGATTTTGGATGTGCAGAGACAAATGAGAGCCACACTCACCTACACTCTGGCCAATGCACTCCTCTCTTGTTTCTGGATTGTGTGTGGAGAATGCCACATGTGCAAATTATGTAATAGTCCTTGGTATGAAACACACACACACGCACACACCCCCCCCCCCCCACACACACACACACACACACACACACACAATGAGTGTATTAGTGTTTGGATGAAAGTGTGAGTGGGTGAGAATGCATTTGCATTGAATGGGAAATCTGATCAATGAATTCCATATATTGTGCAAGATTAACATTAGCGAGGCCTGAAGGTGTTTTATCCGTCCCCATGAACTCTTTTTGACCTCCAGAGCTCTGAAGAGCAGCAGTTGTCCAGTTACAAAAGAATAATAATAACTGTACACTATTTAATGAAAAGGAAAACTTTTTTGAAAAACATTTTCAACTCATAACCCTGTTGTTTGAGACCACTGGGTGCTCAGTAGAAATAAATATTAATTAAAAATAATTTAGAATAATAAAGAAATAAAAAAATGGCCTAAGGAGAATTTGTCTTGCGATTAGGAGCCAAACATTGTTAAGAGCAAAGCAACTCTTAGACATGCACAATGATACACAGGAAAAAAAACCCATCTAAAAAATAGCGATAAATATATTAATACAATGTAGGTACACAAAAATACATAATGTAAGTACAAGAGTAGTACATGATATTACATATTGTTAAACAGGTTGTATGACTGTACTTACATAGGTAAATATACTGTAACAGTGACACTGTTACATACAAGGTAAGGATAAATACAGTTACATGTAACTGGCCCCCGGTCTGTCACTAAGGAAAGGCTGCACTTTCAAATGTTTATGCTGGAAGACTTCTTGGGTAACATTTGTCTTTTGGGACCACATCTGGACATAAAACAGTTTTAGAGCTGGAATTAAACACTCCACATGATAAGAATAAGATAGGATTCCTGCCCTGCTCAGAAAATCTGGAGACTTTCATACTGACATGTGTATTACTAAGAGGCTGACAACCATATTGGTACCTTGAAAGAGTGCTGTGTTTGTGTCCCCTTTGACCAGAATCAAGCCTCTGTCTGATGCACTGGGTGACCTGTACAAGCAGTTCAACACGCTGAAGGAGAACCTAGGTGCCCTCTCTGCCAAGTTCGACCGGGTGGAGGCCTTCGTGGATGATGTCCAGGCAGGGAAATTCCCCAAGCCAAGACCCAGGCTTCCGGTGTGGGGAGCCCCTCGGCAGCCGTTCAGGAGGCTCTCTGGGCGGGTACCCCTGCGAGATGCCCCAGCCAGGGCTCCAGACTCAGGACCCAGGCCACTGAGAGTGAGGCCACAGAGAAGACATAAGCTGTAGGGAGGGGGGCAGGAGGGGCAGGGGCAGTGGCAGGGGTGGGGGGAAAGAGATGGGAAGGCTGTGGGGGAGGGAAATGTGGAAGGGAAATTTGGGGAGGGGGTGGCAGAGGCAGTTTATGGATAAGGGGAAAAGCTGTATATACTTTTATGTGAAAACTAGCAGGTCTACTGGTCATCGTGATAACATATGAATGTCTTTGAATTTTGTAGTGGACATCATTATGGTGTAAGAAAAACAGTACCAATATTCCTATGGGCAAAGGAAATGTTAAGATAAATTCTTTGTTATGCAGTAATTTTGCCACAGGGAGGCAATATAGTGCACTTTACAGTATGCCTGTAGAGGTCCACATGACCATCCAAAGGGCGAAACTAAAACAAGAAGATATAATATAAAAATATATTTTCGAACAAATGTTCAGGGCATTCTATCCATTTGCCTCACTTTGTGAAATATACACAGCATAATAATAACCTCTATGGAATGAAATGTCATGATGATTTAGCCTTATGCCTGACACGAGTTCAACAAAGATTTGTCTGCGGTAATGTCTCTGATGTGGCAACTTTGTCTATGAACCACAACGTAGAAGCAAGTCCTGAGTATATTCTGAAGCTCTGAGCAATGTTTGTACAATATTGCAATTTTATTACGGATGGATGTATTTGGATGTATTTACTTTGACACTTTGAGAAATATAATAAAACTTGAGTGACTCATGATATGGCGCAGAAGTTTTGAAGTAAACAAATTAATTTGGGTTGTGAATGAATGTCACAAGTAGAAATGTCTTTAGAATGTCAGAAAGATGAGCATCATATACAGGCTATACTCTTCTTCCTTATGACACTGCACTGGTTCCTCTGAGTTGAATGAAGGAAATGTGTATTTATTTCATTAATAGGCTATTAAATTATGTTTATATGAGGGTACACAAATTGGTTTAATATGAACCCAAGAATACTGAACCAGATGGCATCTTCATTTCCTACACATCTGGACGTGCACAGTGACTGTGACTGCTTTACCCCTTGATCAGTCATGCATGGAAACTGAAACCAGTAGATTTTCACAATGCTCTGAATAGTAATGAATAAAAAAGCAGCAGGTACTTCCCCTGTTAGTACTGGGGCTGGTGGGACACTTGTGTGAAGGAAAGATGCTCTGATAATTCTGGACATTTTTGGTTAAATAATCAACAAATTAATTGACGCTCATGAAAAATAATTGAAATAGTCCTAATTATTTGTGTTATGAAAAGCAAACTATTTTAGAGATAAGTTGGAAGGTTTTACAGTAACTCTCAAAACTCAGGATGCCCATCATGTACTGATTCTAAACAGGAGGAAATTGAAATAAATTCCGGACAAAACAATTTTCAGAATATGCTCTTTATTAAAACAAAATATTGGAATATTTAAAAGAATGTGGAGTCTTACAAATGAAATATGCAGTTAGTCTAAAGCAGTAAAAATGCATCTTAAAAGCTCTCGAAAAACATTAATTCTCTAATGTCTTCAGACAACATACAGCAACTTCTCCTTTGGCCTCAGTAACTGCAGTCTGACTTCTTGATGCTCTTGGAGGCTGTGGAGGCGGCACTGGCCACCTGACAGGACACGTCTTTGTCGCTGGTCCAGTCGGACGTCTGGATGGGGAGGGATGATTGGGGGCATCAGCCAATCACTGCATTTTAGTGGACAGTACCCTGGCTGAATCAGGAAAACGTGTCTAGTGGTTATACTCTATGTTTCTTTTGACTGACATTAAGTGCGACAAATGAGGAGAGGTCACACTAAATTGAATCTACAGGTAAACTGAGGTTAACTCTGAAGAGCCTTGTGAATCAAGAGCCTTGTGAATCAATTAAGGACATAATCTACCAATATGGCTTTACAGTTTTTTCACTATACATGACTGCCCACTATATGGAACAATAATAATGACAGTAATAAAAATAGGTCTGAGCTCAGATGACTCTTTTCCAGAGACAATGCTGTGTTGAAACATCTACGGAAGGGGAGGGACAATTAGTACGATTAGCCAATAAGTAAGTGTATCAGATTGTAAATTTGGGTCAGTAATCCATTACAAACTCACTATGAAAATCTATTCTCAGATATTTTATTGATTTTATCTAACCAACTGATGTGATGAAGAATGAATGAAGTTTTTGAAAAAGTAAATGTATGCACATTCCACCTCACTGAGGCCAGGTGCAGGACAAGAAGACGTATCAGAGAAGAGAGGAATAGTCGTCCACACACTGCAATTAAAAACATAAAGCAACTTTTCGACCCGTCAGGGTCTTCATCAGGCTTGGGTCAAGCCTGATGAAGACCAATAAAATAAGCCTCTTTGGGAGAATGCAGTATGAAGAATGAATGAGCCATGGAAACAAAATTTGTGCATAAAGTAATTATCACCAAGGTAGAACTCACTGTGTAGGCCAAAATATTTGTTTGTGAGAAAATAATTACAGACTGAATGTTATATGGAATAAATAGAGATGAATCTGGCTGTACAAACTGCCCCCATCCCCTCAGTGTTCCAGTGTCATGATGGCAGTTCCTCAGTGCAGACTCAGAGGAGCTCCAGGATTTGCATAGTGAGTCAGAAGTAGAGAGCAGAGGCCAGCAGCAGGTGTATCCTGTGAGCTCTGAGAGGCAGGCCTCATAGTATTCAGGCACAGTGCCTGATTTCAGGCGTTCCAACATGACCAAAATGCTTGCCTTGAGATATAAAAAGGGGGGAATAAAGTAGGATTAAACTAAAATTGACCCTCGTAGAAGTGATAAGGATTGAAAAATTACATGTTCCGAGTTAAATGTGCATCCTCACACGGCCATCACTGCCTACTAGCTGATAATATGGAATTTACTCATAACCACGTAGTGTTCTAAAAGTTTGAGAGAAATATAACACCCCCACCCGTGGCCCCCTCTGCATAAATGTAGAAAAGTTCAGGCTCAGGATTTCTTTGAACTATCAGCCCTGAGAGGACTGTGGGCTGGGAGGCATCAAGGAGAAGAGCAGACTGCATGGGCCTTTTCCACTCCACACCACACTCAGCTAGCTACACACTCCCACCACATCCACCTACAGGCACTTTGGGGCGTCTGCAGGGCCACTTCTATTCAGCTCTCAGTGCTTCACTGGGTTTGTGGATGTCACTATTTCAGAGAGGAAGCTTGGTGACATGTCATGAGGTAGTTTCACCACATGGTGGCACTAAATCACTAGATTAGAATGTATCTGACATCTCAAAGAAGAGACACCCAATCAAAAGCATTGATGTAACTTCAGTAAGGAACTAATAAAATCATGTTTTATAAGCAGGTACAGTATGTATGTGTAGACTGTCAGTTATGCACTTTGGTAAAGTGTAAGGTGAAGGACAGATAAATACATTCACCACATACACTCATTACACTCACTGCATGAAAATGAAGATGCATTGAGCAGCTGACATTGATTAGTATGTTTTGTGCTGGTTAATATTTTTTATGCCTTTACAGTTATATTTACTTCACTTTAAATTGAATGCAGCAATATTTGTCAATATCAGTGGTGCAGATATCGCCTCAACTTCAGGTTCAGCCAGTCAATGTTGAAGGCCTAATTACAGCCTTTATATCTAGTACCATTAAATCTAGCACCATCATTTCTGAGTAATGACATTTTTCTTAACTGTTTTCTTTCTTTCTCTTCTCTTTTTTTTTTTGCAGCCTGTAAGAAAGTAAATGAGTCGTCTAAAATGCTTTGCCCACTACTAGCTGATGACATAGTGCACTGACAGAGTAAGCATCACATTTGCATAAAACTATAAATACTATAAACAAAGTAGCAGGTGCAGAGAGAGAGAGAGAGAGAGAGAGAGAGAGAGAGAGGGGGAGAGAGGTGATGTGAGATAGCAAGAGAAAAGCTGGAGGACCAGAATATGTCAACAAATCATCGTCCACACTGATTTTCTTGATTTGCACTTTATTAAAATAAAATTGATTTTGAATACACCAAAAAGATGAAATTAATCAGGATTCTCATGGACATGAGACGACACTGAAAGTCACTAAATATCTATCAGTGATCTTGGCAAAGTATACAGAAAACAATGCATCACAAAACATACAAGCCTAAGCCTAATCCCAAACCTAAACTGCTCCAGACTAACCCCTAGACCCCTAGTCACTGCAGTCTGACTTCTTGATGCTCTTGGAGGCTGTGGAGGCGGCACTGGCCACCTGACAGGACACGTCTTTGTCGCTGCTCCAGTCGGACGTCTGGATGGTCAGTAGGCTGCTGAGACGGAACTTCTTGTTGGGCTGCTGCTGAGGGGAGCCGGTGCTGATGATGTCACTGCTGACCGGGTTCCCACTGAGCGTCCAGCTGACCTCAGCCCAGCCAGTGGGCAGATCCTCTGCCACACACACCACAGAGACTCTGTCTGCCTGCAGCTCCGCACTGGACGGAGGGAAGAGAGTCAGAGACGCAGCAGGCAGCGCCGAGTCTGAAACACACACAGCACAAGACGCTCAGCTCAGCTGAATTACCCGGGTTTTACACAATTTAACTAAAAAAGCGCTCAGAGAGCGCAGACCTCCGTGCTAATGTGCAATGTGGTCACAGATGGTGTTCTGGATCACCGATTGCCACCAAAATCGAATGAGTTCTTACTACATCCCAATACACACATTGTCCGAAAATGTCATCCAAATCCATGCAGTACTTTTTGGGTTATGTTGTATACAGACAGACAGACAGACAAACACACACACACACGTCGGCCAAAAATATAACCTCCTTGGCGGAGGTAATAACTACATGATCTGTATAAAGTCGTCTCAAGGACATAAAACTTTCAGTGATGCATACATTTCAGTGATGCACAGTACGTTAGAGCAATTTCATCTCTTTTTCCTTAATCTTACAGCAAAAGAAAATACATATGCAAACAAATAAGGCTTTTCGTGAGTTCTTTGTAAAATACAATTAAGAATTAATCTTAAATCTTACTTTCCAAGTAATATAATTTTCATACACTGACGAAAACAATCAGCTATTGAACTCATATGCCAAGGAGCATTAATTTACTCAACAGAATGGATTGAGATACAAAGTCGCCTCCTAAAGATTGCACTAGTTTTTACAAATTATATATGTCCTTTTTTTCTAATTAAGTTGTTCATTCATGTATCATAGTTTGTATCTGCTTTTCACATGTTATTTTACTCTACATGCATGTAATTTCATATATTTAGGGTGAGCAAAGTTTCCTTTTGTTGAAATAAAGTTGTAATATAACTTAATATAACTATAATTTATTCATACATCAAGAATGAATGATCAAATACAGTATGACTCATGGAATGTAAAATATCATAAAAGCATGAATCCATAATGATTAATGATTAATGATAGAGAAGTAAAATCATAAACCATGTCAATATATAGAAAATGACTAAATTTAATCATAGTGATGAAACATTGTTGTCAATACTGAACTGAATAATATTTATAAAGATCAATAGAGCAGATGCAAAGATTTTGACAAAAGCAAAGCATTCACATTGCAATTTTAACTCCCAATGTTAAAACACGTTGCTTAAAAGTGAATTTTCCAAAAGACACAGCAATCTGTATAAAAGTGCATAAAGTGGAGCAAATTTGATATGTTAAGTGTACTTACCAGTGACAATGAGCTTGGTTCCTTGTCCGAATACCACAGTGATTCATCTCATATCTTCCCCCGTACAAAAACCTCCTCAGTTTCACAACTGAGAGGTGGAACTGAAACAGCCTCCTCTCCTCAGAAACTCACTTTCTCCTCTTCCTCAACATCATAACGCTTCTTCCAGGGATGGGATTACTAGTCATGATTGCATATTGTAGAACTGAGGTATACAATGTTGTAAATTGAGCTTCATCTGTGAGGGCATGCTCTCTTCTTTTTGTCATACTGATATCTGCTAGTCATAGACATCATTATGTATTCCCAAGGAAAGATACATCAAGCCAATGGAACACTGAATCAGAGTGGTGGTGATCAAACAAATGAGCTCAAAAAGCTGAATATATATCTAAGTTCATGTCAGTTGGGAACAGTTTATTTGTTCTAGGTTGAACTTAAACATAACTGTGAAAACTTCATTGAGCAGCATTGGATTCACTGAGCAGGTTTTTGTCATAGAGGAAATCACTGTGATACAGTCTCCTTAGCAGTGTTGTCCCATGTAGCACAGTAATATGTGGCAGAGTCTCCCACCTGGACATTACTGATGAGTAACTGATAGTCTATGCTTGATGAGGCTTTAGATGTCACATGGTCAGATGAGAAACCAGTTCCATATGCATCAGGAGAACTGTGAGAGTGATAGAACCTTAACACAAACTGGGGAGCTTCAGGTGGAATCTGTTTTTGCCAAGAAACATAGTTGCCTTCATCTCTTGCGATGTTGCAACTCAAGGTGGCTTTCTCACCCTTTTTCACAGAAAGTGATAATGGTGTCTGAGTAACCACTTTCTGACAGCTGGCATCTGTGGAGAAAAACGCACAAAATTAACGGAAATATTTCGTTTTGCTGTTTATCTGGTTATATATTGGAATCAATTTCTCCTTATGTACAAATAATAATATCGACTTACATGCCACAGCAGTGATGAGAGTGCAGAGTGTCCCCAGCATGTTGAAAGCAGTGTGTGGTGTGAACGCCTCTTACTGTCCAGCAGAGAGATGAGCAGAGGTGGAGTGTGAGGAGAGGAGAGACTGCAGGACCCTCCTATAAGGACACAAGCAGCTGGGGAAGGGGAGGGACAGATGGGGGGATCAGCCAATCACTGCATCTTTAGTGGACAGTTTGCCTCTAACCCTGAACCAGCATAATGTGTCTCCCTTTACTGATGAGATGTGCAACAGGTGGAGAGATAATACTAAACTGAATCGGTAACACTTTGCGGTAAGGGTACATGAATTATCATGAATTCATGCATGATTTCATTCATGATTCATTCGTGATTCATGCATTACTTCATCTCTGAATATCTAATGACTCATCAGGTATTAGCATGAATTCATTGTTTATCATTAATGACCTCCTGCTGAAATAGCAGATGATCTTAAGCATTAATTACTCTGGGTACATCATCATGAGTCATGACTAATTACACATGATCATGATGTTTTTGTTCAAAAGAATTTGATATAATTTGATATAATAAAAGTACTTATTTAGCCTACTTTTGCCTAGTTCCTCATATCTATCCCATACGTCAACTAAATTTTACCAATTTAACCATGTCCACACTTTAGTTGAGGGGGCACAAATATGATGAATTCATCATGATCATGCTAATAATCATGACTCATGCTAATTAATCATGACTCATGATGATGTACCCAGAGTAACTAATACTTAAGATCATGTGTTATTTCAGCAGGAGGTCATTAATGACAAACAATGAATTCATGTTAATTCCTGATAACTCATTATACTTTCAGAGATGAAGTAATGCATGAATCATGAATTTATCATGAATGATTTCATGCATGAATTCATGATAATTCATGTACCCTTACTGCAAAGTGTTACCACTGAATCTACTATGCTAACAGATGGTAGCCTTAAAGAGTCTTGTGAGTCTTGTTGATTACTATAAGCACATTGTCTACTAATATGATTTTACAGTCTGCCGCACACTTTTGTTGATGGACCAATAACAATAATATAAAATATAAAAAAAATATTTTTATGCACTGCAATATCTGTGGACCGCTCGGAGCTCATACAAGTCACTTCTAGAGCCAACACTGTAAACACATCAGATATTGTAACATTCCAAACATTTGCTCTGACTTGTGAACTTTTGTGGATTTGGTGACTGACAGATTTGTTGTGCCATGCAATATTTAACTTAGTTTACTGTTTTTGGATTTTCCTATTTTGAGCCTCTGTTTTAGGGGGAGGGAGTATTAAGTCCTACGGGTCTCCGTCTCCTTCCTTGGGGTCTCTGCCCCTTATGTACTTCTGGTGTTCCATCTGTGTGCTGCAGGGTGCTGCTGAGTACAGGGGTGCTGACTCAGGACAGGAGTTAACTGAAGTGGCCTTAAGAGGGCTGGTATAAGTCCTTTTATTACACATCTTTTCTTATGTTGCTATATGACTCAGTGAAAATTTCATTATTTTAGATTTGTTGTAATGTTCAGAGTTAAGTCCACACTGGTGTGCAGAAGCCATGCTGTTGTCTAAAAGCAGAAGTGAGTGTGAGCAGTGAGGAGGTTTTTGTCATGGGCTGAATCACTGTGATACATGCTCTTTAGCAGAGCTGTCCCATGTGGTCAGGCGCGCGGGAAGGTGTTTTGTGTAGGGGTGGCTGGGGGCTGGGCCGTTAAATGTGACGTCACTTTTTTTTTTTTTTTTTTTTTTTAAATAGCCAACATCAACGTCTCCGCTGTTGAATAACCATTGGCTCTTGTAGGGTGCGCATTCTAGTGCGACAGCGGGTAGATAGGCCTATACCCTAATGTGCCAAACATTTTTCCAGGAGATGAGTCGCAGCGCAGTTCTTCTGCTGATTGCGCACACCACTAATGGCATACATTGGCCATACAATGCCGATCTAGAAGTGATGAGTGATTGTTGTTTGTCTATATCTGTTCAACATCCATCGTCATTTAGAGACACAATACGAAAAGACAAGTCAATCAAATACGTTCATGATTTTAATCGGTTAGAAATCCGAACAAAGTAGCCTACTTTTGCAAGGGTCTTTTAAAATTCGGCCAAACAGAATCTCCACCTGTTTTTTGTCTTCTCAGTAACTTAAGTTTTCCGTGTAACATAGATAGCCTAGGTAGGGTATATCTGAGAGAACCTCAAATAAAGCGCAGTGACAGGGAGAATGTTATCGCTCAGTCGGAGACCCCTGCGTACGTCTTCTATCTCCACTGCTTCGCTCTCATTTCTCAACCCAACATACCTGAATTTCTGTCTCTTTCTCTCGCTTGCTTTCACTCATTCCAAAAAAGATTAGTTAAAGCAAAAATAGCTCGGTTAAAGCAAAAATATTTCTACTAACTTATTCGATTCAACCAGTGGTGCATGTTAATATGTTATATGTTTGTGGACGTTTATCTTGTCTGTCTGTGCGCAAAATACCTTGAAAAGTTCTGTAGCCTACAGAAATTGTCGGACAGTGCAGATAGGCTATGAGGACAAGGAAAACATGATTATAATTTGGTGGTGAACGCTCACGAATTATGAACTTTATCCATTCAAGACATAACAGGTTACGTTGTCTTTGGTTAATAATCGAGATTAAGCTGTTATTAAATGGCGATAGCTACTATGCAAAATGCGAAAAAAAAATTAGAACTAAGAGTAGGCCTATAATTTTTTGATAGCCAATTTTGAGAACAGATCTTTTCCTCTTTTTCGTGGCCACACTGGCCTTCCAAACTGCTGTCAGACCTGACCGAACAGTGCGCTCTCAGAGAATTGCTGTCAACGTTGAGGTTAGGAGGAGGCATTCTCTTGTTAATAGCTGGGCTATATGGGTCAGCCTGTCCACTAGATCTTTCTGAACTATTGGGCACAGTAGTTAGTCTATTAGTGGATGTATACATATTTTTATTTTCGTTTTGGAAGGGTCGGATACAAATACAAATTTTCTATGCTTGATAGCTTAAAACAAAGTCCGGACCATTGATCACGCTTCTCAGGAATTCTGATAGGCAGCCTACCTGTTGTGTCAGTTATCCTACGAGCCTCCTAAGTTTAGTTTTGCACTCTGCTTTATACAAGTCATGTATGAAATTTAATGATTGATTTGGAGTGAATCAATAAATATCTGGCCTAATCGCAGCCCCCTCCAGGGGGGGCTGACGCTCTGACATAGGGGGCTGCAGCGTACGCAGCCCCCTATGTTCCCGCGCGTATGCATGTGGTACAGTAATACACAGCAGAGTCTCCAATCTCTACAGTATTAATGATCAAAGTGTAATCAAACTTAGAGGAGGACTTGGAATCAAATTTAGGTGCTGAGAAACCAGAGCCGTATTTGACCTCAGTCCAAGAGTTATAAAGTCTCAAAATGTATTGTGGAGTCTCTCCTGGAATCTGCTTATACCAGCGACCACTGTTGTCATATCCCAGGTTGCAGTGCAGAGTGGCCGTCTCTCCTTTCCTCAGTGTGAGAACAGGAGGCTTCTGTGTCACTACAGTCACAGCAGCAGTCCCACCTGAAAAGAACAAGAGCAGACATGTAAGAGCCATATGGCCACTCTCCCATACAGCAGATAGACACTAAAGCCTGCAGTGGTGTCTTACATGCCAGAGCAGTGATGAGAGTGCAGAGTGTCCCCAGCATGTTGAAAGCAGTGTGTGGTGTGAACGCCTCTTACTGTCCAGCACAGAGATGAGCAGAGGTGGAGTGTGTGTGAGGAGAGACTGCAGGACCCTCCTATAAGGACACAAGCAGCTGGGGAAGGGGAGGGATGATGGGGGGATCAGCCAATCAGTGCATCTTTAGTGGACAGTTAGCCTCTAACCCTGAATCAGTAAAACGTGTCTAGTGGTTATACTGTATGTTTCTTTTGACTGACATTAAGTGCAACAAATGAGGAGAGGTCACACTTAATTGAATCTACAGGTAAACTGAGGTTAACTCTAAAGAGTCTTGTGAATCAAGAGCCTTGTGAATCAATTAAGGAGATAATAAGGACACACAGTTTTTTCACTATACTGTACATGACTGCCCACTATATGGAACAATAATAATGACAGTAATAAAAATAGGTCTGAACTCAGATGACTCTTTTCCAAAGACGACGCTGTGTTCAAACATGTACATCTACTGTATTTTATACACTCTCACAGAATGAAAGGAATGGAAGGAGTAATTAAATACATTTAAATATGTGTTCTGGTTTTGTATCAATTAATTAATTTTTAATTGGAGACCATTATGATTCTGTTCATTGCAATCGGGTGAGGAAAATGAAGGCAATGCATGGTATAAAAAATAGCATTCACTTCTCTTTGTCATTCTGAGTAAGTGAACTTCATATTATTGTCATTATAGCTAGATCAACCGTATGACATATTGGTGTGTAGAATTAAACTGTGTTCCCTCCTGTGCTGTTGTCTAAAAGCAGAAGTGAGTTTGAGCAGTGAGGGGGTTTTTGTCATGGACTGAATCACTGTGATACGTACTCATTAACAGAGTCATCCCATGTCTTACAGTAATACACAGCAGAGTCTCCCACCTCTACAGTATTAATTATTAAAGTACAGTCAGAGTTAGAGGAACACTTTGAACCATATTTAGGTGCTGAGAAACCAGATCCATATGTGGGAGTACTGTGAGTACGGTGAAAATACAACACAAACTGAGGAGTTTCTCCTGGAATCTGTTTATACCACAAAGCAACACGGTTGGTCACAGTGCCCAGGTTGCAGTGCAGAGTGGCCGTCTCTCCTTTCCTCAGTGTGAGAACAGGAGGCTTCTGTGTCACTACAGTCACAGCAGCAGTCCCACCTGAAAAGAACAAGAGCAGACATGTAAGAGCCATATGGCCACTCTCCCATACAGCAGATAGACACTAAAGCCTGCAGTGGTGTCTTACATGCCAGAGCAGTGATGAGAGTGCAGAGTGTCCCCAGCATGTTGAAAGCAGTGTGTGGTGTGAACGCCTCTTACTGTCCAGCAGAGAGATGAGCAGAGGTGGAGTGTGAGGAGAGGAGAGACTGCAGGACCCTCCTATAAGGACACAAGCAGCTGTGGAAGTGGAGGGATGATGCGGAGATCAGCCAATCACTGTGTCTTCACTGGACAGTTGGCTTTTAACCCTGAATCAGTAAATGCATCTTCAATGGTTATGTGTTTAGCTTTACTGATGAAAAGAGCAACAAGTGGAGAGATAATACTAAATTGAATCTACTTATGCTAACAGATGGTAGCTTTAAAGAGTCTTGTGAGGCTGTTGTTGATAAGCACATTGTCTACCAATATGATTTTACAATCTGCTGCAGACTTTTCTTGATGTACCAATAATATTAAAAATATAAAAATATATATTTTTATGCTCTGCAATATCTATGGACCGCTCTGATCTCATACAAATCTTTTCCAGAGCTAATGTTGTGTATAAAGACGCCAAGTATTGTAACATTCCAAACATTTGCTTTGATTTGTGCGCTTTTGTGGATTTGGTGACAGACAGATTTGTTGTGCCATGTAATATTTAACTTTGCTGTTTAGTTTTTGGATTTTAATTTTTTGAGCCTCTGTTTTAGGGGGAGGGAATATTACGGTCCTGTGGGTCTCCTTCCTTGGGGCCTCTGCCCCTTATGTACTTCAGGGCCGAATTCAACATCCGTAACGTTTTGTAACGTAATGTAACAGTTCCCATTCATCCCTATGGGTGACGTAGTAAACGTTCCGTAGCGTTACGTCGTCTTGAAAACGCCACTGGTGTTCTATCTGTGTGCTGTAGGTGCTGCTGAGTACAGGGGTGCTGACTCAGGACAGGAGTTAACTGAAGTGGCCTTAAGAGGGCTGGTATAAGTCAAGTCAAGGGTATTTACATAGCACAGTTCAACACAACCCAGATGATCCAAAGCACTTTACAATGGAAGGGACCTCACTAACCACAATCAATGTGTAGCACCCACCTGGGTGATGCACGGCAGCCATCACAGCCAGCGCCAAAATGCTCACCACACACCAGCTTGAGGTGGAGAGAGATGGAATGGACAGGACGGAAAGGACGAATGAGCCAACTACATTGGGGGAATGATTGGGGGCTCAGATTGAATGAGCTAGTTTGGGACATTAGCAAGGACACCGGGAAACCCTACTCTTTGCAACAAGTGTAATGGGATCTTCTATGACCACTCAGTCAGGACCTCAGTATAAGTTATTTTATTGCACATCTTTTCATATGTCGCTATATAACTCAATGAAAATGTCATGATTTTAGATTTGTTGTAATGTTCAGAGCAAGTGCAGACCGGTGTGAAGAACTAAGCTGTGCTGTTGTCTGAAAGCAGAAGTGAGTTTGAGCAGTGAGGAGGTTTTTGTCATGGGCTGAATCACTGTGATACATACTCTTTAGCAGAGTTGTCCCATGTCTTACAGTAATACACAGCAGAGTCGCCCACCTCTACAATATTAACTACTAAAGTACAGTCAGAGTTAGAGGAACACTTTGAACCATATTTAGGTGCTGAGAAACCAGATCCATATACAACAGAACTCCAGCTAAGATGAAACCTCAGCATGTATTTTGGAGTTTCTCCTGGAATTTGTTTATACCAATGAGCAACATGGTTAGTCACCGTCCCCAGGTTGCAGTGCAGAGTGGCCGTCTCTCCTTTCCTCAGTGTGAGAACAGGAGGCTTCTGTGTCACTACAGTCACAGAAGCAGTCCCACCTGAAAAGAACAAGAGCAGACATGTAAGAGCCATATGGCCACTCTCCCATACAGCAGATAGACACTAAAGCCTGCAGTAGTGTCTTACATGCCAGAGCAGTGATGAGAGTGCAGAGTGTCCCCAGCATGTTGAAAGCAGTGTGTGGTGTGAACGCCTCTTACTGTCCAGCACAGAGATGAGCAGAGGTGGAGTGTGAGGAGAGGAGAGACTGCAGGACCCTCCTATAAGGACACAAGCAGATGGGGAAGGGGAGGGATGATTGCAAGATTAGCCAATCATTTAAAGAGATTTCATGTATTTCAAGTTCAACAGATTCGATCTTCAAGGACACTTAAGATACTTGAACAAAGGACAGGGAGGATGGGGCATCAGCTAATCAGATGTGCTATTGGTCTGCTAACTGTTTAATACAAAATTATCTACTGATGAGTTGTGTTTTACTTTACACTGATATAGCGTGCTTGACGATAAGGAAAAATAAAGTAACGTGCAAAGTTGATTCACTTCTGCAACTTATATGATTATTACGGTATTACTGATACTGATTTTTATCTCCCTTCAGATTGCGATTCTCTTCTCTGATTGGCTGATGGGGTGGCCATTATGTAAGGGATAACGGCTGACGAGGTGAAATCGAAATTACTAGGCTACATTAGTCGGAGAATCATTTTGAGTAATTCTATGGAATGGTCTGAGCTTAATTGATTATTTTCCAAAGCCAGGTCTGTGTACAAACATCTAAAGTATTTTAACTGCACTCAAACAATGGCCACTTAATGGAATGAAAGAAGCAGTTAGTTGAATTTCATTAAATGTGTTTTTTAATCAATGAATTCAGCTTTTAATCGTAATGATTTCTTTCATTGTTGTTTGGAGAGTGAGATGAATGGCATAAAACATTTTACTGCACATGTATACTTATGTCATCATGAAGGAGTCAAAATGATCATGTTTTTATTTGATACAATGATCAGAACAAGTGTACACTGGTGTACAAAATTAAACTGTTTCCTCCTGATCTGCTGTCTGAAAGCAGAAGTGAATTTGAGCAGTGAAGAGGTTTTTGTCATGGGCTGAATCACTGTGATACATGCTCTTTAACAGAGCTATCCCATGTCTTACAGTAATACACAGCAGAGTCTCCCACCTCTACAGTATTAACTACTAAAGTACAGTCAGAGTTAGAGGAACACTTTGAACCATATTTAGGGGCTGAGAAACCAGATCCATATGTGGGAGTACTGAATGAACGGTGAAAAAACAACACAAACTGAGGAGATTCTCCTGGAATCAGTTTATACCAAAGGGCACTCCAGTCAGTCACAGTCCCCAGGTTGCAGTGCAGAGTGGCCGTCTCTCCTTTCCTCAGTGTGAGAACAGGAGGCTTCTGTGTCACTACAGTCACAGCAGCAGTCCCACCTGAAAAGAACAAGAGCAGACATGTAAGAGCCATATGGCCACTCTCCCATACAGCAGATAGACACTAAAGCCTGCAGTGGTGTCTTACATGCCAGAGCAGTGATGAGAGTGCAGAGTGTCCCCAGCATGTTGAAAGCAGTGTGTGGTGTGAACGCCTCTTACTGTCCAGCAGAGAGATGAGCAGAGGTGGAGTGTGAGGAGAGGAGAGACTGCAGGACCCTCCTATAAGGACACAAGCAGATGGGGAAGAGGAGGGACAGATGGGGGCATCAGCCAATCATTTAAAGAGATGTCATGTAAATAAAATAAAAGTAAATAACGTATCTTGTTCACAGATGTTCACAAAGATTCAAACTTTAAGGAGAGTTACCATACTGACATGTAGGACAGGGAGGATGGAGGATCAGTCAATCAGTTGTGTCTTTGGGCATCTAACTGTTTAATACAAATTTATCAAATGATTATTTTTTCTTTATACTGACATAGAGAGTTTGATTAAAAGGGAAAATAAAGTAACATGTGCAAAGGTCTCGATTCACTTCTGTAATTTATATGATTATTATTACTTGGTAATACTGATAGGCCTACTGATTTAATACTTTCAGGTTCATTACTCCGATGCTTACATTGCTATAGGAAACAATTGAATGACCTTTTTTTCATAATGGCAAGGCTGAAGAAGTAAAGACAGTGTATCAAGATTCTGAATTTCATTTGACATGTTCTTAGCTTAATGAGCGATTGCCATGCCAGTCCTCAATCTTTTTACTGTAAAGAAATGCACATCAGTAGGGGGTCACTCATGTGTCGCTGTCTAAAAGCAGAAGTGAGTTTGAGCAGTGAGGAGATTTTTGTCATGGGCTGAATCACTGTGATACCATCTCACTGCCATCCCATACCTTACAGTAATACACAGCAGAGTCTCCCAACTCTACAGTATTAATGATCAAATTGTATTCATTCTGAGAGATATGCTTGGTAACATATTTAGGAGAGGAGAAACCGGATCCATATGTAGGAGAACTGTCAGAGTAGTAAAAATACAGAACAAACTGTGGAGTTTCTCCTGGAATCTGTTTATACCAATTAGCATAATTGTCATATCCCAGGTTGCAGTGCAGAGTGGCCGTCTCTCCTTTCCTCAGTGTGAGAACAGGAGGCTTCTGTGTCACTACAGTCACAGCAGCAGTCCCACCTGAAAAGAACAAGAGCAGACATGTAAGAGCCATATGGCCACTCTCCCATACAGCAGATAGACACTAAAGCCTGCAGTGGTGTCTTACATGCCAGAGCAGTGATGAGAGTGCAGAGTGTCCCCAGCATGTTGAAAGCAGTGTGTGGTGTGAACGCCTCTTACTGTCCAGCACAGAGATGAGCAGAGGTGGAGTGTGTGTGAGGAGAGACTGCAGGACCCTTCTATAAGGACACAAGCAGCTGGGGAAGGGGAGGGATGATTGGGGGGATCAGCCAATCACTGCATCTTTAGTGGACACTTAACGTCTAACCCTGAATCAGTAAAACGTATCTAGTGGTTATACTGTATGTTTCTTTTGACTGACATTAAGTGCAACAAATGAGGAGAGGTCACACTTAATTGAATCTACAGGTAAACTGAGGTTAACTCTAAAGAGTCTTGTGAATCAAGAGCCTTGTGAATCAATTAAGGAGATAATAAGGACACACAGTTTTTTCACTATACTGTACATGACTGCCCACTATATGGAACAATAATAATGACAGTAATAAAAATAGGTCTGAACTCAGATGACTCTTTTCCAAAGACGACGCTGTGTTCAAACATGTACATCTACTGTATTTTATACACTCTCACAGAATGAAAGGAATGGAAGGAGTAATTAAATACATTTAAATATGTGTTCTGGTTTTGTATCAATTAATTAATTTTTAATTGGAGACCATTATGATTCTGTTCATTGCAATCGGGTGAGGAAAATGAAGGCAATGCATGGTATAAAAAATAGCATTCACTTCTCTTTGTCATTCTGAGTAAGTGAACTTCATATTTTTGTCATTATAGCTAGATCAACCGTATGACATATTGGTGTGTAGAATTAAACTGTGTTCCTTCATGTGCTGTTGTCTAAAAGCAGAAGTGAGTTTGAGCAGTGAGGAGGTTTTTGTCATGGGCTGAATCACTGTGATACGTACTCTTTAACAGAGTCATCCCATGTCTTACAGTAATACACAGCAGAGTCTCCCACCTCTACAGTATTAACTATTAAAGTACAGTCAGAGTTAGAGGAACACTTTGAACCATATTTAGGTGCTGAGAAACCAGATCCATATGTGGGAGTACTGTGAGTACGGTGAAAATACAACACAAACTGAGGAGTTTCTCCTGGAATCTGTTTATACCACAAAGCAACACGGTTGGTCACCGTCCCCAGGTTGCAGTGCAGAGTGGCCGTCTCTCCTTTCCTCAGTGTGAGAACAGGAGGCTTCTGTGTCACTACAGTCACAGCAGCAGTCCCACCTGAAAAGAACAAGAGCAGACATGTAAGAGCCATATGGCCACTCTCCCATACAGCAGATAGACACTAAAGCCTGCAGTGGTGTCTTACATGCCAGAGCAGTGATGAGAGTGCAGAGTGTCCCCAGCATGTTGAAAGCAGTGTGTGGTGTGAACGCCTCTTACTGTCCAGCAGAGAGATGAGCAGAGGTGGAGTGTGAGGAGAGGAGAGACTGCAGGACCCTCCTATAAGGACACAAGCAGATGGGGAAGGGGAGGGACAGATGGGGGCATCAGCCAATCACTGCATCTTTAGTGGACAGTTTGCTTCTAACCCTGAATCAGTAAATGCATCTTCAATGGTTAAAGTGTTTCCCTTCACTGATGAAACGTGCAACAGGTGGACAGATGATACTAAACTGAATCTACTATGCTAACAGATGGTAGCTTTAAAGAGTCTTGTGAGGAAAGTTGTTGATTACTATAAGCACATTGTCACCAATATGGGGAGGGATGATTGGGGGCATCAGCCAATCACTGCATTTTAGTGGACAGTACCCTGGCTGAATCAGTAAATCGTGTCTAGTGGTTATACTCTATGTTTCTTTTGGCTGACATTAAGTGCGACAAATGAGGAGAGGTCACACTTAATTGAATCTACAGGTAGAAACTGAGATTAACTCTTAAAAGTCTTGTGAATCAAGAGCATTGTGAATCAATTAAGGACATAATAAGGACATACAGTTTTTTCACTATACTGTACATGACTGTCCACTATATGGAACAATAATAATGACAGTAATAAAAATAGGTCTGAACTCAGATGACTCTTTTCCAAAGACAATGCTGTGTTGAAACATCGACATCTACTGTATTTTATACACTCTCACAGAATGAAAGGAATGGAAGGAGTAATTAAATACATTTAAATATGTGTTCTGGTTTTGTATCAATTAATTAATTTTTAATTGGAGACCATTATGATTCTGTTCATTGCAATCGGGTGAGGAAAATGAAGGCAATGCAAGGTATAAAAAATAGCATTCACTTCTCTTTGTCATTCTGAGTAAGTGAACTTCATATTATTGTCATTATAGTTAGATCAACAGTATGACATATTGGTGTGTAGAATTAAACTCTGTTGCTGCTGTCTAAAAGCAGAAGTGAGTTTGAGCAGTGAGGAGGTTTTTGTCATGGGCTGAATCACTGTGATACGTACTCATCAACAGAGCTGTCATATGTCTGACAGTAATACACAGCAGAGTCTCCCACCTCTACAGTATTAACGACTAAAGTACAGTCAGAGTTAGAGGAACACTTTGAACCATATTTAGGTGCTGAGAAACCAGATCCATATACAACAGAACTCCAGCTAAGATGAAACCTCAGCATGTATTTTGGAGTTTCTCCTGGAATCTGTTTATACCAATGAGCAACATGGGTAGTCACCGTCCCCAGATTGCAGTGCAGAGTGGCCGTCTCTCCTTTCCTCAGTGTGAGAACAGGAGGCTTCTGTGTCACTACAGTCACAGCAGCAGTCCCACCTGAAAAGAACAAGAGCAGACATGTAAGAGCCATATGGCCACTCTCCCATACAGCAGATAGACACTAAAGCCTGCAGTGGTGTCTTACATGCCAGAGCAGTGATGAGAGTGCAGAGTGTCCCCAGCATGTTGAAAGCAGTGTGTGGTGTGAACGCCTCTTACTGTCCAGCAGAGAGATGAGCAGAGGTGGAGTGTGAGGAGAGGAGAGACTGCAGGACCCTCCTATAAGGACACAAGCAGATGGGGAAGGGGAGGGATGATTGCAAGATTAGCCAATCATTTAAAGAGATTTCATGTATTTCAAGTTCAACAGATTCGATCTTCAAGGACACTTAAGATACTTGAACAAAGGACAGGGAGGATGGGGCATCAGCTAATCAGATGTGCTATTGGTCTGCTAACTGTTTAATACAAAATTATCTACTGATGAGTTGTGTTTTACTTTACACTGATATAGCGTGCTTGACGATAAGGAAAAATAAAGTAACGTGCAAAGTTGATTCACTTCTGCAACTTATATGATTATTACGGTATTACTGATACTGATTTTTATCTCCCTTCAGATTGCGATTCTCTTCTCTGATTGACTGATGGGGTGGCCATTATGTAAGGGATAACGGCGGACGAGGTGAAATCGAAATTACTAGGCTACATTAGTCGGAGAATCATTTTGAGTAATTCTATGGAATGGTCTGAGCTCATTTGATTATTTTCCAATGCCAGGTCTGTGTACAAACATCTAGAGTATTTTAACTGCACTCAAACAATGGCCACTTAATGGAATGAAAGAAGCAGTTAGTTGAATTTCATTAAATGTGTTTTTTAATCAATGAATTCAGCTTTTAATCGTAATGATTTCTTTCATTGTTGTTTGGAGAGTGAGATGAATGGCATAAAACATTTTACTGCACATGTATACTTATGTCATCATGAAGGAGTCAAAATGATCATGTTTTTATTTGATACAAAAATCAGAACAAGTGTACACTGGTGTACAAAATTAAACTGTTTCCTCCTGATCTGCTGTCTGAAAGCAGAAGTGAATTTGAGCAGTGAAGAGGTTTTTGTCATGGGCTGAATCACTGTGATACCTACTCTTTAACAGAGCTGTCCCATGTCTGACAGTAATACACAGCAGAGTCTCCGACCTCTACAGTATTAACTACTAAAGTACAGTCAGAGTTAGAGGAACACTTTGAACCATATTTAGGTGCTGAGAAACCAGATCCATATGTGGGAGTACTGTGAGTACGGTGAAAATACAACACAAACTGAGGAGATTCTCCTGGAATCAGTTTATACCAAAGGGCACTCCAGTCAGTCACAGTCCCCAGGTTGCAGTGCAGAGTGGCCGTCTCTCCTTTCCTCAGTGTGAGAACAGGAGGCTTCTGTGTCACTACAGTCACAGCAGCAGTCCCACCTGAAAAGAACAAGAGCAGACATGTAAGAGCCATATGGCCACTCTCCCATACAGCAGATAGACACTAAAGCCTGCAGTGGTGTCTTACATGCCAGAGCAGTGATGAGAGTGCAGAGTGTCCCCAGCATGTTGAAAGCAGTGTGTGGTGTGAACGCCTCTTACTGTCCAGCAGAGAGATGAGCAGAGGTGGAGTGTGAGGAGAGGAGAGACTGCAGGACCCTCCTATAAGGACACAAGCAGCTGCAGAAGGGGAGGGACAGATTGGGTCAAGCCTGATGAAGACCAATAAAATAAGCCTCTTTGGGAGAATGCAGTATGAAGAATGAATGAGCCATGGAAACAAAATTTGTGCATAAAGTAATTGACCGATCCCAAGCCCCGCCCACTTTTACCATGTCACAATAGGGCCCGCAGCGAACCTCGGACAACCTCGGACAACTTCTCCCTTTCCTGCATAATAGTAGACTATGAGGCTTGCAGCTTTGCCTTGAAAATAAAGTGTAATCTCATATCACAACGGTGGAATAATGTGTTTGGGGACCTCTAAGACCAAAAGCTTACTTGCTATGGATGTGAGGGAAGTAGTTTTTTTTTTTTTTTTTACCCTCGCCAATTCGCTCAGGTCATGCCTGCCATTCATACAAGAAGTAGCCTCAGCCAGCCTCGGCTCTCTTCAACCTGCTAAGCAAGGTCAAACTTTGCATGGATATGGCTCATGTAATTGTAATAAAACAAACAAATAATCAATGAATACGGCGAATAGGCTTACGCAAAGTTGCAGCCCCGTAGGCTATCATGAGAGATGAAGACGACGGACAATGATCTGCTTTAATGTTACAGCATCAGTGATAGTGACGGCGATGTTATTAATATTTATTTTACCCTCAACACAAATGCATGTTCTCTCCCAAAGCCTGTGCTTATATTGACACCGTGTTTTAACCTCAATCATGACAATTATAAGCTTATCAATCAGCCTCCCCCAAGGTGAGCCTACAGTAACGTTAGCTATGTGCAGTGCATGCGTTTGGTAACGTTAGGTGACGTCTGACAGACCATTTAAAGGAAGGACTTTACCGCTAACTAACGTTAGGTCTAACATCACAAGAAGAATCGAGAGTTAACGTAAGGCTTTTACACATTTTACACTCACAGATAAATAGTTTTGAAAGTTTACACGAAGCTAAGTAGGAGTATTCCCTACATTAGCTTACATTAACCTACACTCAAAGATGGGCTACATGGGGTGGGCTATGCAGCAGATTCAGTGTAAAACATCAACTTCTTTATAAACACATAGGCATACAATGTCATCCCCATCCAGAAAAATTACTTGACACTTTGAGAAAGTTGCTAGAAATGCAATTTCGCTTGTATGCTTTGTAGGCATCTAGCAACTTGCTAGGTTAACTTTAGGCTGGCTAGGTTACCTTTTCCCCTCTGACCTGTCAAAATCGAAATAATCCGAAATAGGGAAACGGTGAACATTCACAGAGACGAACCCATCACGTTGTCTACTGTTGTTTTTATTGCTGTTCACATTTTCAAACGATAACATTCAGGCTATCTGAACCGAAAGCCATCACAAGTGAACGTATTTACACAGGCATTTCCAGCTCCAGGCACGCTGGTTTTGGCCAAACTTGTCCGAGGTAGCTATACGTAACAATAGATGGGCGGGGCTTGGGATCGGTCAATTATCACCAAGGTAGAACTCACTGTGTAGGCCAAAATATTTGTTTGTGAGAAAATAATTACAGACTGAATGTTATATGGAATAAATAAAGATGAAACTGGCTGTACAAACTGCCCCCATCCCCTCAGTGTTTCAGTATCATGATGGCAGTTCCTCTGTGCAGACTCCAGTGAGGAGCTCCAGGATTTGCATAGTGAGTCAGAAGTAGAGAGCAGAGGCCAGCAGCAGGTGTATCCTGTGAGCTCTGAGAGGCAGGCCTCATAGTATTCAGGCACAGTGCCTGATTTCAGGCGTTCCAACATGACCAAAATGCTTGCCTTGAGATATAAAAAGGGTGGAATAAAGTAGGATAAAACTAAAATTGATCCTCGTAGAAGTGATAAGGATTGAAAAATTACATGTTCCGACTTAAATGTGCATCCTCGCACGGCCATCACTGCCTACTGTCTGATAATATGGAATTTACTCATAACCACGTAGTGTTCTAAAAGTTTGAGACAAATATAACACCCCCACCCGTGGCCCCCTCTGCATAAATGAAGAAAAAAGTTCAGGCTCAGGATTTCTTTGAACTATCAGCCCTGAGAGGACTGTGGGCTGGGAGGCATCAAGGAGAAGAGCAGACTGCATGGGCCTTTTCCACTCCACACCACACTCAGCTAGCTACACACTCCCACCACATCCACCTACAGGCACTTTGGGGCGTCTGCAGGGCACTTCTATTCAGCTCTCAGTGCTTCACTGGGTTTGTAGACGTCACTATTTCAGAGAGGAAGCTTGGTGACATGTCATGAGGTAGTTTCACCACATGGTGGCACTAAATCACTACATTAGAATGTATCTGACATCTCAAAGAAGAGACACCCAATCAAAAGCATAGATGTAACTTCAATAAGGAACTAATAAAGTCATGTTTTTATAAGCAGGTACAGTATGTACATGTAGACTGTCAGTTATTCACCTTGGTAACTGTAAGGTGAAGGACAGATAAATACCTTACACCCACCACATGAAAATGAACATGCATGAGAGCAAGTGGCATTGATTAGTGTGTGCTGTGCTGGTTATTGTTCTTTTATGCCTTTAAAGTTATATTTACTTCACTTTAAATTTAACGCAGCAGTATTTGTCAATATCAGTGGTGCAGGTAACAGATATCGCCTCAACTGCAGGTTCAGCCAGTCAAAGTTGAAGGCCAAATTACAGCCTTTATATCTAGTACCATTTAATCTAGCATTACCATTCTGAATAATGACATTTTTCTCAAGTGTTTTCTTTCTTTTCTTTCTTTTTTTGCAAAAAAAGAAAAGAAAGTAAATGAGTCGTCTAAAATGCTTTGCCCACTACTACCTGTTGGCACAGTGCACTGGTAGAGTGAACATCACCTTTGCATAAAACTATAAATACTATAAACAAAGTAGCAGGTGCAGAGAAAGAGAGAGATAGAGAGAGAGAGAGGGGGGGGGGGTGATGTGAGATAGCAAGAGAAAAGCTGGAGGACCAGAATATGTCAACAAATCATCGTCCACACTGATTTTCTTGATTTGCACTTTATTAAAATAAAACTGATTTTGAATACACCAAAAAGATTAAATTAATCAGGATCAGGACATGAGATTACACTGAAAGTCACTAAATATCTAACAGTGATCTTGGCAAAGTATACAGAAAACAATGCATCACAACACATACAAGCCTAAGCCTAATCCCAAACCTAAACTGCTCCAGATTAACCCCTAGACCCCTAGTCACTGCAGTCTGACTTCTTGATGCTCTTGGAGGCTGTGGAGGCGGCACTGGCCACCTGACAGGACACGTCTTTGTCGCTGGTCCAGTCGGACGTCTGGATGGTCAGTAGGCTGCTGAGACGGAACTTCTTGTTGGGCTGCTGCTGAGGGGAGCCGGTGCTGATGATGTCACTGCTGACCGGGTTCCCACTGAGCGTCCAGCTGACCTCAGCCAAAGCAGTGGGCAGATCCTCTGCCACACACACCACAGAGACTCTGTCTGCCTGCAGCTCCGCGCTGGACGGAGGGAAGAGAGTCAGAGACGCAGCAGGCAGCGCCGAGTCTGAAACACACACAGCACAAATTAACTAAAACAGCTGATGGAGGTCCATTAGAAAGGAAGAAAAAACATTTATTTATGGATGTTGAATTTCCATAATTATATTCACAAAGCATTCCCAAACATGATATAGTATTAATTAGAAAGGAAACAATATTCAAAGTGGGGTATTTTTAAAATCAATAACAATGATCTTTCAGTACTTTTCTGTCAGGAGTCATTGGTAAGGGAAGCACATATCAAGACAGACAGTACACATCAGCAGCAGTGGTAAAATAACTACATTTCTCTCTCTCTCTCACACACACACACAAAGATAATAATAATAATAATAATAATAATAATAATAATAATAATAAAGATCTAATGGAAAGAACACACACTTTCAATTCAGTAATTAACGGCAAAGGGTAATTAATATGTTCACTTTTTCAGCATAAATGTTCAAATCATGATTATTTGCCACGGAATCCTGAATCAATTCATTTTTAAACAGCATGCATCTGACATTATCTATATGATGAACATTGAAAACACCAATCAGTCGTGGAACTTCAGATAGACAAATTGATATAATTGCTAATTAAACTTCTGCACAACTGCAATTACATAAAAAAAGTATTAGCAATGACATGAATTTAACAGAAGCAGTTTTTCCCCCCAAAAGATGATTATGAAAGACAATGGGTGATGTGTGTTGATAAAAAGTTTTGATGAAAGCCATTTCATTGTAGAGCTATCCTTTACCATTCCAAAATTGCTTAACCTATAAAAGTAACATTTTAAAACATACCAAGTATGCAAACAGCAATTTAAACCTGCAGATAGTGCAATAGATTTAAAATGTTAAGTGCAGGCTACTTACCAGTGACAATCAGCTTGGTGCCTTGTCCGAATACCACAGTGATTCATCTCATATCTTCCCCCGTACAAAAACCTCCTCAGTTTCACAACTGAGAGGTGGAACTGAAACAGCCTCCTCTCCTCACACATTCACTTTCTCCTCTTCCTCAACATCACAACACTCCTTCCAGGGATGGGATTACAAGTTATGATAAAAGCTTCAAGAACAGAAAAGGCTGACGAATATGATGCTGTAAAGGGTAAGACCACACTCTTCTTATCCATAAGCTACTACTGTAACTGCATGTACTGTACATTGTGTGTAAACGCAGGGCCGTCGCAACAAGGCAGGCAAACCAGGCAATTGCCTGGGGCCCCAGGCTGAAAGGGGACCCCAAGATTGAATGTTTAATCATTTTAGTAGTTAAGTTGGTGGTGTTTTTCAACAAAAAATTACTTTAAACTGGAGTGAGACAACTGTACAATACAAATAATTATATTGATGATGTTTGAAAATTATAACAATGTGGTTCATGTAAGTATTTACGGGGAGTGAAGGGCCCCCATGTCCTGTTTGCTTAGGGCCCCCAAGTACCTTGAAACGGCCCTGATTAAACGCATGGCAAAGACATGATAAGGTTAATCACTTATTCTTTCAATATAACAAGAGTTTCTGACATAAGCATAATATCTTGATTCACCAATAATCCATATTGATTATTATATGGTAGGCTAAAATCTCAGTTCACGACATTCTGAACTTTCATAAATATACTGTAGGCACAGTGACATAGTGCTATTCAAAGGCCTAAATTATTATGAATGAATTGGAAGTTTTTCCAAGCTTGAATGTTTGATAAAGTGTGACTCTACATTGGGTTAAAAGCACATTCCTGATGTAAGACCTGATGTAAGGGGGGGGGGGATCTGAGGGCCCTTAAACTCTTTCAACACATTGCACACTTCCAAAATATGATCTTAAATGTGCTGTGAAGAAATTCAGTTTTAAATGCTTAATATCTCCAAAAATAATAAAGTAATGCAATTTCTAAGTACAGAATCGGACAGACAAGACCCAAATTAGTGTACATGCCAATCTCAAAGCATGTATCTGTCTAACAACCAAAGATATGGGTGTACAAATATGCTTGCAAATTTAATGTGCAATTCAGACCCAAAAAGTGGGTCAACTTTGGATGGTCACAACTCCAAAACCGTTAGGATGCTAAATGCTCAAACTTGGATTCTTTCATTTAGCATTAAAAGGTACCTGCATGGAAAAAAATAGGCAAATTGAAGAGGTGTCACTGGGGAGTTTCTGGGGAATTGTGTGAATTGACATGGAATGTAATTCTTTTCCAGAACCAGTGCTGGATAGAATCATCTCCGGTATTTTAACACCACCTTCAGGATTAAAGGAATCTAACTGAATTTCATTGCAAGTGTTTTGGTCTTCAAATGGAGATCCTAATGATATCTTTCATTTATGATATATTTTGCAAAGGCATAAACATATCATTCACTTTCTTTGTAAATATGAGTAAGAACAACTTAATCTTAATAATCTTTAGAGGGACATATGGGTGTGCTGAACCAGGCTGTTTTCCCTTGTGCTCCTCCAGTCTAAAAGCAGAAGTGAGTTTGAGCAGTGAGGAGGTTTTTGTCATGGGCTGAATCACTGTGATACCCCTTCATTAGCAGAGTAGTCCCATGTCTTACAGTAATACACAGCAGAGTCTCCTACCTCCACAGTGTTAATGATCAAAGTGTAGTCAGATTTAGAGGAATGTTTGGAATCAAATTTAGGAGAGGAGAAACCAGATTCATAATAAACAGAACTGTGACCATGATAAAACTGCAGCATGTACTGAGGCACCTCTCCTGAAATCTGTTTATACCAAAAAGCAAAATGGCCAGTCACAGTCCCCAGGTTGCAGTGCAGAGTGGCCGTCTCTCCTTTCCTCAGTGTGAGAACAGGAGGCTTCTGTGTCACTACAGTCACAGCAGCAGTCCCACCTGAAAAGAACAAGAGCAGACATGTAAGAGCCATATGGCCACTCTCCCATACAGCAGATAGACACTAAAGCCTGCAGTGGTGTCTTACATGCCAGAGCAGTGATGAGAGTGCAGAGTGTCCCCAGCATGTTGAAAGCAGTGTGTGGTGTGAACGCCTCTTACTGTCCAGCAGAGAGATGAGCAGAGGTGGAGTGTGAGGAGAGGAGAGACTGCAGGACCCTCCTATAAGGACACAAGCAGCTGCGGAAGGGGAGGGACGATGGAGGGGATCAGCCAATCACTGCATCTTTAGCAAACAGTTACCCTCTTGAATCAGTATATTGCATTTTCAACAGTAACATGTTCTACTTGTATTTTACTTATGTAAAATGCAACTCTGATGCACTTTGATGCACAATTACTTCACCATTCACTGTTGTTATGTCAGATGTACAAGAGTGAGTCCAAAGTACAGTATTCTAAAAGCAAAGCAAAGTTAGCTTCTAACCCTGAAAATGTGCGTGTCTTCAATGTTAGTGTGTCCTTTAACTGTCACAAAGTGGAACAGGTGAAGAGAAATTATCCTAATTTGAATTTACTGCAGTAGTAGGAGAATTATTTTGAGTATAATTCTATGGAATGGTTTGAGCTCATATGATTATTATCCAGACTCAGGACTGTGTACAAACATCTCAACTATTTTAACTGCACTCACAGAATGGCCACTAAATGAATGTAAGGAGCAGTTAGTTGAATTTCATTAGGCCTAAATGTGTTTTTGTTTTTGAATCAATGAATTCTGCTTTTAATTGTAGTGATTTCTTTCACTGCAGTTTGTTGAGGGATATTATATGAATGGCATAAAACATTTTACTGCACACCTATCCTTATGTCATCATGAAGAAGTGAAGAAGATCACGTTTTTATTTGTCACCATCTTAAAAACAAGTGTACACTGGTGTATAGAATTAAACTGTGTTCCCTCCTGTGCTGTTGTCTAAAAGCAGAAGTGAGTTTGAGCAGTGAGGAGGTTTTTGTCATGGGCTGAATCACTGTGATACATACTCTTTAGCAGAGTTGTCCCATGTCTTACAGTAATACACAGCAGAGTCTCCCACCTCTACAGTATTAACTATTAAAGAGCAGTCAGAGTTAGAGGAACACTTTGAATCATATTTAGGTGCTGAGAAACCAGATCCATATGTGGGAGTACTGTGAGTTCGGTAAAAATACAACACAAACTGAGGAGTCTCTCCTAGAATCTGTTTATACCAAAAGGCACTCCAGTCAGTCACAGTGCCCAGGTTGCAGTGCAGAGTGGCCGTCTCTCCTTTCCTCAGTGTGAGAACAGGAGGCTTCTGTGTCACTACAGTCACAGCAGCAGTCCCACCTGAAAAGAACAAGAGCAGACATGTAAGAGCCATATGGCCACTCTCCCATACAGCAGATAGACACTAAAGCCTGCAGTGGTGTCTTACATGCCAGAGCAGTGATGAGAGTGCAGAGTGTCCCCAGCATGTTGAAAGCAGTGTGTGGTGTGAACGCCTCTTACTGTCCAGCAGAGAGATGAGCAGAGGTGGAGTGTGAGGAGAGGAGAGACTGCAGGACCCTCCTATAAGGACACAAGCAGCTGCGGAAGGGGAGGGACGATGGAGGGGATCAGCCAATCACTGCATCTTTAGCAAACAGTTACCCTCTTGAATCAGTATATTGCATTTTCAACAGTAACATGTTCTACTTGTATTTTACTTATGTAAAATGCAACTCAGATGCACTTTGATGCACAATTACTTCACCATTCACTGTTGTTATGTCAGATGTACAAGAGTGAGTCCAAAGTACAGTATTCTAAAAGCAAAGCAAAGTTAGCTTCTAACCCTGAAAATGTGCGTGTCTTCAATGTTAGTGTGTCCTTTAACTGTCACAAAGTGGAACAGGTGAAGAGAAAATATCTTAATTTGAATTTACAGCAGTAGTAGGAGAATTATTTTGAGTATAATTCTATGGAATGGTTTGAGCTCATATGATTATTATCCAGACTCAGGACTGTGTACAAACATCTCAAGTATTTTAACTGCACTCACAGAATGGCCACTTAATGAATGTAAGGAGCAGTTAGTTGAATTTCACTAGGCCTAAATGTGTTTTTGTTTATGAATCAATGAATTCTGCTTTTAATTGTAATGATTTCTTTCACTGCAGTTTGTGGAGGGATATTAGATGAATGAAAACATTTTACTGCACACCTATCCTTATGTCATCATGAAGAAGTGAAGAAGATCACGTTTTTATTTGTCACCGTTTTAAAAACAAGTGTAGACTGGTGTACAGAATTAAACTGTGTTCCCTCATGTGCTGTTGTCTAAAAGCAGAAGTGAGTGTGAGCAGTGAGGAGGTTTTTGTCATGGACTGAATCACTGTGATACGTACTCATTAACAGAGCTGTCCCATGTCTTACAGTAATACACAGCAGAGTCTCCCACCTCTACAGTATTAACTATTAAAGTGCAGTCAGAGTTAGAGGAACACTTTGAATCATATTTAGGTGCTGAGAAACCAGATCCATATTCAACAGAACTCCAGCTATGACGAAACCTCAACATGTATTGTGGAGTTTCTCCAAGAATCTGTTTATACCACCGAGCGCTCTGATCAGTCACAGTGCCCAGGTTGCAGTGCAGAGTGGCCGTCTCTCCTTTCCTCAGTGTGAGAACAGGAGGCTTCTGTGTCACTACAGTCACAGCAGCAGTCCCACCTGAAAAGAACAAGAGCAGACATGTAAGAGCCATATGGCCACTCTCCCATACAGCAGATAGACACTAAAGCCTGCAGTGGTGTCTTACATGCCAGAGCAGTGATGAGAGTGCAGAGTGTCCCCAGCATGTTGAAAGCAGTGTGTGGTGTGAACGCCTCTTACTGTCCAGCAGAGAGATGAGCAGAGGTGGAGTGTGAGGAGAGGAGAGACTGCAGGACCCTCCTATAAGGACACAAGCAGATGGGGAAGAGGAGGGACTATTGGGGGGATCAGCCAATCACTGCATCTTTAGCAAACAGTTACCCTCTAACGTTGAATTAGTATATTGCATCTTCAACAGTGATTTTACTGATGTAAAATGCAACTCTGATGCACTTTGATGCACAATTACTTCACCATTCTCTGTTGTTATGTATACAGATGTACAAGAGTGAGTCCAAAGTACAGTATTCTAAAAGCAAAGCAAAGTTAGCTTCTTACCCTGAAAATGTGCGTGTCTTCAATGTTAGTGTCCTTTAACTGTCACAAAGTGGAACAGGTGAAGAGAAATTATACTAAATTGAATTTACTGCAGTAGTAGGAGAATAATTTTGAGTATAATTCTATGGAATGGTCTAAATTGAATTTGCTGCAGTAGTTGGAGAATCATTTTGAGCACACCAGGGCAAACTAAGGCCCGGGGCCACATGCGGCCCATTGAGCTGTTTTATCCGGCCCGTGGAGCCTTCCCAAAATAAAATAATTTCTCATTTAGCCAAAGTGACTTAGATTATAGGCCTGATTTATCAAATTTGTTGTATTCATGAAATACATATCCTACCCTTTTAAAACTGCATGTTAACATGTCCTCTGAAGAAAGTGGGGCTACTGGTTTCAGACTTGCAAATTTACCAGCATCAACCAGTTGACTATTTACACACGCCCGTTAGTCAAAATCTAAAACCTGATTTGGCCCTTCGACCAAAATAAATGCCCACCCCTGATTTTGAGTATAATTCTATGGAATGGTCTAAATTGAATTTACTGCAGTAGTAGGAGAATCATTTTGAGTATAATTCTATGGAATGGTCTGAGCTCATTATTTTCCAGACTCAGGACTGTGTACAAACATCTCAAGTATTTTAACTGCACTCACAGAATGGCCACTTAATGAATGTAAGGAGCAGTTAGTTGAATTTCACTAGGCCTAAATGTGTTTTTGTTTTTGAATCAATGAATTCTGCTTTTAATTGTAATGATTTCTCCCACTGCAGTTTGTGGAGGGATATTAGATGAATGGCATAAAACTGAGCTCAGATGACTCTTTTCAATAGCCTGATAAACCAGCCTAAATGTGAGATTGGATGTCTATTTAGTCTGGCCCCGATGAATGGATACAACGGGAGATTGTTGATGAGCACAACCCGTTGTCTTTCAAACCATATCTGTGCGTATAGGCCAACGCTCTGTCGTTTCTCCCTCAAAACCCCGCCCGTTTTGATTCAAAACACATCTCTGCGTTATGATTGGTTTTGCCAGATTCCTGGCATTCTGGCAGAATTGGAGAATGATGCGAGGCTAGACCCACTCGCAGACAAAAGATTTTGGCGTCCAGCGGGTGGTGCTAGTTTACTAGGCTATCTTTTCCAGAGACAATGCTGTGTTCAAACATGTACATCTACAGTATTTTATACACTCTCACAGAATGAACGGAATGGAGGGGGTAACTAAATACATTTAAATACGTGTTTTGGTTTTGTATCAATCAATTAATTCTTAATTGGAGAACATTATGATTCTGTTCAGTCTGGTGAGGAAAATGAAGCAATGCATGGTATAAAAAATAGCATTCACTTCTCTTTGTCATTCTGAGTAAGTGAATTTCATATTTTTGTCATTATAGTTAGATATAGGTGTGTAGAATTAAACTTTGTTCCCTCATGTGCTGTTGTCTAAAGGCAGAAGTGAGTGTGAGCAGTGAGGAGGTTTTTGTCATGGGCTGAATCACTGTGATACGTACTCTTTAGCAGGCTCGTCCCATGTCTGACAGTAATACACAGCAGAGTCTCCCACCTCTACAGTATTAATAATCAAAGTGTAGTCAGACTTAGAGGAATGTTTTGCATCAAATTTAGGGGCGGAAAAACCGGATTCATATTTGACAGCAGTGTAATCATGACGAAACTTCAACATGTATTGTGGTGTTTCTCCTGGAATCTGTTTATACCACCGAGCAGCACTGCCAGTCACAGTGCCCAGGTTGCAGTGCAGAGTGGCCGTCTCTCCTTTCCTCAGTGTGAGAACAGGAGGCTTCTGTGTCACTACAGTCACAGCAGCAGTCCCACCTGAAAAGAACAAGAGCAGACATGTAAGAGCCATATGGCCACTCTCCCATACAGCAGATAGACACTAAAGCCTGCAGTGGTGTCTTACATGCCAGAGCAGTGATGAGAGTGCAGAGTGTCCCCAGCATGTTGAAAGCAGTGTGTGGTGTGAACGCCTCTTACTGTCCAGCAGAGAGATGAGCAGAGGTGGAGTGTGAGGAGAGGAGAGACTGCAGGACCCTCCTATAAGGACACAAGCAGCTGCGGAAGGGGAGGGACAGATGGTATGATTAGCCAATCAGTAAGTGTATCAGATTGTACATTTGAGTCAGTAATCCATTACAAACTCACTATGAAAATATATTCTCAGATATTTTATTGATTTTATCTAACCAACTGATGTGATGAAGAATGAATGAGCCATGGAAACAAAAATTATTTCGTGCATAAAGTAATTATCACCAAGGTAGAACTCATTGTGTAGGCCAAAATACTTTTTATGAGTAAATAATTACAGCAACTTTATGGAATAGATAGAGATGAATCTGGCTGTATCCCCTCAGTGTTTCAGTATCATGATGGCAGTTCCTCTGTGCAGACTCCAGTGAGGAGCTCCAGGATTTGCATAGTGAGTCAGAAGTAGAGAGCAGAGGCCAGCAGCAGGTGTATCCTGTGAGCTCTGAGAGGCAGGCCTCATAGTATTCAGGCACAGTGCCTGATTTCGGGCGTTCCAACATGACCAAAATGCTTGCCTTGAGATATAAAAAGGGGGAATAAAGTAGGATTAAACTAAAATTGACCCTCGTAGAAGTGATAAGGATTGAAAAATTACATGCTCTGAGTTAAATGTGCATCCTCGCAAGGCCATCACTGCCTACTAGCTGATAATATGGAATTTACTCATAACCACGTATAGTGTTCTAAAAGTTTGAGAGAAATATAACACCCCCACCCGTGGCCCCCTCTGCATAAATGTAGAAAAGTTCAGGCTCAGGATCTCTTTGTACTATCAGCCCTGAGAGGACTGTGGGCTGGGAGGCATCAAGGAGAAGAGCAGACTGCATGGGCCTTTTCCACTCCACACCACACTCAGCTAGCTACACACTCCCACCACATCCACCTACAGGCACTTTGGGGCGTCTGCAGGGCACTTCTATTCAGCTCTCAGTGCTTCACTGGGTTTGTAGACGTCACTATTTCAGAGAGGAAGCTTGGTGACATGTCATGAGGTAGTTTTACCACATGGTGGCACTAAATCACTAGATTAGAATGTATCTGACGTCTCAAAGAAGAGACACCCAATCAAAAGCATTGATGTAACTTCAGTAAGGAACTAATAAAGTCATGTTTTTATAAGCAGGTACAGTATGTACATGTAGACTGTCAGTTATTCACCTTGGTAACTGTAAGGTGAAGGACAGATAAATACCTTACACCCACCACATGAAAATGAACATGCAGAGAGCAGGTGGCATTGATTAGTGTGTGCTGTGCTGGTTATTGTTTTTTTATGCCTTTAAAGTTATATTTACTTCACTTTAAATTTAACGCAGCAGTATTTGTCAATATCAGTGGTGCAGGCAACAGATATCGCCTCAACTGCAGGTTCAGCCAGTCAAAGTTGAAGGCCAAATTACAGCCTTTATATCTAGTACCATTTATCTAGCATCACCATTCTGAATAATGACATTTTTCTTAACTGTTTTCTTTCTTTTTTTGCATCAAGACATAAGAAAGTAAATGAGTCATCTAAAATGCTTTGCCCACTACTACCTGTTGGCACAGTGCACTGGTAGAGTGAACATCACCTTTGCATAAAACTATAAATACTATAAACAAAGTAGCAGGTGCAGAGAGAGAGAGAGAGAGAGAGAGAGAGAGAGAGAGAGAGAGAGAGAGAGAGAGAGGTGATGTGAGATAGCAAGAGAAAAGCTGGAGGACCAGAATATGTCAACAAATCATCGTCCACACTGATTTTTCTTGATTTGCTCTTTATTAAAATAAAACTGATTTTGAATACACCAAAAAGATGAAATTAATCAGGATCAGGACATGAGATGACACTGAAAGTCACTAAATATCTAACAGTGATCTTGGCAAAGTATACAGAAAACAATGCATCACAACACATACAAGCCTAAGCCTAATCCCAAACCTAAACTGCTCCAGATTAACCCCTAGACCCCTAGTCACTGCAGTCTGACTTCTTGATGCTCTTGGAGGCTGTGGAGCCGGCACTGGCCACCTGACAGGACACGTCTTTGTCGCTGGTCCAGTCGGACGTCTGGATGGTCAGTAGGCTGCTGAGACGGAACTTCTTGTTGGGCTGCTGCTGAGGGGAGCCGGTGCTGATGATGTCACTGCTGACCGGGTTCCCACTGAGCGTCCAGCTGACCTCAGCCCAGCCAGTGGGCAGATCCTCTGCCACACACACCACAGAGACTCTGTCTGCCTGCAGCTCCGCACTAGACGGAGGGAAGAGAGTCAGAGACGCAGCAGGCAGCGCCGAGTCTGAAAAACACACAGCACAAGTTAACTAAAACTGAGAGGTCAAACAAGTAAAATCATTTATTGATGGATGATGAATTTCCATTTCTAATTCTTATATTCCCAAAGCACTCCCAAACATATAGTATTTATTAGAAAGTAATCAATATTCAATGCAGGGTATTTTGAAAATCATTAGCCTGACAATGATCTTTCAGGTAAATTATTTTTCTGTTGGGTCATTGGTAAGGTAAACACACATCAAGACAGTCAGTACACATCAGCAGCAGTGGTAAAATAACTATATAATACTAATAATTTTTCTCTCTCACACACACACAAAAAGATAATAATAAGATCTTATGGAAAGAACACACACTTTCAATTCAGTAATAAATAGCAAAGGGTAATTCATTTCTGTTCATTTTTTCAGCATAAACATGTAAATTATGATTCAGTATTTGTTACAGAATTCTGGATCAATTCATTTTTAAACAGCATGCCTCTGACATTATGAATACGATGATCATTGAAAACAACAATCACTCATGTAACTTCAGAATTAATCTTTTGTACAAGTGCAATTAGATTTTAAAAAAGTATTAGCAAATGACATGAATTTAAAAGAAGCAGTTTGTTTTTCACAAAAGATGATCATGAAAGACAATGGGAGATACTGTATGTGTTGAAAGCACTTCTTAAAGTTGTAATAAAAACCAGTGTATCCATTACCATTCCAAAATTGCTTAACCTATAAAAGTAACATTTTAAAACATACCAAGCATGTAAACAGCAATTTAAACCTGCAAACAGTGCAATAGATTTGAAATGTAAAGTGTACTTACCAGTGACAATCAGCTTGGTGCCTTGTCCGAATACCACAGTGATTCATCTCATATCTTCCCCCGTACAAAAACCTCCTCAGTTTCACAACTGAGAGGTGGAACTGAAACAGCCTCCTCTCCTCACACATTCACTTTCTCCTCTTCCTCAACATCACAACACTCCTTCCAGGGATGGGATTACCAGTCATGATTAGAGCTTTTAGAAAAGAAACAACAGACAAACATTTGAAATGATGGATTGAGGTGGAACTGTCCATGGTAAGAGCACATTCTTCTTTTCCATATACTGTAGTCTACTCCTAACTGCATGGACATTGGGGATTCTTCAAGGAAAGATACATCAAACTATTTGAAACATTGAAACAGACCTGTAATTTCATGAAAAGTTTCAAAATACATTATGTAATGTATGTATTTATGTTTCATGCCACCAAGAACTGTTTTTTTTCTCTGTAAACTGTTTGTTCTTCTATGTTTTTATAAATCGAAAATGAACAAACTTCACTGAGCAGGTTTTTGTCATGGAGGAAATCACTGTGACACCCACTCCTTAGCAGTGTCATCCCATGTAGCACAGTAATATGTGGCAGAGTCTCCCACCTGGACATTACTGATGAGTAACTGATAGTCTATGCTTGATGAGGCTTTAGATGTCACATGGTCAGATGAGAAACCAGTTCCATATGCATCAGGAGCACTGTGAGAGTGATAGAACCTTAACACAAACTGGGGAGCTTCAGAGGATATCTGTTTGTACCAAGATACATAATAACTCTCTGCTCTACCAATGTTGCAGTTCAAAGTGGCTTTTTCATTCTTTTCCACAGAGAGTCCTGATGGTGTCTGGGTTACCACTTTCTGACAGCTGACATCTGTAAGGAATAGCAATATAATATCAGTATACCATAAATGTCCTTTAAAAAAAAGCACATGAGCATAATTAAGAGCAGGTGATTAAACTTACATGCCAGAGCAGTGATGAGAGTGCAGAGTGTCCCCAGCATGTTGAAAGCAGTGTGTGGTGTGAACGCCTCTTACTGTCCAGCAGAGAGATGAGCAGAGGTGGAGTGTGAGGAGAGGAGAGACTGCAGGACCCTCCTATAAGGACACAAGCAGCTGGGGAAGGGGAGGGACAGATGGGGGCATCAGCCAATCACTGCATCTTTATAGTGGACAGTTAGCCTCTAACCCTGAATCAGTAAAACGTATCTAGTGGTTATACTGTATGTTTCCTTTGACTGACATTAAGTGCAACAAATGAGGAGAGGTCACACTTAATTGAATCTACAGGTAGAAACTGAGATTAACTCTTAAAAGTCTTGTGAATCAAGAGCATTGTGAATCAATTAAGGACATAATAAGGACATACAGTTTTTTCACTATACTGTACATGACTGTCCACTATATGGAACAATAATAATGACAGTAATAAAAATAGGTCTGAGCTCAGATGACTCTTTTCCAGAGACAATGCTGGGTTGAAACATCGACATCTACGGTATTTTATACACTCTCACAGAATGAAAGGAATATAAGGAGTAATTAAATACATTTAAATACATGCTTTGGTTTTGTATCAATCAATTAATTTTTAATTGGAGACCATTATGATTCTGTTCATTGCAGTCTGGTGAGGAAAATGTCATGAAGGCAATGCATGGTATAAAAAATAGCATTCACTTCTCTTTGTCATTCTGAGTAAGTGAACTTCATATTTTTGTCATTATAGTTAGATCAACAGTATGACATATTGGTGTACAGAATTAAACTCCGTTCCCTCATGTGCTGCTGTCTAAAAGCAGAAGTGAGTTTGAGCAGTGAGGAGGTTTTTGTCATGGGCTGAATCACTGTGATACGTACTCATCAACAGAGCTGTCATATGTCTTACAGTAATACACAGCAGTGTCTCCCACCGCTACAGTATTAATAATCAAACTGTAGTCAGACTGAGTGGAATGTTTGGAATCAAATTTAGGAGAGGAGAAACCAGATCCATAATCAACAGAACTTTGACCGTGATAAAACCTCAGCATGTACTGAGGAGTCTCTCCTGGCATCTGTTTATACCACCAGGCATAATTGCCAGTCACAGTGCCCAGGTTGCAGTGCAGAGTGGCCGTCTCTCCTTTCCTCAGTGTGAGAACAGGAGGCTTCTGTGTCACTACAGTCACAGCAGCAGTCCCACCTGAAAAGAACAAGAGCAGACATGTAAGAGCCATATGGCCACTCTCCCATACAGCAGATAGACACTAAAGCCTGCAGTGGTGTCTTACATGCCAGAGCAGTGATGAGAGTGCAGAGTGTCCCCAGCATGTTGAAAGCAGTGTGTGGTGTGAACGCCTCTTACTGTCCAGCAGAGAGATGAGCAGAGGTGGAGTGTGAGGAGAGGAGAGACTGCAGGACCCTCCTATAAGGACACAAGCAGCTGCGGAAGGGGAGGGACGATGGGGGGGATCAGCCAATCATTTAAAGAGATGTCATGTAAATAAAATAAAAGTAAATAACGTATCTTGTTCACAGATGTTCAAAAGATTCAAACTTTAAGGAGAGTTACCATACTGACACGTAGGACAGGGAGGATGGAGGATCAGTCAATCAGTTGTGTCTTTGGGCATCTAACTGTTTAATACAAATTTATCAACTGATTATTTTTTCTTTATACTGACATAGAGAGTTTGATTAAAAGGGAAAATAAAGTAACATGTGCAAAGGTCTCGATTCACTTCTGTAATTTATATGATTATTATTACTTGGTAATACTGATAGGCCTACTGATTTAATACTTTCAGGTTCATTACTCCGATGCTTACATTGCTATTGGAAACAATTGAATGACCTTTTTTCTTAATGGCAAGGCTGAAGAAGTAAAGACAGTGTATCAAGACTCTGAATTTCATTTGACATGTCCTTAGCTTAATGAGCGATTGCCATGTCAGTCCTCAATCTTTTTACTATAAAGAAATGCACATCAGTAAGGAGTCACTCATGTGTCGCTGTCTAAAAGCAGAAGTGAGTGTGAGCAGTGTGGAGGTTTTTGTCATGGGCTGAATCACTGTGATACAGCAACATTGCCCCTGTTCCATGTCTTGCAGTAATACACAGCAGAGTCTCCCACCTCTACAGTATTAATAATCAAAGTGTGGTCAGCCTTAGAGGAGGACGTGGAATCAAATTTAGGAGAGGAGAAACCAGATGCATATGTGACTGAACTCCAGCCATGATAAAACTTCAGCATGTAGTGTGGTGTTTCTCCTGGAATCTGTTTATACCAATAAGCTGCCATGTTAGTCACAGTGCCCAGGTTGCAGTGCAGAGTGGCCGTCTCTCCTTTCCTCAGTGTGAGAACAGGAGGCTTCTGTGTCACTACAGTCACAGAAGCAGTCCCACCTGAAAAGAACAAGAGCAGACATGTAAGAGCCATATGGCCACTCTCCCATACAGCAGATAGACACTAAAGCCTGCAGTGGTGTCTTACATGCCAGAGCAGTGATGAGAGTGCAGAGTGTCCCCAGCATGTTGAAAGCAGTGTGTGGTGTGAACGCCTCTTACTGTCCAGCAGAGATGAGCAGAGGTGGAGTGTGTGTGAGGAGAGACTGCAGGACCCTCCTATAAGGACACAAGCAGCTGCGGAAGGGGAGGGATGATTGGGGGGATCAGCCAATCATGTAAAGAGATGCCATGTAAATAAAATAACAGTAAATAAGGTATCTTGCTCACAGATGTTCAAAAGATTCAAACTTTAAGGAGAGTTACCATACCGACACGTAGGGCAGGGAGGATGGAGGATCAGTCAATCAGTTGTGTCTTTGGCCATCTAACTGTTTAATACAAATTTATCAACTGATTCATTTTTTATTTACACTGACATAGAATGTTTGATTATAAGGGAAAATAAAATAACATGTGCAAAGGTCTCTATTCACTTCTGTAATTTATATGATTATTAAATGGTAATACTGATAGGCCTACTGATTTAATACTTTCAGGTTCATTACTCTGATGCTTACATTGCTATAGGAAACAATTGAATGACCTTTTTTCTTAATGGCAAGACTGAAGAAGTAAAGACAGTGTATCAAGACTCTGATTTCATTTGACATGTCCTTAGCTTAATGAGCGATTGCCATGTCAGTACCCAGTCTTTCTACTGTAAAGAAAGGCACATCAGTAAGGAGTCACTCATGTGTCGCTGTCTAAAAGCAGAAGTGAGTGTGAGCAGTGTGGAGGTTTTTGTCATGAGCTGAAACACTGTGATACAACAACATTACCATCCCATGTCTTACAGTAATACACAGCAGTGTCTCCCACCGCTACAGTATTAATAATCAAACTGTAGTCAGACTGAGTGGAATGTTTGGAATCAAATTTAGGAGAGGAGAAACCAGATCCATAATCAACAGAACTTTGACCGTGATAAAACTTCAGCATGTACTGAGGTACTTCTCCTGGAATCTGTTTATACCACCAAGCATAATTGTTAGACACAGTCCCCAGGTTGCAGTGCAGAGTGGCCGTCTCTCCTTTCCTCAGTGTGAGAACAGGAGGCTTCTGTGTCACTACAGTCACAGCAGCAGTCCCACCTGAAAAGAACAAGAGCAGACATGTAAGAGCCATATGGCCACTCTCCCATACAGCAGATAGACACTAAAGTCTGCAGTGGTGTCTTACATGCCAGAGCAGTGATGAGAGTGCAGAGTGTCCCCAGCATGTTGAAAGCAGTGTGTGGTGTGAACGCCTCTTACTGTCCAGCAGAGAGATGAGCAGAGGTGGAGTGTGAGGAGAGGAGAGACTGCAGGACCCTCCTATAAGGACACAAGCAGCTGCGATAGGGGAGGGATGATGAGGGGATCAGCCAATCACTGCATCTTTAGTGGACAGTTAGCCCTGAATCAGCATAATGTGTCTCCTCTGGTAATGTGTTTCCCTTTACTGATGAAATGTACAACAGGTGGAGAGATAAGACTAAACTAAATCTACTTTAGCTTTAGCTACTCTAGCTTTAAAGAGTCTTATAAGGAAAGTTGTTGATTACTAAGCACATTGTCTACCAATAGGATTTTACAATCTGCCGCAGACCTTTCTTGATGGACCAATAACTATAATATTAATAAATATAAAAAATATTTTTTTTATGCACTGCAATTTCTATGGACTGCTCTGAGCTCATACAAGCGATTTCTAGAGCCAGTGCCTTGTAGAAACACATCAGATAGGTAACATTCCCAACATTTGCTCTGACTTGTGCACTTTTGTGGATTTGGTGACTTGTCCACTTGATTTGTTGTGCCATGTAATATTCAAATTAGTTTACTGTTTAATCTTTCAAGCTTCCTTTTTTGAGCCTCTGTTTTAGGGGGAGGGAATATTACGGTCCTGCGGGTCTCCTTCCTTGGGGTCTCTGCCCCTTATGTACTTCTGGTGTTCTATCTGTGTGCTGCAGGGTGCTGCTGAGTACAGGGGTGCTGACTCAGGAGTTAACTGAAGTGGCCATAAGCTGGTATTAGTCCTTTTATTACACATCTTTTCTTATGTCGCTATATGACTCAGTGAAAATTTCATTATTTTAGATTTGTTGTAATGTTCACACTGTTGTTGAGTTAAGTCCACACTTGTGTGCAGAAGCCGTGTTGTTGTTTAAAAGCAGAAGTGAGTTTGAGCAGTGAGGAGGTTTTTGTCATGGGCTGAATCACTGTGATACGTACTCTTTAGCAGAGCTGTCCCATGTCTGACAGTAATACACAGCAGAGTCTCCCATCTCTACAGTATTAATGATCAAACTGTAGTCAGACTGGGAAGAATGTTTAGAATCAAATTTAGGAGAGGAGAAACCAGATCCATAATCAACAGAACTGTGACCGTGATAAAAACTCAGCATGTACTGAGGAGATTCTCCTGGAATCTGTTTATACCAGTGAGCATAATTGCAAGTCACAGTGCCCAGGTTGCAGTGCAGAGTGGCCGTCTCTCCTTTCCTCAGTGTGAGAACAGGAGGCTTCAGTGTCACTACAGTCACAGCAGCAGTCCCACCTGAAAAGAACAAGAGCAGACATGTAAGAGCCATATGGCCACTCTCCCATACAGCAGATAGACACTAAAGCCTGCAGTGGTGTCTTACATGCCAGAGCAGTGATGAGAGTGCAAAGTGTCCCCAGCATGTTGAAAGCAGTGTGTGGTGTGAACGCCTCTTACTGTCCAGCAGAGAGATGAGCAGAGGTGGAGTGTGAGGAGAGGAGAGACTGCAGGACCCTCCTATAAGGACACAAGCAGCTGCGGAAGGGGAGGGACGATGGAGGGGATCAGCCAATCACTGCATCTTTAGCAAACAGTTACCCTCTAACGTTGAATTAGTATATTGCATCTTCAACAGTGATTTTACTGATGTAAAATGCAACTCTGATGCACTTTGATACACAATTACTTCACCATTCTCTGTTGTTATGTGTACAGATGGACAAGAGTGAATCCAAAGTACAGTATTCTAAAAGCAAAGCAAAGTTAGCTTCTAACCCTGAAAATGTGCGTGTCTTCAATGTTAGTGTGTCCTTTAACTGTCACAAAGTGGAACAGGTGAAGAGAAATCATACTAATTTGAATTTACTGCAGTAGTAGGAGAATAATTTTGAGTATAATTCTATGGAATGGTCTGAACTCATATGATTATTTTCCAGACTCAGGACTGTGTACAAACATCTCAAGTATTTTAACTGCACTCACAGAATGGCCACTTAATGAATGTAAGGAGCAGTTAGTTGAATTTCATTAGGCCTACATGTGTTTTTGAATCAATGATTTCTGCTTTTAATTGTAATGATTTCCTTCACTGCAGTTTGTGGAGGGATATTAGATGAATGAAAACATTTTACTGCACACCTATCCTTATGTCATCATGAAGAAGTGAAGAAGATCACGTTTTTATTTGTCACCGTTTTAAAAACAAGTGTAGACTGGTGTACAGAATTAAACTGTGTTCCCTCATGTGCTGTTGTCTAAAAGCAGAAGTGAGTTTGAGCAGTGAGGAGGTTTTTGTCATGGGCTGAATCACTGTGATACGTACTCATTAACAGAGCTGTCCCATGTCTTACAGTAATACACAGCAGAGTCTCCCACCTCTACAGTATTAACTATTAAAGAGCAGTCAGAGTTAGAGGAACACTTTGAACCATATTTAGGTGCTGAGAAACCAGATCCATATGTGGGAGCACTGTTAGTACGGTGAAAATACAACACAAACTGGGGAGTTTCTCCTGGAATCTGTTTATACCACCGAGCAGCACTGCCAGTCACAGTCCCCAGGTTGCAGAGCAGAGTGGCCGTCTCTCCTTTCCTCAGTGTGAGAACAGGAGGCTTCTGTGTCACTACAGTCACAGCAGCAGTCCCACCTGAAAAGAACAAGAGCAGACATGTAAGAGCCATATGGCCACTCTCCCATACAGCAGATAGACACTAAAGCCTGCAGTGGTGTCTTACATGCCAGAGCAGTGATGAGAGTGCAGAGTGTCCCCAGCATGTTGAAAGCAGTGTGTGGTGTGAACGGCTCTTACTGTCCAGCAGAGAGATGAGCAGAGGTGGAGTGTGAGGAGAGGAGAGACTGCAGGACCCTCCTATAAGGACACAAGCAGCTGCGGAAGGGGAGGGATGATTGGGGGCATCAGCCAATCACTGCATTTTATTGGACAGTACCCTGGCTGAATCAGTAAAACGTGTCTAGTGGTTATACTCTATGTTTATTTTAACTGACATTAAGTGCAACAAATGAAGAGAGGTCACACTAAATTGAATCTACAGATAGAAACTGAGGTTAACTCTGCAGAGTCATGTGAATCAAGAGCCTTGTGAATCAATTAAGGACATAAAAAGGACATACAGTTTTTTCACTATACATGACTGTCCACTATATGGAACAATAATGACAGTAATAAAAATAGGTCTGAGCTCAGATGACTCTTTCCAGAGACAATGCTGTGTTGAAACATCTACGGAAGGGAAGGGACAATTGGTACAATTAGCCAATAAGTAAGTGTATCAGATTGTAAATTTGGGTCAGTAATCCATTACAAACTCACTATGAAAATCTATTCTCAGATATTTTATTGATTTTATCTAACCAACTGATGTGATGAAGAATGAATGAAGTTTTTGAAAAAGTAAATGTATGCACATTCCACCTCACTGAGGCCAGGTGCAGGACAAGAAGACGTATCAGAGAAGAGAGGAATAGTCGTCCACACACTGCAATTAAAAACATAAAGCAACTTTTCGACCCGTCAGGTCTTCATCAGGCTTGGGTCAAGCCTGATGAAGACCAATAAAATAAGCCTCTTTGGGAGAATGCAGTATGAAGAATGAATGAGCCATGGAAACAAAATTTGTGCATAAAGTAATTATCACCAAGGTAGAACTCACTGTGTAGGCCAAAATATTTGTTTGTGAGAAAATAATTACAGACTGAATGTTATATGGAATAAATAGAGATGAAACTGGCTGTACAAACTGCCCCCATCCCCTCAGTGTTCCAGTGTCATGATGGCAGTTCCTCAGTGCAGACTCAGAGGAGCTCCAGGATTTGCATAGTGAGTCAGAAGTAGAGAGCAGAGGCCAGCAGCAGGTGTATCCTGTGAGCTCTGAGAGGCAGGCCTCATAGTATTCAGGCACAGTGCCTGATTTCAGGCGTTCCAACATGACCAAAATGCTTGCCTTGAGATATAAAAAGGGGGCAATAAAGTAGGATAAACCTAAAATTGACCCTCGTAGAAGTGATAAGGATTGAAAAATTACATGTTCCGAGTTAAATGTGCTTCCTCGCACAGCCATCACTGCCTACTAGCTGATAATATGGAATTTACTCATAACCACGTAGTGTTCTAAAAGTTTGAGACAAATATAACACCCCCACCCGTGGCCCCCTCTGCATAAATGGAGAAAAGTTCAGGCTCAGGATTTCTTTGTACTATCAGCCCTGAGAGGACTGTGGGCTGGGAGGCATCAAGGAGAAGAGCAGACTGCATGGGCCTTTTCCACTCCACACCACACTCTGCTAGCTACACACCCCCACCACATCCACCTACAGGCACTTTGGGGCGTCTGCAGGGCAACTTCTATTCAGCTCTCATTGCTTCACTGGGTTTGTGTATGTCACTATTTCAGAGAGGAAGCTTGGTGACATGTCATGAGGTAGTTTCACCACATGGTGGCACTAAATCACTAGATTAGAATGTATCTGACATCTCAAAGAAGAGACACCCAATCAAAAGCATAGATGTAACTTCAATAAGGAACTAATAAAGTCATGTTTTTATAAGCAGGTACAGTATGTACATGTAGACTGTCAGTTATGCACTTTGGTAAAGTGTAAGGTGAAGGACAGATAAATACATTCACCACATACACTCACTACATTGACTGCATGAAAATGAAGATGCAGTGAGCAGCTGACATTGATTAGTATGTTTTGTGCTGGTTAATATTTTTTATGCCTTTACAGTTATATTTACTTCACTTTAAATTGAATGCAGCAATATTTGTCAATATCAGTGGTGCAGATATCGCCTCAACTTCAGGTTCAGCCAGTCAATGTTGAAGGCCTAATTACAGCCTTTATATCTAGTACCATTAAATAGCACCATCTTTCTGAATAATAATATTTTTCTTAACTGTTTTCTTTCTCTTTCTTTTTTTTGTAGCCTGTAAGAAAGTAAATGAGTCGTCTAAAATGCTTTGCCCACTACTAGCTGATGACATAGTGCACTGACAGAGTAAGCATCACATTTGCATAAAACTATTAATACTATAAACAAAGTAGCAGGTGCAGAGAAAGAGAGAGATAGAGAGAGAGAGAGGGGGGGGGGGTGATGTGAGATAGCAAGAGAAAAGCTGGAGGACCAGAATATGTCAACAAATCATCGTCCACACTGATTTTCTTGATTTGCACTTTATTAAAATAAAATTGATTTTGAATACACCAAAAAGATGAAATTAATCAGGATTCTCATGGACATGAGACGACACTGAAAGTCACTAAATATCTAACAGTGATCTTGGCAAAGTATACAGAAAACAATGCATCACAAAACATACAAGCCTAAGCCTAATCCCAAACCTAAACTGCTCCAGACTAACCCCTAGACCCCTAGTCACTGCAGTCTGACTTCTTGATGCTCTTGGAGGCTGTGGAGCCGGCACTGGCCACCTGACAGGACACGTCTTTGTCGCTGGTCCAGTCGGACGTCTGGATGGTCAGTAGGCTGCTGAGACGGAACTTCTTGTTGGGCTGCTGCTGAGGGGAGCCGGTGCTGATGATGTCACTGCTGACCGGGTTCCCACTGAGCGTCCAGCTGACCTCAGCCCAGCCAGTGGGCAGATCCTCTGCCACACACACCACAGAGACTCTGTCTGCCTGCAGCTCCGCACTGGACGGAGGGAAGAGAGTCAGAGACGCAGCAGGCAGCGCCGAGTCTGAAACACACACAGCACAAGTTAACTAAAACAGCTGATGGAGGTCCAAAAGGAAAGAAAATGATTAATTTATGGATGTTGAATTTCCATTTTTAATTCTTATATTCCCAAAGCACTCCCAAACATATAGTATTAATTAGAAAGTAATCAATATTCAAAGCAGGCTACTTTGAAAATCAATAGCCTAACAATAATCTTTCAGGTAAATTACTTTTCTGTCGGGTCATTGGCAAGGTAAGCACACATCAAGACAGACAGTACACATCAGCAGCAGTGGTAAAATAACTACATAATACTAATAATTTCTCTCTCTCTCACACACACACACAAAGATAATAATAAGATCTTATGGAAAGAACACACACTTTCAATTCAGTAATAAATAGCAAAGGGTAATTCATTTCGTTCATTTTTTCAGCATAAACATGTAAATCATGATTCAGTATTTGTTACAGAATTCTGGATCAATTCATTTTTAAACAGCATGCCTCTGACATTATGAATACGATGATCATTGAAAACAACGATCACTCATGTAACTTCAGATAGGCAAACTGATATAATTGCTAATTAATCTTTTGTACAAGTGCAATTAGATTTTAAAAAGTATTAGCAAAGACATGAATTTAAAAGAAGCAGTTTGTTTTTCACAACAGATGATCATGAAAGACAATGGGAGATATGTGTTGAAACTACTTCTTAAAGTTGTAATAAAAACCATTGTATCCATTACCATTCCAAAACAGTTTGACCTAAAAGTAACATTTCAAAACATACCAAGCATGTAAAAAGCAATTTAAACCTGCAAACATTGCAATTAATTTGAAACGCAAAGTGTACTTACCAGTGACAGTGAGCTTGGTGCCTTGTCCGAATACCACAGTGATTCATCTGATATCTTCCCCCGTACAAAAACCTCCTCAGTTTCACAACTGAGAGGTGGAACTGAAACAGCCTCCTCTCCTCACACATTCACTTTCTCCTCTTCCTCAACATCACAACACTCCTTCCAGGGATGGGATTACCAGTCATGATTAGAGCTTTTGGAACAGAAACAGCAGACAAACATGTGAAATGATGGATTGAGGTGGAACTGTCCATGGTAAGAGCACTCTTTCCTAACTGCATGGACATTGGGGATTCCTCAAGGTAAGATACATCAAACTATTTGAAACGTTGAAACAGACCTGTCATTTCATGAAAAGTTTCAAAATACATTATGTAATGTATGTATTTATGTTTCATGTCACCAAGAACAGTTTTTTTTCTCTGTAAAAGTGCTTAAATGAAATCGAATATGAACAAACTTCACTGAGCAGGTTTTTGTCATGGAGGAAATCACTGTGATACCCACTCGTTAGCAGTGTTGTCCCATGTAGCACAGTAATATGTGGCAGAGTCTCCCACCTGGACATTACTGATGAGTAACTGATAGTCTATGCTTGATGAGGCTTTAGATGTCACATGGTCAGATGAGAAACCAGTTCCATATAGATCAGGAGAACCCTGAGAGTGATAGAACCGTAACACAAACTGGGGAGCTTCAGGGGGAATCTGTTTGTACCAATAAACATATTGTCCCTCATCTTTGGCAATATTACAGTTCAAAGTTGCTTTCTCACCGTTTTTCACAGAAAGTGATAATGGTGTCTGAGAAACCACTTTCTGACAGCTGACATCTGCCAAGGGCGATGAGCAGTAGCGAAGTGCTTTTGATCTTGCACACCATTGGTGGAGAGTCTACATTCAAAAATGACATCATGCAACTTTTAGCAATTTACATATACCTTGCCCCTTGCCTGCTGGACCAGGAAGTTGTAGGAATCAGAAGCACATGGAGCTCCGACATCATCAAAACAAACAAAAAGTGACATCTGACATGTCTTATGTTCATTGCAAATCAGTAGTTGCAGCTTTGTTGAAAGGACCACACAAAAACCCCTATTCATTACAACGCCTCTTATTTTTTCACACTACATCTCACTGTGAAGTCAACAGAGATCTCCCCAAAGGAAGGCGGACCTTAGGGGCTTGTTCACTGCCACGACTGTATTTGCATATCTCCCATTTGATTGGTAGTCTACCTGAATCTAGACAATCCAACACTTTGATTGGCCCAGAGGCTACATTGAATGTAGACACCAGGCTAATGGGAGAGCTGAACTGTCTACAGTTGAACGTAGACTTTGCACTTCTGTAGACTCCACTTCTGCCAAGAGAGATGGATAATATTAATGTGAATGTTTTGTTTTGTTCTTCATCTTACAGCTATAGTAATGAGTTGTTTAAGCACAGATAATAACTTACATGCCAGAGCAGTGATGAGAGTGCAGAGTGTCCCCAGCATGTTGAAAGCAGTGTGTGGTGTGAACACCTCTTACTGTCCAGCAGAGAGATGAGCAGAGGTGGAGTGTGAGGAGAGGAGAGACTGCAGGACCCTCCTATAAGGACACAAGCAGCTGTGGAAGTGGAGGGATGATGCGGAGATCAGCCAATCACTGTGTCTTCACTGAACAGTTAGCCTCTAACCCTGAATCAGTAAATGCATCTTCAATGGTTATGTGTTTCCCTTCTTTACTGATGAAATGTGCAACAGGTGGACAGATAATACTAAACTGAATCTACTATGCTAACAGATGGTAGCTTTAAAGAGTCTTGTGAGCAAAGTTGTTGATTACTATCAGCACACTGTCTACCAATATGATTTTACAATCTGCCGCAGACTTTTCTTGATGGACCAATAACAATAATATTAATAAATATAAATAATATATTTTTTATACACTGCAATATCTGTGGACTTCTCTGAACTCATACAAGTCATTTCAAGGCCCATCGCCGTGTATAAACACGTCAGATATTGTAACATTCCAAACATTTGCTTTGACTTGCGCACTTTTGTGGATTTGGTGACAGACAGATTTTTTGTGACATGTAATATTTAACTTAGTTTACTGTTTAGTTTTTGGATTTTCCTTTTTTTGAGCCTCTGTTTTAGGGGGAAGGAGTATTACGGTCCTGCAGGTCTCCTTCCTTGGGGTCTCTGCCCCTTATGTACTTCTGGTGTTCTATCTGTGTGCTGCAGGTGCTGCTGAGTACAGGGGTGCTGACTCAGGAGTTAACTGAAGTGGCCTTGAGAGGGCTGGTATAAGTCCTTTTATTACACATCTTTTCTTATGTTGCTATATGACTCAGTGAAAATTTCATTATTTTAGATTTGTTGTAATGTTCAGAGTTAAGTCCACACTGGTGTGCAGAAGCCATGCTGTTGTCTAAAAGCAGAAGTGAGTGTGAGCAGTGAGGAGGTTTTTGTCATGGGCTGAATCACTGTGATACCCACTCTTTAACAGAGTCATCCCATGTCTTACAGTAATACACAGCAGAGTCTCCCACCTCTACAGAATTAATGATCAAACTGTAGTCAGACTTAGAGGAACACTTGGAATCAAATTTAGGTGCTGAGAAACCAGATCCATATGTGGGAGTACTGAGTGAACGGTGATAAAGTCTCAACATGTACTGAGGAGTTTCTCCTGGAATCTGTTTATACCACAAAGCGACCACTGTTGGTCACAGTCCCCAGGTTGCAGTGCAGAGTGGCCGTCTCTCCTTTCCTCAGTGTGAGAACAGGAGGCTTCTGTGTCACTACAGTCACAGCAGCAGTCCCACCTGAAAAGAACAAGAGCAGACATGTAAGAGCCATATGGCCACTCTCCCATACAGCAGATAGACACTAAAGCCTGCAGTGGTGTCTTACATGCCAGAGCAGTGATGAGAGTGCAGAGTGTCCCCAGCATGTTGAAAGCAGTGTGTGGTGTGAACGCCTCTTACTGTCCAGCAGAGAGATGAGCAGAGGTGGAGTGTGAGGAGAGGAGAGACTGCAGGACCCTCCTATAAGGACACAAGCAGCTGCGGAAGGGGAGGGACGATGGAGGGGATCAGCCAATCACTGCATCTTTAGCAAACAGTTACCCTAACTTGAATCAGTATATTACATTTTCAACAGTAACATGTTCTACTTGTATTTTACTTATGTAAAATGCAACTCAGATGCACTTTAATGCACAATTACTTCACCATTCACTGTTGTTATGTCAGATGTACAGAGTGAGTCCAAAGTACAGTATTCTAAAAGCAAAGCAAAGTTAGCTTCTAACCCTGAAAATGTGCGTGTCTTCAATGTTAGTGTGTCCTTTAACTGTCACAAAGTGGAACAGGTGAAGAGAAAATATCTTAATTTGAATTTACAGCAGTAGTAGGAGAATTATTTTGAGTATAATTCTATGGAATGGTCTGAACTCATATGATTATTATCCAGACTCAGGACTGTGTACAAACATACTCAAGTATTTTAACTGCACTCACAGAATGGCCACTTAATGAATGTAAGGAGCAGTTAGTTGAATTTCACTAGGCCTAAATGTGTTTTTGTTTATGAATCAATGAATTCTGCTTTTAATTGTAATGATTTCTTTCACTGCAATTTGTGGAGGGATATTAGAATGAATGGCATAAAACATTTTACTGCACACTTATCCTTATGTCATCATGAAGAAGTGAAGAAGATCATGTTTTTATTTGTCACCGTTTTAAAAACAAGTGTAGACTGGTGTACAGAATTAAACTGTGTTCCCTCATGTGCTGTTGTCTAAAAGCAGAAGTGAGTTTGAGCAGTGAGGAGGTTTTTGTCATGGGCTGAATCACTGTGATACGTACTCATTAACAGAGCTGTCCCATGTCTTACAGTAATACACAGCAGAGTCTCCCACCTCTACAGTATTAACTATTAAAGTGCAGTCAGAGTTAGAGGAACACTTTGAATCATATTTAGGTGCTGAGAAACCAGATCCATATGTGGGAGTACTGTGAGTTCGGTAAAAATACAACACAAACTGAGGACTTTCTCCTGGAATCTGTTTATACCACTGAGCAGCACTGGTAGTCACCGTCCCCAGATTGCAGTGCAGAGTGGCCGTCTCTCCTTTCCTCAGTGTGAGAACAGGAGGCTTCTGTGTCACTACAGTCACAGCAGCAGTCCCACCTGAAAAGAACAAGAGCAGACATGTAAGAGCCATATGGCCACTCTCCCATACAGCAGATAGACACTAAAGCCTGCAGTGGTGTCTTACATGCCAGAGCAGTGATGAGAGTGCAGAGTGTCCCCAGCATGTTGAAAGCAGTGTGTGGTGTGAACGCCTCTTACTGTCCAGCAGAGAGATGAGCAGAGGTGGAGTGTGAGGAGAGGAGAGACTGCAGGACCCTCCTATAAGGACACAAGCAGCTGGGGAAGGGGAGGGACAATTAGTACGATTAGCCAATAAGTAAGTGTATCAAATTGTAAATTTGGGTCATTCATCCATTATAAACTCACTATGAAAATCCATTCTCAGATATTTTCTTGATTTTATCTAATCAACTGATGTGATGAAGAATGAATGAGCCAAGAAAACAAAATGTATTTTGTGCATAAAGTAATTATCACCAAGGTAGAACTCATTGTGTAGGCCAAAATATATTTTTTGAGTAAATAATAACAGACTGCAAGTTAATATGAAATGAATGGGGATGAATGTGGCTGGAGAAACTGCCTCCGTCCCCTCAGTGTTCCTGTGTCATGATGACAGTTCCTCAGTGCAGACTCAGAAGAGCTCCAGGATTTGCATAGTGAGTCAGAAGTAGAGAGCAGAGGCCAGCAGCAGGTGTATCCTGTGAGCCCTGAGAGGCAGGCCTCATAGTATTCAGGCACAGTGCTTGATTTCGGGCGTTCCAACATGACCAAAATGCTTGCCTTGAGATATAAAAAGGGGGGAATAAAGTAGGATTAAACTAAAATTGACCCTCGTAGAAGTGATAAGGATTGAAAAATTACATGTTCCGAGTTAAATGTGCATCCTCACACGGCCATCACTGCCTACTAGCTGATAATATGGAATTTACTCATAACCACGTAGTGTTCTAAAAGTTTGAGAGAAATATAACACCCCCACCCGTGGCCCCCTCTGCATAAATGTAGAAAAGTTCAGGCTCAGGATTTCTTTGAACTATCAGCCCTGAGAGGACTGTGGGCTGGGAGGCATCAAGGAGAAGAGCAGACTGCATGGGCCTTTTCCACTCCACACCACACTCTGCTAGCTACACACCCCCACCACATCCACCTACAGGCACTTTGGGGCGTCTGCAGGGCCACTTCTATTCAGCTCTCAGTGCTTCACTGGGTTTGTGGATGTCACTATTTCAGACAGGAAGCTTGGTGACATGTCATGAGGTAGTTTCACCACATGGTGGCACTAAATCACTACATTAGAATGTATCTGACATCTCAAAGAAGAGACACCCAATCAAAAGCATAGATGTAACTTCAATAAGGAACTGTTTTATAAGCAGATATGTACGTAATGTAGACTGTCAGTTATTCACTTTGGTTAAGTGTAAGCTGAAGGATAGATATTGATATCACCACATGAAAATGAAGATATAGTGAGCAGACATTGATTAGTGTGTTTTGGCTGGTTAATGTTTTTTTTTTTTTGCCTTTACAGTTTATTTACTTCACTTTAAAATTTAATGCAGCAATATTTATCAATATCAGTGGTGCAAGTAGCAGATATCGCCTCAACTTCAGGTTCAGTCGGTCAAAGTTGAAGGCCAAATTACAGCCTTTATATCTAGTACCATTAAATAGTATCACCACGCTGAGTAATGACATTTTTCTTAACTGTTTTCTTTCTTTCTTTCTCTCTTTTTTTTGCAGTGTGTAAGAAAGTAAATGAATAGTCTACTTTACCCACTACTAGCTGATGGCACAGTCATTGCACTGGCAGAGTACGCATCACATTTGCATTAAACTATAAATACTATACACAAAGTAGCAGGTGTAGAGAGAGAGAGAGAGAGAGAGAGAGAGAGAGAGAGAGGGTGATGTGAGATAGCAGAAGAAAAGCCGGAGGACCAGAATATGTCAACAAATCATCTTCCACACTGATTTTCTTGATTTGCTCTTTATTAAAATACAATTGATTTTGAATACACCAAAAAGATGAAATTAATCAGGATTCTCATGGACATGAGACGACACTGAAAGTCACTAAATATCTATCAGTGATCTTGGCAAAGTATACAGAAAACCATACATCACAAAACATACAAGCCTAAGCCTAATCCCAAGCCTAAACTGCTCCAGACTAACCCCTAGACCCCCTAGTCACTGCAGTCTGACTTCTTGATGCTCTTGGAGGCTGTGGAGCCGGCACTGGCCACCTGACAGGACACGTCTTTGTCGCTGGTCCAGTCGGACGTCTGGATGGTCAGTAGGCTGCTGAGACGGAACTTCTTGTTGGGCTGCTGCTGAGGGGAGCCGGTGCTGATGATGTCACTGCTGACCGGGTTCCCACTGAGCGTCCAGCTGACCTCAGCCCAGCCAGTGGGCAGATCCTCTGCCACACACACCACAGAGACTCTGTCTGCCTGCAGCTCCGCACTGGACGGAGGGAAGAGAGTCAGAGACGCAGCAGGCAGCGCCGAGTCTGAAACACACACAGCACAAGTTAACTAAAACAGCTGATGGAGGTCCATTAGAAAGGAAGAAAAAACATTTATTGATGGATGTTGAATTTGCATTTTTAATTCTTATATTCCCAAAGCACTCCCAAACATATAGTATTAATTAGAAAGTAATCAATATTCAAAGCAGGCTATTTTGAAAATCTATAGCCTTATAACAATCTTTGAGGTAAATTATTTTTCTGTCAGGAGTCTTTGGTAAGGTTAACACATCAATCACACATCATAGACAGTACACATCAGCAGCAGTGGTAAAATAACTAAATTTTTCTCTCTCTCTCTCAAACACACAAAGATAATAATAAGATCTTATGGAAAGAACACACGTTTTCAATTCAGTAATAAATAGCAAAGGGTAATTCATTTCATTCATTTTTTCAGCATAAACATGTAAATCATGATTCAGTATTTGTTACAGAATTCTGGATCAATTCATTTTTAAACAGCATGCCTCTGACATTATGAATACGATGATCATTGAAAACAACGATCACTCATGTAACTTCAGATAGGCAAACTGATATAATTGCTAATTAATCTTTTGTACAAGTGCAATTAGATTTTAAAAAGTATTAGCAAAGACATGAATTTAAAAGAAGCAGTTTGTTTTTCACAACAGATGATCATGAAAGACAATGGGAGATACTGTATGTGTTGAAAGCACTTCTTAAAGTTGTAATAAAAACCAGTGTATCCATTACTATTCCAAAATTGCTTGACCTATAAAAGTAACATTTCAAAACATACCAAGCATGTAAAGAGCAATTTAAACCTGCAGATAGTGCAATTCATTTGAAATGTAAAGTGTACTTACCAGTGACAATCAGCTTGGTGCCTTGTCCGAATACCACAGTGATTCATCTCATATCTTCCCCCGTACAAAAACCTCCTCAGTTTCACAACTGAGAGGTGAAACTGAAACAGCCTCCTCTCCTCACACATTCACTTTCTCCTCTTCCTCAACATCACAACACTCCTTCAAGGGATGGGATTACCAATCATATATCCCATACTGTAGGGCTATGAGAGCAGAGATACTTTAATATATAAAATGGCATAAATTGGCTTCATCTTTGGGCTCTCCTCTATTCCAGATTGCTAAAGCATTTGCTTGGCCTGGACATCCATCATGTTGGATTCTGCAAGGAAAGCTACATCAAGCTAATGGAACATTGAAACAAATCGGTGATCACGCAAATGAGTTCACAAAGCTGTATGTATGTTAGTAATTGTCAGCCACTATTTTTCTGGCAGAACATATCTAAAACTGTGATATAGAGCTTTGGATTCACTGAGCAGGTTTTTGTCATGGAGGAAATCACTGTGACACCCACTCCTTAGCAGTCTTGTCCCATGTAGCACAGTAATATGTGGCAGAGTCTCCCACCTGGACATTACTGATGAGTAACTGATAGTCTATGCTTGATGAGGCTTTAGATGTCACATGGTCAGATGAGAAACCAGTTCCATATTGATCAGGAGAGCTGAGAGTGTGATGGAACCTTAACACAAACTGGGGAGTTTCAGAGGATGTCTGTTTGTACCAAGAAACATATTGGCCCTCATATTTGGCAATATTACAGTTCAAAGTTGCTTTCTCACCATTTTTCACAGAAAGTGATAATGGTGTCTGAGTAACCACTTTCTGACAGCTGACATCTGTGGAGAGAAATGGATAATATTAATGTGAATGTTTTGTTTTGCTCTTGATCCTACAGCTATTGTAATAATTGTTTTATCAAAGATAATAACTTACATGAGCAGTGATGAGAGTGCAGAGTGTCCCCAGCATGTTGAAAGCAGTGTGTGGTGTGAACGCCTCTTACTGTCCAGCAGAGAGATGAGCAGAGGTGGAGTGTGAGGAGAGGAGAGACTGCAGGACCCTCCTATAAGGACACAAGCAGCTGGGGAAGGGGAGGGAGGATGGGGGGATCAGCCAATCACTGCATCTTTAGTGGACAGTTTGCTTCTAACCCTGAATATGTGTGTGTCTTCAACGTTAATATTTCCTTTAACTGACATAAAGTGGAACAGGTGAAGAGAAATTAAACAAGATTGAATCTACTACAGTAATACAAGAATATGCTTTGAGTATTGCAATTTCTATGGAATGGCCTGAGCTCATTTGATTTGTTTTCCAGACTCAGGGCTGTGTACAAACATCTAAAGTTTAACTGAACACACAGAACGGCCACTTAAAGGAAAGTAAGGAACAGTTAGCTGAATTTCATTAAATGTGCTCTTGTATTGAATAAATGATTTCAGCTTTTAAATGTAGTGAATTCTGTCATTGCATATTGGTGGAAAAATTAAATGAATGCCATTAAACTACTGCACAGTCCACACTGTAATGATGGAGTGAACAACATCATGCTTTTATTTGTGATAATGTTCACAACAAGTGTTCATGGTGTGCAGAATGAAACTTTGCTCCCTCCTGAGCTGTTGACTAAAAGCAGAAGTGATTGTGAGCAGTGAGGAGGTTTTTGTCATGGGCTGAATCACTGTGATACGTACTCTTTAGCAGGCTCGTCCCATGTCTGACAGTAATACACAGCAGAGTCTCCCACCTCTACAGTATTAATAATCAAAGTGTAGTCAGACTTAGAGGAATGTTTTGCATCAAATTTAGGGGCGGAAAAACCAGATGCATATGTGACTGAACTCTAGCCATGATAAAACCTCAACATGTATTGTGGTGTTTCTCCTGGAATCTGTTTATACCACCGAGCACCACTTGTTAGTCACAGTCCCCAGGTTGCAGTGCAGAGTGGCCGTCTCTCCTTTCCTCAGTGTGAGAACAGGAGGCTTCTGTGTCACTACAGTCACAGCAGCAGTCCCACCTGAAAAGAACAAGAGCAGACATGTAAGAGCCATATGGCCACTCTCCCATACAGCAGATAGACACTAAAGCCTGCAGTGGTGTCTTACATGCCAGAGCAGTGATGAGAGTGCAGAGTGTCCCCAGCATGTTGAAAGCAGTGTGTGGTGTGAACGCCTCTTACTGTCCAGCAGAGAGATGAGCAGAGGTGGAGTGTGAGGAGAGGAGAGACTGCAGGACCCTCCTATAAGGACACAAGCAGCTGCGGAAGGGGAGGGACGATGGGGGGGATCAGCCAATCATTTAAAGAGATGTCATGTAAATAAAATAAAAGTAAATAAGGTATCTTGTTCACAGATGTTCAAAAGATTCAAACTTTAAGGAGAGTTACCATACTGACACGTAGGACAGGGAGGATGGAGGATCAGTCAATCAGTTGTGTCTTTGGCCATCTAACTGTTTAATACAAATTTATCAACTGATTCATTTTTCTTTACACTGACATAGAATGTTTGATTATAAGGGAAAATAAAGTAACATGTGCAAAGGTCTCGATTCACTTCTGTAATTTATATGATTATTATTACTTGGTAATACTGATAGGCCTACTGATTTAATACTTTCAGGTTCATTACTCTGATGCTTACATTGCTATAGGAAACAATTGAATGACCTTTTTTCTTAATGGCAAGGCTGAAGAAGTAAAGACAGTGTATCAAGACTCTGATTTCATTTGACATGTCCTTAGCTTAATGAGCGATTGCCATGTCAGTCCCCAATCTTTTTACTGTAAAGAAATGCACATCAGTAAGGAGTCACTCATGTGTCGCTGTCTAAAAGCAGAAGTGAGGGTGAACAGTGAGGAGGTTTTTGTCATGGTCTAAATCACTGTGATACAGCAGCATTACTTTTCCATGTCTTACAGTAATATACAGCAGAGTCTCCCACCTCCACAGTATTAATGATCAAATTGTATTCATTCTGAGAGATATGCTTGGTAACATATTTAGGAGAGGAAAAACCGGATCCATATGTAGGAGAACTGTCAGAGTAGTAAAAATACAGAACAAACTGTGGAGTTTCTCCTGGAATGTGTTTATACCACACAGCATAATTGTCATATCCCAGGTTGCAGTGCAGAGTGGCCGTCTCTCCTTTCCTCAGTGTGAGAACAGGAGGCTTCTGTGTCACTACAGTCACAGCAGCAGTCCCACCTGAAAAGAACAAGAGCAGACATGTAAGAGCCATATGGCCACTCTCCCATACAGCAGATAGACACTAAAGCCTGCAGTGGTGTCTTACATGCCAGAGCAGTGATGAGAGTGCAGAGTGTCCCCAGCATGTTGAAAGCAGTGTGTGGTGTGAACGCCTCTTACTGTCCAGCAGAGAGATGAGCAGAGGTGGAGTGTGAGGAGAGGAGAGACTGCAGGACCCTCCTATAAGGACACAAGCAGCTGGGGAAGGGGAGGGACAGATGGGGGCATCAGCCAATCACTGCATTTTAGTGGACAGTACCCTGGCTGAATCAGGAAAACGGGTCTAGTAGTTATATTCTTTGTTTCTTTTGACTGACATTAAGCGCGACAAATGAGGAGAGGTCACACTAAATTGAATCTACAGGTAGAAACTGAGGTTAACTCTAAAGAGTCTTGTGAATCAAGAGCCTTGTGAATCAATTAAGGACATAATCTACCAATATGGCTTTACAGTTTTTTCACTATACATGACTGTCCACTATATGGAACAATAATAATGACAGTAATAAAAATAGGTCTGAGCTCAGATGACTCTTTTCCAGAGACAATGCTGTGTTAAAACATCTACGGAAGGGGAGGGACAATTAGTACGATTAGCCAATAAGTAAGTGTATCAGATTGTAAATTTGGGTCAGTAATCCATTACAAACTCACTATGAAAATCTATTCTCAGATATTTTATTGATTTTATCTAACCAGCTGATGTGATGAAGAATGAATGAAGTTTTTGAAAAAGTAAATGTATGCACATTCCACCTCACTGAGGCCAGGTGCAGGACAAGAAGACGTATCAGAGAAGAGAGGAATAGTCGTCCACACACTGCAATTAAAAACATAAAGCAACTTTTCGACCCGTCAGGGTCTTCATCAGGCTTGGGTCAAGCCTGATGAAGACCAATAAAATAAGCCTCTTTGGGAGAATGCAGTATGAAGAATGAATGAGCCATGGAAACAAAATTTGTGCATTAAGTAATTATCACCAAGGTAGAACTCACTGTGTAGGCCAAATATTTGTTTGTGAGAAAATAATTACAGACTGAGTGTTATATGGAATAAATAGAGACGAAACTGGCTGTACAAACTGCCCCCATCCCCTCAGTGTTCCAGTGTCATGATGGCAGTTCCTCAGTGCAGACTCAGAGGAGCTCCAGGATTTGCATAGTGAGTCAGAAGTAGAGAGCAGAGGCCAGCAGCAGGTGTATCCTGTGAGCCCTGAGAGGCAGGCCTCATAGTATTCAGGCACAGTGCCTGATTTCAGGCGTTCCAACATGACCAAAATGCTTGCCTTGAGATATAAAAAGGGGGAATAAAGTAGGATTAAACTAAAATTGACCCTCGTAGAAGTGATAAGGATTGAAAAATTACATGTTCCGAGTTAAATGTGCTTCCTCGCACAGCCATCACTGCCTACTAGCTGATAATATGGAATTTACTCATAACCACGTAGTGTTCTAAAAGTTTGAGACAAATATAACACCCCCACCCGTGGCCCCCTCTGCATAAATGGAGAAAAGTTCAGGCTCAGGATTTCTTTGAACTATCAGCCCTGAGAGGACTGTGGGCTGGGAGGCATCAAGGAGAAGAGCAGACTGCATGGGCCTTTTCCACTCCACACCACACTCTGCTAGCTACACACCCCCACCACATCCACCTACAGGCACTTTGGGGCGTCTGCAGGGCAACTTCTATTCAGCTCTCATTGCTTCACTGGGTTTGTGTATGTCACTATTTCAGAGAGGAAGCTTGGTGACATGTCATGAGGTACTTTTACCACATGGTGGCACTAAATCACTAGATTAGAATGTGTCTGACATCTCAAAGAAGAGACACCCAATGCATAGATGTAACTTCAATAAGGAACTAATAAAGTCTCATGATATCACCACATGAAAATGAAGATATAGTGAGCAGACATTGATTAGTGTGTTTTGGCTGGTTAATGTTTTTTTTTTTTTTTTGCCTTACAGTTTATTTACTTCATTTCAAATTTAATGCAGCAATATTTATCAATATCAGTGGTGCAAGTAGCAGATATCGCCTCAACTTCAGGTTCAGTCGGTCAAAGTTGAAGGCCAAATTACAGCCTTTATATCTAGTACCATTAAATAGTATCACCACGCTGAGTAATGACATTTTTCTTAACTGTTTTCTTTCTTCCTCTCTCTCTTTTTTTTTTTGCAGTGTGTAAGAAAGTAAATGAATAGTCTACTTTACCCACTACTAGCTGATGGCACAGTCAGTGCACTGGCAGAGTACGCATCACATTTGCATTAAACTATAAATACTATACACAAAGTAGCAGGTGCAGAGAGAGAGAGAGAGAGAGAGAGAGAGAGAGAGAGAGAGAGAGAGAGAGAGAGAGAGGGTGATCTGAGATAGCAGAAGAAAAGCCGGAGGACCAGAATATATCAACAAATCATCTTCCACACTGATTTTCTTGATTTGCTCTTTATTAAAATACAATTGATTTTGAATACACCAAAAAGATGAAATTAATCAGGATTCTCATGAACATGAGACGACACTGAAAGTGGCTAGATATCTAACAGTGATCTTGGCAAAGTATACAGAAAACCATGCATCAAAAAACATACAAGCCTAAGCCTAATCCCAAGCCTAAACTGCTCCAGACTAACCCCTAGACCCTCTAGTCACTGCAGTCTGACTTCTTGATGCTCTTGGAGGCTGTGGAGGCGGCACTGGCCACCTGACAGGACACGTCTTTGTCGCTGCTCCAGTCGGACGTCTGGATGGTCAGTAGGCTGCTGAGACGGAACTTCTTGTTGGGCTGCTGCTGAGGGGAGCCGGTGCTGATGATGTCACTGCTGACCGGGTTCCCACTGAGCGTCCAGCTGACCTCAGCCCAGCCAGTGGGCAGATCCTCTGCCACACACACCACAGAGACTCTGTCTGCCTGCAGCTCCGCACTGGACGGAGGGAAGAGAGTCAGAGACGCAGCAGGCAGCGCCGAGTCTGAAACGCACACAGCACAAGACAAACAGCTCAGCTCAACTGGATAACACGGGTTTTACAGAATTAAACTAAAAAAGCGCTCAGAGAGCGCAGACCTTCGTGCTAATGTGCAATGTGGTCACAGATGGTGTTCTGGATCACCGATTGCCAACAAAATCGAATCAGTTCTTACTCATCCCAATACACACATTGTCCGAAAATGTCATCCAAATCCATGCAGTACTTTTTGGGTTATGTTGTATACAGACAGACAGACAGACAAACACACACACACACGTCGGCCAAAACATAACCTCCTTGGCGGAGGTAATAACTACATGATCTGTATAAAGTCGTCTCAAGGACATAAAACTTTCAGTGATGCATACGTTTCAGTGATGCATACAGTACGTTAGAGCAATTTCATCTCTTTTTCCATAATCTTACAGCAAAAGAAAATACATATGCAAACAAATAAGGCTTTTCGTGAGTTCTTTGTAAAATACAATTAAGAATTAATCTTAAATCTGAATTTCCAAGTAATATAATTTTCATACACTGACGAAAACAATCAGAGCTATTGAACTCATATTGCCAAGGAGCATTAATTTACTAAACAGAAAGGATTGAGATACGAAGTCGCCTCCTAAAGATTGCACTAGTTTTTTCAAATTATGTATGTCCTTTTTTAATTAAGTTGTTCATTCATGTATCATAGTATGTATCTGCTTTTCACATGTTATTTTGCTCTACATGCATGTAATTTCATATATTTAGGGTGGGCAAAGTTTCCTTTTGTTGAAATAAAGTTGTAATATAACTTAATATAACTATAATTTATTCATACATCAAGAATGAATGATCAAATACAGTATGACTCATGGAATGTAAAATATCATAAAAGCATGAATCCATAATGATTAATGATTAATGATAGAGAAGTAAAATCATAAACCATGTCAATATATAGAAAATGACTAAATTTAATCATAGTGATGAAACATTGTTGTCAATACTGAACTGAATAATATTTATAAAGATCAATAGAGCAGATGCAAAGATTTTGACAAAAGCAAAAGCATTCACATTGCAATTTTAACTCCCAATGTTAAAACACGTTGCTTAAAAGTCAATTTTCAAAAATACACTGCACACAACAATCTGCCAAGAAAATGCGTAAAGTGGAGCAAATTTGAAAAGTTAAGTGTACTTACCAGTGACAATCAGCTTGGTGCCTTGTCCGAATACCACAGTGATTCATCTCATATCTTCCCCCGTACAAAAACCTCCTCAGTTTCACAACTGAGAGGTGGAACTGAAACAGCCTCCTCTCCTCAGAAACTCACTTTCTCCTCTTCCTCAACATCATAACGCTTCTTCCAGGGATGGGATTACTAGTCATGATTGCATATTGTAGAACTGAGGTATAAAATGTTGTAAATTGAGCTTCATCTGTGAGGGCATGCTCTCTTCTTTTTGTCATACTGATATCTGCTAGTCATAGACATCATTATGTATTCCCAAGGAAAGATACATCAAGCCAATGGAACACTGAATCAGAGTGGTGGTGATCAAACAAATGAGCTCAAAAAGCTGAATATATATCTAAGTTCATGTCAGTCAACAGTTTATTTGTTCTAGGTTGAACTTAAACATAACTGTGAAAACTTCATTGAGCAGCATTGGATTCACTGAGCAGGTTTTTGTCATAGAGGAAATCACTGTGATACAGTCTCCTTAGCAGTGTTGTCCCATGTAGCACAGTAATATGTGGCAGAGTCTCCCACCTGGACATTACTGATGAGTAACTGATAGTCTATGCTTGATGAGGCTTTAGATGTCACATGGTCAGATGAGAAACCAGTTCCATATGCACCAGGAGAACTGTGAGAGTGATAGAACCTTAACACAAACTGGGGAGCTTCAGGTGGAATCTGTTTTTGCCAAGAAACATAGTTGCCTTCATCTCTTGCGATGTTGCAACTCAAGGTGGCTTTCTCACCCTTTTTCACAGAAAGTGATAATGGTGTCTGAGTAACCACTTTCTGACAGCTGGCATCTGTGGAGAAAAACGCACAAAATTAACGGAAATATTTCGTTTTGCTGTTTATCTGGTTATATATTGGAATCAATTTCTCCTTATGTACAAATAATAATATCGACTTACATGCCACAGCAGTGATGAGAGTGCAGAGTGTCCCCAGCATGTTGAAAGCAGTGTGTGGTGTGAACGCCTCTTACTGTCCAGCAGAGAGATGAGCAGAGGTGGAGTGTGAGAAGAGGAGAGACTGCAGGACCCTCCTATAAGGACACAAGCAGATGGGGAAGGGGAGGGATGATTGCAAGATTAGCCAATCATTTAAAGAGATTTCATGTATTTCAAGTTCAACAGATTCGATCTTCAAGGACACTTAAGATACTTGAACAAAGGACAGGGAGGATGGGGCATCAGCTAATCAGATGTGCTATTGGTCTGCTAACTGTTTAATACAAAATTATCTACTGATGAGTTGTGTTTTACTTTACACTGATATAGCGTGCTTGACGATAAGGAAAAATAAAGTAACGTGCAAAGTTGATTCACTTCTGCAACTTATATGATTATTACGGTATTACTGATACTGATTTTTATCTCCCTTCAGATTGCGATTCTCTTCTCTGATTGGCTGATGGGGTGGCCATTATGTAAGGGATAACGGCGGACGAGGTGAAATCGAAATTACTAGGCTACATTAGTCGGAGAATCATTTTGAGTAATTCTATGGAATGGTCTGAGCTTAATTGATTATTTTCCAAAGCCAGGTCTGTGTACAAACATCTAAAGTATTTTAACTGCACTCAAACAATGGCCACTTAATGGAATGAAAGAAGCAGTTAGTTGAATTTCATTAAATGTGTTTTTTAATCAATGAATTCAGCTTTTAATCGTAATGATTTCTTTCATTGTTGTTTGGAGAGTGAGATGAATGGCATAAAACATTTTACTGCACATGTATACTTATGTCATCATGAAGGAGTCAAAATGATCATGTTTTTAATTTGATACAATGATCAGAACAAGTGTACACTGGTGTACAAAATTAAACTGTTTCCTCCTGATCTGCTGTCTGAAAGCAGAAGTGAGTTTGAGCAGTGAGGAGGTTTTTGTCATGGACTGAATCACTGTGATACGTACTCATTAACAGAGCTCGTCCCATGTCTTACAGTAATACACAGCAGAGTCTCCCACCTCTACAGTATTAACTATTAAAGAGCAGTCAGAGTCAGAGGAACACTTTGAACCATATTTAGGTGCTGAGAAACCAGATCCATATGTGGGAGTACTGTGTGAACGGTGAAAATACAACACAAACTGAGGAGATTCTCCTGGAATCAGTTTATACCAATAAGCAACACGGTTGGTCACTGTCCCCAGGTTGCAGTGCAGAGTGGCCGTCTCTCCTTTCCTCAGTGTGAGAACAGGAGGCTTCTGTGTCACTACAGTCACAGCAGCAGTCCCACCTGAAAAGAACAAGAGCAGACATGTAAGAGCCATATGGCCACTCTCCCATACAGCAGATAGACACTAAAGCCTGCAGTGGTGTCTTACATGCCAGAGCAGTGATGAGAGTGCAGAGTGTCCCCAGCATGTTGAAAGCAGTGTGTGGTGTGAACGCCTCTTACTGTCCAGCAGAGAGATGAGCAGAGGTGGAGTGTGAGGAGAGGAGAGACTGCAGGACCCTTCTATAAGGACACAAGCAGCTGGGGAAGGGGAGGGATGATTGGGGGGATCAGCCAATCACTGCATCTTTAATGGACAGTTACCCTCTAACGTTGAATTAGTATATTGCATCTTCAACAGTGATTTTACTGATGTAAAATGCAACTCTGATGCACTTTGATGCACAATTACTTCACCATTCACTGTTGTTATGTATACAGATGTACAAGAGTGAGTCCAAAGTACAATATTCTAAAAGCAAAGCAAAGTTAGCTTCTAACCCTGAAAATGTGTGTATGTTCAATGTTAGTGTGTCCTTTAACTGTCACAAAGTGGAACAGGTGAAGAGAAATTATACTAAATTGAATTTACTGCAGTAGTAGGAGAATAATTTTGAGTATAATTCTATGGAATGGTCTAAATTGAATTTACTGCAGTAGTAGGAGAATCATTTTGAGTATAATTCTATGGAATGGTCTGAGCTCATGTGATTCTTTTCCAGACTCAGGACTGTGTACAAACATCTCAAGTATTTTAACTGCACTCACAGAATGGCCACTTAATGAATGTAAGGAGCAGTTTGGTTGAATTTCATTAGGCCTAAATGTGTTTTTGTTTTTGAATCAATGAATTCTGCTTTTAATTGTAATGATTTCTTTCACTGCAGTTTGTTGAGGGATATTAGATGAATGGCATCAAACATTTTACTGCACACCTATCCTTATGTCATCATGAAGAAGTGAAGATCATGTTTTTATTTGTCACCATTCTAAAAACAAGTGTCCATGGTGTGTAGAATTAAACTGTGTTCCTTCATGTGCTGCTGTCTAAAAGCAGAAGTGAGTTTGAGCAGAGAGGAGGTTTTTGTCATGGGCTGAATCACTGTGATACGTACTCATTAACAGAGCTGTCCCATGTCTTACAGTAATACACAGCAGAGTCTCCCACCTCTACAGTATTAACTATTAAAGTGCAGTCAGAGTAAGAGGAACACTTTGAATCATATTTAGGTGCTGAGAAACCAGATCCATATGTGGGAGAACTGTGAGTACGGTGAAAATACAACACAAACTGAGGAGTTTCTCCTGGAATCTGTTTATACCACCGAGCAGCACTGCCAGTCACAGTGCCCAGGTTGCAGTGCAGAGTGGCCGTCTCTCCTTTCCTCAGTGTGAGAACAGGAGGCTTCTGTGTCACTACAGTCACAGCAGCAGTCCCACCTGAAAAGAACAAGAGCAGACATGTAAGAGCCATATGGCCACTCTCCCATACAGCAGATAGACACTAAAGCCTGCAGTGGTGTCTTACATGCCAGAGCAGTGATGAGAGTGCAGAGTGTCCCCAGCATGTTGAAAGCAGTGTGTGGTGTGAACGCCTCTTACTGTCCAGCAGAGAGATGAGCAGAGGTGGAGTGTGAGGAGAGGAGAGACTGCAGGACCCTCCTATAAGGACACAAGCAGCTGGGGAAGGGGAGGGACGATGAGAGGTGATCCGCCAATCATGTAAAGAGATGTCATGTATTTCATGGTGTCTTGTTCACAGATGTTTAAAAGATTCAATTTTTAAGGACAGTTACCATATTGAAAGTAAGGGAGGGAGGATGCGGATATCAGTTGTGTCTTTGGCCTACTAACTGTTTAATACAAAATCTACTGATGAGTTGAGTTTTTCTTTATACTTGCGAAACAATTTTGATTATAAGGAAAAATAAAGTAATGTGAAAAGGTCTCAATTCACTTTTGTAATTTATATATTATTACTTCATTACACTAATACTGATTTAATACATTCAGGTTCATTACACCAATTCATACATTGCCATTGGAAACAAGTGAATGACTTTTTTTTTCTTACAGTAATTGCAAAGGTGTGGAAACAAGGACAGTGTCACAACAACTCTGAACTTCATTTGACATGGCCTTAGCTAAATTAGTGGTTAGAATGTCAGATCCCAGTCTTCTTGAAAAAATATACATCATTGTGCTTGAAGAGTAAAGGAGTCACTCATGTGTCGCTGTCTAAAAGCAGAAGTGAGGGTGAACAGTGAGGAGGTTTTTGTCATGGGCTGAATCACTGTGATACAGCAACACTGCCGTCCCATACTTTACAGTAATACACAGCAGAGTCTCCCACCTCTACAGTATTAATGATCAAACTGTAGTCAGTCTGAGAAATGTGCTTGGTAACAAATTTAGGAGAGGAGAAACCGGATCCATATGTGGGAGAACCTAGAGAGTGGTGAAAATACAAAACAAGCTGTGGAGTTTTTCCTGGAATCTGTTTATACCAATTAGCATAATTGTCATATCCCAGGTTGCAGTGCAGAGTGGCCGTCTCTCCTTTCCTCAGTGTGAGAACAGGAGGCTTCTGTGTCACTACAGTCACAGCAGCAGTCCCACCTGAAAAGAACAAGAGCAGACATGTAAGAGCCATATGGCCACTCTCCCATACAGCAGATAGACACTAAAGCCTGCAGTGGTGTCTTACATGCCAGAGCAGTGATGAGAGTGCAGAGTGTCCCCAGCATGTTGAAAGCAGTGTGTGGTGTGAACGCCTCTTACTGTCCAGCAGAGAGATGAGCAGAGGTGGAGTGTGAGGAGAGGAGAGACTGCAGGACCCTCCTATAAGGACTCAAGCTCAAGGAGATCAACCAATCAGGTGTATTCTTTAAAGATTGCAAGATATACTTTTACCCATCTAGGTAGGCTATTATACAGTAAACATGAAATGAGAGTGTTGTCAATTACAGAGGATGTTCATTGCAAATGTTACCATAAATATATCCATATTACATCTTACTGTTTATGTGCTTTCCTGAGTACCTTGTTTTGAATATTCATTTATTGCAATTTTGCTTCAGGGAGTGTAGATATGCTTCAGGGAGTGTAGATATACTTTCATTTATACATTCACAATGTATGCTCATGGCCACTTACAAATTATATTCTGTACAATTGTTGTTTTGACACAAATATTCACAATATTTCAATGTGAATGCAATGTAATTCATTTGAGCACTCATGGCAAGAAGGTCCATTTCAAGTTTTTGAAGGTCTTCCAACATGTTAATGAATATGATTGACAGTTAGATGTGAGCAAAGAAATGACATTGACTTTCATGCCTGACTGCTTCTGAGGATACATGAATAAGTTTGAGTATTTGCATAGTCAGAAACAGAAACAGTGAGCACAGGCCAGCAGGTGTATCCTGCCTGGTGACCTGAGGAGAGTGTGACTGGTGGGGGAAGGGGGCTATGCTGTAATGTCTGATAGGATAGGCTAATTAAAGTTGAGTCAACCTTCCTTGATTGTCTCAGTGGCCATAAATGTGAATTCATGAGTCATGAATCAAATTACTGTAAGCCTTTTACTTATCTATTGATTTGATTTATATTGTGAGCTTTTTCAACTCAAAATAAAATGTTACATTACTACAACAGGGATTTGCATTACCCTACTATACCAGCTTAAACATATATATATATATTTCTTATGTAATATGATAACTAATGATAATGAAAATGTTCACTCATAATTGGTCACTTGGTGTTACTGTAAAGTCATCATAACTACCAAGACTATTTTCATCTGATGACAGACCAATAAACTTGTGTGGTTCTCTTCTGCCCCCATGTGTCTTTACTTATAAATGCAGTTTTTACAATGAATACCATTACTGTAAATCGTTACATGTAAATAATGTTGAATATTGTGGCTCTTCCGTTAAAAAGTGTGTTTATGGTAGATTCGCATAGTAATAGTAATAGTCTGGCATAGTTTAATTACGTAGGCTCACCCTTTAAGTGTGATTTGCTGTACAAATTATTATTCTATATCCTTACTCAAACGCTGCTTTCCCTTTTTCCTAGACTTATTGAAGGAAAAAAGAAACATCATGTCTTTTTCATATAAAAATGACAAACAAATAATAAAAAAAAATCCCTTTTGATAATTGCCAGACACTAAGCTTGACTTGTCACTGCAGTCTATCTATGACACCCTGCTTGCAGAGACTTTCATTGCCTTTCTGCTGATCAGTTTCACTGTGAATGTACTGTGAAAAGGTAACAGTCTGTCAACAGTACAAATACAGTGTTTGAAAATCTGCTCTTTGAATATGGGCTCAAGTAGGACATAGTTGAAAACAGGTTGAAAACATAACATGCAAATTACATTACATTACGTTATGCACAATATCTACATGACTAATCTACCATGTACTAAACACTTGGCAATTATGCAGTTGCACATTTATAAATGAAAAATAAAATAAAATAAAATAAAACCTATGCTTTAGGAAAGTAACACAATATCAAATGCTACAACAAAGTTGCTAACTAACCACCTGTAGCCTACTTTCTCTCTCTTCTCTGATATCAGGCTGGTGCTGTGCTACATGTCAGGAGTGAGTTACCAACACGCCCGTGGACTGCTACAACCAACCAATTGAACTCTTATAGGCTTAGGCTACTTTTTATGTTTTTCTTTATTGTCATTACGTTTTGTTATGTGTTTTTTTTTTCTTTTTAAGCGCTTTGTGTTGCACTTTGTGCAGTAAAAATGTACTATATAAATAAAACTACCTTACCTTACCTTCTCTCCATATACAGTCAGTACATACGTTTGCATTGTGCTGAATTCTGGTGGATGCAAATCCTACTCTGAATGCCTACAAAACAGCAAACGGAAAGATGCTACAAATCACCTTGACAAACTGAAGGCTGAAAACTAGGAATGTTATCATAGGACACAGGTGCTAGTTCTTTTTTTTTTTTTACATTCTATGTACTGTGCATCAAAGCATCTTTTTAATATCAGAAAAGCTTACATGATACAAGACAAAGTTTTAGGGGCATTAACAACTAAATAAATTTTGTTGTCGTACTGACATCTCTTTGCACCAAGGCTTTTCTTTATCCAGTACATACATACCCATTTGCAGTGTATGTCTGAAATAAACATGGTTACCTCCAATATGCTACTTTTGATATCTTGCTAAGATGAACTTTTTTGCAGTTCTGTGTTCCTCTCTCTGTAGGCTGTAGGCACTAGATAGACAGGGCTCCTTTACCAGGCAGGGAAGACAGTTCCAGGACTGATGTTATTACATGTATTTGTAATTTGAATAATTTGTATATTCAGTAAATGGATAAGTACCTTCTTTTTTAAGTACATTTTTGGCTGTTTGCCTTCATTTTAAAGAGATAAGAGAGAGAGAGAGAGAGCCTGAATATGACGAAGAGAAAGAGAGAGAGAGAGAGAGAGAGAGAGAGAGAGAGAGAGAGAGAGAGAGAGAGGGTGGGATGGTTAAACGACTGCAGGTACAAGGTGACTCAAACACACCCTGTGGTGTGATTCAACCCCAACTGTGAGTAGAAAGAGAAAATGATGGGCAAACTATAAACCCATTTTTCCCACCAAGGGCTTAGCTGGTGCATGTGTCATTTCAAAAAAAACATTTCAACTTCTCTTGCACTAAAGCCTTATAGCTAGAATAGAATCCATATTAACATTAAACAACAGGACAGTCTATTAAGTAAATAATTAGAGAACATCATGTATTGACAGCACCTGTATACATTGTTGTAAAGATTTGGTCCATCCAATTTCAATGCAATGAAATCCATGCAATATTATTCTTATTGTCGCCAGTAGCCACTGTACCAGTTTTGATAAGGTAGAAATCAGACATTGTTATAGGGAAATAAATGCACTATTCCAGAACAAAAAGTAAACTGAAGAGATTATACTTAACCTTATCCTAAAGTAAATACAGGTTATGTGCTTAACTTTCAGTTTCAAGAAGGCAAGCTACAAACATAGGCCTAAATTGGATGTTAGCCTGCTTGAATCAGCTGCTACCTGAGGCCTACTGTCAGTCAAAATCTCCAACAGTGAGGAGGCAAACAGTAACATCTTACAAGCAAACAGAGACCACAGACATGCAACTGGTGAAAATAAGCAAATAAAACCATCAAATAATATTTAACCAATTTCACAGCCTAGGCTAGGCCTACTGTTTAACATTTCTCAACAGTGATTTAAATTCTTGCCAATTAGCAAAATGCTAACATGGTAGAACCAAGACAGAAAGGGCATTAAATAACTTCTAAACGGACCAAACTGAACTGGTGAAATATGATCAATAAGGAAAACTTCAATGTGCAAGCAGTCGAACAAATACCTGGGTTGAAGCAGCACTAGTTGCCATGATCATGACTAATGTGAAACCATATCCCCAAAACTACTGTGGGCCATCCTATCACATCATCGACAAGAAAGTAACAAAATGCAAGGCAATTTATAACTCACTCTTGCAACTGTAATTGCATTGGCGACAGGCCCCTGGACAGGAGATTTCACATCAAATGTGAGTTTTCGCTCAGCAAGATGGCGCTCTCACTGTGCGCATTCTAGCAGAGCGAAGGGCTACTCAGCTCCCATCCAATTCATTAGTCCGCGGCTGGCGTAATGAAGGGACTGCGGCTTATGGAAAAGAGTGCGGCGGGAACTCTGCACAGAATGCGCGTTAGCTCAGCTGAAGGTGAAAAGTGACTTTGTTAGTAAGGCTAATCTTACAGAATATTACAACAGGGGTAACTGCCAGATGTTGGGATGCACGGACTCGGACGGTAATGTTTTAAAGAACAGCATCACGTTGACGAGGGAGCGATCTTGTGCGCTGTGTCTACACTTCAAGGGACCGCACCACAAGCAACCTAATGGCAGAGGGGCAAGCAAGGAAAACACGGTTGTTTAGGTCGGCTAAAAGACAAGTGAATGACTGCGGTAAATTCCACACAGAGACGAGCGGAAATGTTTTCCGACATCTGTTTCTTAATCGGATGCATCTGATGCAAGAGAAAGAGGGATAGAAAGACAGTGTGGCGCGGTTGGCTGAGCATCAAGGAGAAAATGCTGCATTTAACCCCTCTGCTGTTTTTTCAGTAGCCGGACAAATCCCTTTTTTATTTCAAATTTCTTCTCACCGCATTGCATCTCAAGCCTTATGAGGAAAATGACGGCGTCTGTGTTGATGGCAGTCATGTCCTCTGCATTTTTCAATCCGAGCTTTGCCTTCAGTTCACATTTTGACTCAGGTAGGCAATCACGTCACACATAGCCTATGTTGACTGGCATGAGATGCTGTGATGGTCATTATAGAACTTTATCTTGTAGAATGATACGCAGATGCGTGTGTGTGTGTGTGTGTGTGTGTGTGTGTGTGTGTGTGTGTGTGTGTGTGTTTGTTTGTTTGCGTGTGTTTGTGTGTGTCAATAAACACACAAGCGTGTGTGTATACACTGTCAGCATTATGACATGCCAGGTAGCCTATCAAAATCAGATTGCGTTGCATTGTATATTCGAGTGTGCTGTATTAAAAGTAATTGCACTATATTTTCTGGGATAGGACATGGCAGCCAGAGAAAGTCACACGCAAAGCTGCATGGACATCAACAATGATCGAGTGTCATACGTCAGAGCCATGTTGTGTAATGTGCATGAGTAAGAGAACCCTGCTCCGTGCTCACCGTGCTGTTTTACCTCTGAAGCATAGCCTAGCCTGCAGCTTCCTGAATTTGCTTTCAGTCGCTGTCTGGACTGGACACTTGACATGTGAGAACGTGTATGTGTGTGTGTGTGTGTGTGTGTGTGCATATACACATGGCTGTGGAAGCTGTTGATGTTTTGTGTGTGTGTGTGTGTGTGTGTGTGTGTGTGTGTGTGTGCGCGTGCGCGCGGTCATCTTGAGATGAGATCCATAGGATTGAGTTTGTGTGTGTGTGTGTCTGTGCGTGTGTGTCGAATGGAGTATTGACCACCAAGCAGTTACGGCTGAACCCTGTCCAAGACCAAGCCACTGACCAAGCCACATTCAGAGCAGTGTGAGATGCTTTGTGATGTACTGAGCATACAAATGCCACCAGTGCCTTTCTTGCTCACCCTCTGTCACACACACACACACACACACACACACACACACACACACACACACACACACACACACACACACACACACACACACACGACAAGACGCACACACACACACACACACACACAAATACACACAATGTAGGTTGAGAGACACACATATGTGCTGGTTGACAACACACTTTTATGACTGCACACACACACACACACACACACACACACACACACACACACACACACACACACCACCCTTCTCTCTATTCCATCCAGTGTTCTCTCCTCTGTTTGTTCTTGCCTCTTGCTTGCTTGTGTCTGTCCCCTTTCTGTTCCCTCTTCTTCCTAAATAAGCCCTGTCCTACTTCTCTCTGTGGCCAAGGCTTTTGTGTGTGTGTGTGTGTGTGTGTGTGTGTGTGTGTGTGTTTGTGCGCGCGTCTGTGTTTGTGTTTGTGTGTGCTGCTGAGTCGGCTGTCACGCTCCCGGGTGAGAATTGTTCCCTGGCATCAAGGCTGTTCTATTGCTTGGCCCTCGACGGTGCTATGGTTAGCAGTGCTATTGGGCTATGGCATGGCATGGCATGGCATAGTGTGGTACGGCACGGCACGGCACAAATGTCTTATGAGAGCGAGCGAGCGCACCACTGGTAATTAGATTGCGTAAGGGGAGGTGAAGAGACACCCCTGCTGGTCACGCCAAAGGAATTACGTGAGTGAAAGGCTCTCCTCTGCTGGGCTATTGTGGATGGGAACTGATTCAATTGCCTGGAGACATTCTCTCTCTCTCCTTCTCTCTCTCTCTCTCTCTCTCTCTCTCTCTCTCTCTCTCTTTCTGTTTGT
>JAODXP020000015.1:27016934-27021934 GCA_027497455.2 Sardinella longiceps | reverse complement strand
CAGTGTGCATTAAGGTGCGAACTTGCACCACATCAACCGTGTAGACCTGGTTGCGATGTTTAGGGATTTCGTGAAGGAATTGACCGTCAGTTATTAGAGCTCTAATGTAGCTTTTGTTTATGCTGTTAAATATTTTTTTTCGACTGTACTTTTATCCAGAGCTTAATGACGTCCCAGATTGTGAAATAAGAATCCAGCTCTTGGCTAGATTTGTCACAATGTTTTGAATGCAGCATAGGCCATCATGAGCATTTTTGAATGCGCGACGAAATATGGAACTTTTCTGACCAAAATTGCCAACGGATAACAGCTGGTGATAGGAAGAACTTCCACATAGTTTTGTTCAAACTCAGGACGAGAGGGCAGGCGAGCAAGGCACACAGGTATGCATATTCCAGTGGATCACAAGTAGGCTACGTTAAATAACGAATAACATTTTTTTCTCAAATTACGTAGCCCTAATAAGCAGTAACCAATTTATCAACAGCATGCCTGTTTCCTTTCACATCGGAGAAAACATCGCGACTAGGCAATGCGCACATACTTTTTGCCAAACTAGCTGATATGAGAACAGTTCTCCAGTATCAGACCGCATTTTAAATGACGTTGGTAGGTAACAGCGTCACTGTAATTGCATTGAAATTTATAAGCTATAGGCCCATGTTTCTTGAGAAATGGTCCCACACTGCTATTCTCCTCCTAACCTCCTTCACCTCTCCTCGTTGTTGCAATAGCGTACCGGAAGACGTAGCTGCTCTAATGCGCAATAAATTAAACGATTGTTCGCTAAGCTTTAATTTTTATTCGAACAAGCCTTAACAAACAAATAATCGATAATCGATTATTCATTAACAACCCTAGTGTGTGTGTGTGTATTTGTGTGTGAATGTATGTGTAGGTGAACAAGTACTACATTCCACACCACACAGTCTATCTCAATTACCCTGTGTGTGTTTGTCTGTTTATGTATATATGTGTGTGTTTATATGTATATATGTATTTGCTAATACAGTATGTGGGTTGGGTACATATAAATGTTCCCTTGTCCTGTTTACCATATACATCTCACACAGATGGGCAGTATGGCATGTGCTGCTCCGTGTCCATGCACGCACCACACATACTAACATACCACACACACACACACACACACACACACACACATACATACACACACTGTGTCTTTTCTTCTCCTCTGAGACACACTTTGTGTCGTCTCCATCTGGGGAGGGTCCTGGAACAGCCTGCCTTTGTGCACTGATGCTCTCACCCGTATGGGTGCAGCGTAGCGCAGCGCAGCGCAGCTCTGTCCACACGCATGTCGTCATGCGCATGAAAACATGCTGCTGTGTTAGTTGCACGCATGGGCCCGGCCTGGCTCGCCACTTGCCACTCCTCTCCTGACAATGATGCGTCTGTGCACACAGACAGACAGGACAGTCAGGCCAGTGGAGGATACGCAGGTACCAGGCACAGGCAATGGAGATGGAGACAGACTGCAGCAGAGGATTTAGCTCAGCTAAAGCTAAGCACCGATGTTGTCAACAGTTTTTGAAAGAGGTAGATAGATTCATGTCTTTACGTCCTAAATAAATAGAGGAAGAGAGACAAGGATGGAGAGGGAAGGATGAAAGGATGAAGGTGTTTATGTGTGCGTGAGAGACAGACAATAAAAGAGAGAGATTGCATGAGAGAGGAAGAGATGCAATAAATTGAAGAAATCCATCCAATCTGCAACAGTATTTGATGATGATATGTTTAAATCATAGATATATACAAAGCCTTTGCTCCCTTTTTGCGATTTATATTTTTCTTGTTCTACTAGGACATGGCTGTACAGTATGTAGCATGCTGTAGATACTGCATACTGAGAGTATGGAAAAGAAGAGTATGGAAAATAAGGGTATGGAAAACAGTGGTGTTCTTAGTTCTTACTCCTCTCAATGCCCACTGCATTGCATCACAGTTCACTGGACAACCACTTTTCCATCCAAGATGGCTGACAATCACAGCTCTCTGTCTTTTTTTTATACAGTACCTCCCTTCTTTCTCTTCTTCTACCTGTTTACCTGTTTTTCCCAACTGTTTCTTCCTCTCTTCCTCTCCCTCTCCCTCTTGCCTTTCCTCTTACGGTCTGTCCTAAAGTTCATTTCTGGAGAGTGCTTGGAAAAGGCCTGATGAGAGTGGATATAGATGCATTGATGTTTGTCATTAAATCCATCCTCACTAACAGCAGCGATGCTGACTGAGGCCTGAGCGTTAGCCGTTAAGGTGGCAACATACCCGACGTGTCTGCTGGTGCGCGCGCCATCGGTGACGTCACATGTTCGTACGAACTCTTTATACCCGCCGCACGACCAAATTCGACAGAAGCGCCGTTTTGGCATTATTCTCCCAAACAGCAGATGGCGCTGTACAGCGAAATCGCATAGGCTACAGTAACTTACAGGCAGTGAGTTAACCCTGTGCTTGCTTTGTTTGACTGTACTTAGTTGTGGATAAAATTTATGGATTAAATAAACATGATAAGTATCTCCAAGTTTCTGGTGAGTGTTTGCATACAACCCCTGATAGTATTGTAGGCATGTTTCAGTTTGTAAAAACGTTGTGAGGGATGTTAGGACGGACGGATGACTGGGCTAAATTTAGCTTAACAATCAAGGTTTAAAAACGTTTCATCTATGATAAGTATTTCCAAGTTTCTGGTGAGTGTTTGCATACAACCCCTGGTAGTATTGTAGGCATGTTTCAGTTGGTAAAAACGTTGTGAGGGATGTTAGGACGGACGGATGACTGGGTTAAATTTAGCTTAACAATCAAGGTCTTAAAAACGTTTCATCCATGCTTTAAGATGTTCATGCATTAGCTGAAGATATGGTTATGTGTCAGATAGCAGGGTGATGAATGCTTCTTGGCAGAAGAGGGTGAAATAAGCTCTCATGCATCTTGGTGTAGTTGCTTATGAATGGCCCAGCTGAGTGGCGCATAGGGCTGGCGCGCGGCGAGTTACAAAATCTGTCGTGCGCACGACCTCGCGAAGGGGGTCCACGTCATTTTGACGTCACACAACGGCGCGCGCCGCTTGCGCGCGACGGTGTAAATTCAGTTTTAGCCTCCATGGGCCTGTGGGGTACAGTATTTCAGGAGGCAGGCGCAGTGTGTTTGGACAGCTTTTTAATAAAGGGGGATATGAGTTTGGCTTAAGTGCTTTATTTTTATTAAACCGCCCCGACGCTCCACTAATGTGCCCACCTTAAATATTTATGGGAGAGAGAGAGCGAGCGAGCGAACTCTCTGGCGCGCGCGGGGTCTCAAAGCGGGCCGAACAGCGGCGAGGGTTTGTGCATGCGGTTCATTTTGTAGGGAAGGGAAAGCACACAGAAAAATTGTTCCCTGTGCTGTATGTACTGAAAATGCAAAGTCACTAAGCATCCTTTTGGTTTATTACCTCCGCCAAGGAGGTTATGTTTTGCTCGGCGTGTGTGTGTGTGTCTGTGTGTCTGTGTACAACATAACTCGAAAAGTACTGCATGGATTTGGATAAAAAAGTGTGTACGATTTTGGTGACTATCGGTGACCCAGAACACCATCTGTGACCACATTGTCTTGGCGGAGGTCTGCACTCTCTGAGCGCTTTTCTAGTTCATTATAAGTTTTTGAAATTCTCAAAACTAATAGTTAGGAGTGGGTATTAATATGATTTTGTCAATATTGTTTTTGACACTATCATTTGTTTTATGACTCATGGGAAGTCATATGAAGTGGATAGTTATTTTTGAGACTCTGAATGGTGTTTGGCCACATACATTGCAGTGTAGCATTGCACCAAGCATTTGTCATTACCTCCGCCAAGGAGGTTATGTTTTCGGTCACGTTGGTTTGTCTGTTTGTTTGTCAGCAGGATAACTCGAAAAGCACTGCACGGATTTGGATGAAAGTTTTGGACAATGTGTATATTGGGACAAGCAAGAGCTGATTCGATTTTGGTGGCGATCGGTGATCCAGAACATGATCTGGAATTTATATTGTGTCTGTGACCACATTGCCTTGGCGGAGGTCTGCGCTCTCTGAGCGCTTTTCTATTTTATAAATGAAACAAGTAGCCACATCTGGGAAAATGTGGGAAAGTCTGTAACTTGAGGGTGACATAAGTGAGTTAGAGTCCACAGACTGGCTATAAAACAATTCACGAGGCAATGGTGGAGACCAAATCGTGTAGTAGCATGCTGTAAGAGCTTTTTATTAGGCCAGAATGTGTCACTAGTGATAAATTGGGCAATTTGGACATTTTTTGTATTTTATTTTATTATTTTTTTTACCAGAGAGCCCAGACTAGCCCTTTGTAGCTGTGAAAATTCAGTAGTCCTAAATTAAATGCTTAAACGTGTACTGCAGGGATTTTGTTTCGTAGTGAGGCTGTGTAACAGTAGGTCATCTACTAGGTCGTCTACTGCATATGATATCTATGGCACGTGCCTTGTTGTATAGTCCTCTTTGATTCTCTATGTATGATCTCTATGTTTATGGTTTGAAACAGAGAGAATGAGGATCAGGGCTATATGGGATTAGTGGAAGGGTTTAGGAGAACACAGTGTGTGTGTGTATGTGTGTGTGTGTGTGTGTGTGTGTGTGTGTGTGTGTGTGTGTGTGTGTTTGTGTCTGTAGCCCTGTGTGTCTGTAGTCACATGCACACTGCATCTGTATCTTAGAGAGAATGCATCATGTGTATGCAGTGTACAGTATGACTGCGCTTGAAAATGTGTGTGTGTGTGTGTGTGTGTGTGTGTGTGTGTGTGTGTGTGTGTGTGTGTGTGTGTGTGTGTGTGTTTGAGCTCATGCTGTGTGAGTCATTCTGCTCTGATGCGATGAGACTCAACGCCCCCCCCCCCCCAAAACCACCAGTATTCCACATCCTGTCATCTCTCTCTTTCTCCTCATCCTTCTCTTGCATCCTTCTACTCATTTTCTCCCTTCTGCACGTCTTCTATCCTGATCTCTCT
>JAODXP020000015.1:27009434-27014434 GCA_027497455.2 Sardinella longiceps | reverse complement strand
GTACATTTTATGTGATAGTCTGGCCTGTCAGGCTATTATTTTAGACGGAGGAGGAGCTCAATATGGAAGCCCATTTCCGCCACTTAAAAAAAAAAAATCTGGGTCAAATAGGCTACTGTGAGGCCTTTAATTGTTGTATAGACAAAATGCTATTGTAGAAAATAATGTTAGGCCTATTGCTATTTCATTCATATGGAAAAACATTGAAAAATATTTATAAATATATTATATAAATACATTTATATGTATATTACATGAATATATTTATATAAAATGTATAGCCAACACTACTCCATGCAATGTACTGCAATTAATGTACAATTAATTTATTAATATATTAGTTTACCCGCCCCCGCCCGCGCGCAACGGTAGTTTGTCACCTTTTTCAACCCTTATGAGTTTGCAGGTATGTAAATCTCAGCTTTCCCAAAATGGGACATCTGGCCGTGTATCCTCACAATCTGTGTGTGTGTGTGTGTGTGTGTGTGTGTGTGTGTGTGTGTGTGTGTGTGTGTGTGTGTGTGTGTGTGTGTGTGAGTAGATGGCCACGCAACATTGGTCAGAATGTGCCTCTTCAGTGGATCATTAGCACAGTGTAAATCTGGCCCTGCTGTTTTGAGACTGCCTTTAATAACTTATCACAATAGGGACCCTGTGTATCACACTTGCTTTAATGACTTGCAGGATTCTTTTATTTTTGCAGAGCTAAATGTAAAGTGCAACTTTCAGAAATGTACTTGTTAAAACCCGTCTAAAAACAAGGAAAGTCCAAAAAAGAAGCATTGAAATGTTTGGAGTGTATCATCTTTTGTATATTAGTATTAGTTAGTTTTGTATATTAGCTTTCTATTAATTCATTCAGTAATGCATGTTAGGTTCGCATTAAAAGTATTCCAACCACAACATCATGGAGCTACCAATAAAATATTCTAGTGCTTTTCTATTACTCGCACAACAATCTAAGTGTGTGTCATCTCATAACCTCACAGACATGAAGAAATCTGTCCCGACAATTAACTGCCAGACACATTAGCTAATAATTACAGTCATGGAATCACCTATTTTACCGTAAGTGCCCAGAAAGAGGGAATGTTAGCTTCTGAATCTGGAATAATACAACTCTTGCCCTCCTATGTTTTGTTTATACCGCATCATCTCTTTCCTGTTTATGTCTGGGATTCCCAAGGGCCTATTTCTATTTTTTATTTATTTATTTATTTATTTTTTAATTGCACTTATAGCTGTTAATATGTGCATGGAGTGTATGAACATTCACGTTCTGTACTGGGAACAGTTTAACCCCGAAAATAAATACAAAAATAGATAAATAAATGGAAAGAATAGAAGAGAGAGGGGAAAAAAAGAAAATCCGATTTAGATTCCTATACTCTGGCCCATTTTCATCCTGCTGTTTTCCTGGGCTATGAGTAGAGTGTGAGGAGAGGAGAGGAGAGGAGAGGAGTGTGAGTAGAGGAGAGGAGAGGAGCTCCTATTCAGGCGTGTTCGATGCGTGCATCTCAGGCAGCCGCCGTGCCGTGCCGTCAGGAGAGGAGAGGAGAGGCCAACTGCAGCAGCGGGCCGCTGAGCCTCTGTTCTGTTATGAATCATTTAGGTGCCTCTGCTCTGCCTGTTTAAACAGCACCAGTAAACAGACATCAAACGAGTCAGAGCTGCGCATATCCCTCAGTGTCAGATAAGCAGAAGGAAAGCAAGAGAGAGAGAGAGAGAGAGAGAGAGAGAGAGAGAGAGAGAGAGAGAGAGAAAAAAAAAGTGAGTCGGGTATTAGGTTTTTCTCGCAACTCTGGTCTACTCAATTTTTAGCTGATTACGGCGGAAAGTGGATTCCGTTTTTGTGTGAAAAATCTGGGGCGTTGTGTGCCTCACGCGAGCAGTGTGGTGGGTGACTATCTGCACTGTTTGTTTATTTGTTTGTGTGTTTGTTTGTTTGTTTGTCTCGGCTAGGTGGCGCCCCCCTGAGTGAGCTCTCGTGGCCGTCCTCTCTTGCTGTGGTGGCCGTCTCCTTCTCCGGCCTCTTCACCTTCGTCTTCCTCATGCTGGCCTGTCTGTGCTGCAAGAAGGGCGACATCAACTTCAAGGTGAGGTACCCACCCCCCACCCAGACATACTGTCACTGAAGGGGACAGGGGAATGAATTAATTGAGTATTGTACCTTGTTCTCTGATATCAAAATACAATATATTCAATTGTATTTTGTCAAAAATAACTGAACTGCAATGGCATTGCGCCATTTGACATCACTGGTAGGCTTTGTTCTAATTCGCCCATGTTTTATTGGCTATTTCTAAATTTAAGATTTCCATATGAAAGAGGGCAAAACCATACCTCATGTTCATGATAGCTCTTTGACCATGCACAACCTCTCTTAATTCATCAAAGCCAATGTAAAAGTGGTTTTCCATTCTATGTCTCCTTTAAAGAAGATATCCAGTTAATCAATACATAGTCAATCAATACATAGTCCTGTTGTTCAAACTCACCAAGTATTGTAGGTAGGAAAAATAATAAGAAAATTTGATACAACATAGACCGAGCAGTGAACTGGCAACTAACACTAAGTGAATGGGGCATGACAACTTACTTTCAGTTTCATTTCTTTATGCCTCATTCAGTCTGCATTAGCAGTAATCGGTTTGTTATTCGGTCTATGTAGCATCAAATTTTCTTGTTCTTTTTCTTAAAGACAGCATTCAGGTACCTGGAACAACAAGGCTATTGACTGATTCACACCAGATTTCTTTAAAATGGCAAAGACTTGATTCACTCACATACTGTCGCCGTCTAGATGTGTTGGGTTGTGTTATGTTTCTTTGCAATACTCTTTTAATTAGCGTGAACCTGCATGCACTCAAGAGTGCTTTGATGAAGACTACATTAGCAACAGAAGAGACGCTACAGTTTTGTACATCTAGACCAGGGGTTCTCAAACTTATTTGGGCCAGGGACCCCTCATGGAGCCGAATTTTTTTAGAGGACCCCTCTTGATTGCAAAAAAAAAAAAAAAATGTTCTTTCAGATGCAACAGTTTTAAATAGGCATGTAATTACATGTGGCAAAATATAACATTGCAGAGGTGGTTTTCCATAGGTCTACTGATGCCCAAGGGAAGTATCTTACTAGTATTTCTATCTCTATAAGACAAGTTTATTTTTGTAGGAAACATTTTCACAGACCCCCTGGCAATGTGCCGCGGACCCCTGGGGGTCCCCGGACCCCAGTTTGAGAACCAATGATCTAGACAATTAGCCTCAAATGGTGGCAGGTCATAGACATGGCAGCACTGCTTTAAGGGCCAATGACTGAGTCCATGTTCTGTGGAACATGTTCACTTTGGGCAGTAACGAGAAACTAAGCTGAGCTGTTTCTCTAGACTAGAGCATTGTCCTGATGGAATTAGATTACAGTTAGACTAGAGCATTGTCCTGATGGAATTAGATTACAGTTAGACTTGTTCATTAGTGTGAGGGAGGGACAGAAAACTGGGAGCGAAAGCAACTGATGATTGATGTAAAGTTTAAAACACATCTCCAGTCTGTGAGTAATATGTAAGAAATACCATATCATCTTGTATCTGAGATGTTATCAGCTGTTAATTTAAAGATATTTTTTGGGCTTTTCTTCTTTAATCAGATAGGATAGTGTAGAGATGACAGGAAACAAGTGGGAGATAGAGATGGGGTGGGATTGGGAAATGACCTCGGGTCGGAATCGAACCCGGGTCCCCGGAGTAATGGTCTGACGCTCTAGCCACTGAGCCACGGCGCCCCATCAGCTGTTAATTTCACCTGTGTGAGCATGCACTTTGGGCTGTATTCTCCCAGGTGCTTAAGCTCAACAAAATGCTTAGTGTACTGCAGGCTGAAACACATGGAGCTAAGCACGTTTTTGGACTTGAACACCTGGGAAAATACTGCCCTAAATATCTTTTGAAATGGGAAAACTTCAGAAATAAATCATACATATTTTTGTTCAGCTATGAACAGCTATGAAAGCTTCCTATTGTATTTCATTGTTATATTCTTTAGAAAGCTGTGCTATATATCCAGTATCTGAGGAGTTGGAAAGCTGAGTTTTTAAAATTTGTAGCTTTCAAATCATCTGCCAAAAACACACACACACACACACACACACACACACACACACACACACACACACACACACACACACACAGAGAGAGAGAGAGAGAGAGAGAGAGAGAGAGAGAGAGAGAGAGAGAGAGAGAGAGAGATTAAATCTGGAATCTGATTATCCTCATCCCCCCACAGATATTATATAATTTCTCATTCTAAAGAAGTTGCTTGTGAGAATGTTTAGAATAGACTGAATATTGTACCCTTGGCAAAATGTACCTCATTACCTCAAGACATCATATGCAGCCTGTGTTTGAGAGCTTGGTGATTGTTTTGATAGATTATGAATTGAGACTCTCCTCTGACACTGATGTATATTGAACAAGGCACAGTTGGTAATGTACCTCATCTGTATGCAAAGGGTCCCTGTTCCCATAAACGTTCAGCAGCAGTCTAGTATCTGAGTAAATGTCGCAGAAAAGAGCTGCTTTGCCTCATTGCTTTGCCAACTCCGCTCCTAATCCAATGAAGGGTTGATTCAATCAAGCACTAGATGAAGCACTGCCACACAGTTAGTCTATCCACCAAAAAGTCATAGCTGTGCCAAAGCCCTTTTTACTTTCTGATTTTCAAGGAGCCCCCCAGGCAAATGTCACCTTTTGATTTTTTGACTCAGCATCCTGAAAGGGCCTTTGCTGCAGAGACATAAAGCAGAATGAATTTGGTAAACATCAGAGGCTCAGGATGTCCGGAATGTCAGGTGCCCAGATGAGTGCAGCTTCTGTGCTGGAATGTCAGGTGCCCAGATGAGTGCAGCTTCTGTGCTGGAATGTCAGGTGCCCAGATGAGTGCAGCTTCTGTGCTGGAATGTCAGGTGCCCAGATGAGTGCAGCTTCTGTGCTGGAATGTCAG
>JAODXP020000015.1:26979434-26996934 GCA_027497455.2 Sardinella longiceps | reverse complement strand
TGCTGCATCGTGTAGAATCCACTACATATCACTGCACTTAAGGGTCTGTGAGCCCCACACTGTTGCATTGGCTAATAAAGAGACAGTGTGTGTGTGTGTGTGTGTGTGTGTGTGTGTGTGGCCTCCACAAAGAGCTGAGTGGGCAGAGGGAACAGTGAATGTCCCTCAGTGTCTTTCTCTCTCTCTCTCTCTCTCTCTCTCTCTCTCTCTCTCTCTCTCTCTCTCTCTCCCTCCCTCCCTCCCTCCCTCTCTCCTGCTTGCGCTCTAACAGGAATCTCCTGATTGCCACTCCGGTCCGGCTGGCTCGGGAATGCCGGTGTGGGATGGGAATGCTGCAGTGCAGATTCCATGGGCCGGAACAGGCCTCACAAAAGCTAAAGTTCATGCTCCTCCAACAGAATAGCAGTGGAGAGAGAGAGAGAGAGAGAGAGAGAGAGAGAGAGAGAGAGAGAGAGAGAGAGAGAGAGGGTGGGGATGGGTGGTGGTATTGGAGAGAAGGAAGAGGGAAAGGATGGGGAGAGGGGGGAGCAGAGTGTGTATGTGTGTGTGTGTGTATGTGTGTGTGTGTGTGTGTGTGTGTGTAGGGGAGGAGGCTTATCACCGTGACAGTCCCTGTGCAGAGGCTCGGAGAATGGGCCTTGTGTCTGCGCTGGCACCCTGGTACCAGGCGGTGCCGTCCGCTCGGACAAAGGCAGTGATTTAGCCCTGGGCCCAGGGGCGAACACAACACAACACAACAGAGCAGAACAGAGTGGAGGTCTGGAATGAGCGGCCTCTGGAACATTGCAGTGGAGGAGGACTATTTTATGACGGGGGGGAGGGATACAGGGAGGGTGTGGTGTGGTGTGAGCTGGAGGGGGGACTGATGGACCAGGGGTAAGAGGGAAGGAACGCCGAGACAGAAAGAGAGTTGGAGGAAAGAGGAGGGGTGAATTGTGATGCAGTGTGGTGTGGTGTGGTGTGATATGTGTGTGTGTGATATGTGTGTGTGTGTGTGTTTGGGGGGGAGGCACTATGTGTATGACAGAGGCCTTTCTGCGACAGACAGTGCCTGGTTTGTTTACCCGTGGGGATCCAGGAGCGCTGGCGTGCTGGTGACTGGGACAGGAGCAGGCTGAGTAGAGCTGGGCTGGGCTGGGCTGGGCTGGGCTGGGCTGGGTTGGGTTGGGGGAGGTGGGGTTTTTTGGGAGTCGGGGCGGGGGGAGAAGGTAAGGGAAGAAGAGGGCATTATGCTGAAGTTATGTCAGTGTCCGCACACGCGCCCAACTCTCATTGCAGACGCTTCTGTGGTCCACTCAGCGGGCTGCCAGCTACACCAGCAGCAGCAGCAGCAGGAGCAGCAGCAGAGACAGACAGCAACACCACACTAGACATGCTCTCCTCTACTACGGGCACAGACCCCCCAGACACCACAGAGCAGCAACATCAGCAGCAGCAGCATCAGTCAGAAGGGCACTCCTCTCAGGCAGCCACAGTGCCTTACCGCAGCCGCACCGTCTCCGACCCAAACCCTATCCAGAACCGGACACGGACACCGGACTCAGACTCAGGCCCGGACCCCGCCAGCAGCTCCGGTCCTGTCCTCCAACTCCGGCGCTGAGTCCGTGCGCTGCGTCAGGGTCCTGGGACTGTGTGTGTCGCACAGCGTGAGGATGTGCCGTCTGAGGAGCGAGCAGAGGAGCGGAGCTGGAGCTGGAGGCAGCGGTGGTGGCGATGGCAGTGGTGGGGGCTGCTTTCTCAGCTGTGTGAGGGCCCCCAGGGCCAGGGGCCCCACAGCAGGAGCCAGAGGGGCCCAAAGAGGTGGTGGTGGAGGACGAGGAGGAGAAGGAGGAGGAGGAAGAGGCACCGAGATGCACAGCTCTGTGTCCGTACGCTCCCGGTCCTTTGAGCTGCGGCTGGGGGAACGCGGTCTCCAAACGTCCTCCTTTTGGAGAACAGTGTCGCATACGCAGTTGCGAGTGGATGTCCGCCCGCTGTCTCTCAACATTCCGCTACCATCACCACCATCATCATCATCATCTTCCTCATCATCATCATCATCATCATCACTGTCATCCAGGTTGCATTGTTGAGTCATGAGCTTGAGTGAAGGTATTCCCTTTCCTCCATTGTGTTGTATTTCTCTGTGCTGTGGCAGATGTCTAGACTTTTAGCTGGTTTATGTCCTAGCAGCTGAGTGGTGATCACATTTGTTTTTTTCATGTCTTATTCCTCAACAAAGCTTCATTTCTCACTGTCATTCCAAGCCTGTGAAGTGCTGTGCCTCTGCAGCTGCGCTTTTGTCTTCTTGAAACGATCACAATCTCTTAAATGGGGACGTTGAGCCACGGGCAGTTTCTTTAGGGGTGTGTGTGACTGCTGTTTAGCTGAAACTCCCATATCTCTTTGATTCCTTGCTTTTGTGTGTCAGTATCCTAAGGCTAGAGGTTTTGGTGAAGTATGTTTAATAAGAGTTAAACTATTGTTTTATATGTACAAACTGTTTTTTAATCTTTTTTCCTCTTCTGTTTCTTTTTTCTCTTTCGCTTTTCTCTCTGTCTATCTATCTTTCTCTCTCTTTCTAGTTCAATTTTTGAAATCATCGGACCTTGGGCGCCACAGTCTCCTGTACTTGAAGGAGATTGGCCATGGCTGGTTTGGCAAGGTGAGTCGGCTAAAGTCACAGCCCAGAGAGTTTGGATTGCACAAAGACACAAAAGGATAGTCAACAGAAGCAAGTCCCCGGAACATTCTCTCACACCCTGTGGTTCTAACTGCCAATGTGTGTGTGTGTGTTTTAGTGTCTGAGACGTGTGTGTGTGTGTGTGTGTGTGTGTGTGTGTGTGTGTGTGTGTGTGTGTGTGTGTGTGTGTGTGTGTGTGTGTGTGTGTGTTTTTGTGTCTGAGGCGTGTGTGTGTGTGTGTGTATGTGTTTTAGTGTCTGAGACGTGTGTGTGTGTGTGTGTGTGTGTGTGTGTGTGTGTGTGTGTGTGTGTGTGTGTGTGTGTGTGTGTGTGTGTGTGTTTGTGTCTGAGACGTGTGTGTGTGTGTGTTTTTGTGTCTGAGACATGTGTGTGTGTGTGTGTGTGTACGCTCATATATGTCAAACACAGTTCTGCATTGATCTCCCTTAACCACAATGAAACATGCATTTAGGAGGTGCCCGTCTAAATTAGCTATCAGCTGAAATGGATTAGCCGAGCTACAGTATAGCACCCAGTAGGAGAGCCTTGTGTCTAACTGAGCCGAGCACACAGAGGTTGGAGTGTCCTGCTGGTGAAGTAGCCGTTGTCCTTTGTATGGTTGGGTCAGCCACAAATTTGGCCATTCAGCACAATTTCTCAAGCAGAAGAAGACAGAGCTATTGAGGTCTGTGCACTCGGGGAGTGTGGTGTGGTGTGGTGGGTGGGGAGAGAGATGTACCGTAATTTCCCGACTATTAGCCGCGGCTTATACTTTGATTTTGCAAAATTTCTTCCGCTATGAGGTTAAAACAGGGGGGCAGTTAATATGGTGTTTATATGGTTTTGTTTTTTTTCAACTTGCATAAAACACTGTCCTGCGGCTTATACACAATGTGGCTTATATGCGGGAAATTACTGTAGTCTAGTTTGGAGATTTGCTTTCTAATCTACTGCAGAAGGAGTATTTAGATAGTACGTATATATACATATTTGGAACACTACGAACTGCAAAGTGTTCCCTGTATATTTGTGTGGTATATTTGTCTTGTGTTTGACATCGAAAACGAGATGTCCCATCTCAATGGGGTATTTTTTCCTCTCAATAAATTTAAATTTATACATTTAGTCATGTGAAGGGTGGATAAATGCTAGCTATTCCCAGGATATGCACTGTGTAGTTGTGGGTAGAGAAGTAGGAAACCACTTCAAAATAAAAGCCTAGTTAGGGGCATGATATTACTAATTTATTTGCTATCAGACAGCTATCAGATGGGGGGGGTGTTCTGTTCATGTCCAGTATGGTATGTGTTTGTGTGTGTGTGAAAGAGACAGAGAGAGAGAGAGAGAGAGAGAGAGAGAGAGAGAGAGAAAGCGAAAAAATGTGTACATGCCTTTGGTACTGTACGTGTCTTGTGTTAATGATCTGTATGTTTTTTTCTGTGTGTGTGCATGTGTGTGTGTGTGTGTGTGTGTGTGTGTGTGTGTGTGTGTGTGTGTGTGTATTGTCAGGTCCTGCTGGGTGAGGTGAGTGCTGGACTCAGTACCACCCAGGTGGTGGTGAAGGAGCTCAAGGCCAGTGCCAGTGTGCAAGACCAGATGCAGTTCCTGGAGGAGGCCCAGCCTTACCGGTCAGTAGTCCGAGGAACACACACACACACACACACACACACACACACACACACACACACACACACACACACACACACACACACACACACACACACACACACACACTCCTTTATACAGACACTCACAAATATGCATACACAGTCTCTCTTTGTCTTTATCTCAGCCTCTCTCACACACACACACATATTTACATACATACACTCACACATACACACACACACCACACAGACTGATATACACACACGCAAACACACTCTCCACACTCTATTTTTCCTTTGTCTCGGAGCTCGGAACAAAGGATTTAATGTTTTATGTAGTTTGTGTGGGACTGAAGAATACGACTATTTGTCCCCCAGTAGACTACTGTCTGTATCAGTGTTTGCTTCTCTCAGTCTCTTTCATCATCATCTCTCTCTCTCTCTCTCTCTCTCTCTCTCTCTCACACACACACACACACACACACACACACACACACACACACACACACACACACACACACACACACACACACACACAGACATACACAGACACACACAGACATCACAGACACACACTCACACACATACACACTCACACACACACACACACACACACACACACACACACACACACACACACACACAGACATACACACACACAGACATACACACACACAAACATACACACACTTAAAACAAGCAAACAACAAAATAAAACAATGTGTAACAACCTCCATAAAAATGTTGGGAATACAGTATACAAACAATGATACATAGGGGCTACTCCATCGAGACTGATAAGAATCCTATATATCTTCAACAGGGCTTTTTATAGGCTTTGGGAGTTATAATGAGATCCATATGCTTTGCCTCTCACTATGTGCCATCTCTCTCTCTCTCCCTCCCCTTCTCTGTATCTGTCCGTCCCTCAGCACCCTGCAGCATCCTGCTCTGCTGCAGTGCCTAGCTCAGTGCTCAGAGGTCACTCCTTACCTGCTGGTGATGGAGTTCTGCCCCCTGGTGAGTTCTACCTCCTCCTTCCTCTTCTCATCATCCCCCTCTTCCTCCTCACGTGTCCTCCTCCTCCATCACCTCCACCATCACCACCATCATCATCCTCATCTCCACAGCTACAGACTTTTACCCCAGTAGCCCTTTTCCCTCTCTGCTTTTCTGCTGTGTATCTTATCAGTTAGGCCTCTCAGTGAGTGTGTGGCCATCTTCACTCTCAGTGGCCATTCTGTTGGCATTTCTGTCTTGTCTGTGTGCATGTTAAGTAGTCTGCAGACCTGTCTGTGTGCTGCTGCTGCTGCTGTGGGGAGGAGGTTGGACGCGAGGAAAGGGAGCCCCCTGGTGGACATGTTGGGCAACTGATTAGTGTTACTAAAGCAGATTATTATTTTTTTTCCCCTTTGTTTTGTTTTGTGTTGTTTCGTCTGTCCTCCTCCTCCTCTTCATCCCCATGTGTTCACAGGGGGATGTGAAGGGGTACCTCCGCAGCTGTCGGGCGTCAGACACAGTGGCCCCCGACCCTCTGATCCTCCAGCGGATGGCGTGTGAAATCGCCTCGGGCCTCCTGCACCTTCATAAACACAACTTCATTCACAGGTGCGCCTCCCTCAAGAGCATTATCCTGTCAGTGATCTGATTTGATCTCAAGAGTTTGTCATCCTTTGAGATGTTAGCTATAGTCAGTGATGCTGGATTATATATCAATCAAAAGGACTTTATGCAGTTTTTTGCTGTAAAACTTGTGAGCTATAGCTACAGTACATAAAATGCATACAAACATTTTTCAGAGTCTTTCTGGTACTACTAAAACATGCTAATGATGTCTGATAGCAAATAAGTTAGCAATATCATGCCCTAACTAGGCTTTTATTTTGAAGTGGTTTCCTACTCCTCTAGCCACAACTACACAGTGCATGTCCTGGGAATAGCCTGCATTTATCCACCCTTCACATGACTAAATGTATTTGAATTTATTGAGAGAAAAAACCCATTGAGATGGGACATCTCGTTTTCGATTAGACCTCAGACACAAACATACATCACAAACATACAGTAGATGTACATTCATACAGACAGACAAATGCTCAACCAAAATGTCAACCAAATTAATTTGGAGATGGTACTAAATAAAACTCTCTGATAAAAAGGATACCTCAAACAGTGAAAAAAAACTTGCTTAGTGCACCTTTAATACCCAATATTAATAGCGCTATAGTGGCTACTACACCCTTGGACTCCTTTCCGTTGGTCTCTCTCTGTAACAATATCCTGGTGCTGCTTGAGTGGATGTCAGAGACTCCAGCATCAGTGATTTTGTTGCTGATGGGGACACACATCTGCATGGACCCTTTCAGCTGCTGCCCCTACTGGAGGCGATGGGTCTGATGGGGACATACTGTACATCTGCATGGACCTTTCAGCTGTGGTCCCTAGCGGTTCCGTTCCATCAGAACAAAAACTGAGAGATTAAGGAAGAGCTACTTTCCACAAGCCATACGGTTTATGAATGCATAACCTCAAACACACTATTCTTTTCTGATTTATTACTATTATTAAGGATTCTTGCTTGCACAGAAGGAGTTCAGCCCCAATCTACATTTCACTGCTTTTTGTACTTTAACAATTATGCATGTGACAAATAAAAATTCTTGAATCTTGAATCTACTGGAGGCGATGGGTCTTATCTACACGTACAAACCCAGTTTCTGTGTCTCAATCTACTTTTCATCTTTTAACTTTATCTGATGTCAGATATGTACAGCTTAGATATTAGTTTCATAGCACAAGCAGACTCCATAGCAGTATTTCACATTAAAACAGTGTAAGATGAAGCTAATGTTTACTGTATGTGTTTTTGATGTTGTAACAATGTGGCTCTCTTCCCCGCAGTGACCTGGCACTCAGGAACTGCCTGCTTACTTCCGAGATGACGGTGAAGATTGGGGATTATGGCCTCTCTCACAGTCGCTACAGGGTATGACAGATGGATCCCGTAGATAGAGCTTTATTGCCCTGCAGGAAATGTGTTTTCATAGCCCATACTGCAAAAAACATACAGAGTAGACATTGTCACACTACCGGCTCAAGCAGTGTAACAACATAGGGGAAGCCCACGCAGTTTACGAATAAAGAATAGTATTTATTAAAGAATAAAGATAACATAAAGGTAAAGTAATGAAGTAAGAATGTGTAGTGCAAACACAACATATTGCAGCAATATTACAGATACGTAATCAGTGTATAAGCAGTGGTGGTAGAGGAGCTGAGAGGAAGTCGGGGGAGTTGTTGGTTCAAGCCCCACTTCACTCCACCTGACCTCATCCTTTGTGTCCTTGGACAAGATACTGAACCCCAAATTGCTCCCCGTGAGCAGGATGCCACATTGCATGGCCGCCTCTGCTACTGGTGTATTATTGGGTGAATGCGAGGCATACATTTATAAAGCACTTTGAGTGTTCGTAGGAGTAGAAAAGTGCCATATAAATGCAGTCCATTTGAGCATATATACAGTAGGAAGCCCACTGAGATCTAGCCACTGAGACTGTTGATGTTAGTACTTTCTTTTTTACATATCTTCCAAATTCATATTTCAGAAGATCTTCATATCTTCTTGAATTTCCTTTGGGATAAATAAAGTACTATCTTTTATCTCATCTTATCTTCTCCTATCTTGTTCTCTCTTACCCCCTTTGATCCCCCCCTTCCCCAGGACGACTACTTTGTGACTGCTGATCAGATTTGGGTGCCTCTGCGCTGGATCGCCCCAGAGCTTATTGACGAGGTCCACGGCAACCTGCTGGTGGTGGATCAAACCAAAGCAAGCAATGTGTGGTAAGTAAGCAGCATCAGGGAAGCCTTTGTACTACTACTGTATACTGAAATTATTATATTACATTCTCGGAAGTCTTACTGTCAACTTTTAGGTTTAGAAAAGTTATCTAATATATTATAACAAAGTGGCTGACTAAGGGACAAAGTAGTTATTCTTCAAAATCCAAAAGTACCGTATTTCCCGACTATTAGCCGCGCTTATACATTGATTGCAAAATGTTTCCGCTACGAGGTTAAACGGGGCAGTTAATATGGTGTTAATATGTTTTTTTTTACTTGCATAAAACACTGTCTTGGCTTATACACAATGCGGCTTATATGCGGAAATACAGTAATGGTCCATATACTGCAAAGCTCCCATATATGATTCATTTTATTAAAGAGATGAATTTTATTAAAGAGTGACGTTTTGAGCCCAGACAGATCTCCTCTCAGATCTCACAGACTGGTATTTATGTGCAGTTACAGTAGTTGCTCATACTTTGAATATTGGGTATAGTCCTCTTGATCAGCCCCAGGATCGCTTTAGGATAGATTGCCTGACTAATGCTGTGCCTCCTCTGCAGGTCTCTTGGGGTGACAATCTGGGAGCTGTTTGAGCTGGGCAATCAGCCGTACCGCCACTACTCCGACCGGCAGGTGCTCACCTACGCCGTCAAGGAGCAGCAGCTCAAGCTGCCCAAGCCTCTCCTCAAGGTGCCTCTGTCTGAACGCTGGTGAGTCCACAGCCACAACCCCTCCTCTCATTGGCCCATGCTGTTGTCTGTCAACCTGCAGCAACCAATCATTTGTTGTCCCCTCATTTCATCCTCATGCGTGGAGATCATCCTTATCTCTGTTGCAGCAACCAGTCATATGTGACACAGTATACCTGTATTATCCCACTAAAGCAGTAAACGATGGTTCAGCTGCTGGTTCCGCCTAAAGAACTGTGAGATATTACACAGTAGAACTGAAAAATCAATGTCTCCAGCTGTCTGCCATTACCTCCCTTTAATATGCCACGTTCACAAATTCAGTTGCCATGCATTGGCTGTCTCCGAGGGGTATCTAATCATTAGTTTTTATCTCTCTATCTCCATCTCTGTCAGATTCTCACACACACACACACACACACACACACACCCCATTAAGCATTTAATTAGAAGTGTTTTACACCACAGTACTGCAGTGGCAGTGCCCCTCCTCTTCTGCCCAGCTGCCGATGACTAATGCTTCCGCGCCACATGCCAAAACACTGTGTCATTATTCCAGCCTGTGCGCTCGCTTGTCAGCACCGCACCGCACTACTGCCATCCTGGCTCCCCGCCACACCACCATCCATCCATCCATCCATCAATCCATCCATCTATCTATCTATCTATCCATCCTTAGCAGTGTCATCCAGAGCCCCCCATGTGATGTGACTCATGACTGCCAAGCACACAGACAAAAAGCCTGGTTTGTGCCCGGTCCTGGTGGTGTTAAATTCACAGCCTGCTCTGACCTCAGCATGGACAGGATGGATGGACACACAATAGAGACCACTGTTCAGAGTTCTCGTCCGATGACTCAGGTCGTCCTTACAATACAAGCCCCAAAGAGAGAGAGAGAGAGAAAACAACACAGATCACCTTTTTTTAAACATGTGACGATGAGTAGATATTAAGAACGACGTAATGATTACAGAGCCATTTTCTTTTTTTGCCACCAAATTAAACTGCTGTGGTCCCATTACTCTTATTATTCTAGATTGATTACTCATATTGAACTACAAATGATTGATTACTCATGTTTAATGGTTAACTCAGTATAAATGAATGAAGCCCTGCCTACTGCAAGTCCTGACACTTTTCTCCTCTTTGGTCTGTGTGTGTGTGTTTGCAGGTACGAGGTGATGCAGTTCTGTTGGCTCCAGCCCGAGCAGAGGCCAGTGGCCGAGGAGGTGCACCTACTGCTGAGCTACCTGTGTGCTAAAGGTATGAGCGAAGCCGAGGAGGACTTCGAGAAGCGCTGGAACTCCCTGCGACCCGGCATGGGCGGCCTGGGTGGCGGCAGTCACGACAGCGATGGCGGTGCAGGCGACGATGGTGGCTCGCCCGGAGCGTCGGCCGGGGAACTCGCCGCCGGCGCCTCCTCCTCGGTGTCCTCCTCCTTCCCGCTGCTGGAGCACTTCTCCGGGGTGGACGGTTACCACTCCACCGAGGCCGGCGACGACATCCTGACCGTCACCGAGACCAGCCATGGCCTGAACTTTGAGTATAAGTGGCAGCAGGCCCGCGCCGAACAGCCCTACTGCTCCTCCTCGACGACAGGCAAGCTGGGGCAGAGCAATCCGCAGTACCAGGACATCTACTACCCGCTGGAGAACGTCACAGCAGCAGCAGCAGCGGTGGGCAGCAAAGGAGAGGGCCTGACGCTCGGCGTGTCCCCCTCGTACTACGAGTCGTCCGACCACTTGGGCGTGGTTCCCGTGCTGAGCGCCCACAGCCCGTCGGTGAGCAGCGAGTATTACATCCGTATCGAGGAGCCGGTGGAGTGTAACATCCGCCTGGAGGACACCAACCTGGACTACAGCCCCGGCTTGGACGCCAGCCACAGCTCGGCCTTCTCCGCAGATGCCCGGGAGCGGCGGGCAGCAGCAGCAGCAGCCGCAGCAGCTGGAGATCCCGAGCCCAACGCCTACTGGTCGGCAGCCGAGGGCCGCCACCGCCGAACGAGTGCCTACGATTCCGACGACGACGATGCAAGCCCAGACATCTCCCTCAGCATGGAGCCGCTCCCGAGATGCGCATCCGAGGATGCCAGCTCCGGAGACCACGAGAGGCCCAGGCAGTATTTCTCCCCCAGCGAGAGTCGAGGCAACACCTTTTACTGTGACCAGCAGCTGTCTCCCGACGACCGGGACGCCCGCAGCAGACGAGACCGCTACATGGGCGAGCGTGACGATGGACCCTGGAGACCCCCCAGCAGCAGCAGGGGCCAGGACACCCCCATGGGCATCTCCCTATCCCTCAGCAGCCCCAGCCTGGGCTGCTGTGACCCTTACCTGGAAGCCAACCAGGCCTCAAGCTCAGAGAGGAGGCAGTCTAACGAGGGCTATTACGACATGACTGGGACACTGCAGAAGAGCCTACCCAGGTCTCACTACATCAGCATCAACGTGGAGGTGGGAGACGGTCTGCACGGAGGACCCGACCCTACCGACCCCGAGGAGGACGATGACCTCTTCACCGAGACAGAGGCCACGAACTGGACTTCGAATCAGTCCGCAAACAACAACAGCCTAAATTTTGATAGCAGGCAAGCGACCGGTTTTCAAGACATCTATCTCGATCTACACCACATCCACACGCCATCCTCCAGTATCAACAAGGCCTCGAAATCGGAAAAGGTAGCAGTCAAAGAGAATTCCAGAACCTTCAAGCCTGTGTCTTACTTGGAAGCGACAGGAAGTGATATCTCTTCCGCCAGCAGTATGATTCCGACCACAGATGTTCCAGCTGAGGGTGAAACATACATACATTTGTGCCATAAGGGTGGACGGGAAACAGCATCACCTGTTCCAGTTCATTCATCCATAGACAATTCCCAACAACACGCTGAGCCCATTCCCCATTCCCCGGGAGAGAAAATCGCTGTTTGTAAAAATGCTTCCGAGAAAATCCCAAACCTCTCCGTAGAGGAGAGTACGCCTCACGGTGGTGGTGGAGAAACTCCCAGCACTCCTCAGACGACAGAAATGTCCCGACCCCTCCTGGATTTTTCCGATGTTAACACCGATGTTCGACAGGCCCAAGCGAAGCACTCAGGCGATGTGTGGGGTCTAAACACCTGTAAGACAAGAGTCTCCACAGCCAGCATCAGCATTCTGTCCGGCAAGAAGGTCTCCCATTCGGAGATGCTGTCTGAGTGCATATCCATCTCTGAAGGCAGCGGACCGGGTGACAGCGGAGTCAAGCTGGGTGGCTCTGGCATAAGCCTCATCGACATATACGATTGTAGCGACGACGACACCGCCGATGTCACCTCGGGCGTGTTTGCGGACTCGCCCTTGGAGTACGCCGAGGTCGGCGACGTCAGCCTGGCCCACAGACAACTGCTGAGGCCGGTGAAAGCAGCCTGTGCAGGTGAGGCTATTAATCTGGCTTCTAGCAGCAGCCCCTGCGACAGCTTCAGCCTGGAGGTTTACCACACGTCCATCCAGCCCAAGTCGCTCGACAGCGGCTACGACACGGAGAACAATGAATCGCCGGAATTCATCCCGAGAGATCTGGAGGGAAAACCCATTCTTAGCGTGAGCTTGGAGTCTGATGAGCCTGACATGGTGCTCAGGCTTGATTTGGATGAGAGCATGGAGGGAGAGCTCTTGACCCCGCCAAGCAACGGCGAACTCAGCAGCCTGAAGGAGAAAAATCCTTACAGAGACTCGGCCTACTTCTCCGACTACGATGCGGAGAATGACAGAAGCCCCAGTGATGGGGTCAGCGGTTTCTTTGGCGCCCACGAAGACGGGGATGAGATTGTCAGATTCCGAGCGAAGAAGGCAGAACGCGACCTGGAGAGCGCGAGGCGCGATGGCGATGGCGACTGTTTTGCATCTCTGAAGGACAGCCGAGGCGTCTCCCAGTCCCCTCCGTTCTCCAACGACAGGGATGCCGGGAAGCCAGATTCCAGCTCCTCTTCCTCTCCCTCCGCCTCCGCCACTTCCCCCGCACTCAACGTGCTGTCGCCCTTCCCTCCGCAGATGGGAGGATGCCTGACGAAGGAGTCGGCTCCCGACGACGGGATCGGACTGGAGACGGAACACTCGGTGGATGAAGCGTCATCGGACTGCTGCACGTCCACGCCAATGGAAGGCTCGTCCACTTCAGCGGAGGCTGCGACGGCGGCAACGCTGGAGGACAGAGCGAGCGACGATTACTCGCCCATGGTGTCACTCGGTTCCAACTCCACCCTGGCGGACCTCAGCGACGAGACGCTCCAGGATACGGTCAACAGGGAGGAGCATCGAGATGACCGAGAGGACAACAACAAACCCGATTTGAAGTTGGAGGTGAAGGGAATCAGAGACGCTGACGACACTGACCTAGACGAGACGCCGAGCAACGGTGACACCGTGTATGACTCTGTGCTCGGTGCTGACCTCGCCTCGCCCGACCTGGGCCTGGACGGAGACCTGCGGGCACCACTGGGTGACGGCGAGGACGCAGACGAGGAGGACTCGGACGACAGCGAATCGGACGAGGAGCTGCGCAGCTACAATATCCAGGAGGAGCCGAGCGACGAGAGCGACGAGGACTTAAGCGTGGTGCCGGTGGTGGTGAGCGAGCGCAGCAGTGCGCGGCACCTCCGCAGCCTCCTCAAGATGCCGTCGCTGCTCACGCAGTCCTTCTGTGACGAGCTGGAGCACAAAAAAAAAGCCGTCTCCTTCTTTGATGACGTCACTGTCTTCCTTTTTGACCAGGTCAGTCTGTCCTCCCTAACAAACTTGTTCAGAACAGGAATGTTTTGTCATTTTGTATGAGCCATTTGCTGTATAAGAAACATATCCATATCAATGTTTTAGGAGAGCCCAACAGGAGATTTGGCAGACTACAGTTTTCCACCTGGAGCAGAGGCCAACTGCCAACCCTCGGAAATGCAGACCTCCAATCCATCAGAGGGCAGCAATGCTGAAAACTCGGATGAAAACAACACAGATGAAGGTAGAAAGATTTTCCAGTCCTCCCATGAAACTGTCTCTATATTTTGTCTTTGTGAAAAAAACATTCTTTTGCAGTTTTTATTTCCTAATATTAAGACCAGTGCTGAGCTGGTAAAGAAGAAGAAGAAAAAAGAAGAGATAAATGTTTTCTATCATGTCATACACCTGTTGGTCCTTTTAATTATTATTAGCAGTTTTTATTTCCTAATATTAAGAGGGTGCATAAACTTGTTAAAGTAAACATAATGACCAGTGCTGAGCTGGTAAAATAAAAAAAATGGAAGAAATAAATGTTTTTCCATCATGTCATGACACCTGTTGCTCTTTTTAATTATTATTATTTGAACACCCTCTGTTAAGGTGGTTTTCAGTGGGCAGATGACTTCCCCCTGATGTCCAGCCCCACATCAGCCGAAACTACTCCAGAAACGGAGTTGCCGCCCCCCAGCCCTCCCGTCAGGGTAGCAGAGGAGAAGCCAGCCCCGCAGCGTTCACGCTTCAGTGTCTCTCGTTTCTCCATAACACACGTGTCCGACTCCGATGTGGACTCAGTGGGAGGTCAGTCTGCATATCCATTTTTCTACTTTTTTTTAAAGGAATATTCCACCTCTTCGTGAAAATTGGTTATTCACTCTCTTCCCTGGAGTTACATATGTGGGTGAAAGCATTTTGGTCTCAGTGTATGCGGTTTTCCTGTCCAGCAGCCCCAATTTTAGCTTTATTTTAGCTGTAGCTTAGCATAGGCGCAGGAATGTAAAGCTGCCAGATAGCAACTCTTTGGCTACTTTACTTTCCAGTGCCTATGCTGAGCTAAAGGTAAAATTGTGGTTGCTAGAATAGGAAAGCACCTGCACTGAGACCAAAATGTTTTTACCTACATATGTAACTACAGGTAAGAGGGTGAATAACCAATTTTCATAAAGAGGTGGAATATTCCTTTAATCCTCTGAGCTCATCAGACGAGAGTTTTTCACTACTTTCATCAGGAGAGGAGAGGAAATGAAGCAGTAGCCATTTTGTTCAATATATTGCTCAAACAAATATACATTAAGTAATGCACTGGCTTCAGACTTAACATTGTAGCTTCAGTTACTTAAAAAGTGAATGTCTGTCTTGTTCTGTGTGTGTGTGTGTGTGTGTGTTCCAGATTGCAGTGAGGATGGAGAACGGGAGTGAGAGGGTCTGCAGGGCGTGAGGACACACACACCGTCTTTCTCCTACTCTGGGTGTTTTTGTTTGGTTTTGTTTTTCTACACATGGGGGTCAGTGGAAACCTGATAATCCAATTGCTGACAGTGCCTCATAATTAGTTGAGAAAATGCCATTTGTGACCCCTGTCCAGTCCAGTCCGCCCACCCCCGACAGGTGGAGGTAGCACTGACATAGTGAAATGAGGACAGCAGTTTATTCAATCTCTAAGTCTTATGTGTAAGAGATCCAAAATGTATCACTTATTTATTCTAAATATGACATGTATGTGGAATATTACTTCTCTGCACAATTGACATTGCAACATCGACATTCATTGACAGATCAACAGGTAATATTTTTATTACGTATATAGTATTATGGTAGAAACATACTGACAAATGTTTGTGTTGCATTGCTGCTCCTCATTGGCTGCCTTCCCAGTATTCACCCCTCTCATTGGCCAGATCTTCCACAGAGGACTGTTATTACCCTCAATTGTTTTGATTTTCTTTTTTTGCACTGCTTGAGCCAAACAGTAACGTCCTGCGACGAAACCACAGGCAAGTCACTGTGGAGATCCAAAGACGACAACTCCCCACATTCAAGCACTGAGCTGGTCTATTTGGGTGGTGGAGCAGACGACATATCTTAGGAATGACACTCTTCTGACACAGACACAGCCTGTCACAAACAGTCCTATCTATCACTTGCTTACATGTGGGGTCTTTCTTTGGGGTGGGCTAGGGGGAAAGCGGGTCAGTGTCATCCCTCTATTTAACCAGAACGTTTTAGTTCAGGGGAAGAAATCGGAATCATAAGACGTGGAACTGAAGAAAATTTGTCTTTTTTCCCCCTCTCTCCCCCCCATGTCGTGCGTCATGTAAATTTTCACACTGCTGCTGGAAAGTACTGTTAAGAACGACCCCCCATCCCCCACCCCCTCCCTCCCTCCCCGTGTGCTGCTATTCATCTCCAAGTAAAAAAGGCAAACTAAAGGCCTGCACTTTCAGTGTGACAAAATTAAGTGCTAGTTTCTATGAGGGTTACTCGTGTCATGTCTTTTAGCTATTGAGTGTTCGAAATAAACACATGCATACATGGTTGTGTCTTACTTGCTTTGCAATGACAATGATTACTGTATGTGAAGGTTTGTGAACAGTTGAGTTGGTAGAGTGGCCTTGGGATTTGTCACCACATTCAACATTCAACACAAATGATCAAACCATCCACTTAGTATAAAACACTGGTGTTTCTGTCTCTAGTGGTGGAACAGAGTTGCTGCCTTGCACCAATAAGTCTGGAGTCTTTTATACTGAACAATGAATACCATACCCTATCCTTACAGCTTTGTTTTGCTAAGCAAATTAAGGTCTATTCTAATTTACCACACACTCCAGTGAACATAAGGGTACACAATGCAAAATCTTAGGTCAATTTAACAACTTCATGAGTAAATGACTCATTAAGGGGCTAAAATGGCTCTCTAAACTCCTCCAGCGCTCTTGGCAAATTAAACTTAATTAATCATTACAAATGTGGGGGTGGGGGTGACCATATGTACTAACCTTGTGAACCCAGATTTATTACCTTTTTAACCAATTTAACTCATTGCTGGAGCATGAAATTTGGCAGGAATTAAGGATAGTAGTTAGGAAGTTACCAAGAAGAAAAAACAAAACAAACCCACAGCGATTGTAGGGAGAGTAAAAACACACGTACAAGGAATGCCCTGTAATTGACTAACATATCAAGAATCCCATTTTTTTGGGAATGATGCATTTCTGCCAGCGTAAAAATGCAATTTGACTGATGAGGAGCATTACAACTGCAGTACTTTCTGAAAATGTGAATTTACAATGCTTGCTTGATACTAAACAATATGGTGATCTTAATGTTCTCATTGGTGAGACCGTGGCAGACATCTCATTTCAAACACGAGCTGTTCAGGATGACCCCTCCAAAATTTGAATACTGGATTTTTACTAAAGACGCATGTGAACGCCCTTAGAACACCACTATGAATTTCAATTTTCAATTCCGCATTCCTTTACAGTCAATTTTATATAGTTTTTTAATATAATTTTATAGAACTTGTATAGTTGGTACAATTTTCCACCAGATGAAAAATCTTAAAGCACTCACTTAGATCATCATAAAGGAGGTCATATTAGGCCTTCAACTGTCTCTGGTCATGTCCAAGGAGAGAGAACCTTTGAGTACGGGCCCTGAGCCACTGGTCCGGTGTCAAGGAGAGCGAATAGCCATGTGAACTGCACTACACTACAAATAAAGCAGACCACTTTGTCCTTGTGCTCCTGATATTTATTCATTGCTTTTGCCAGACAAGAATTCGATCAGTTTAGTGATTCAATATGTATAAGTCTGGGAAATAGATTTTTTTTATTCATAATTTTAAAGATAGATTCTGCACAGTTTTGGACAGCATTCATACAGACAGACAATTTATCAAAAACAAAAAAGATAAGCTGTATAACATGTAAAAACAATAAG
>JAODXP020000015.1:26971934-26974434 GCA_027497455.2 Sardinella longiceps | reverse complement strand
GAAGGGAGAGAGAGAGAGAGAGAGAGAGAGAGAGAGAGAGAGAGAGAGAGAGAGAGAGAGAGAAAAGAATAAGTGGAAGGAAGAGAAGATTCCTCAGTTCACACAGTTAGTTGCATGTGGCGTCAGAGAACTGCTAGGTCCACATCAGCTTTTACAAAAAAGCAAAAAAAAAAGAAACTTCTTGACACTTGGCTGCACACAGGCTGCACACAGAGAGAGTTAGCTGCTTCAGTGTGACCACAACAAGGATGTTTTCTTTTGGCACTTTTGCACATAAAACAGTCCTTTTATTGAGGAGAAAAAACAGCAATTTGTCAAAAAAAAAAAGAAAAAATCTTTTTTGTTTTCAAAATCTGTGCACATGCATGAAAAGATGAAGCAGTTGGTTTTGGCAGTTCCCACCCACACCCCCACAGCCTCGGGTGACTCTATGGTGGCGATGCGGTGTTGCCCAATGCCACAGGTTACAAGAGGAGGAGGGGGGATAGGGAGTGGGGGGGAAGGGGGGTTCGAAGGAGAACAGGAGTCAGTGTCTATAAAGCTGCGAGTCGAGCAAGCGTGACGCCACTGCCGATGCTGCCACCGCTGCCGCCGTTGCAGAGTTGGAGGCGTCCCTGTCGGCCCGGCCCCCAAGCCACCACACACCGCTGGCAGAGCCATCGCCCGCAGAAGAGAAGAGGGGAGCGCAAGGCGGAAGAGGAGGAGGAGGAGGAGGGGGAGGGGGAGGGGGAGGAGGAGGAGGTGGAAGGGGGGAGGAAGGAGGAAGAAAGGACAGAAAGGAGGGATGAGACGGGCCTCCTCCACTGAAGAAGAGGAGTGTGGAGGCTGAAGGCTGTTTTTGGGGGAGTGGGGGTGGGGGTGGGGGGAGAGGGACCAAGGGTAGGTTAAGGGGTCAGGAGTGGGGAGGGGTGGGGTTAGGGGCTAGGGGTTGCGGGGGTCAGGAAGGGATGGAGGGCCATGGCCCCTGTGCTATCCGGAGCTGTCTGTGTCTCTTTTACTCTGTCTGTTCTCACACTGTCGAAATCAATTTGCCATCGGAACTGTGGAACAAAGAGAGAAGGAATCGTGCCAGGTGGGACACACTCAGACAGAGGAAAAGCAATGGTGAAGGACACACTGAGACAGCCAATGGGAGAACAATGCTGAGTGTGTGTGTGTGTTTGTGTGTGTGTGGGGGGAGGGGAGAAATACAGGACGGAAGGTCACTCTCTTCTCCCCACCTGTAATGTCAACCCACATCTTCTACACACAGACATGGCCTGCAGTGTGGCAGGGAATGCTAACTGCTCAACCTGTTCAGCACCCACGCAAACTGGTCTTTGGTCTTTTTTGCCCTCAATGGAGCCTTCCAGACAGTGCTTGTCTTCAAGGTACTACCCCCACAAATGTAGGGTTAGGATGGGGGTTAGGGTTAGGTTGAGGGTTAAAGGAGAAAGCCGGCGTGAATCAACACGTAGTCCTTCTGTTTTGTAGTGCCAAGCGCTATTGTTAGCCACCTCAATCACTAGATTTCATGCAAGGCAGACTGAGATAGCGAAACGGCAGCTAACGTTAACAGAATGGGGCATTTCAAAACGAAAGCAAAACGATTAGGTTTCGTTTTTGACATGCCTCATTCACTTAGTGTTAGCTGCCGTTTCGCAAACTCGGTCTACGATGCACAAAATGTTATCATTGAGGTGGCTTTCAGTAGCGCTTAGCAGTATAAAACAGCAGGGCTAGGTGTTGATTCACGCCGGATTATACCTTTAAGGTAGTGCCTTCCAAGCAGTGCTGTCTGGAGGGTGCCGTTGAGGGCAAAAAAACACCACAGAGCGATTAAACTCTGCCTTAGTGAAATTCTAATAATGCACTCTCTATAAAACAACCCAACTATGTGGGATAACTAGGGGGTCTTAGTTGATAGACATTCTCATAGATTGCACACTTTTAACAGTTTTGTGCAGACAATGAAACACTTAATGCATATATGGTTTTGAAAGGAGGGAAAATAAACATGAAAGACAGGTAAAAAAAAAAAGAAAAGAAAAGAAAAAGGAAAAAGTAATAGGAGGGGAAAGAGGCTTTGAAGAATGCTGATCTACAGAAGAGATTCATTAAGGCAGATATCAAAGCAATCGAGTTGCTCTGGATGCCGGGTGAGGCCTGTGCCTTGAGGGGGGACTGCAACCGACTCCCCTCACCGAAGCTAAAAATACAGGCGAGGAAATGGGCCTGCAAGAGCCTGGCACCCCATCCAAAGAAGAAGAGAGTGAGTGAGAGAGAGTCAGAGAAGATAAAAAACCACCGCCATCTGTTAGGGCTGCACATTTGTGTGGGGTTTGTGTCTTCAGTGTGGACTGAGACATGAGAGAGACATTTCAACAGAAGTCAATGGCCATGGGTGATGCTACTGTAGCACTGACAAAAAAACAAAAACAAAAACAAAAACAAACAAATGAAAAAACAAACAATAGCACAAATCATCAAAATAAATGAAGATAACTGTTAGGAATCTGGC
>JAODXP020000015.1:26956934-26964434 GCA_027497455.2 Sardinella longiceps | reverse complement strand
TTTGAGGAGTTGACTCATCGTGCAAGGAGCGCGGCGGCTGCGGTGCAAACGCTGCAGTATGGAAATGCCCCCTTGTTTTTCTTTCTATTCTGTCTATCCGCTCGCGGAGATCAAACGCAAAATCATCAACAGCAATGTGGCAGGTTTAACACCATAAGACTTGCAGCATTCTGCATTCGGCCCCTAGTCTGCAAGACAAGCAAATGGTAAAATAAACAGGCAAACAAAGCCAAAACACAAAAACACCCCCTCCACATATACTCTCTCAAACACATAAACACCAACCCATACACCCACACATACTATCTCAAACACACAAACACCAACCCATACACCCACACGCACAAACAGCCCTAGAAAATAGGTAAAGATAATAGAATATGATGGTTGGACCGATCCAAATGGGAAAAAAAAACATAACAAGGAAACCCCACCTTAAACTTAGACTTGCTGTATATGCCCATGGGTGGTACAAGTATTTCATTATTTATCTGACTCAAAAGCTAGGGAAACGGCTATCTTGATTTCTTAAAAGCTACAGTTTATTCCTGAAAACATAATAGCATAATGGATGTTTCATTATCGTCTCAGGCAGACTCTTTCATTTACTGTACCTTTTACAATAATGTGTGCGCATGTTTCCAATTTTGATGACGATACATTTATGACCACACTTTTATCTTAAGTATGGATAAGCATAATTTAAATGTTTTTGGGAGATCAAAATTGCGTTATGGACACTCGGGTGAATTACTTTTGCTCTAGCTATTGCTCTCTGCCTCTCAAATTGTGGTCCTCAAGAAGGTAGTCTGTGAGGGGATTTCTAAAATTGATGTAATCTAAAATCTTATGAGTCCAAATTAAAAAAGGAAAAAAAAAGACAGGCCTGTAAATTATGTAAAAAAAACAAACAAACAAAAAAAAAAGACTTTAGGCTCTTTGAATCTACTTCCTGCTGTCAAGCCAGTCACTAAAAATAAAGCTATTTTTCCTTCTTTTCATTACAGTTCATTCATGTTGCTTGTGATTTCGACTTGACAAGTACAAATTTAATTTATTTAAATATCTTAATAATGGGAGTACAAAATTCTGTGTTTGCTTATCTTTTTTAAATAACATTATAAACCCTCTCCATAATTGAAAATATTATTAACCCCCAGTGGCCTATTGTTGTAATATTACAATGTCCTATTTTCTCCAAAAACAAACCTTCACATTTTTTCTTTTTAAAAACACATTTATAAAACTATTGTTCAGTGCTGTAAAGCAACAGGGCAGTAAATGGTAGGCAAACCTGCCTTGAAGTGCAGCACTTTGTTGTTAAAGAACGCTTAAAATTGAATTCGATTTGATTTGGAAAGCGTTTGGATTTTCAAAGGGTAGCACCTGGCACAGGGTGCGTGGGGGGAGGTCGTCCCTGAAATTAAAATGTGGACAACATGGTCCTTGGTCTGGAAAAGTTTAAGAAACACTGCTCTACAGTGACTAATCCATCAAAAATGAAGAGCATTCATGGAAGATACAGCAATAAAGCCATTCGCCTCCTGCTCAAACAACAAGCAGCATCAAAACATATCCCACATGAAAGTGTTTATAATTCAACATTCAACATGTATTCACAATCATTTATAGACTTTTGGAGATGTTCACAGGATTTGCAACATCCATCCCTCCTACCCATCCACCTTTTTCTGTCAATGTCAATGCTGTCACTGCCACAGCTGAACAAAGGTAGTGGGGGATGTGCTAGAACTGAAAGTGACACACTAATGTTTACATGTAGGATCAAATACACATTACTCGCTCTTCTCTAATCAGCTAGAGTTAGATGTCGCCTACTGTACTACCATTTAAATGAGACCAAACCAAACACATCCTCTAGAGATGCTGAATCATGCTGAGGCCTATTTCTCCTCCCTTGTGCAGCAAAGTCCTGAGATCTTATTGTATTGTATTGTATAGTGTTGTGTTGGTGCCACTCCCACACACTCACCCCTCCTCCTAGGCCACTGCCCATCAGGGCAGCCAGCTCGGGGGCCATGGGCAGGGGTTGGGCTCCAGGGATGGGGTCAGAGATGACCAGGTTGCCCTTGGAGGAGTGCAGAGGGCTGGGCACCAGTGTACCTGTGCCAGAGCCCATCTGCTGGCACAAGAGCATGGCACGGTCTGGGAGCTTGTTGGGGTCGGAGCAGGCCTGCTGCCACACAGGGATCTTCTGGGTGAGCAGGTCTTTTCCCTAGAGAGAGAGGGGAGAGAGAGAGAGAGAGAGAGAGAGAGAGAGAGAGAGAGAGAGAGAGAGAGAGAGAGAGAGAGAGAGAGAGAGAGAGAGAGAGAGAGAGAGAGAGAAAGAAAGAAAGAAAGAAAGAAAGAAAGAAAGAAAGAAGATCAAAAGCACTCAGGTGAATATAAAGCCCAAATAAAGCCTAAAGCCACCAAAAGTCAATCAGTCAAGCAATCATTGACCTGAACTGTATGGATTTCCAGACTACAGTACTTGAAGACAGAAATAGGCCGGAAGAAGTTCTGTACAGTGTATATACACACACCTGAGTAAAGGCAGTGTTTCATGTCATATAATCAGTCCCTATTACTTCATCATAACAACAAGTATGGCTATTGTTTTGGTTGATCTTTTCTGTAATTTGTGCAGTAAGTACTGTATGTGTGCGTGTGTAACAGATGCCAACTACGTGTAGCCTGCGTGTGTGTGTGTGTGTGTGTGTGTGTGTGTGTGTGTGTGTGTGTGTGTGTGTGTGTGTGTGTGTGTGTGGAGATGGTGAGGTTACTTGTGGGCTCTGTGTTCCAGGCCTGCTGTGTAGGAGTACGGACCCAGAGGCTGCGTCTGTGCCCAAATACACAACTACAACCCACCCACTCCTACAGGTGACTCACTATCCCTCTCTCTCTCTCTCTCTTCTCTTTATCTGTGTCTCTCTCTTCTTTCTTTCTCTCACTCACACTCACTCTCTCAGTCACTCACTCTCCATTTCTTTCTCGCTCTGTCTCTCTCCCTTTCTCTCTCTCTCGGTCTCCTGCAGCCTCCTGTTTCTTTCTCACTCTCTTAATTTCTGTGTGTGTGTGTGTGTGTGTGTGTGTGTGTGTGTGTGTGTGTGTGTGTGTGTGTGTGTGTGTGTGTGTGTGTGTGTGTGTGTGTTGGGGGGCTCCACATGCGGCACACAAACACACACAAATCAAGCAGTACATCCACACTGTGAGAGAGCACTTGAGCATGGCCCTGGTGAACCCTTCCCACGCACACACGCCCCCACGCAGATTAGTAGCTGGACTGAATGTTCTTGAAAAAAGGATGGACTCGCGCGCGTGTGTGTGCTCTCTCTCTCTCTCTCTCTCTCTCTCTCTCGCTCTCTCATCACATTCTCTCTCTATGTGTGTGCACTGCTCTCTCTCTCTCTCTCTCTCTCTCTCACTCTCTCTGTATCACACTCTCTCTCTCTCTCGCTCTGCTCTCTCTGCTCGCTCATCACATCACACTACACTACACACACACACACACACACACACACACACACACACACACGCACACGCACACGCACACGCACACGCACACGCACACACTACATAGCCTCTATTCATCAGTCACCTTGCAGCAATAAGAGTACAATATGGTAAGAAGCTTCTAGAAACGTTCGCTCTTACTGTAGCTCCTTCTATCGAACAGCTTTGTTGTTGTCATGACAGTGCAGCAGCAAAAACCACTCCATGGAAATATACAGCACAGTAATTCAGAAACCTGATTATTTTGTGAGAACTAAAACTACATTCTAAAACCTACAATGTTTTGGAATTGGTAACTAAATTCAAATAGGAAATGTGTCTCAGTTTCTACTTTTCTAAATGTAACTTGCAATGTTTTTTTCCTCCTTGACACTAAGTGACATAGTTTGTTGGTTAGCAATTATGGGTAATTGTCTCATTCTAAAGTCATAATATGCTGCAAAAGACAAACACTCACCTTGCCATGGTAGGCACTGCTGTTCTTGGCCACGGCACATTGTCTATCCACCAGGAAGCAGTACCTCCTCCTCTCCTCCGACAGCGCTGTTTTATAGCCCTCGGCGATGAAGGTGTCCAAGTCCGTCTGCTTGCTGCTGATAGTCTCCACATACTGATGAAAGAAAAAACAAACAAAAAGGAAGACAGAGGAGTGTTAGGTGAGTAGTCTTCATGATGTGTCAACTCCATCTACGAGGTGTGGGCCCGTCTGAGAAGTGTCATGAGAACTGTGCCACTACTTGAGCGCTCGTACAAATAAAAATAAAAATATACTCTCGAGCGCAGACGAGTTCAAGTGGGGCCAAGCCCGACCTCCAGCCAGTCATTTCCTGGGGTATTTAGGGAATGAGAGCAGCACGTTGGAAATGCCAGCCACATCGAGAGGCAAGAGAATGAGGTCAAATGCAAAGTGCTTCACGTGTGTGAATGTGTGTTTGAGCGTATGTGTGTGTGTGTTTGTGTGTGTATGTGTGGTTCAGCACATCCCCTACCCCCCTGTGTTTTTATCCCGCCTGTTCAGCGGAGTCTGATGAGACCCTCGCTGTGTGGCCGTCTCTCTCTGCGGGGAGGCCTTCGCAACGAAGGAAATGTCACCGCCGCCATGGAAGCCATTATCGCCGCACGTTTCCAGGGGCTTCAGAACTCTAATGCAATCTACCCATATTGCAGTGGGGTGATGGGGGAGGGAGTGAGTTCTGCTCTCCAGGTACCAAGCAGGTGCAACCATCTCTCTCTCTTTCTTTCTCTCTCTCCTCTCCTCTCCTCTCCCTCTTTCTCTCTCTCCCCAGCACCCTCCCAAACCCTGCTGCAGCAACTCGGCTAGTCACCCCTTAGTGATGGAGACCTACGTCTTAATGAGCCAAGCACCGCCATCGCTACCGGCGCCAATCGATGCCAGGGCTCAGCTCAGCGTGGCTCAGCCAGAGAGAGTCCCCAGGCCCCTGACCGATCTCCATCAAGAGAAAAGTAGAAGAAATCCTACAGTCCTGACCTGCAGCCCAAAAGACCTAAAAGCTTTAATATCAAAGGCACAAACAAGCAAAGTTGTGATGGGTTTGTACTGAGATGGAGGCAGTGTGTGTGAGAGAGAATGAAAGGGGGTTGGAGGTGTTTTGAAGACCCCTGTCAGAACTCTCCAATGGGCCAGGGAACAGAACCCGCATGCTGAGTTAATTCCGAGGAAAGGCTGGTAGATTGTTGGAATTGCCGAAGAAGAAGAAGAAGAAGAAGAAGAAGAAGAAGAAGAAGAAGAAGAAGAAGAAGAAGAAGAAGAAGAAGAAGAAGAAGAAGAAGAAGAAGAAGAAGAAGAAGAAGAAGAAGAAGAAGAAGAAGAAGAAGAAGAAGAAGAAGAAGAAGAAGAAGAAGAAGAAGAAGAAGAAGAAGAAGAAGAAGAAGAAGAAGAAGAAGAAGAAGAAGAAGAAGAAGAAGAAGAAGAAGAAGAAGAAGAAGAAATTGGTTCATATCTAGCAAGTTTGTTAGAGTAAGGGCTTATCAATTACAACCCAATGGTATGCCTACTGGTGTCCCACAGGGATCCAAACTGGGCCCTATTTTATTCACCCTATATGATAATGACCTGCCAACAGTCTGCCCTGAAATAAATATTTAAATGTATGCAGATGAAACAAACTCTTAACTGAGCCAGATGTAGCACAGGAGAGATTAGATAGTCATAGAATTCAAATATCTTGATGTTATCACTTATATTTATCTTTCATTTAAAGCTCAAATTTAGCTTTAGCTCATCCTGTCAAATTAGATTACCAAGATCGGTATGCCAACAGAGACTGTAATTAGGCCTATGCATTCAATGATATTTCTCACATTACATATTGCTTAACAACTTGTTCTAAAGCAAGTACAATGTCTTTTATGTCAAGCCCATCCATTCTCTATATAAACAAACCTTTTAATAAAAAAAACTAGACCTCATCACCACAGTCTCATTTTAACAAAATATGAACTAATGAGTTCAGTATAAACTCTTGCAAAATGCACACACTTAAATAATTAAATCATTCCGTTTTAGGACAATTAAGACACGTTCATCTGCAAACGAATCTACACAAAGTGCTTTTAGAAGAGATTGTATAATTCAGATGAGAAAAAGCTGTTTTGGCCAATCTGTCTTTTCCATTACAGCACCAGAATGGAACACAATACCACAATACCATCCTACATCAGAGACATACAAACACACCACATATTCAAATACAATCTAAAGAAGTGATTAGTTAGCTACCAAATGTGTCAACACTAAACAGCATCACACTGCTAGCACATCTACTGGTTACTTGTATCGGTGTTGCCTTATTTATACCATCACTGCCATGTCAGCGATGCGCTTTCTTTATTCTTTTTTTTCTCTCCAAAATGTAATGCCCATACCTTTATTGTCTCTTATTATAGGCTTTGGTACAAGTCCTATTTATTTTACCATAACATATTTATTTTCTGTATATTGTCTCTTAAAATGCACCGGACCTTACCACCAGTCCATGGACAACTGGTGTAAGACAGCCATTTTGGCTAATTCTGACCCATTTAAACACAGTCCATGTCAAATAAACTATGATTTACTTCAGGTCTTCATTCCAGGCTTGCCTTGCTGAATATAGACTGATGCTTAAAGATGAGCTCTCTGGCACTGGCACCAGTGTTGGATGAATGACAAGACAATATGGTGACCTCAGCACACTCTGATATATGGGCTGCTTAAGTGGAGAGAGCAATAACATGTGGCTAGGCCTCTATTCTGCACTGGTCCATTTACAGTGTTTGACACATGTCCAGTGCAGAGGATCTGGAGAGAAAAAAAAAAAAACTTGGCCCCACTTTGTCTGCCCTAGTTTGGCCTGACCTGACGTCAGGTGCGCCCTTTGGCCACTAGTTGGCACTGCATTCCTTCTCGTGCTTGTCACACACATGCACACAAACAGAGCAAAGCATTCAGATTCATGAGCAGAATTAAGAGCTCATAAAAATACAATCCATCAGGGAACAAACGAAAAGATGCCTGGGCTATGTTAAATTTTCTTTCTAATACAGCAGGCATTGTTTTGCAGATTTCAGAAGGGGCCGATTATGGCGCAATGATTCGGTCTGAACCAGGATTGACCCACCCTAGTGCTGCTTAAGCACCTTTCATCTGAGTAGTTACAGTTCATCGGTTATTTCCCCATTCTTCTCACCGGTAACCTTAGATGCTATCTGAGCCGGAGAAACAAGGGAACAGGCCAGGGAGAGAAAGAGAAAGAGAAAGAGAGAGAGAGAGAGAGAGAGAGAGAGAGAGAGAGAGAGAGAGAGAGAGAGAGAGAGAGAGAGAGAGAGCTTAGGGAGCTCAAAAAAGTAGGGCAAAAAAGGACACACAGACACAGCCAATATGAGCTCGGAATCGTTCAGCTATTTTTCTTCCTTGCCTGCCTGTGCCCCTGTTTCCCAAAGAAAATGTTATAGATAGAAGTACACAATGAGTCATGTAGGCTA
>JAODXP020000015.1:26944434-26949434 GCA_027497455.2 Sardinella longiceps | reverse complement strand
AAGGGTGTCAAGGGAAAAGAGCAACAGAATGCATAGGTGTATGGAATACTTTTATAGTTTTAATCGGAGTATGAGTTACATGACAGAAATAATCAGATTCCAATCGGATACTCCAGTACATTTAATGGGATTTCTCATACTCCAATTTTAAATCAGATTTCTTGACAAGAAGAAGTCGGAGTATTGTGAATAATCGGAGTGAAGTCCGATTACTTAAAAGCATGTAACCGCACTGATTCTAAAGCATTTGGAGGAGCTGGCACAACACCAAAGGGGTATGGAGAGAGGAGGCCTTGGGGAGGGGGGGGGGGGGGGTAACTTGCATAGCGAATAGTTTGCCCTATTTCACAGTGCACCCAGCTATTTACATTGTCTAAGCCTATAAGCATGGGCTTCAACCATGAGTTGCTTTTAAAAGCCTATGGTTAACCGCCGGCCGGCGACAACCAAAAAAGCAAGCGCGGCCATGCCTGATCTTGGACAAATAGCAAGGACACCTGTGACACGGGACCCAAATGCTAGCGTATGCACGCACAAGCTCAGCCCGTCCACGTAGAATGTTTGGCATGGAATGGCCAGTGGCCAAGGACTGGCATCTGTGAGAGTACTGTCCAGAGCCTGGACCGAGTGCCTGTATACATTTGTAAACCAGTGGGAGGAAGGGGAGGTACCGTATGTCTGGGGAAAAAGGCCTGCTTTGTTTGTTAGATTGGGTTCAGCTTAAAACTGTCACCATCCATTCTTCTCTCTTTTGGTCTTTGCTCTGGTGAAATGACAGACGGATTAATAATTTAACAAAGCGCTCACGCAGTAACAGACTATTGGGCTCATAACTGGAGTGATTCTTCATGGGAATTCATTCATTTTAAATGCGTCGCAATTTAACTTCAGAGTGTTGGCAAAATGAAATTGTGCTTGGAGGGAAGTCGGGGAGAGACGAGGCACAGGAGGCACACTCCGCACACTCCACTCCGCCGTGAAGAGCAACCCCTGCGCAATTTCATCTTACAACTTCAGATACGACTCTGAACGCTGAACGCGCAGAGCAGATTTCACCAGCCATTCTGAGGCCAACAGTAGAGCGAGCGAGCGAGCGAGTACGTAAGTAAATAAATAAATAAATAAATAAATAAATAAACAAACAAACAAACAAACAAACAAACAAACACACAACCTACCTGCAAACAACCCTTCTACACCCTTCTACTGTACACACACTGATTTCAGACCAGCCTGACATAACCTCTTTCATTGTACTGCACAGTGCATTGAAGAATTCCCATAGCCAAAGCCAGGTCTCCTGGTCAACAGAGGTATTTAAAGTAAGTGGTCAAGTGATAAACCTGGCTATGTTAACCTAGAGATAGTGGTAAAGCTACTAAGAGAGTAGTTGGCTGCTGTTGTTTAGTTGGATGTAATGATGACTCCAGACTCTAATTATCAGGTTTATCACTATTGGGTCAACGTACTCAGGTGTGCCACATTATAGGACATATGGAATGAATAAAGTACTATGCTATATACTCTTCTTGGAATACCCCCCTTCCTAAGCCTCTATGGCTACCGCAGCACTACCCCCCATCCATCTTCAGAGCTGAGACCAACGTACTGTAGGCAGCTCTGCAGCTCTCTCCGGCAGCAGCCCACTCATTCTAAAGACATCACCACAATCTAGACGACAGTCTTCACTACACCTCACGCTCATGCTGGAATAACACTGCACTTTCGCTTTCTTTTGTACATAAATCACAAAGTAACACCTCAACCCCCCCCCCCCTCCTTTCCCCTCCCCCCTGTGCATCATTTTCATGTTCGTTTCCCGTGGCATCTCTTTCCTGGCTGCCTCCACTCCTCCTCCAGGTGCCTCTCCGCCACATTAAGGCTGATGATGGGAAGGAGGGCTTCAGGGAGTGTGGCGGCGGCGGAAGATGCGACGCTAAAATGTGTGAGCCAAACTGCCAATCACGCAGTCTGGGAGGACTAATGGATCTAAATGGCTGTTTGAAGAGTGGAGCTACTCAGCCACTCTCTCCCGAGTAGCTTCCGTGTCTGGAGGGGGGAAAAAAACTAATAAAAACGCAAAAATAAAATAAAAAAAACAAAACAAAACAAAAAAATGTCTTTGAATGCTCAAAGCCTCAGAGACCAAGGCAACGGAAGTACTGAGCATTTACTGTTATACAGCAGGAGTGAGTGAATGTTTGGATTTTCATTACTAGAGGTAAATCTCACTTGCTTTGATTGGCGGTCAGGATGCTGCTAAAAGGCTAACCTGGGAATCGTGTGAAGCACAGTGGAGATGAATAAGAGGAATTGTGTGTGAAGCACAGTGGAGGTGAATAAGGAGACGTACCGTCAAGTATCTGGCATCTAGATCCACCTTCTTCTCCAGCTCTGACAGTAACTCATTATGGAAGGACTTAAGCTGGGAAGACAAAAAGAAAGAAAAAAACAGTGAAGGTACTGATTTAATCCCAACACACACACACACACACACACACACACACACACACACACACACACACACACACACACACACAGGCAAGCATTATTATAAAAGCAAATACAGATATAGCCGCAAGCAGCGATGAGGGGGCCAAGCAGCGGATAAGACCAATGTTGCCATGGTAACAGGATGAAGATGGTCATAAGCACTCACAAGAAGTTTCATGTATATTAAGTTTGGCTCAGATATGAGGACACTTCCTCTTTGGCGGCGCTTCCCATTAAATTCAGTTGGCTCTGATGGCTGAGCCCTTTGACTGACAATAAATGTATTTCATAACATACTGTATTATGCTGACCTGAAAAGTTTGCAAGGAGGACCTTCAATGGCACAACACACAGTATGTATAGACATTGACTTCCTAACCCTTAGACATAATGAGATATGAGACAAAACAGATGCTTTGCTTTTTTTTATAGCGCCCCCTAGTGAATGCACTTACAACTTTGACCTGTTGGTGGCGCTAGAGTGTGCAATGTGCCAGCAGGACATATGGTGAGGATGATCAGGGTAGTGTGCCTAATCAGTGAGCCAAATTTCATAACTTTCCACCGAAAGAGCTTCGCTGCTAAGCCCCCAAATACACGCAAGCACACACACACACACGCACACACATATACTGAAAGGCAGACAGAACAGAACACACACACACACACACACACAAACAAATATGACAAACTCATTTCACCTCATTTCTTTCTTAATTTCAATTGCATAAGTTACAGCCACCCGTAGCGGTCATCTCCATTCTAACACAGCTGATGGTAGCTCTCACACACACACACACACACACACACACACACACACACACACACACACACACACACACACACACACACACACACACACACAGAGAGCCCAGGTCAGGGTTTTCAATTTTACGGCTCAGATCATCCACCTGAGCGCTCACCCTGCACCTGACCTCTGCGCAGCCGCAGCCGCAGTCCCACCCATTCATCAGCCAGCAGCAGGAAGGGCAGGAAGAGAGAGAGGAGCGGAGCTGAGCTGCGGCACCTACCATCTCCTCCAGCTGCACCTGGATCTGTCTGTGGACCTCAGCCATCTGAAACAACACGTCCCCTGCAGGAGAGAGAGAGGAGAAAGCACACATCAGAGGCATGGAGAGAGAGAGAGAGAGAGAGAGAGAGAGAGAGAGAGAGAGAGAGAGAGAGAGAGAGAGAGAGAGAGAGAGAGAGAGAGAGAGAGAGAGAGAGAGAGAGGATGGGGGGATAGAGAGATAGAGGGAGGGAAAGAAGGAGGAAGGGAGAGAAGGAGGGATGTTGAGAAATGAGACTGAGGGAAGGAGGAGAGAGTGGGTTGAGTCCAGTCGAGGTTGAGTCGAGTCGAGTCGAAAAAGCCTCTTCAGAGAGGCTGTGCAGGGAGGGCCATGCAGAACACACACATAAACAAACACACACACACACGCACACACACACACACACTCACACACACACTCACACTCACACTCACACTCACACACACACACTAAACAAAACAAATGCAAAAGGTACACACACAAGACACGCAAGACAGAACAAGTGCAAAAGGTACACACACACAAGACAAATACAAATACACACACAAACAAACCAACCATCAAGACAAACACACATATGGAAGAGACAAATAGAGAAGAGCAAGTAGAAGAGCCATGGGAAGGTTGTGGGATGTCAACAGAACACGGCGGTAGACACACAGACTGACCTCAACGTAAACAAACACACAGACAGACAGAGTGACTGACAGATCACACAGAATGGCCGGAGTAAAAGTCGAAATTATTTAACTCTGCCTCAAACTTGAAATAAAAAGAGCCCAAAATATTGATCAGGTCTAAAAATACATATTCATAAATATCTTTCCTTTTCACTTTGGAACTAGTCGCTGTTTTTTTTTTCTAATACACACCTGATAATGATGGAGGGGGACATAAAAACGTGATGGAAAATGGTGCTGAAGAGAGAGATCGACAAATAAGATGAGCTAAAAGGGGTAGCCATGCAACCAGAGAAAGTCCTGGCGTTGCAGTTGGGCGATATACCTACACGCTGCCTCTTCTGAATATGCATTGCGTTGTAAAGAAAAAGAGCACAACATAGATCTTGATTGAGCAAAAGACACAGACTGTAGGGTTGGGGAGGTGCAGGGCAGGGGAGCGACAGAACCAGAGCAGAGGAGGAGGAGGAGGAGGAGGAGGAGGAGGAGGAGGAGGAGGAGGAGGAAGAGGAAAAGAGGAAGGAGACATACAGAAGAATGAGGAAAACACAGCATTTCACCCACAACACGATGATCACACTTGGCTAATAGCAAGCTGTGTGATGAGTCCCTCGGCCATGTTTAAGCCGAGCACATACTGTAGGCACATGGGCACATAGACAGTAGTGTAGTGTAGTGTAGTGTAGTATATGAGGGGATGTTCTGTGGTGAAGGAGTAGCTCATTGCCCCAGTCTCAGGAGACAGGAGACGCAGGAGGGGGTCTGGGAGGCGGTCGGT
>JAODXP020000015.1:26924434-26929434 GCA_027497455.2 Sardinella longiceps | reverse complement strand
CAGTGGAGGATGCAATGTACTGCACTGTAGTTGGCAGCCAGCAGATGGACGCTGGCCCCAAAACCCAGACCATAGCCTCTTACTGTCCAAAGGCAATCTGGCCAAAAGCTAAGCCGTGCTGAACAATGGATCTGCATTGAGATCAAAGGACTCCTTTTGTACCACTTTGTTGCGGCCACTTAGTTTTAATCATATTCACCATAATCTGTGTGATCAGCCAGCCACTATGGCCACCCAGGGCTTTGATAGAGAGATATCACCCCCCCCCCCTCTCTCTCTCTCTCTAAAAGGTCCCCTCTGGATGTCTAGATCATTGCTGGATGTCTTCTCAGAGGTGGTCTATCATTCCCCTTGTTGGCCGTTGGCTGCAGAGACTATCGTGAGGGTGCATTAAGTGTATCGTTACAACACATGAAGCGCAGGGTTATCACAGAGAGAGGGAGAGAGAGAGAGAGAGAGAGAGAGAGAGGACAAGAAAGAGAGAGATCCCTTCTGGCTGTTTATCTTGGCCTGTGATTTGTTGTGTCCCTTGCCGATCAATAAATAGAGGCCCGGGAGCTGTTCTATCAGGGGCACAGGCGGATTTGCTTATCAGACGAGGCTCTTGTTTGCGCTTGGACCCTGGGCACCAGAGATGCCCGCGCCGCAGCAGAGCCCTGCTGGGCGGATGATAAGGGTCTGGGTGGTGGTGGTGGTGGTGGCGGCAGCTGTAGCGGCAACAGCAGCAGCAGCAGAGGCAGCAGTTTTGGTGATGGCGGAGGCTATCTAATGTGTCGCTCAGCGTGATAAAATATTGTCTTTTTTACTTGGCAAAATGGAGCGGCACAAAAGAAGCTGCAGGCTTTGGCTGCCTGCCTGGATCTGCTGAAAATGAGGGCAAAGGGAAGAGAAGAGAGAGGAGAAGAGGAGGAAGAAGAAGAAGACGAAGAAGAGAGAGAGAGAGAAAGAGAGAGAGAGAGAAAGAGAGAGATAAAAAAAAGAGAGAAATCTCAACATGCTTACTGGAGAGGGCCTTCTCGTAGTTCTTCCCCATGGCAACGAAGTTTCGCAAGCAGGGGTTGAACTGCTCCATGATGGTCTGTGTGTGAGAGAGAGAGAGAGAAAGAGAGAGAGAGAGAGAGAGAGAGAGAGAGAGAGAGAGAGAGAGAGAGAGAGAGAGAGAGAGAGAGAGCGAGAGAGAGAGAGAGAGAGAGAGAGAGAGAGAGAGAATCAGCTGTCTGTCTATCAGGCAGGAGGAGACATCAGCAGTGCAGAGTATAACTGACGAGAACACCCACGACATAAATCACACACACACACGCACACACACACATATCTCTATCCTCTTACATTTTACCACACACCCATACATAAACACTCCTACTGCACACACACACACACACACACACACACACACACACACAAAACACACACACCCTTGCCCTCTCTTCTGTACAAAACACCCTTTCAAGTGCGCAGGCATACATAAACCCCATACAATGTGTGGAAGGAGATAGTGGAATTTGAGTCAGAATTTGACGGGTGTGCGTAGAATCGTAACTACAACCTCCTTCCATATCTACGTCTCGGTGGGTCAGCACGAAATTGGTTCAAATTGTGCTTCATTTAAAGCATGCATGTAGAAACAGACAATGCACTTAAAAAAAGGACACATTTCTAGAAAAAAAAGTAAAAAAGGTAAAAAACAAACAAACAAAAAAAACAAACAAACAAACAAACAAAAAAACACCTTCCTGAAAAACATCTCGACCATTCAGTCCAAACAGCACCCAAATAAAAGCATTTGAGAGTGCAGCAGTCCTGTCACCTCACACTCTCGTGTAGGGAGAACCTAAATGGAGCAGACACCTGTCATAACAGCCTAGCCTAGCTGCCTTCCCTCCTTCCATTCTCCCCGCAGCTTCCAGTCCAATTAGAGCAGCTCCAACCAGCCAAGGGCCCCGGGTTAATAAACTCCCCTCAAAACAGCAGCACAATCCTGGCCACAACCAAGGCCAACACAGACACAGACAGACCCACAGACACACAAACACACACTCCCTCACACATTCTCTCTCACACACACCCCCAGACACACAAACACACACATACTCCCTCACACATTCATACACACACACACACACACTCACACACCCAACCATCCATTTCATTAAAATCGTCAGCATGCCTACATGAAGATGCTTGCTGACATTATACAAATCATACATTTTGTGGGGATATACTGTACATTGTATTTACACTCTAGTAGGACAAGCTAGCATCATTTAGTCATGTTTTCTACAGAGTGTTTTCTACAGGGGCACAGAGGCTGGTCTGTAGGGTACTGACCTCCACATCATGGATGGCTTGAGTGTTCAAGGGGCGAAATGTTCAGAAGAGACCAAACCTACAGTATGCATCTCACAGTCTATCACCATCTACCACCACACCCCATTTTACAACTCAACTTAGGGAGGATTTTCATTGCTTTAATTATACTATTGAAAAAAATTAGCCATTGTGGAATGACAGCAAGTTGAGGCAAAACCAACCACACACACACACACACACACACACACACACACACACACACACACACACACACACACACACACACACACACACACACACCATTGAAAGTTGGAAATGAATAAGCATAGCAGGGAGGTAGTGAGTCAGCTGTTTGTGCCAGGCAGGCAGACATGAGGCTGTTAGTAAGGGGGGTTGTGGGGGTGGTGGTAGTGGTGGTTGTCGAGTGGGAGGTGGGGGGGGGGGGGGGTAAGTCAGGCCTAGCGTCTCCCCCCTGACGTTAATAGGCCAGAATCAAAGGTCACCTTCCTGCGCCAGGCAAAGTTTCTACTCAGCTCTGAAAGTGGGTCTGGCCCTGATGGGGGACACAGATAAGGAGCCTGCAAGGAAACAGCTCTTCAGTCAGAGAGAGAGAGAGAGAGAGAGAGAGAGAGAGAGAGAGAGAGAGAGAGAGAGAGAGAGAGAGAGAGAGAGAGAGAAGAGAGAGAGAGAAAGAGAGAGAGAAGAGCGAGAGAGAGAGAGAGAGAGAGAGAGAGAGAAATAAAAAAAAGAAAATGAAGAAAGGAAATAAACTATTTGCAGTAAAGAATGAAGCCTGACAAACTAGCAGGAGAGAGAGAGAGAGAGAGAGAGAGAGAGAGAGAGAGAGAGAGAGAGAGAGAGAGAGAGAGAGAGAGAATCCATCTAAACTGCAGATGACTAAAGAGGAGAGGGGTTTTGAAGAGCTGCGTGCATAATAACTCACACTGTAGAGTACACATGATTGGCTTGAACACACACAAACTTCACAACATACACACACACACACACACACACACACACACACACACACACACACACACACACACTTCACAACATACACACACACGCACACAAACAAACTTCACAACACACACACACACACACACACACAAATAGCTTTTGTATTCTCCATCACATCCACCCTAATCAAAGTATCCCCTCCCTCTTCCCCATCTTTTCCAGTGATGCCATCAGAGGGACAACAGCAGCACACAAAAATCAACATGAGAACTGGCGTGCACACACACACACACACACACACACACACACACACACACACACACACACACACACACACACACACAGTCTTGATTACTAAATCACTAATTAGGGGCTTGGAATCAACTGGAGGCTGAGTGGTGGAAAAATCTTCACCATCTTCATCTTAGTATCTATAGCTAGCTAGCACTCTCTCTCTCTCTAGGTGTCTCTCCTTTTCTCTCTCTCTCTCTCTCTCCTTTCTTCCTCTCTTTCTCTTATGTTGTTACATAATAAAGCAGCATCAGCTTGCCTTGTTGAAGATCAGTACAGAGAACCTTCCACCACACACACACACATCGTCGCTCCCCACACACACACACACACACACACACACACACACACACACACACACACACACACACACACATTAAATGCATAGAAATATGGAGCCGTATTGTGTAGAGGTGGGAGGCTTATGTAAGAGACGCCCAATCCCAGGCCTGAGCTGAGAGCGGTGGCAGGACTCCTACAACCAGAGCAGAGCAGGCAGACATACAGCAGCCCTGGGCACCCACAGCCAGCAGTGGGAGGCAGCAGTGCCACACACACACACACACACACACACACACACACACACACACACACACACACACACACACACACACACACACACACACACACACACACACACACACACACACACACACATACATCTACACCGCCTCAAGTCTGGGGTGAATCCAGGATTTGCGAAACGCCTGTGTGTTGCATGCCGCGTACGTGCTCGCGCGTGTGTGTGTCGGTTTATATCTACAGTTGAAGCCATGTTTTACATACACCTCAAAGAGACACAAAAACTTTTTTTTTCCCCCTTCATGGTCGAACAATGAATCAGAGTAAGCTTTGTCTGTTCAGGTCAGGTCAGTCAATATCATCACATCTATGTTTGGTAAATGTCAGAATAAAGAGATAAACTATTTTATAGATTTTTTTTGCTTGTTTTATTGACATCAGTCGGAAATGTGCACACTCAATATTTGATAGAATGGCCTTGAAACGGTTTAATTTGGGCCAGAGGTATACTTACACAGGCGTCTCACAATAGTTTGCTGAAATTCTGGCCCATTTCTCTTGACAGAACTGGTGTAACTGGGGCAGACTTTTAGGCCCTCTTGTACATACAGTACAGTACATATTCCTTCTCAGTTCCACCACACAGCCTCCAGTTGATTCCAGGCCCAGTGATTAGTGATTTAGTAATGAAGTTGTTCTCGTGTGTGTGTGTGTGTGTGTGTGTGTGTGTGTGTGTGTGTGTGTGTGTGTGTGTGTGTGTGTGTGTGTGTGCGCTAGTGTGCTACTTGTGTGGTCTGGATACCGGAGGTTGACTCCAGCCTGCAAGGACCAATCACTCCAATTCCAAGGCAGTTGATTGACAGGCCCTCTCATTCTGGTCATCTGAAATGCCTGTCATTAGTGAGGTCTGGTCAGGG
>JAODXP020000015.1:26896934-26919434 GCA_027497455.2 Sardinella longiceps | reverse complement strand
TACACACACACGCACACATACAGACACACGCACACATACAGACACACACACACACACACACACACACACACACACACACACACACACACACACAATAACCCTAACACACACAATGGGGCACATGTGTGCCTCAGTGAGAAGCACAGCCAAGGCCAACACTCTGGGCGACAGAAGGGACCAGATGCAGTGACTGACAGATAATAATTCGCCCTTCACAAAAGGTAATTCCGCCCACTGGGAAATACAGAACCTTGAAGAAGAAGAAAAACATAAACTTTTTTTTGCCAAGTTGCTCACAATAAACGTTTCAAGGAGGCTGACAGAAAGGTGCGAGTGTGTGTGTGTGTGTGTGTGTGTGTGTGTGTGTGTGTGTGTGTGTGTGTGTGTGTGTGTGTGTGTGTGTGTGTCTGTACATGATCAATGAAACTGCACCACAGTCCATGGACAGCAGGGACCCAATTAAGGCTTTAAACCAGAAAGCGAACTGCCATCACCCACACCACAAGACCGAATCAAACAGCCATCATGTGACCAGCGACAAGCAAACTTCTACACACAACACACACACGGCATCTACTCTTTCTCTACTCCTTTCTTACACGGAAAATAAAAACATCTGGGGCTGGAAGGGACATGCAATGTTGTTTCAGTGGACATTCAGTGATCTTGCATGAATATATCCTCCTCCTCCTCCTCCTCTTCCTCCTCCTCCACACAGAGACACACACACACACACACACACACACACACACACACACACACACACACACACACACACGAGAGACACACACACACACACACACACACACACACACACACACACAAAGAGAGTCTCTTCTCTCCCTCAAACCCTGCATTACCTGTTTCCATGGAAACCCCTGATCATGTTCATCATGTCTTTTTTCCCCTGTCTTGATTGATTACTTCTCTTTGAGTTTTTTTATTTTATTTTATTGAATTCTGATCAGTTATGGATTAGATAACTGCTGTGTTGTGCAATCTGGGAAGTGACTGAATGCACAAACACACACATGAGCTTTGCGCTGGAATGCTTCCAAATTCCTAAACAGAAGCTATTTTTGTCTTTTGTTGGAGGAAGTAAAAGCACTGCCTTCCAGTGTATCTTATCACATCTTAGAAAAGTCGGACCAGAAACACAGATTGCCGTTACGTACTGTATGTCACAACAACATCTGATTTCAATCCCATTGTTAACTATAATGATGGATGATGCCTGCAAAGACACCGAATCAGAATGGGGGGCTGTAATGGTTGAGCAAGACTGAGCGCAGGAAACAGGAGCAACAGCTGTTCCACATTTCTACTAAACACTCTGGCTTCTTCTTGACAGATATACATGTAAAGAAAGCCATACAAGTCAATCATCTAAAATATCAACTCAGCCAACTCGGGGGGTGTGTGTGTGTGTGTGTGTGTGTGTGTGTGTGTGTGTGTGTGTGTGTGTGTGTGTGTGTGTGTGTGTGTGTGTGTGTGTGTGTGTGTGTGTGTGTGTGTGTGTGATGTATGATGTACAGGATACCAAACAAACTGAACACTCCAACTGCTTACATAATCCCTGCCATTGCCTCAAAGCTGCAGCAGCACTTCCAGCCTCTTCTGATGGAGAAACAAGACAGTAGGCATGTCATGCTACATCAATCCAAGATGTCAGGCATTCACAATGACATTACAGAATGCTTCAGTCTCAAAATCTCAGGGTTTTTTTTTTTTTTTTCATCACAAGTTATATTTTCTCCTGCTACATCTAATATAACCAACCCTTGTCAAATTGCCCAGAAAATAAAAAATAAATAATTTCGACAAAAGGAGGTGTTCCATCCTTCTGCGGCCCACTCACTCGTTCCTCTACTCCTCTGTTTCTCTCCCCCTCTTGCAATAATTACAGCACTGCATCTCCACATAGTAATTAGAAACCATTTCCACAAGGATGGGAATCTGAATCTCTCCCATTCGCTCCTACCCCTATTCTGTGCCTTCTAGATTGCCCTCCTTCTCTCACCCCTTACTGTGAACACCGTCACACACCTTCCACCCGTCATTCATCCCCCAGTCAGCGAGCACGCACAAACACACACACACACACACACACACACACACACAAACACATTTATTCGGCAATCATACAAGGACTCAACACAAGAGTGAAAGTTTGATTGTAGCAGCATTCAAAGAAAAACAGAGAGACAGAGAGAGAGAGAGAGAGAGAGAGAGAGAGAGAGAGAGAGAGAGAGAGAGAGAGAGAGAGAGAGAGAGAGAGAGAGATGACCTTTGTTGCAGGCAGGCACATCTTAGGTTGTTTACAGTTGGCACTCCCATTAATTTGCCATCATTGATCCCTCTTGGTAAAGCCTGTCACAACAAATGAGCTCTGCTTGTCTATCTCCTGTTTGGGATGGGAGGAGGGAGGCGCAGAGAGGAGAGGAGAGGAGAGGAGAGCCGCCACTGGGATACATGTGCTCTTATCACAGCACAGAGTTGCTCCTTTTGCTTTTTTCCTTTTCTTTTCTGCTTCATTTTCTTTCATTTTTTGTGTGCTATACTTGCAGTTACATGACCAGCTCATAAATTTGATGGGCAAAGAAAGTGCATATTCTCTCTCTCTCTCTCTCGCTCTCTCTCTCTCTGAAGATAAAACACTGACAACAAGACAAGAGCGAGAGGCTGGAAGATAATCCACCTCCGTGGTCGGAGGATAGGTGGGTGGTGGGCTGCCGCCTCGGAGGCCATATTCACCTTGTCTTATGAAAGCCTCTCCTAATACACTTTGCACAGCACCAAATTAATGTCACTGCCTCGCTGCCAAAGACAAAAAAGTCTCACAATGGCCCCGAGGCGCTGTTAAAAAATAGCTCTTATTTCGGTCCAGATACAAAAGGCCTTATAAATGCGAATGAAATTCAATCCAGACGCTTTTAGGGAGCACACAAAGAGTATAGGAGAACTGATGGACCAATTAAGCAGGGTGATACAGACATTGATGTCCAGTGATCCATCTCAAACGTGTCTTATATCATGCATTAAAATCTACTGAGGTAAGAAACACATACACACATACTGTACACACACGCACGCACACACACACACACACACACATGCACACACACACATAAGGTAAGACAGAAGGGTGTGATAAGAACTTGGGTGCTTGACTTGTACACAACACAACGCTACACTCCACACACAAACACTACACATCGTGGTGAGCGCTACCATGCTACCTCAGTGTTGCTAAACCCCGTCTTTACAATGAACACTCGATAATAAGACTATAAAGCTTCTATACATCTTCCAAGGACATACACACAACTGCACATACTGTATATATGTGCGTTGCACACACTCAAACAGAATGCACCAATGTGGAGTATACTTTCCTAGGCACACATACACACATACACAGAACCACATACAAATACATACACACACTGGCACCTATCGAAACTCCTACTGCTCACCAGGGTGACATGACAGAAACAGTTAATAGCATGTTGTTGCTAAGAAACCACCTGTCCAGGTCTCCCACATGAAAAATAACTGAACAGCTCTCTGCATCAAGGAGAGAGAGACAGACAGAGAGAGAGAGAAAAAGAGAGAGAGAGAAAGAGAGAGAGGGTAAAAGTAATGAATGATTTCCCTCTACGCTCATGGGTATAAAATGCGATCAAATGGAGTCCCTGCCGGGAGAGAAAACGATATAGCACTCATCACCTACAAACTAGTCAAAAAAAAGTGGAGGTGCAAGAAAATGTCATTAGAGATATGAGTATGACAGACACAGTAATTCACAGAGGGATTTATACAGGAGACTCTCTCAGCAACCTTCACACCTGATTTTTTCTGTGTTCTGTGTGTCTTGTCTGTGTTATGACGACAGTGTTATTCGTGGTTTGGTGTCTGTGTTATGTCGTGTTATGACGACATCTGTGGGAAAAAATGACACGAAGGAAAGCTTGCTGGAAAGTGCATTCCAGTGTCACCGCGATTATTTACCTGGGGATTTATAAAGAGGCACACCTTAGTCAAGGAGAGAAAGAGAGAGAAGGAGTGAGGTAGTGAGAGAGAGAGAGAGAGAGAGAGAGAGAGAGAGAGAGAGAGAGAGAGAGAGAGAGAGAGAAAGAATGGTCCTTTGTCCTAAAGAGGAGGTACTAAAAGGAAAGGCCCATATATCAGGTCTAAAAGAATGAGGTGGATGAGTCAAGTCAGAAGTAAACGGAATGTAGAAGGCACAGCTAGTTTCACCCTAATGCTCTACTGGAGTTAGCCTTATTAATGGCTCCAGCCAGAGTGTGGGTGGGGGGGAACAGCTAAAAAAAGGATTGGCACTTTGCAAGCCGGAGCTGACCACACCAATACTTGACCCTTCCCCTGTCCACTCCTTATCCTCCTCTCCCCTCCCTCTCTCCCTCTAGCCCTCCCTCACCTGCGTGCCTCCTTGCTTGCTTCCTTCCTCCCTGCCTTGCCTTACCTTGCACTCCCAACCCCATTAACTCCAACCCACATGCCGAGACTTATGCCACACTAAGAGGCTTGACCTGAGCTAGAGCCCCTTGGCCAGACAGCCAGGTGGATTCTGACTGGGTGATGTCACCTGTCTGGAGAAACAGACGGCCAGCGTGATTCCTGTCAAGACCGGACCGCTAAAATGTGTGCTTTCAGGCTAACCTCATTCGAGAAGCCACCACCAGTCCATATCAGAACGAGCATGCTGATCCTCATGTTCGATGCCACTGACACTGAAAGACATGGAGACTAAGATGGAGGGAGGAGAGAGAGAAAAAGAAAGAAAGAGAAAGACAGAGAGAGAGAGAGAGAGAGAGAGAGAGAGAGAGAGAGACACTATTTTGGTATCAGCTACAAGCAGATGAGGAAGGGTGCCGTGGACCGAGGTGTGCCGCTGGAAAAACACATTTCCTCCGCACAGGTGTGCACACCCTGAGCTTCCGCACGTTCTCATGGATACACACACACACACACACACACACACGCACAACTCCCACAAGTGTGCACATGCATGCAGGCACACACACACACACACACACACACACACACACACCTCTGCAGTCTGTCTGAGTCACAGCACTGCAGTTGGCAGCCTCTTCTCCAGTCATCAGTAAGCAGCTGTTTGACCAGCTCATCACCTCCACTCCGGTGTACTCACCACCGTCTGCTCTCACTTCAGCCCCCAACACACACACACACACACACACACACACACACACACACAAAGCCTCTCACCCCCCTTATGGTGAAATACAGTAGGCTACACCTATTGCGGTAACACTGTGATCACTGTGAACACTGTGATCACCTTGATCATGTAGGCCTACCGTAGACTATAGTAATGTTGAAGGGAGGTTGGGAGTGCCAAGTCTCCCTGCGTGTCAGTCACACGCCTGATGTCACTTGACTGGTGGTGACAGTCAAATCAAGAGTGCCATGGTTGCCTATCCATTTGTCTGCTCCAGGCAGTAAAGCAGTTGCAATCTGGGCCACTGGGAGAGAAGGAACGTACCTGAACCTAAAGCAACCCACTTGCTCAGATGGTTATTTTCGTCAGGTCCGCATTACTTTGAGACCCATGAGCTTTTGGGGCTGCCCTTAAGGCCAAAACGGTATTGTGGTATTGTTATCTGCTGGTGTTAAGTCACTGCAGTTACTGCTATTGATTTGAAAAAAAATGTGGGGAGTTGGAGGACAGGGACATGAGCATTGAGGTCTTTGGTATTTTTTGCCCTCAACGGTGCCTTCCAGGCAGCGCTGCCTTCAAGGCACTACTCCACTCAGTTTAGGGTTAGGATGAGGGTTGAAGAGGTTAGGGTTAGGAATAGGGTAGGGGTAGTGCCTTATAGGCTGTGCTGCCTGAAAAAACACCATTGAGCGACAATTGATAAAGTTGCCATGGATGCCAAGGTTCAAATGGTCAAGAACTCCCGACACATACATGATCATTATTATGATGGCAATCGGTAAAGATGCCGTCTCCCTAACAAAGAAAGTGTATTATTTTAGTTATACGTCGACTAAATTCTTCTGACTGTATAACTTCATCACAGTCAACATTCTTTATGCGTCAACGATGCACACTGACAATGCATCAGCAACATGGGGGTTAAACTGTTACAGGTTCAATGGCAAACTTTAGCTGTACCTGTTGCGACACAGCCGCCCGACCTCTTTTAAAGAAAACACACCCTGGAATGTCCCTCAATTCCCAAGTGTAAATGCCGACAGGAGTTGTAGGCCTACGCTTGTTCTTTGGCAACTGCTGTATCTCAAGATGACTAGTGTAACGTTTATCTAGACGTGCAAAGGCGCAACTGAACGCTTATGTGTATCCGTGAATCACCACACTGAGCGGGCCTGTCGCTCCACCAATGATCTACATAGGCAAACGCTAGCAGAGGCACTTCTGCAAATAATGACTCAACTTCGCAAACTACAAGCCTTGGCAAAGTGGATACAGCCCGAAATCCCTTTTCAGGTACCAGTGCGCCACACACCTTATTTGGCAAATAAATCGTTGTAACCTGCTTTATCATTTTCCAAATCTAAACAATCGAGAAAGGGATAGAAAGCTCTATTTCGCTTGAAAAAAAGAGAATGCCAAGCCAACCATACAGAGAAGTCACAATAAGCCAACATAGCTTTTCACTGTGTTGTATCGATACATTCAGGAAGAACCACATTTCATTTTGGTTACCAGGTACCACCAGTTCCAGCAAAAGCTCTTCCCCTCCCCAATTGTGCGCACCAAATCAAGACAAACTATACTGTCATTTTGAGAATATAACATGATATTATGGGGATTCCAAGTCCAATGCACTAGTCTGCAAACAAAAACTTATTAGTGCAGTTAAAATACTTTACCTTGTATACATTCTCCGTTATACGGTGAACCTCGTCTGTGCGAGACATCTTGAAATCTTCTGTCAAAACCATAAACTGTGCTATTGTCCTTGTGCGGGAGTGTTTATCCAACCGTCACTGTTTAGTGGAAAAAAGGAGGGTGTGATGCGATTCAGCTGCGAGTTCTCCTGCAAGACACGGCAACTGCTGTCGATGCCACTCACCAACCCCTACAAGACAAGCGCAAATAGGTGGAGAGTCTGCCGATCGCTGAAGCGTAATCTAAACGCACAGCTCTCTTAATGCAAGGAGGGTCCACCTCCAAATGCTGAAACACCGCCCATTTCTCCACCCATCGATCCTCCTACACCTGCGTCAGGAAAGTGATCGCTCGAAGCCACAAGGAAATCATAGAAGTCTATAGAGATATATTAGAATTGTATGTGCACACTCATGAGGTAATTCCTACAACTTCTTAATCAGAGTGAGATTATATTTCTTAGAGGGTAACCGCATTACACTTCACAGAAAAAAAGCCTGACTGGATTTCAATAAATGAAAACTTTTAGGTACCAAGCAAATATAATATTGGCATCTGCTAAGCATGTAGTTTGCATGTCCTAAGGAAGTTAAGGCCGTCTGTAAACCTTCATCTAAGATCTTACTTCTGATGCCCAACAACCCACTGGTATGTTCTGAGAAGCTACTGTACAATACAGTTCTGCTGCACACTAACAGATCTTGGCAGGGGCACAGCACACAAAGGCTTGTGGGTGGAACATTACTCCGTCCTCGCTCGCCTACATTAGTGAGAAGCGAGAGCGACTGTTCTGTGCGAGAGATCCAGACAGGTGGGCTGTGCCAGGAGGAGATGGTTTACTCTAACACACTGGTGCTAAAATACCTATTCAGTATCCAGGGGCGCTGCTAGAAATTTTGAGCCCTATGACAAAAGATTTTTTTGGGGCCCCTCAAATATTGATTTTAATATTAACTTTTTCTCTGGGCCCCCCTGTCTGTGCTGGGCCCTTAGAATCATCCTAACTTCCCCCCCCCCCCTAGCGGCGCCCCTGTCAGTGGCCCTTGCTGCAAGTGAAGAACAGGCCAATGGGGTGCTGAGAAGGACGCTGCACAGTCTCCACTCTGTACAGGCATGACTGCTCTGATTCTAGATATGCCAGATTCTTTTAACAATAGAACTCCCCTCTACCCATATCTGCCAACGTTTGAATCAGAACATTTTTTTTTAGTTTTTATACTAGTTCATGAAAGTTTTGGGCTTGACAGGATAAAAAGTCTGAGAGTTGGGTCTGAAATAGGGGAGAAGCCCAGGAAAAATGTGAGTGTTGGCAGCTATGATGGCTGAGGGACATCTCAAACAGAACACACTCAGATTGGTTATGTGCACAAAGAAATCCGATTAAAGCATAATCGGGGTATTCAGAATTCTGAAATATCTCAATTTACACCCCAGTGAACATACATAAATCCGATTTCTGATCACGTAATTTCATTCATTCATTTTCATTCTATTTGCCTTTTTCCTCATCACATAGCCTAGTTTATCTACTGAGAATGTGATTCATGCAGATGTTTTGAAAAGGTGCATGTAACCGCAGTGTCAAATTATGACCGATTACACAAGTTCATTGTCTGCTCAAGTGTGTCATTTTCACCCTTTGGTATGCTATTCTGTGAGCACACAAGAGACCAACAGATGCAGGGATGGAGCCTGTTCAACTCACCTCTACTACAAAATGGCTGAGGAACATTTTTCAAACAGAACACATTCAGTTTATGACATCAACAGATTCTAACACATGCTGTGGATTATTTTCACTCTTTGGACTTCCCTGCTCCCATTCTTGTGAGCACAGCACAGCACACCATCCATTTCTAGGTCATTACTGTGAGCCTCATTACCCAAACTAATTAAAGTCCAAATGTTCTTCGTAGGCCTATAAACTGTGCCTTTGTTGGAGCCGGATTTATGCAACAGAGCCTCATAAAGCTGCTCCCCAAAAGGTGTGTTTACTCTTTCCATCCGCTGAGCAATTAGAAGAGAACACCTGGTTGGGAGAGAGTGGGATTGCCTTCAGCCACCTCCTTTACTTGATGGTTTGGTGCTGCAGCCCTCTTGTGGACGTCTGAAGTAAGTGCAAGTGCAAGATCACCAACGTTGGCTCGAACTGGGTTGTTAGAAATAAATTACTTTATTTTACAAAAACGCAATTGTAAAGCAAAGACACTATAATAATACTCATTCAATGCAATTATTCTGCCACTTCAGCCTTTTTCAATTTAGTTCAGAAAGAAATACTAAGGGACATTTCATTGTGTTATCAAAACATGCTAGTGACTTTTACATGAAAAGGTTAACCTGTTTTTGATAATGTTTGACCTTAGACTGAGAGGGTCACCATGATGATTTCAATTCTATATTACAAGTGGATAAAAACCTTCACATAAACAAACAATTAATAACTCATTATGCAATTCTTCAATGGCTCATTAGATCAAACCAGAAAAACAATGTCCGGTGCTGTTCATATACTTCGAATACTGCACAAGTCCTTTATCAAACACCGCACTGGCAAATCTAGACACTTATTCATGAGAGATGCAATGCATTGACAGTACTGACTGGCATGGGGTGACACAGCAAAAAGAGGGATTTATGAGTCATAACTATTTGTCCTACGCATATCAATGCACAAAATGCAAAAGCTGCTGCAGACATCTGTGTGTGTGATAACCTGAATGCTGTCCATCATATGCAGATGTGCCTGCTTTGATCTTCGACATTACCGACTGTCATCGTTACAAGGTAAAAGGTGTCGAGGGGGGGGGAAATTGATCCGTGCTGATGAAAGCGGCAGACAAGATGACACGTTGATCATCTAAGCTGCCAGCATCTCTTTGTCAGCGTGACTCCTCGACGGCTTTTTCTCTGGAGATGACAAGCAATAGAAAGAGGGAGACAAACGACACAATGAGGCTACGTTGATGCCAAGGTTGTGCACTGCCATGTAGTTCTAGTCAGTGAGTGTCAAGACAACAACAAACCTTGCTCTGGCTGCGGGGCCTCTGGCAAAGGCTCTGTAGGGACCTCCGGAAGCTCAACATCTTCTCCCTTCTCAGGGAAAAAAAAGAGAAAGACACAATCACTATCATAATCACACAATCACATGCGCAATCCAAAGTTACACCAGAATTGTACATTCTACCTCATCATAATCATCACTTCTTATGATAAAATAAAATAAAATAAAAGGCTGGAAACACCGGTGCATGTCAGATTTTACAAACTACTTCGGAAGTACGTACAATGCAATACTACTTATCTCATGTAAATGTGATTTAGTGAGTGAGAGTGGATGTGAGTGATTTATTATGTAGCCATACTATACGTTGTGGGCCATACCATCACACAGTTTTGAGGAGCTGGCCAGAGGATGGATGCAGATTAACACTCGCTGTTCTCTATACATACTTTTTAAATTCAAATCTCAAATAAAGACGTAATACTTTTGTCTTTTCAACGGGATGCACAGGTGAGCTCACCTGAGTAATGGCCTCCAGCTCCTGCAGTACGGCCTCCTCGTCCTCCTGGCTCAGCGAGCCCGCCAGCAGCTCATCGATTTGCTGCAACATCATTCAGACTAAATCAGCACACGTGCACTCCGCTCAAAGCCACTTAACAAGAAAAGACCTCCTAGTGTCTAGGCTGCCAAGGAATTTGATTAGAAATGCTGGAGGTTCAGTGCATAGGTATTATGGCGCTTTCATGACATGGTACCAGCTTGAGTCTACAGTACTCTACAAACTGGCTGCTATGCTGACTACTGAACCTCTATGAACTTGAAGTGAAGACTAGTATTTATGCTCAGTGGCCATCTTAAATTAGCTCGGGGCAAAGTAAACAAGCTTTGTTTTTTTACTGATTTCCAAACGAGCAACCAACTGTGCATTTTGCAATATTTCTATATTTTGGCCATAAACACAGTACTTGACACATGTGGATGCTGGCAAGGGATAGACATGGGTAAACATTATCTAAACTCATGCCTTAATTAAAATGGGAAACTCACAAGCGACAGCGAGCCTTACCTTCTGATACTCTATACCTTCTTGGGTCTCATCAAGTATTCTCTCCACGTCCTCAATGGACATGACCTAAAGCAAAAGAGTAGGAAGAATTCACAACTCGCACGTTCTTCACAGATTTATTTAGATTTATTAACATCTCTCCTTCCTCCTGAGGCACTAAAGGTAGCCTGGCACTGGTCCAAGGGTTATTTAGATCATGTAAATATGAGCCTTTACAGACCTTACAGTTTTATTGATCAGGACGGATGGCAGTGATTTCCCTTCACATCTCTCTTAATCAGAAACCTTTCCTCAATTGCAAGCGTTATTTATAATATAACCAGAAAATGGTTGTTCTAAATGTCAGTTAAAAAAAAAAAGAACGCTAATGATGGATTGGCAAAAAGTCAGTAGAAGGACAGGAAAATACATGAAGGTTTTTTTTCTCTCAAATATGCAGTTAGCACTGGTGCAATTAGCTCAATTACATGCTGTCACTTTAAAATGAATGTCTTGGTGGAGCTAATGCCCAGTCAGGTGCCAGAAAATGACTTGTGCAGGAATGGAACACTGTATTCAGGCACGGCAACACCACTTCTTACGGGGATTTCCTTCTTAATACTTTAAAACCCACACAATGGGGAGCTCATAAAAAGAAAAAAAATATGGAGAAAAACACCCTGGCTACTTTTTCACCCCACAAAGCACATGACTCCAGTGTATGAAAACACATACAGTACTAAAAGGCATTGGGACTGTACCTCATGCATTTTCTTGAGGCATTCATTTCCAGTCTTCAGGCCTTCAATGACCTTCATCTCAATCTGAGCAAATTCAATGTCTTGTACCTTGACAAAGCAAATGACAACAGTGAGAAACAACTTGAGATCACTATAGAGCGATATTAGGGAACAGCAAACAAAACAAACAAAAATTCAATGTCTTATTTATGCATTACTCTAATATACTATACTACTCAGGTATATGGTATATTAACTTCCTGTGGTGTGGGTAGTGACATGGGAGACTGATGTGCGTGTTTGTGTGTATGTCAAATAGATGAAGACTGATTGATAACTGTCTCTATGTCTTAGATGCTCTAACAATGCAAATTTCTCCATTGCGAGACAATTAAAGGGATATCTTATCCTTATCTTGGACAAAGCAAACAGCAACAGTAAGAAAAAGATAGAGATTTTAGAGTAATCTCAGGCATATTAGGGAACAGCAAAACAGCCCAACAACGCAAATATTATTCTCTATCTACAAGCAGTGTGGTTGACAAGAGTCTCCTCACCATGCGCTCCAGATTAGCTATTTGATTCTCAGTCTTGTCCAACAACTGGTCCTGGTAACGCTTCTTCTTGAGCAAAAGAAGGGCCCTCCTGCACAACAACATACCAATGCCAAAATGATGGTCAAGTTTGTAAGATTTCACCTTTGACAATGGTAATGATCTAATGAATAGTTCAGTTCAGTGGTAAGACACTGGTTATATGCATATTATATTCATCTTATATGAATAAGACACAGGTACTCCTACACTTAGGTTTGATTTCTCCTTCATTTGACAGATTTAGCTCAATTAGACTTAGCTCAATTAGCTCAATTACATCTAAGCAATTAGTGAGCATAAATTCTACTACACCAGTGTTGTTCTCTGTCAGTCAGAGACTGAATTGTTCAATCTCAGTCAGAGACTGATTTCTCAGTCCTCATACGTGTGGCCTACATCATGTATACTTGTCAAGCTACTTTTGTCCTTACTCTTTCTTTCCATCCTTCAGGAGTTGCTTGGCGAGAGCTCTCTCCTTCTCCAGCTGAAGAGTAATCCTCTTCTGATACTGCCTCAGCTTATCCCTTTGCTGTTTCAGTTGCTGTAATAGAAATAATTATGTCAGTGTACACATGTAACAGATTTTGTTGATTTTACAATGACCAGACCATCAACATGACAGCTAACGTTACATTACCTAGATACTAAAGTTACCAGTCTACCGTGCCACAAATGTAACGTTAAATTAACCATGTCAGCTGACTGGACGCATAGAGTTAACGTTGTGGACTGGGGACCTTTCAGTGTCCACTAGCCACTGCTACACGGTCAAAACATAACATTACTTGCATGAGTTGAAATCGCACAAAATTATTATGGTATTTTAAAGCAACCAGGTGACATCCGCAACGTTAACATTAACGATACGAGCAGCATGGGCACCAATATTACAGCAGATATTTTAAGCTTTGGGAACTTTGCTAATCACTTCAGCTAACAACTAGTCGGCTTGTTGGGCTAACGTTAGCTATGTTGAGTCATAGCTAGCATAGTGTCAACAATGGATTGAGGGGTAAAGCTACATACACATGCAAATTTTAGCAAACTCAATGACTTACCAGAACCGCTCGATCTTGATCGGTGACTCGACTGGGGCGTCCCTTTCTTCCGAAAACGTTTCCCATTACGAAGCCACATCCCCGCCACTATGCTGCTGATGTGCAGCTAGCTAGCTAATCTAGCTAGCCAAACTGGGTAAGGGTTTGTTGTTGAAGTACAAGCTAGCTAGCTGCAACTACAAATTGCATCTTCATAGCGTTACCGCACACCGACAGAATCAGTCGATATATTTTCATGTACTTCGTCAGGTGGTCTACTTCGTCTTGGTCTTTACAATAACGCTACAATAAATTAATTTACATACATGTAATGTCCCCCTAATAACAGCAACGATAGCCGTGCCACCGGAGTTGTAGCTGGTTTGGTTCAGATGTCAGTCGGAGAGAGAGCTCAGAGCTAGAGGTAATTTTTGTCCTGTGCTGCCACCTTTCGGAAGAGTTAGGAAAGGCGATAAACATGAGGCCTTTAAAACTAAAACATTTTAGCCTACAACAGATATTGCTATATGCATAATGGACTAGACATGCCTAATCCATTTAGCATTCCAGTTTATGATACTGGGAACAGTTTTTCACAAGGCAAGGTCTCAAATGTAGAACAGACTATATAAGAACATTCAGATAGATTATCTAAATTGGGCCTAATACTTAAACCAGGATGACTCATGTGGCCTTTATTCCCTAATGGTAGTAGTAGTAATGGATAAGGGAGAAGGGTGTAGCATAAGATAAGCCATCACTCATCTTTGGGTATTGCAAAAAAAAATAAAAAAAATAAATAAATAAAAAGATGAAGAAGAATGGGCTCCCTTCACATCCATTGTTAAGGTGATTTAGAGAAATCTTGAATAGAACAATATTTAGACATTATCTCAATAAGGGGTATTAGGCCTAAGCCATGATGGAACAAAAACAAATCATGAATGTGACCCTGACTTATTGTGTGGGGCATTATTTCCAAAATGGTGGTTATTGGGTAAAGTGAGCGTTCAGGTTTTGGACAAAAGACTGTTGTGTTTTTACACTTACATCTCCAAATAACATGTTTTAAAGCTGTAAGGCCACACCAATTTAATTAGTTGGTTCTCAGATTTTATCAGGAAAAAAATATGAAACACTAAAACATTTTTTCTTCAGCTGATCATGCCATTAAGTAGTACAGGCCTATAGGCTGCAAAAGGCCATAATCATACTTTCCTTGTTAAATCTTAAAAGGGACTTTACTCAATTTTTCTAGATCTAAGTCAAATATGTCTGAGATGTTTGAAGAAAATTAATATGATTTTCAATCAAATATTTGTTCTGGAAGCCTTATGTAGGCTCACTTTACCCTGTAAGACCTGTGACCTTTGGCACAACTCGTCAGATCATAGGCCTATCTCCTCACCTGTGTAAGTTATGAGAGGATTTCTAATTTCAGATGTAGCTGGACACTTCATGTTTTGTTTGATGTAGCCTCAAAAATACAAACCCTCTCTAAATCAGCAGATTGATTAAGAATATTAAAAATCATTTTAACCTGCTCTCCCTTTGTGAGGGTGCTGAAATAACACTGCAGTTCGTTTGTGCTGCAATAATTTTCGTTTGTGCTATTAACGCTTTTGAGTAATTTAAAAATACAAAAAAAGGTGCCCACCCTCCTCAAACCCAAAATGCTGAAATAACACTGTTCGTTTGTATTGAAAATGTATTTTTAAATTACTCAAAAGCTTTAATAGCACCAACGAAAATATTTACAGCACAAACGCACTGCAGTGTTATTTCATCATTTTGGGTTGGGGGGGGGGGCAACTTCACGCAGGTAGTCTGTATGCCTAATAAAATGAAAAGAAGTGTTTGGAGTTGTAAATGGTGTTGCATTTCTCCCAGAAACCTCAAAATAAGTAGCCTAGTAATAGCAGAGTGGTACTTTTCACCCTTACTTTATTATGCCAGGTTATGGCAGGTTGCAAAAAAGGGCCTACTTGATTTGCTTGATGTTTTTAATCTATATTTGCTAGACACTAGCTTCCTAGCCTTGAAATCTAGATGCCCCTATGCAGCATGTCTGTGCATGGCCAGGCTACAGGCTTCCTTCATTGTTCAAGAAAAATAAGGTTTTTTTTTTCTCTCCATGAAATATTGTGTTGGCGCAACTTACCCACACATGCTTATTTTACCCCAAAAAGGGTAAGTAGTGGCAAGCCCTTTTTCTTACAGAGAGCTCTTTACCCATGTAATTTATGAAACAGTTTCAGATATAGAACACAGATATTGAAACAGTTCTTCTCTGGAATATCAAAACAATGTAAAAATGGCTCTGGCTCATTTTAGCCGTTCCCCCAGCATATCGAAATACCAAAAACATGATATTGCATTGAACTCTTAGTGGTTAACTGAATAGACTAGTCATTGGCAGTTCACAATGATGTGTGCTGATGACCTTGAGTACATTTGCATATAAATATAGGCCTTCCATAAGTGTAAGAATGAACTTACATGTTTATATGTATGAATATAGCCTTCGGGATGAACAAGTCTATGCATCATACAAGCTAGTATTTACGAGATATGTAAGATATGTGAGGATCAGGGATGGTGTATTTACAAAAGAATGGTTTATTTATTTATTAATTTTAGTAAAATTCAAACATTGTCCCAAAATTCTGACAATAAAAAAACAGCACTTGCGAGAAATATGCCTGACGCTAAAGAAAATGACAACAGAATGAAGTGAAAGTTTGTCCTTTATGGCTACTCTCTCATTGATTGCTCTAGACCTGTAGAATCTCTGTAAAGACTGGTACCATTGTGTGCGACTAATCTGTGGCATTTCTTTTCTGATTTCCAGAACAGTGTTATTGTTGTATGTGTTGTATTATTGTTGTATATTATTGTATTGTAAGCGTATTATTACATATGTATATTGTTTCCTTCCTGTATGGATTTGCAAGTTGTCATTTACGTTGTTACCGACAATATTTTCCCATTTCATTCCATTCCATGATGTTGGACACATACTATTTGGCCCCCTCCCCAACAATAAAAAAAAAGACTCAGATTTGTGAAGTTTCACATTGTACAATACTGAATATAAAAAAGGTTGCAACTTTCATTCTATTACAGACATAATCACACTAAACAAGAGGCACAATAAAACATGCTTTTCAATCTTGATTTTCACTTATTGCAGAAAATCCACTGCACCTCAAAAAAAAAAAATTATATATTTTTAACTTCCTCTTGCAGAGCAATGTAGTCAATTTACACAGGAAAGGTAATAACACAGTGACCAAGCATAGTATTACAACACGGCACATACAGGAAAAGAAAAACACTGTCCACACCACTGCTTATTGGACCGCTCTCCAGTCTTTGGTGAACCAAGTAGTCACATGAGGGGACCAATAAGGGAAATGGTCATGCTGCGACAGCGGGTCCACAGGGTCTCACAATAACAATTTTCTGCCATTTTTGGCATCAGCAGTATGATCACACAAACCCAGTAGCCATTTTCACAGCATAATTACAGCATAAATCAAAGGGAGCATAACCCCCCTCATCAAGGATTTCTTCCAAAGGAAAACACACACTTTCAAGTTTGCATAGGTAGAGGGGGATGTAATGCCTTACAACTCCATACAAGCCAACAGTGGAAAAGAACTCTTTTATTTACATCCTGTTTATCTCTGGCCACTGTGTTGGTTTCTGATTGTGATGCAGGAGGTGGGGTGGGGATGGGGGGGTTGTTGCAAAGGCAGCTTGATCAAGCTTGATGCTGATCACCCCAGACACATACAAACACAAACTGTGTCGTAGCAGGTCTCTGAGCTGATAAAGTGGCTTTGTCCCCACCCGCTGGCCAGCGTGTGAGATCCAAGAGGCAGTCAGTCAGATAGGATCAGAGAGGAGCCTTCACAAAGTCCTGCCGTCATGCCACTGGCACCGGGACCAACTGCCTTGCCCACCCGCAGACCAAACAGCAAGCCTGCGGCTGAGTCTGGTAGCGGTGGGTCAGTGGAAGGGGGTGGTGGTGGTGGTGGTGGTGAGGGGGTGAGGGGGTGCTTCAAATCTGGAAATCGGTTCCAAAGTGTCTGATCTGAGCCTCAGTCATAGATAGGTAGGTGGTCCTCATACTGGGAGAATACTAAAAGAAAGAGGTGTGAGGATAAAAAAAAGAGAGCAGTTAGACATGGAGAACAGACCTGTCAGTCCCCTTATACAAAAACACAGGGTCACTGCCTTTCACTGTGTTCACATGTTACTGACACCATGTGACTTCAGCAAGGAATACATAACATCCAAGAGTTTAGGGAAAGAGAAGTAGAGGCGGGCAAGTTTTCGAAGGGACAAGTTCCATGCAAACAACAGTGGGTTAGTTGAGGATGCACCGTATTGGCTGATGGCACTCTTAGGGTCGCCATTGGCAACCTAGGGGACACAAACAAGGAAGTGCAGTGCCCCCAGGGACGATCAGTCTTATAAGCGCCAACACACACAATCACCATCATTTCACCATGATTAACCAAGCTGTTATCGGTGCCAGGGGGGGAACCACAGGGCAAGCCAGTGATTGGACAGTGAGTGTGAGGTAGCATAGCGGTTACCCACAAGGGATGGTGAAAGTGTTAATGACTGAGGAAGCCGAGGTGAGGCACAGGAGAGATGGTTCATTGTGAACATAACTTACTGTTTTTAAATGTCTGTGGATAAAACTCCATAAATGAAGAGTACAAACAGAAAGACAAGAAAAAAACAAACAAACATACAATTAGATATAAAAATTCTTCCTTAATTGAAGTCCTTGGCAATGGGTGTTTTAGTCGGCGGGAAATCTATAGCATTAAGAAATGGGATTAATTCACAGTTTCTGCTTAATACTGCAGTGACGTTCAGAGTGACTTGCAATGGTTTCTAAAACTGAATAGTGCTATTCAACCACCAGGATGCTTTAATATACAACATGAATACTGCAGTGACATTCACTGTGAATTTCTTTCAGTTCCGGATGCTTTAATAGGCTACACAACATTAATTTATACTGCAGTGACGTTCAGTGTGAATTGCAATGGTATCTAAAACTAAAGAGGGCTATTCAACCGCTAGGATGCTTTAATACAAATGAATGCCACGTGACTGCTGGACTTTAATTTGTTTATCCTCCACCTTTGTTTAAGCTCCTAACAAATTTCACCCTCATGTGGATCCTAGACAAGATTGAATGCCATCAGGAGAGCTGGCCAACCTTACACTGGGCCCATAAATAGCGCCACATTTACTGTACTGACCAAGCCTAAGCTGACCACAGCAAGTAATCCCTTCGCCAAAAGGACAGCTCAGGCCTGGACGACAACTACGAGAGTCTCCGGGACAGACGGCTTTTTCCTGTCGGATCACACATGGTCCTCTTCAAGGCAGCCCTAGTTCAGAGACTTGTGACACTAATGCAGGACCATCATCCAAATCCCATTAAAACAAGAGATTTGGCAGAGTTAAGAGCTGCCAGTGACGTCTCTATCCACTTTGCAGAGCGTGGCCTCAGGTGACAGGTCAGACGAAGGCCAGCCCTTTTGTCTGGCACAGGTGAACCTGGCTGGAGTCTGACGTACAGTACCTACAGGGGCTCCCACCTTGGGTCTACATACAGTAGCGGTCAAGATAAGCAAAGAAGCTCAAGGGGGGAACAAACTAGAAAACAACCAGACATGCTAGAAAAATTTAGTATGAAAGTATAGTGGGGGGTTTTGGGTAAGATAAGCCCAGTAGGAGGCAGTGTTACGCCACAGCTGAGATGATGGAGAGAGCCGCACAGCATAGCAGTTAGTTTGTTTGGTTTTCAGTGGTGCTACTGCTACTCTGAAGCCATGCTAAATGTAAACAAAAACAATCAGTACTTGGGGTAAGGATAAGGGCACTACTGAAGCCAACATACTGAGGGTGGCGGTGAACCTCTTCCGATCAAAGGAACGTTCTCGTAGCGCGGATTCCCCCCAAACAGCATGGACTGATTCCTGGGGAAACAGAGGATGGAGAGACAGAGAGGAACGAGAGATGTGAATGCACCACTCCATGAAAAAAAACAAACAAACAAACAAACAAAAAAACCTAGAAAAAAAGAAACTAGAAAAGCGCTCAGAGAGTGCAGACCTCCGCCAAGGCAATGTGGTCACAGATGGTGTTCTGGATCACCAATTGCCACCAAAATTGAATCAGTTCTTACTTATCCCAATACACACAAAAATATCATCCAAATCCATGTAGTACTTTTCGAGTTATATTATACACAGACACACAGACAGACAGACACACGCCAGCAAAAACACAACCTCCTTGGTGAACGTAAAAAAAAAAAAAAAAGAAAAGATGTGCAGCACAGGCAGTACAGAATTCCCACACTCAACACTCACATTAACCGTAATTACAGATTGCAAATCCAATCATAGAGCTCCACAAAAGATAATGAGATTCTAAACTGATTCAAGTGACAAGTGTGTATTCTCAGGCAAAATGAACTTGTGATCAGTGAAACAAGGGTGATTACACTTTGTGGAATCCCAACAATTACATTTTTGCAAATAGCATGAACAAGGTTAAAAATGGCTCTTTGAACACACCGTAGCTTTCCCCTGTCTGAATCAAGCCTCCAAATGGGCAATACATGCCAGAGGGATTTTCCTAGAAGGAAATCTATGTTAAATGTCCTATTCAGAGAATGCATAAAGCTTTAGGAGTATGAGAGTGAGCAACTTCAAATGCAGTTGAAACACAGCTGTAATCAGGGGAATACAGTGTAATACAGTGATACAGTAATACTGATCAGAGCTACACTGGCTGCCCGAAAATGATGCCATGGACACTACACTATCCAAACAAAACAGAAAAGAAGAAAAGTCGCACACTTTTCTCACTCTTCCCCCTACTGCCATCATCAGGGAGAAGGTACCTGCACCATTACTGCCTCCACCTTTAGAATGAGGAAGAGCTTCTTCCCGCAAGCAGCCAGACTACTGAACAAAGGGACATGATGCAAGGCCTCTCAAACTCAAACTCAACTGGAATGCACTCCTGCACTTTTGACTTTTGTCTCTGCCTACTGCCATGTTTTAACTTACACATTCATTCCACCTCCACCTCACTACCTCCTCTTAAATTATTATAGCCACTGCTGTAGTACAAGTCTACTTTGGAGTTTGGTGAAACGCAATTTTAGTCTTCTTGCAATGTACTGTTGTAGAATTTGATTGACAATAAAGTTCACTTTGAGTTTGACTACTTTTGCTCTGTCTCATGTTGTCTGTTCTAAGATGCACTCCCTAATGTAGTATTACCCATTTACCTCATACTGCATACACTAAATATGTAGCTCTGTCTTGAATATGTTTTTATATTGTTTAAATGTACCTGATCCATGGTGAAACAGTATTTTGTTTAAAGAAAAATCCGCACTCACAGCTATAATGTCTCATACATATTATAGGCATCACGCACTGATGATGGCTTAGGCCGAAACGCGTTTGCACTGGACATGGTGGTATGTCAAATAAATAATGAGACATTATAGCTGTGAGTGCGGATTTTTCTTTAAGCTTATAGTTTTCTTTTTTCACGCACCCAAAGTCTTTTTTTTAAAACTTTTGAAGTCGAGCGCGCCCTCCCGACACACTTGGAAACAGCATTTTGTCCCACTGTACAGTCTACCATGTAATTGCTGAAATGAAAATAAAACCCTATAGGTTTGGCAAGGGCTATCGGAAAAGCAAAGGATCTGTTCTACCTAGGGTTAGGGTAAGGGTCAGTAGTACACAGCCCAAACTGTACTACTGTACATAACCTCATCCTCTAGAGCCGACAGTCCTGCGCAACAAGCCTCGCTGAAGAACATGTGGAAATGAATTTATGAGCATAGTTACTGTACATTTATGTATTCTGGCCCAGATCATAGTTACATTTTATGGACTGAAGCTGGCCAAGACTACCACTGTGAGCTGACTGTTTCAGCAATGAACCGTGGAGGTGGGTGTATACACTGGCTTTGAAGGCTTGGCAGAAGAATATTCCAGGAAGACAACAATCCAAAATTCAGTGCCAAAAACACACAAAAACTGACCTGGTCAAGTAGGTCACCGCATTTGAATCCAATAGAACGCCTCTGGGTTTTTAAAAATAGAAAGGTAGAACAACAACAACCCCCTTCTCCCTCTCCTCTACACAGAGCAGGTGAAAAAAAATGGCATCTCTCCAACTATTTGTGCAGCACTATTATGACTATCTGCCAGCCCAAAGGAAAACTGAGTCTATGATCAAATGCCATATTCAAATTTCAATGATGATATTTTATTGTGTTCAGGCTCTAACTGTGGGCCACCCATTTTCAATTCATTTATACACTTTAAACTTTCACACATGCCTAAAGCTGAACAGATTTTGGTCTAACCCCAGATTCAGCTGGTTGCACACACTTTACAACTGCTCCAAAATCCTGTCATATTGAATGATGTTGCACTGTTTAGCACAATCGCAATCCCATAATAGAAGTCGTAACACTACATACACACACACACACACACACACACACACACACACACACACACTACACACACACACACTACACTACACACACTACACTACACACTCACATGTATTCTGAGGTGGTAGCACTGGAGGTAGCCTGTGGAGGTGGGTGCAGGCTGTTCTGGCTGCCCAGGCTGCTGCTGTAGCTGCAGAAGCTGTGGATGTTAGAACGGTTGGGATTGTACGCTGCCATGCGCCGGGCCTGGGGGTTGAACGGATCCTCCTCATCTATGTCATCATAATCCCTGTCCCTGGAAGCGAGCACACACACACACACACACACACACACACACACACACACACACACACACACACACACACACACACACACACACACACACAGACACAGACACACAATAATTATTTGTTGTATGCGAGAAAACTCCACCAACAGGCAATTTGTTCACCTTTCTCTTCTGTACCGTTCTCTTCTGTTTGATGTAGGCTTAATCCAGGCTACTTTGATTTAATAAATACTGTGCAGACTATCAAGGTCCTCATCTTAAGTAGGATTATAATAGATAAACAGTTAAATATTTAAACCAGTCCACAGTCACAAAACCAGCAAAATAATGTAAAATAAATAAGGACTTAACAGTA
>JAODXP020000015.1:26816934-26891934 GCA_027497455.2 Sardinella longiceps | reverse complement strand
GGCAGGACCTTCATCCAGTCCCCCTTCCCCCCTTTCTCTCTCTCCCTCTCCCTCCCTCTCTCTTTGTCTCTCTCCCACCAGGAGAGGAGAGGAGAGGATCACATCCTTCAACCCCTTCTAATCCACTTTCCATGAGGTGACTGACCTCAGTGATTCCCCCTTCATTGACGACAGGGATAATAACGAGATCAGGAAAAACATCAAGTGACTTTGTCACTCACAATCCCGTTAGAAACGGTATCCGGGAGGTTCAAGTAGAGCCTTAAACTCAATGACGCTGAAAATTCAATTTGTGGCTTCTGGCTGGCATCGTTTTTGGAATAGATTTGAAGTATTTTGGAGGTTGCAGAAGCAAACATGGCGGCGTGAAACTGGTGACATAATGCTGAACAATCCGAACAACACAGAAGCCTGCACCGCCCCATGTAATGTACACGTATGCGATTCTGTATATGGCTGTACGTGACTCTGAATGTCGCCTCTCTCAAGCTCACCTGACTCCCACAAGCATGGCACATCTGCCCCAGCACACATCTGTCCAGTGATGGAAATTGAATGGTAATCCACACCGAGGGTATACTTAAACACACACACACACACACACACACACACACACACACACACACACACACACACACATTTCCTGATCTCTGATCTCACACACACACACACACACACACTCCAACCCTGATCAGCACATCAGGGATGTGCCCTTTTTTTAAACCCATGAACACAGAGGGTTTAAACCGGAAATCGAGGAAGATGGCATGAATGCAATTCTAAAAAATGAAAGAGTGGATTGAGGGAGATAGATAGAGATAAGAGACGGAGACAGAGAGAGATAGAGATGGATTGACTGGCTTATAGTTACTGATGCGACGGTGGCCTTGTTTACGTAAACAAGCCTACAATAAGCCTAAGGGGCCACTCTACCTAAGTGACCCCCTGGCATTTTAATCTGCTTTGCAACGCCTACTAGCGAGCTAGCTAGAACCCTAGTCTTCCCAATATGACTGCAAGTGAAAGGGGGGCAGCATGTGGGGCTAACCAGCAGTCGCTACTGGTTGTGTTAACACCCTCAGATTAGGACTCGCCGTGCCTCCGCACTTTCTGGGCTTAGCGATATACTGTATTTATGCCAGCGCATCTGTGTTCATGCTGAGCTGAGTGGTGAACCAACTTACCACTGCGGTAGCCGTGCCTGCGCCAAGGGAAAGCCAGCTAAGGACCAATGTCAGCACCCCAAACACCATGATCCTGAAAACAAACAAACACACACACACACACACACACACACACACACACACACACACACACACACACACACACACACACACACGGGACAAATTACATGACACTCATCTTTCTAAATTTAGTATTAAAACAGTTAGCATTATAATATTGTAGATGAGAATTGACAAAGCAGAAAAATGCCAACATGCAAGCCCTGCTGAGCATAATATACTTTACGGTTTATGTCACAGTATATAAAATGCAGTGTATAAAATGGTTTTACTGTGACTTATTTGTCACACACTTCTGGCCAATCTGTGAACCTCCCCAAGTGCAAACAAATAGTTCCCTGATGAAACAGTGCTCACATAGTACCCAAAATAAAGTACTTCCTTTCCACACACACACACACACACACACACACACACACACACACACACACACACACACACACACCCAGCTGACAGAAATATTGGTCTAAATGAGAGAGGGAGGAGGAGGAGGAGGAGGAGGAGGAAGAGAACGGAGAGGAAAATGACCCTCTGATGGATACATAAAGCCTGCCAAGGTTTTCTCCTCCTAACTCACTCAGAGGCTTGATGGTCTTAAAAGCACCAATAAAATAGATTGGAAGTACTTAATAATTTGTTAGGAGAGAGCGCGCACACACACGTACAGACACACACACACACACACACACACACACACACTCACTCACTCACACACACACACGTACAGACACACACACACACACACGTACAGACACACACACACACGTACAGACACACACAGACACACACACACACACGCACACACACGCACACACACGCACACACACACACACACACACACACACACACACACACACACACACACACATCCTGGCAAAGAGATCAATAGACATTAGTGTGGTGAGAAGGGGAAGAGATCTTGAGATTCCTCTGGTAACCTAAGCAGAAATTCAGTTGAATATGTGGAATATACAAGTCTGCCGGAAGCACCCTGCATTCCATGTCATCCCATAAACACTCAATCCGTTAGCACCTACTAGCCATTAAATGGAAATAATTAAACACAAATATAGTATACTCGTGAACCCTAAGCCTGATTAGGCTGAAAAGGCTCACATAAAACAAAAGACATTGTGAACACTGTAAACATGTAGTGCTTTGGGACTACTGTTTAAATGCCCAGCATAAATGAACACGAGCATAAAGACACATTTCCAGAAACACACAGGAGTGGGATTCAGTTGCTCCTCCATTGAACAACAGTATTGATCAACTGATTTAAGTTAGTTAATGAGTACCATTATGTCCATGTGTTCGCAGCTGGGCCACCTCTTCAAACAGAGCACCCAGTGGGCCCTGGGTCCAGAGAGGGTGGGGGTGGATTGGGTCTTAATGGATGACCGCATGATGTAGAGGATGTAATAGGACACGGCAGAAAGGAGCCTCGGGGGAGCATTAGCTATTAGCTACACTGTGCAGGGCCATGCACAGAGGCCATTCAAAATGGCCGGAGCACAATCCTAGCAGATCTGTCACCAACATGTTGTGATGTGACACTCATAGTTTCACAGTACCGACATGCATGCTTGCCTGCCTGCCTGCCTGCCTGCCAAGAAATACTTCCTCTGTGGTTTCTTTCCACATGAGTGACGGAGGAGAGGTCTGAGAAGGTCTGGAATGAGAAGAACCGGATATCAAGACCCATCTCAAAGGAAAGGTAAAGGGATGGACTTACGAGATGAGTAGCCATCTTGACTGTTTGGCAAGCCCAACACAGGCCGCCAGGCAGATGACGAGGTCCAGGATGAGCAGGAGCAGATATGTTAGCCATCTAGGGCGGAGAGAGAGAGAGAATATTTTAATTAGGATTCAAATATATAATTCATTATATAGAACATATCTATATCAATTCCTCAAGACAAAATTCAACAGTAAAATGTGTAGTGTTATTTGACATCACTGTGAGTCAAATGTCTCAAACTGCAGAAGAATGGGGATTCAACTCTATGGGAGCCATCAATCAAAAAGGAAAATAAACCTCAAACATACTTCCAATATAGTAATCAAGACAAAAGCAGTCTCTGCAAGGCAATCTGATCTTTGATGGGCACCGCACACTGGCTATGAGATTAGTAACGCTACACTACAAGGAGACTGCGTGCCTGCACATCCCATCTCCAGACAGAGGTGGGTATGTGTTCAAAATGGAAAGCGAGACACAGTTCTGTGACCAGCGATTAGATTGGGTCTCTAACTAATGTGCGGTGTGACAAGGAAGAAGAGAGGAGAAAGAGAAGAAGAAGAAGACATAGTAGTAAGAGAGGAAGGAGGAGGAGGAGGAGGAGGAGGAGGAGGAGGAAGAGGGGAAAAAAAGAAGAAGAGGCAGACAGAGTGCATGTCCCTCGATGATGCCATGGTCTTTTTCAGCTGTCTGAAACCCTAGCTCCTCATCAATAGCTCCCACTGCCCGCTCCTCACACACTGCCCTAGTAAATGGAAATTCAATCTACGTGGAGGATGTGCATGTCAAGCTCAGAGAGCCTAATGGCTCTGAGGCGCGAGAGAGGCTCTCGGCTCTCTGCTCCAGTCCGGAGCGCTCGCCAGTGGACAGAGACATGCATGAGGCGCTTAGCATTTCAAGTAGGTCAGCTTTAAAGAAAACCCCCTCTGAGCCACCATACCTACTGTACGGTGTACGCAGCAGAGCTTAGAAAAAGTTATGAGATATGAGGATATACTGGATGTTATATGACTGTTTTGTTCTGGCGGTTCGCTTTGAGGGCTCTGTTCTGGCGGTTCGTTTTGAGGCTACTTAAAAGTTATGAGATATGAGGATATACTGGATGCTATATGACTGCTTTGTTTAGTTTTGTTTCGTTTTGGGGCTCCTTTAATTGAACAAAAAGAAAGCCACATATTTTCATTAGCTAGTTCAATGGGTTTCTAGACAATGATCAGGCCAGATTGGATCAAATTAGACCATACAATTTTTTTGGAGGCTACATGAACCCTGTGCCAGAGGGCAGCAGTCTGCAGACTGTCAGCAGACTGTGCTGTGTCTGTGCTGTGTGCGCCAGCTTGGTTAGAGAGACTGATTGAGTGAGTGCATTCGCATCTGCAGTGCAGCGCAGTGCGGACTGCTGAGCATCATGGGAAAACAAGTGCGCAGTGAGTGGTTTAAAATTAGAACGCTTGGACGGTGCTCCTGCTTGGCGGCCAGCGCACCTGTAGTACTCCACAAAGGCGGTCTGGTCAGCGATGGCCGCCAGGTCCACCTTGGCCCGGCCGATGTCCGGCATGGCGACGAGTTGCCTGATGATGTTGTCAGCCATCTGCCGCATGAAGCGGAGCGTCTGGCCGTAGTCCCCCCGCGTGGAGAAAATCTCGTCCAGCCTGGACAGGTGCTCCTCCAGGCCCACCTGCATGCTGTCCAAAGAGCCAGTCACCTGGGAGGCACACAGAGAGAGATCTCACAATCCAATCCAATCCAAAGACAATGAATTCATTAAGCGAATCAGTGCTGTGCAAGGATTGATTGGTACGGCCTTGCAGGTGCCAGAGTACTATTAGCTGGTTTATTGACTTTATAATGAAACAGAAGGGAGACCATGCCCAAACCTCAAGTATCATAGACATACAGTATCTCATTCAACAACAAATGCAATTTAGCAATAAATTTGATTAAAATGCCAACATAAATAAGAAGTTATACACAACGTTCATTTTGTAATACACATATAATTTACATTTTACAGAACAGTATTAGCAAAAACAGTAAGGGGCTGTGCAAAACTGTTTGAGAATAACTTTTGAAGCCTGATTATTCCGTATCCACCGAAGAGACTTTAGTTAGTGGAGTTCCAGTCACTAATCCTGGCATCTTATCTGCACATCTTACTTACTGAGGGAAATGGATTACAGTCATGAGGTCACTTTCAGTCCTTTAGAGCAATCCAAATCTGCTGCAAATATTGTAATGATGATATTAAAGCGTGACCAGTACGGTAAAAAGAATCTGGGAAATACTTGGGAAGTCAAGTTTTGAACCACCCCCCCCTTCCTCCCCCAACCCCTTATCCCGCCCCAACTGCCTCACTCTATCCTTCAAAACGGAAAAGATAGGCTTCCTACCCCCCCACGAAATAAATTATTTTTTTCCCCCCAGCACTTAAACGAGCAGGCAAAACAGGCAGGAATTGACTGACAGAAAGTTTCATCAACAGTCTCTGCATAACCCTCACTTCCAATTAAATCTAAATTCATGAGCTTGGAGTGGCAGCTCTGGCAGAGGCCTGGGGCAGTCTCCGTGTTGTTTGCTTCCAATTTAATAGAAAACGGAGGGACTTCTTTTTTTTTTCTTCTTCTTTTTAACAGAGACCTCATCAGATGCATGTGCTTCACAGGACCCTGTGGCTATGTGGAGCTCCTCTCACTTCCCTCCCACTCGCTTGGGCACAAAAGCCACTTTCACAGGCATGGAGCAGCCGGTAGCCAAGGTAAGAGCCCACCAGGAGATGTACAAAGCCCCTGTGTGATTGAGCGAAGAGGGGCAGGCAGACGGCCACAGAAGCAGAAAGAGAGAGAGAGAGAGAGAGAGAGAGAGAGAGAGAGAGAGAGAGAGAGAGAGAGAGAGAGAGAGAGAGCAAAGCGCTTAAAGAGAAGGCCTGGGAAGTAAGGTGACTCTCCGACTCGTCAGCTCAATGGTGTTTCCGATACCGAGGCAAGAGCCAATGCAGCTTTTGAATAAACAGAATCCATCCTGGTGGACGGCTCAAAGCGGGTGTGGGGGGGTGGAGGTGTGCCAGTTGGCCTGAGGTGTGCCCTACAAACGCGCTGCCAAGCGGCCACCGAAAAACACATTCATACCTCGCGTACCACACGCTGTTAGCCAGCTTGTAATTAACACGGCAACGCTGCTGGCAATCTGCTGCTCAGCCTTGTGGGTCTCTGCGCTGCAAAAGTAGATGGGATAACAGAATTGGACCTCTATTAAAGAACATGACCTAGCACTGCTCCCGCATTAAGAACATGGTGAGACTTTTCAAAAAAAAGACCCGTATTACACTTAAGAGCTCTCCATGTCAACACTGACGGCTGGCTCCGAGCGTCAAAGTGTTTATTGTTGATTCGCTACTCGCTGCGGTTAACTTAACGGGCCTTTTGAGGATCTGTTAATGGTGATTTCCAGTGAGATGATGTGACAGAGAGAGGCTGTTGCAGGCAAATAAACATGGCAATAGAGAGCCACAGGATGGCTTTTGTGTCTGTTCCACTTCGGGCGGTGATCTAGAGGAGCCATCTGTGTGATATAACTGCATGTACCGTTATCGTGACGACTGGACGCAAACGCCCACGCAAAACATGGACTCCAAGCCGCCTGATAAGTAGCTCTCTCAGGGATGGATGGATGGATGGATGGATGGATGGATGGATGGATGGATGGGTAGGTGGATGGATATGAATAACTTTGTAGCACATCATTTGCCTCATGTATGTTTGAATGCAAAAGCTTGGTCTTATGCATGCAGGAGACATATGGCTACAGAGAGATAAAAGAATGAAAAAATGATACAAAGCAAAGTGTGTGTGTGTGTGTGTGTGTGTGTGTGTGTGTGTGTGACACAAACTCAGATGCACAGATGCGTGGAGTGGGCAAAGAGTTCGAGAGCTGATGCATACATTTTCATGTGTACATTTTCATGATGTGTGTCTATTATAAGCCTTTGTGTGTGAGTGTCTGTGTGAGTGTGTGTGTGTGTGTGTGTGTGTGTGTGTGTGTGTGTGTGTGTGTGTGTGTGTGTGTGTGTGTGTGTGTGTGTGTGTGTGTGTAAAACACAAACTCAGATGCACAAGATGGGGGTGGAGTGGGCCAAAGAGTTCAGAGAGCTGATGCATACATTTTCATGTGTACATTCTCATGATGTGTGTCTATTATAAGCCTTTGTGCGTGAGTGTGTGAGCGTGTGTGTGTGTGTATGTGTGCGTGTTTGTGGAAAACACAAACACAGATGCACAGGATGGGGGTGGAGTGGGCCAAAGAGTTCAGAGAGCTGATGCATACATTTTCATGTGTACATTCTCATGAAGTGTATCTATTATAAGCCTTTGTGTGTGAGTGTATGTGTGTGTGTGTGTGTGTGTGTGTGTGTGTGTGTGTGTGTGTGTGTGTGTGTGTGTGTGTGACTGTGTGCATGCGTGTCTGTCACGGCTTTAGACAGAGATACAGATACTGGAACTCAAATCCCCATTAATACAGATGGGGAGTTAATCCTTTGCTTTCTCACTGTGATTAAAGTGCAACCCCAGCCAGTCGGCCCACCAGCCTCTACGTCAGACAGCATACTGCCTCTCCGCTCTCCCCTCTCCCCTCTCAGCACAGCTGGGATCAGAGCCAAACAAGAACTCACTCCCTCCCTCCCTCCATCCTCCCTCCATCCTCCTCCTCCTCCACCTCTGCCTCCACGTCCACCTCTAGCTCCTTCTTTGCCTCCACCTCTGCCTCAAGCTTCTTCTCCACCTCCTCCTCCTCCTCTGCCTCTTCCTCCATCCTCTGCCATCTCTACATCCTTCTTTTCCACCTCTTTCTCTACCTCCACCTCCTCCTCCTCCTCTTCCTTCTCTACCATCTCTACATCTTTCGCCTCTACCTTCTCCACTTCCTCTGCCTCCAAATCCTCCTCTGCCTCTACCTACACCTTCTTCTGCCTCCATCTGTCTGCATCTCCTTCTCTTTCTCCACCTTTTCCTCCACCACCTTTTCTGACTCTGCACCTCCTTCTCTTTCTCTGTCTTCTCCTCCATCTCCTCCTCTACCTGTCTGCACCTCCTTCTCTTTCTCCACCTTTTCCTCCATCTTCTCCTCTGCCTCTGCTCTGCTACTCCTCCTTTCTCTACTGTCTGCCGTCCTTCTCTTCTCCACCTTCTCCTCCATCTCCTCCTCTACCTGTCTGCACCTCCTTCTCTTTCTCCACCTTTTCCTCCATCTTCTCCTCTGCCTGTCTGCACCTCCTTCTCTTTCTCCGTCTTCTCCTCCATCTTCTCCTCTGCCTGTCTGCACCTCCTTCTCTTTCTCCACCTTTTCCTCCATCTTCTCCTCTGCCTGTCTGCATCTCCTTCTCTTTCTCCACCTTTTCCTCCACCACCTTTTCTGACTCTGCACCTCCTTCTCTTTCTCCGTCTTCTCCTCCACCACCTTCTCTTTCTCCACCTTTTCCTCCACTTCATCCTCTGCCTGTCTGCACCTCCTTCTCTTTCTCCACCTTTTCTGACTCTGCACCTCCTTCTCTTTCTCCACCTATGCCTCCATCTCCTCCTCTGCCTCTACCTCCTCAATCTCCTCCTACGTGTCTTCACCTCTTTCTCTTTCTCCACCTTTTCCTCCACCACCTCCTCTAACTCTACCTCCTCCATCTCCTCTTCTGCCAGTCTGCACTCTCCAGGCTGGAGCCATGGGCTACCTGTGCTAAGGTGAGCACACAGACCCACACAGGCCCAAGTCGAGGAACACTTTCCCTCCTCCTTACTCCGCCTTCAGGTCTCGGTGCCAAGTGACTAGAGTGTGGAAGCAGGAGTTTGGTGAGGGGCTCACTGTAGTCTGAGCAGAATAATAAACGCAGACGGGGCAGCAGGAGGAGACTGGTGTGAATAGCATCGCAGATGTGAGCAGATGCACTGTGGGTGTAAAATGACATCAAATTCATGCACACAGTCACCACCCAACAGCCTCACCACCAAACAGTATGGGGATTGAATAAGAGTGGAAAAATGGGGGAGCTTTGAATAATAATTTAAAAAAAATAGCCTGCATCGCCAATGTAGGCTGGTCAGGTGCTTGGAAAAGAAAACAAACGGATCAAAAAAAATAAATAAAATCGGCCATGGTGATCTTCCACTGAATCACTTTAGTGAACTTCTCTCACCAAAAGGGGATGTCAAGAAGAGGAAGTTCAGTTAAGTTATTTGAGCAGAAGAGCGTGGCTATTTTATTTCCTGGAATGAAAGAAGCAAAAGAAGAAAAAAGGCTGATTATACTGCAGCAGCACTTACCAGACTATTGATGCCACCCACTGTTTGATTGGCATTGTAGAGGGAGTAGGTCAGCTGGTACACGCCGTCATTGGTTTCGCTGTTTCCATAGAAACCCACCCCTACAGCCGAGCTGAAAAATGAAAGCAAAAAAAAATATATTTTCAGATTTGTTATGACATCCTAACAGTGTGCTCTTTAATGGGCATCCTGCGGGGGAATATCCCAGAATGCTTTGTGTTGAGCCAAAAGGTCTTTATTTGCTTGCTGTTTTTTTCTTCTCTCTCTCTCTCTCTCTCTCTCTCTCTCTCTCTCTCTCTCTCTCTCTCTCTCTCTCTCTCTCTCTCTCTCTCTCTCTCTCTCTCTCTCTCTCTCTCTCTCTCTCTCTCTCTCTCTCTCTCTCTCTCTCTGTGTGTGTATCAATCTTAACCATTTTTACACAGACCCCATCTTAAATCCATTTGTCCGCACAAGCCATTCGAGTCACAGAAGATGCCAGGCTTTTCTGACATGAGTTACGGCGCAATTTTAGTCCTGTGAGAGAGACTCTGCAGTCAATCTCTTCTAGGCTTGCCAGGCCAGGCCAGCTCATAAGGGGACACACACACAGGCCCTGAGCTTTCAGGGGAGTCCCCCTCCCCTCCCACTGTCACAGTCCCAGTCCCCCAGCCACACTAAAGGAGTGTCATCAATCTCTGACCACTTCCCTAACACACTCAGACGCCGCACAGCACGACTCCATCCTCCATCTCTGAAGCAGCAATCTCTTGGGCTGGGAGAGAGAAGGAAAAAAATCCCCCCCCCTTTGTGAGAATAAAAGTCTGATTTGGGAGGGGAGGGGGTTGGTTCTTCATCTCATCATTGTAGAGGAGCATATAAACAAAAACAGGAAGTGCCCTTCTGACCCCATTATTGGAACAGGACTGTTTTTATCCTGCTTCACACCATGGATTAGCTACATGTCAGATTTCACACTGACATTAACAATGGGGCTGCAGGCTTAAAAAAGTAGGCTAGGCTAGCAGAATAGCCCCCAAAATAGGATGTGTCCACAGGAAGACAATAAAGCTGAGCAGATGGAGCCGGTACAGCACAGCGGCTGTTATTGTATCCCTATGGAGAGTGTGTGTGCACGGGGGTGTATTTTGAGTGTGTGTGTGTCTCTGTGTGTGTCTCTCTCTCTGTGTGTGTGTGTGTGATAATTAAGAAGTCTTATGACTGGCAAATATCCTGTCAGAGTATCCAAGCATTGTCTCCAGTCACCTGATCATCATTGCTATATAGCTTTCTTTGTTCCTATACACATACCTTACGGTGCATATACATATGTGTGTGTGTGTGTGTGTGTGTGTGTGTGTGTGTGTGTGTGTGTGTGTGTGTGTGTGTGTGTGCATGCATGGGATGCACACTCATATTCTATTGTGTTTGTGTTCACCAGAGAGGCACTAGACCTCTCCAATCTCCCCCTCAGTGGATGTGGTCCAGCCTGATCCAGTGTGTGGTCCAGTCCAGCTGCTCTCTCTACTGGGCCTCCCTCCCTCCCTCAACAGCCATGATGGATACCAGGCCCTTGATCTGAGCCATTACCTTCAGCTCCCACCGGCCACTTCCTTTCACTACGCATTAGCCAGAGCATTTAGGATGCTACCCCTCAGTCCACAGATGCGCACACACACACACAGACGCACACACACACAGACACACACACACACACACGCATAGACACACACACACTTGCACACACACACACAGACACACACTGCACGCACACACACACACACTCACTCCCCTAGTCTCCCTGGTGCAAGGGCAGGATCAGCACTCATTGCATTACCTCACACTTAGAGGTTTCTCACTGGTCATTGACTTCACAGACAAAATCCAATCAAAAGCCAGAGGGAGCCAACAGGACACATGGCTCACCAAACCGGGACGAAAGCCACACACAGACACACACACACACACACACGACCGGTCTCCGGAGGATAGTCTGACGGATAAATGGCAACCAGGAAGTGATGTGGAAGTGAATTAGACCTTCTTTTTGGGTCATCCTGCAGCTAAGATACCGGTGGCTGTGATTCTGGTTCCTAAGTACCATTTGTGGCTACATGAGTCACTTGGAGGGCTGGTTTGAGGAGGACGATGGTTTACAATACATGAAAATGCTACACACAGAATTGAGTCCAATTCAGTGGGGTTCAAACAGATAGCATTGCTTTGGGGGAGATCTGCTGCATCCTCTGTGTCTGCGTCATGTGCATTTCAAACACTTGTCATGTGGGTGTGTACAGTATGTGACTTTCAACCATCCTTGACAAACTAAATTTGTAGCCTAAGGTGGCATCATTACCCTCTAAAAATATGTAAACTACAGCTGCATAAGAAGCACCCCCCCCCCCCCCATGAATAAATAAATAAATAAACAAACAAATATCCATCTTCTCGACTAAGAGCCTTAGCGTCGCGGCAGCAACTGATCACTGGGAAAATTACGGTCAACAGCCATCAGCAGTTTCAAATCCGCCTCCTAATGGGCCCCGGCACTCGCTCCCTCCCTCCCACCCACCCACCAACCCACCCACCCACCGCGAGGAGCTCGAGATCCAGCTGCTGCCGCTGGATATCAATTAGAGCGTCTTGGCTTTGCGCGAGAGAAGCTTGAGCTGCAGCTGAGCCTCGGCCGCCTGCGTCCGTCCCTGATGAGGTCAGTTATAGCCTTAATGCTCTGCTCTTAACCCGCCCACCGGACATGACTGAGCAAACAAGAGCTACTACACCCAGCACAGAAGTCAGCCAAACACACACACACACACACACACACACACACACACACACACACACACACACACACACACACACACACACACACACACACACACACACACACACACACACACACACACCACTCTCAGCAGAGCGTGGGATTCAGGTCTCATTTTTATGCTAGGGCTGCGCTTCTTCGCATAACATCACCACAATATATCCTAATATAGACTTTTGTGTGTCCCTGTGTGCAGATGCTGCTCTGTCAATAGCATCCAAAAATTAAAAGCATTTGAGACCAGAGATGATGCATTATGTTGTGGGGTTGCAGACAATACTCTCTTCCATCGACGGAATACTGGTGAGAGGGAGTTTAGCACCCCATCCAGGCTGCTGAGAGCTCGAGCCCATAAATAAAAAAGATAAAGCGCTGTGCTCCAGTGTTCTACAGAGCCGAGGAGAGATTGTATAAAAGCCACCTAGGACAACACAATCGAATTAGAGTAGAACATTGAAGCAGCCAGTCAATAACTCAATAAAGGCCTTCACTTAATCACAAAAAAAGACGGAAATAAGTTGTTTATTATTAGATTAGGGTTTCAAAGAGAGGCATATACCTTCACTCACTAAATTTCTGGTTTTTATCCATTACAGTCTGCAGAATGATAAAAGCTTGGTCTTACTTTCCTTATATGAGTCAAAATGATAAGAACCAACATGATCAGATCCTTTCCTGGTAAATGCAATATTTAGGGTTCAGGCACCAGAATTTCTCCCTCATACCTCCATTCATCATATTCTCTCCTTAAGATATCAAGAAAAAATGCTTCATACCCATGTACAGTACATTTTCTCTTATATCCTCTTATTCATATTTTTGTTTTTACATCTTTATTTGACATGGGCCATGCATAGAACAGACATCTACACCAGATTTAGCTAAAGCTAATTTACGTCTGCGGTCCCTGGACAGGAGGCTTAAAAAACAAACATACAATAAAGACAGGACAAGGCTATGCTAAAAACAGCAACATCAAAAACAACACAGCACACAACACGTAACAATACCACAAAGCACATAACATGTAACATATAACAATGACATCAGCACAGCTCAACTTTATAAATAGTGACGTAAAGACGCAAACACACCTGCACAGGACAATACACAAATCCACAAGTAACAGCACACAAGTGAACACTCATCATTCTCTTATTCTTCTCTTATAATCCTAACCTGTGCTGGCAGACACACACACACATCCTACACACACCCACAACCACCACAACCCCCATAACCCCCATGCTGAAGAAATCTATGCATGACGAGTTAAAAAACCAAAATAGGCCCACACTACTCATTAAGCACCCTGTACACAGCAGTGAAATGTACAGACTCCAAACACGAGAGGGTTATAGGGTGCTCTCCTACTAAGTAGCGTCATGCTCTAGCACTTACCACTAAAAGAGGCCTTGTGTAAGGGACTGGAATGTTAACAGCGAAATAACTCAATCAGAGCTCCGCACTTAGATAACTGTCACAAGATTAAGCTGAACCCTTCTCAAATTCAATTAGGCACTTTGGCAAAAGCATTTGTTCTCTTATATTGGCATTATGAAAAGCAAATGATGGAAGCCACAAGCTGAGCTGGCTCCCTTCTTCTGTAGCACAAGAATACATCAGATAGCCCAAACTTGCTGACAAGCAGAACCATCAAGTTATTCCCACATCAAGAATACATCTGTTTGCAGATGCAGTTGAGTAATCATTTTGAACATTCAGAAATTTGATTGAAGAGTGCCTATGTAAGAAATTGAGCAGATGATGTGCCTTATACATGGAGGAAGTGGATCAGAAATGTGAGAGAAAAAGCAGGCTTGCGCAACCCACTTCAGTTTGCACTTTGATTAAATTTTGGCATGTACGTCATTCAACACAGCATTCCATCATCATGGACTTCCACTAGGCCAAAAACACTGCATTCCAAAAGCAGGGCACTGGCAACCTCGTTCCACCGGCATATTCTCATCTTCCCTACAAGCACCAAATCTAGTTTTAGGACAAAGGACATTCTCATCAGATCAGACTGCCTGACAGGCTTTAAAGGTCCTGAACCGATCCTGATTCCTTCTTTGAACTTTAAAGGAAATCCTGTCAAATCCTAAACATCCCGTTATTGTCACTGTTATCCAAATGAAATCCACAGTTCAAATCCAGTGCCTGTTAGCCGGAAGAAGCAACAAGTTTGGGATCACATCATTTTTTAATGTGTTGATGGGAAATTTTTTATAAATGATGGACTCCATAGTATTCAAGTAAAAAATACAGTCTAGGGTTCATATTAAAGTTAGAAAATGTGAGGCTATCTTTATCCAGCTGACTGCGAGCACAAACAAACAAACTAAGACTGTTCCAAATCCTAGAGATTGGCACTTACCAAATGACCAGGCCGGTGATGACCGCTGCCCATGTGACACAACAGGAGTCTGGCCTCTTGGTCTCCTCCTCCTCCTCCTTCCGACAGCAGCAGATGCAGCTGAGGTAGACGGCTAGCAGGATCAGGCTAAGGACTAGCCCCACCGCTGACACACAGCCTAGGAAGATCAATGACTGGGCAGGGGAGAAAGAAAGAGGGATTTTAGAAACACAAAACAGCATTCAGATTAAGAGAAAGAAAGAAAGAAAGAAAGAAAGAAAGAAAGAAAGTAAGTAAGTAAGTAAGTAAGTAAGTAAGTAAGTAAGTAAGTAAGTAAGTAAGAAAGAAAGAAAGAAAGAAAGAAAGAAAGAAAGAAAGAAGTAGATTGTACGGCTACAAATAGATGTTACTGTAATTATCAAAACAAAAACCCTGCTTGAACTTAAGTGTGAAGAAATGTTTAGCTTCCCATACAATAAATGAGTCTATATCTACTGGTGGCCACATGATGGTTTATGACCCAAGGATGTCCCTGTCCTGAAACAAACCAAACCACCACAAGTAATGCAGCAGCCATAAGACAGGGCCATAGGCCTACAATTCCATGGCAACCCCTGAGGGCCTGAGAAAAAGAACGGCATCCATCCCGGAGCCTTTTGAATTGAGCGTCGTCATGTGACATGGCTGCTGCAGTGCAATGACCCTCGAGTCTTGTGATCCCTGCAAGGCTCTGCGGGCCCAAAGCGAGAGCGCAGTAGGAACTGAAGAATGTAAACACTTCAGAAGAGGTAAGCAAGGAGAGAGATTTCTAGCGCTGTGCTGTACACATGAACCACACACAGGAGCAAGGAGTGGGGGCAGCAGGACCAGGAGCATGAGGAGACTGTTGTTCCCATAGCACTCAGTTTGCTAATGGGAGATCCCCATTTGTACAAAGCTCATAAGCAAGGGGAAACAACATTAAGGCTCGGGAGATACAGTGACAAGATGCTGGAGCAATGCAGACTAAAGAATAATGACTAGATCAGTGCATCTTCTCATACTGGACATGTGCAGTACACGTGCATGAACGACACACACACACACACACACACACACACACACACACACACACACACACACACACACACACACACACGTATAAGCATTTAACATTTATATGTGCAACAGGTCACATTTGTCCATTTTATTTGACACAGTATTGCTATAGGGCTAAATAGATAGACCATAGATATAAGAGATCTTAAAATTCCATTATTCACATGCCACACAATACTACAAACCTTCCAAATACACACACAAACTATACTTATGACTACTATGCCAAAATCTATCATAGTCATAAAAATTATACACCACCAGCAATGATAACTTTGTAATTTAGATCAACACGTACATGATGTACTGCAGCAAATACGTACTTTATTGCTTACTATTTAAATGTCATCATTCTTTGAAAGCTGCATCATTCAGAGCAGGGGTGGGAATAGACGATCAGGAGTAAAGTAGAACTGAAAATTGAAAGCCTCAATCCACTAGAATCAGTTCCTCTTATAAAGGGCAGCATGTTAGCATGGCTCGTAAATGTACTGGATAAAGCCAGACAGCTTATGAGACACAGGTCAAACAAGCCAAACATATTGTGTCTGACTGTATGCATCCCCTATTCAGAGAGTTTATTAAACTACTCTCAGGACGTCTTAGAGTGGCAAATGCAACCCAAAACATCTACAAAAAATCAGTCATATCAACTGCAATAACACTTTGTAAATCAAAATAGGCATTACAAATCCATACTTGTATAAACTGCTGTTTCTGTATTGTGTCTGTGCAATGTTTATTTATTAACTATTACCTTTTTATTGTATTCATTGTTAACAGATACCTGTGGATTAATCTTACACTATCCTAAAATATTGTAATTTATTAGTGAATAGAAAGTACACTATTGGTACAGCTTAGTGGAGTTGTAGCACTGTACTGGATATAAAAAGGAAATGCTCAAATGCTCTATTGTGTTTAACTCTGCTCTCTGCCCAGCATTTACAGTAAGTCTTCCCCATTTATATTACATTAGCTAACAGGCAGGGCAGTAAAACTCATCAATGATTTGTGAGATGCACTACAGCTATTTGCTCTAAAAGGCCTGACCTCAGAATAACTGGATTTTATGTGGCCTTATAACATTTTGCCAGCTAATGCTTACAATTAACCACACAATTAATTCTGATGTCTTCATGCATTAATACATAATAACATGAAAACAGTTTTCGTTTTTTTTATTGAGATATCTGACATTTATAATGGCCAATTTTCAAGGAAAACGCAAGATACAATCTGTAGCCTAACTAATAAACTGGAAAAAACCCCACTACTGTTCAGTACAGCTGAGTAGTTTTTATACATAATGTTAGCTGGTGGTTGGTATTAGGTTTCCATACACTAATCAATGTCTGTCAGAGACAGAAACCTGATCTTCAGATTCTAATCTATCTACTGTACAATATAGACACATTACAAAGATATTGACCAGAAGTGCAAAATTGTGCCTTGATGTCATACTGCAGTTGCAGTAGGCCTACAGGCCAGACTTGTGTAGTCCTTGTTTACAACAAATCATCATGATGTCAAATGTTGGTCTTGCAATAGCAGCAGGCTTCTACATTAGAATGTTTCTCCTAGTATGTTTACATGGAATGTGGTTCAAGAATGTTGTTTATTCTATGAGATCCAAATATCAGGTGAAAAAGGACTGAAGGGGCATTCCAGTGTCCTGAAAATAAGCAGGAACTATTCTCACCCATAGCAAGACAGCTAGTAATAATCGGTCATTCCTTGGCATTTAACAAATGAATGCGATGTCCCTCAACTTTAGAGACTTTTGACTCCCCATAGATATTTTTCTTGCCATTTACAGTGTTCATACTGTACTTGCATCCAGGTTGGGGACAACAACAAAGTCTGAAACATTCTGAGACGGCAAAGAAGTCCTGTGAGACATCTACTATAGATGGATCAGGCAGACCATTTGCGCTCTTCAGCCTCAGTACTAAGGCTGCAGTAAAGGTCAGTGACATTTTCACTTCCAATCTCATTGGACCATTTCAAAGACCCACTTCCAATTTCCCAGCCTATTAGTTCTCAATTACACATGAAGGGTAATGAAATTCAGTGACAGCGGCAGTGGCTCACTAAAGATTTTTACAGGAACTGAACAAAGGGGGGAGTTAGAGGAAGGGAAACATGAGCTTTACCACACTCAATAGTATAGTTGAGGATGAGAAAAATGTAAGCGCATGAAGTAAGCCCACAGCTCTTTCTAAAAGGAGAAGAGGTTCTTTCCACTGTACATTCCCGAATAACATAAAGTACATGTGTAAATGTATAAATATCTGACTGGATGCACAGAGCACCAAAACCAACTGTCCAGTGTCTTTACTGCAGACTTTATAACAAGCAGATGCTCTAGGCATCTTGGGACACGGAGTACACACTCTGTACTGGCCTTATTGAGGGAAATAAACAAACTGGGGAGGTTGAGAAAAGACAAGTCATCACATTCGAGATGCCCTGCAGGTTTAAAGTTACTGAACACGAAGTGGAAGCATTGTTGTGTCAGTCACTATCTGGGAAGCAATATCTTTATTTTAAAACACAAAAGTTGTGCATTGTCTTTTTCCTCTCAGCTGAGTTCAGCTTTCATAATCCACAAAACTCTTTTCACTTAAGTAAAAGGCTGGAATAGTAGGCATGTTCTACTACTGGCAAGTAGGCTATATTGGAGCGCAACTTCATATTTTCTGTGAACTAACGTTAACGTTACTTAAGTAGCGCGATAGTCCTGACTAAAAACAATCCCAGAGCAGGTTGTGCTTGAGGTTAACGTTACTTAAACGAGAGAATTGCGGTGAGAAGCCTCTCACTTCAACTAACGTGAATCTCTTGTTAACCAACATACTAAATAACAAGAAACAGTAACGTTAGGATGACTGATTTAGTCACAAGATGACACCCCAAAACAAAGTAGCCAAAGTAGAGACCGCTGTTTATAAAAGCCTGAATATCCCACATTTCGAAAGATGGTTTGAGATAGCCTATTGACGGCTTCTTCAACCTTTAATAGTTTAAGGGCAAAGCAACATATTAAACACTGCTTCAAGGATAGACGTTCCTGTATGTCAAGGCAAGTTTCAGTCTTTATTATTTTATTATTGTAGGTTAAGTTAACTTTAACGTTAGAAGCCTATGTTACATGAGTTCATGAAACATTTCTGTAACACTAATATCCACAAGCTCAGGCCAGAGCCAACTATTCTTTATCGAGTGTAACTTATCGAGGGAAAAGTTGAATGTTTGTAACAGCTTGTTTATCAACTGTTCAAACTCAGTGGGCGCATCTCATCACATCACATCCTATCTATCACCACTCACTGACCTGCTGATAGCTCGTCTCCTCCGGTCTGAAAGTGTTGTCCACGGGCTGGAAATTTAAATTAAGATGAGGAAAATTGTGCAGCCAGTATGTCCACCATGGGGCAATGTAGTCCTGCCGTGCCATATCTCAGGCTCGGTGGTGTTCAGCGCGTTTAAAAGACCTGAGAGTCTGGATGTCTGGATGTTATCTCGGTCCCTCCAGTAGCCCAATAGCCTAATCCTTCTCCAACAAAACTAGACAGATTGACCTGGCACCGTAAACATGCGCGAAGTGTAAACGCGATCAGGGAAACACTAAAGAAAAGTATTTCCCTTTGTATTTTGCAATCAAAGCCAGACATAACAGCATAATCGATGCAGTGAGTCCATGGTTCAAGTTTAGCCTACAGCTCGCACGGTAGTAACGTTAAACTGACTTTTACGAGACCGCTCAATGAGCTATGAGTGCACACTCCTCAAGCGGCTTTTGTCGGGGCCGCGCATGATGACTGGGAAGCACGAGATCGAGGGTCTGATGAACTAGTATTGAGAAGGGAAATTTGCCTCCTCGTGCACAAGTCAAACCAAACCTATCCCAGTAGACGAACCAATTAATTTCCAAGTTTCACTTTCTTGCCTTGAGCAACTTCTTAATTTATAAACTACAACTACGAATGCAGAAATCCCATAGGCCTGGCAGGCCTATTTTTTTTTCATACAATAATTCATTGATTGGTGTAGGTTGGGTATGGGACGAAAATGTGTTGTGTTCTTCTATATGTCGTAGGCCAGCAAATGCCTTTCTCTCATGAATTGAATGAATTAGTCTACCTTCATCAAGTTGCCTACTGTAGGCCATGCAGATCTTCTCCCTGGCTGCATAAATATGCCTCTGTTAAGTCAATGTAGGCCTAGCCTAGTCTATTTTAACCTAAGTGTGATGTGAAACACCTGCGGTTTCAGATAGGGCCTACCGCTGTGCACCGTTGCTACTTCAGTTGTGGTCATACCTGGTGCAAAAAAAAAAAAAAAAAAATTCTCGTGAAGGCGCTTAGGGGGCCCACTTACTTTCCCCACATTTGCGCCCAAAGTCCGGCCACTACACGTAGTGCTACGTGCTCTATAGCGGTGCGATTCAAGGCTGACATCTGGTGGATAGATTGATCTTTAAGACGAGCTATGGTGCCCCATGAGAAAGGAGAGACTAGTCTATGACTCAATATCTAGAATTGCAGTTTGGTGTAAGGACAGTTCAGCGTCCAAATTCAAGAATACTTGCTTTTCTTTGAAGATTTCTTTGATTATCTAAATGTTTTATGGCTGATTTGAACTTCATCACTGTAAACTAACCTAGTTTGTGATGTTGAAAGCATTTGAAATGCCCGACCTGCTATGCAGACAATTTTAGAACCAGACACCAAAAGGGGGCAGCATTACATTGTTTTCTAATGTACTGTGTGTGTGTGTGTGTGTGTGTGTGTGTGTGTGTGTGTGTGTGTGTGTGTGTGTGTGTGTGTGTGTGTGTGTGTGTGTGCATTTGTATGTGTGTTTGAAATGTGTGTAAGGGTGGGGACAGCACATGACTTCTTTCCATCCAAATATACACATTATAACTTGACATGCTTAATGTGAAATGTGTGCACAAGGGCTTCCAGCACCCTGTTTGTAATGGGGAACATGACGGGATTACAAAGCAGGCAGTGGAAAGCTGAGGGACAAAACTGAGATAAACCAAAGGGCTGGAAGTAAAAGCATATACATATAGCCTACTCTTTTTTAGAGAGAACAATGTGAGGATGAGTGTAGAACATAAAGACCAAACTGCTATTCAGTCACGGTCTATCAAGGCACCTGATGCTCAAATACTGTAAAATGAAGTAATTTCAGTTTCATGATAGGGTGACATGGAATGGTTACAAGAGGAACTTGCTGTAATTACCAGAGAAACCTAGAAAAACAGGATTATTCCACCTCAAACTACACAGTAATTAAACCACGTTTGGAGGGAGCAGCTTATGGAGTTGGAGGCATTCAAAAATGGCAAATGGAAACTTCCATTTAACATTACCCCTGAGAATAATGACCTTTACCAGTAGCAAGCTGTTATGATATAGCAACTTTACTATGCTTAGCAGAGCAACAGCTGAGATAACACCATGAATAATTCTATCATGATTATGAAGATAGAGACACAATATCTAATCGTTCCACTTCTGTTTCTCTTATAGTCACTGTGGGTCCCAAGGTCAGTTAGCCTTCAGCCACTGCATTGTAATGTTGTTCTGCAGATCGGCTTGAATTTGAAATTTCCTTCAGGACACCCCCCTCAGGAATAAAGGCCACCTTGACCCGCTTGACTCCGCTTTGGCTATTTATACATGAATTCAGGCTGGTTAGTAGATGGATCAGAATAAGGAGCACTATAGCTTCTCAGTGAGCTATCCTGACTGAATGCATGAGCTCACTGCTACCATAGCCCTTCTACTGTAACAATACCATCCCTGCATTGGCTAAAAGTAGCAGGACCGAAGTGTCTAACTTTTCCTTCTGTGTGAGGATAATGGTTTTAGGAGCAGTGAAGGGTCATTCTTAATCTGGATTTTTAGATGTAAGCTGAAGAGGAGAGAGAGAAAAAAAAGTTTTATTCTTTTTAGCTCAATAGTTTGATGTTGAAGCAGAAAGACTAAATGTGTTTTGGCAAATCACTAAATCCATTCACCCCGTGTTATTACAGACTAATCCCACATTTCTTGCTCTAGCGGCATGGGGTGTGCCTTTGATGATGTTTAGAAATATGCCGTATTAGGGCCTCCTAGTCTTTACTTATTGCTTTTTTGGTATTTGTGCTCGAAATCCCTCTGTTGTGTGGTGTAATTCATACATATGAAAAAAGATTTATACCTTAAGCTCTAGATAGGTCCCACTGTTTTTATACAGCCACATAGATGTTCCATGGCTCTCAAGATAGCAGTTAAATATTATAGTACTCCCCTACCTAATTCCCATGGCTATCTCTGCACTTACATCAGATAAAACTGGGGCCTTTTCCCATCAGGTTGGCTCATTCAGGAGCTCACCGCAAACCTCTGCAGATGTTGAGTACTATTGATTGGTTGGCTACCATCTCATGCTTTTTCAGAGCATCTTTTGATGTGTTCAGGCCTATTGTTCTTTGTATCCTCCAAATTCTCCAAACAATACAAAAAGCTCCTCAAGGATTTTCCTTTTAGTCATGCTGTGGTGAAAGTGGACTATAGAGGTTCTCTGTTCAATATTGTGCCTTCAGAATAAAGCCCCATTACTCTTTTAAAAGCAATGAAATGTCCTCCTGTAGAAGGCCTCACAGAACAACCTCTTTTGGGGGAAAATCTTCCAACATAAGAAAATGATAGTTGCTGTTGTGTTTGTTTTCTGATAGTTTGGATATTTTTAGTTGACAAGGTCATGAATCTGCATTAATTCCCTCAAGATACATAATGTAATGGACCAGTGCATTTGTCACTATACTGAAATATATTTCCCTCTGCTTCTGTCTCTTTTCTTTTTTAAAAAAAACTCCGGCAGACTGTCTATTCCCTGTGCACCTGATATTGGTATGGGCTGACCCAATGTGATTAGAGCCAGCCAAAGTAAAATGGCTCCCCCCAAAAAAAGTATAACTCTATTTCATCCTTCCTTCGCCTCTTGGAAGAAATTGAGTCAGCGCAAGAGCATGGTTTATGATGATAATTGCATCAGCATTGTATTGATTTTGAAAAAGTGGTGCATCGTCAGGCAGCCAGAGGGATGGAGAGGGAGAGACAGACAGCAGTGAGGAGTGGTTGGAAGAACTGCTGCTGCTGCTGCTGCTGCTGCTACTGCTACTGCAGTCGTTTGTGGGCATCTCTGGGATTTCGGGGGATATGAAAGGGGAGGCAGAAGGAGTTTTGAGATAAAGCAGAAAGCTTTTAGATTTCCCTGGCAGACGGTGGAGAAAACACTCTTGATGCCATGATTCCTTTGTGTGATCTTGGCCACTGAGAAACAGCAAGCGAGTGTGTTTTTTCCTTGACAACATTTTTCACACGGGTGTGTGCTGTGTGCTGCGTTGGCTACCACTTAGTCTTTTTTGAGCAACAATTTCAATTGAAATATCTCAAGCGTAAAAGCATAATCAGATAGTCCAAATAGATATGCAATTTGACATGTTCATTTTTCAAATTATGGTTTCTGTTTACACGTCTGCTTGGAGTGACAGTTCACTGTGTCGTTGCCATGGTAGAGATTAGTTTTGGCCCACACATAGATGACCCTTTCTAACCGGGCATGATAGTTTATTTTTTTTCCCCTGTGTGTTGTTAGAGTTTTTCTGTGTGTGAAATCGTCATGTTAAATGAGACAGAAAGGTCTGGAAAGTGCTCTGTATTTGTCTCTATTAAGCATGGCTTCTGTTGCATAGGCAGTTAATCAGTGCAGCAGAGCTGCAGTCGGAGGAAGACAATCCACCACATTCCTCCTGATTTTATTCACCAACCTCATTATCCTCCATATCATTACTTATATTTCTTTCCCTTCCCTAGCTAGCTGATATTACCTGCGTGCTTTGAAAAAAAGAATAGTCAGTGAACAGCATTTACATGAAAGCCATTGTACTGCATACCTACCACTGCAAACCAGTGATTTCACAGTAGTAATTTATGGGTCCAGACTTTGACAATTGTGTGTTGCCTAGTGGGAAGTCCATTTGGAATGTGATGGATTTCAGCTGTGATTGTGTTTGATAAACATTCTCTCCTTTGTATGTATGTTGTATGTATGTGTGTATGTTTGTAGGCTATGTATGTATATGTGTATACAGTACATGTACTGTATATGCATTTGATTATCTATGCATTTATTTGTATATCTATTATATTATCATTACAGACATTAGTAGACTAAAAACCTCATCAACCAAACATAGCGTGTTTCCATAAATTCACCTCCATCATACTCAGAGGACAGGAGGACAGTCAGATGAAATGAATGAGAAGAGAAACGATCTTTGATTCGGCACCACAGGTTTTGTTTGCTAATTTATGCGTCCGTGGCTGTTCCCAAATCTGCTGATATTATTCAACCGGCTATAATCGCTGAATTTTAAGTAGTTTATCCACGTTTAAAATGCAATGAATTGCATAATTAAAATAGCTAAGAATGTAAATCAATGGGCTGGAAAGCCAGTGGGTAATTAAACAGATAGTTTTCCTTGTGGAATAAAGTCCAATTGTCTGAAAAAAGTAGGAAAATGCTGGTACGCAGCATAAAACAAGAGACTCTGGGAGTAGGGCATCTGCGGCTGTTGAAAAGCACAGGGAAAGTCACATTCACAATATAGTAGCCTAGCAATAACTATTTTGTCACATTTCATAACAACTCTCCATCCATTCTCATCTGCTGTCCCCCCCAGGACCGGAACACAACACACATGTCGGAAGTTGTTGGAAAATATATTTGCATGTGTGACTGAATTCGTTGCTGACTCTGAGCAAAAAGAGAAAATCCATAGTTGTCACCGGTATTGTATTTGTAAACCTAATTATTCACAAGTCACATCCATACAATGACTCTTTGCCCGGTAGTTTGGACTAGTAGTTTCATGCTCACTCGCCTTGTTGCAGCACCCGATCAAACACACTAATACACTTCACTCCACATCATAATTTACAATCAATTTTGAGCCCTGTAATTGTTTCTTTCTGGCTGCAGACAGGTTATAGAGTGTGTGAGTTTGATTTAGTGGACCCCCCACCTGCCCTCCATCCTCCTTCCTCCATCCTCCTTCCCTCTCTCCCTCTCTCCCTCTCCTCCCCTCCAGAACATGGGCCACTTTGGCGTCTAGAGTCGCAATTTAGATTTAGCAGATGGAGGCCCAGCAATCAGAGAGTGGCAGTAATCAATTTCTGCTGGTGTCTGAAGCTTGGACTGCAGCCATGGAGAGTGGGGCCTGGCAGAGGAGACCAGCCCTTGCCCAGAATATGATAACAGCGGGCGGGCGCCTTCCTCCCCACAGTGCACCGCCACCCTATAGTCGTGGCATAGCCTACTTTTAGTATGCTAGCAAAACCCCCATCCACCTGTGTGTGTGTGTGTGTGTGTGTGTTTTCATGTTCTGCATCTTTAAATTCCCTTGTTTTTTTTCCAGGTCAGTCTCCATCTTTGATCCTCTCAGATTAAAGTGAGGTGAAATAAGATGTAAGGAGTCTCGGCTCGGCTGTTTGCGGCTACGGGTCTATTGATGCATATTTGCTGCACGCTTCGCCTATCAGCCTCTTTTGATTTGAGTTATAGCGTCGGCATTTCAAGAGCCTAGACAACTGTGCAAATAGATCTCAACATTTCTTTTTCTCTGTTAGGGTTGGAAACACTACAATGTCTCAAAGCAACTGATCTGGATAAATTAGCAAAGGGAAATGGAATCATTGTTATTATTTATTTGTTGTTGTCGTTTTTTTTTTTTTTTTTTTCCAACATGGATCCCACTTTTCGGAAGATCAGATGATGTTTGTTTTGAGTTCCATGGTGGAGGGGAAGGGGGAAACGGGGGCGTCGGGAGGAAGATGAATGTTCGCACGGCCAGGAGTTGGTTTTCACCTTGAACATCCCATCACTCTTCCTGACTAATCCCCCACACCGCCGGGCCTGGGTGTTGCCAGCCATCCCTTACTCAATGACACACGCCGACACAGGGCTGCGTCTGGAGTAGACCACACACATACATCACCACCATCACCACCACCAACACCACCACTTGCAGGCTCCTGAGAGTGCTTAACAAGGCTTAGTTCCCTCTTAAGCCCCCTAAAATCCGCACGCATACACACACACACACACACACACACACACGCACACACACAACACACACACATACAATACACACACACACACACATACACACACACACATACACACACATACAATACACACACATACACACACACACACACACACACACACACACACACACACAGAAAAAATGCACGACCACCACCCTCCCAAACAAGCTCTGTAAGCTCACAATATCTCCCCAGAATCTTTCATTGTTTCTTTTCTCCCTTATCCACAAGCGCACCTCATCTCACCAGAAACACACACAATGCCTGTATATTTGTGTGTGTGTGTGTGTGTGTGTGTGTGTGTGTGTGTGTGTGTGTGTGTGTGTGTGTGTGTCTGCTTCCTCACTGATTTCGTACTGTGTGATTGCACAGTTGGAAAAGTTTGCTCCTCGCTCGCTCCTCCTCTGAGTTCAGTGACTAAAGTAAAGTATGCAATAAGGCTGGAGACTAATGAGCTGTGGAGGCAGGCAAGGCAGGTTCTTACTTTCCTTGGCACTGGCCAACAATACGACGGCAAGTTCAGGTGAAAAATGGAATGGTTTAGTAACACCTCTGTTTTGTGGCCTCAACTGTGCGAACAGGGAAGAAAATAGACAGACCTGAGATGCATTGAACAGCAGAATGGCAGCAGCATGTGCATAAACCCACACACACCACACACACACAAACATGCACACAAACACACACATACACACACACACACACACACACACACACACACACACACACACACACAAACATGTACATTCACACAGATCATGGGGGAAAACAACTGAAGGACAGGCTTCACCATGGCAATCAGAGTGCCTTCGTTGTTGCCAGGGTTGCGGTCATTGTAAGAGCATTGCATTGAGGCAGAGTTAATATGAGTATATTTGTGTGTTTGCACATCACTGTATGTGTGTGTGTGTGTGTGTGTGTGTGTGTGTGTGTGTGTGTGTGTGTGTGTGTGTGTGTGTGTGTGTGTGTGTGCTTGCTTGCTTGCTTGAGTCATCATCTCCTAACTGCTAACCTGGAGTACAGCAGCTAAATGCCACTTGAGAAACACTCAACGGAAGGGCTTAAGTGCAGGGCTGGCCTGGAGGATAGTTAGGGGTGAACACACACACACACACACACACACACACACACACACACACACACACACACACACACACAACGAAAAACCTAGAAAGAACGCCATATTGTTGCATCTCAGGTCAAGCACAGGCAGTCATGCCAGGAGTGTCACCCACAGACATTCAGCTGGTTGGCATGATCACAACATTGGATAATATTGTCAAAGCATCTGGTTGTATGGAAGGGGGGTTTATGTGCATTGTATACATTACACAAAGTCTATCAGATCAGATGCATTAAAAGACAAATGAAAGTCTCTCTCTCTCTCTCTCTCTCTCTCTCTCTCTCTCTCTCTCTCTCTCTCTCTCTCTCTCTCTCTCTCCCTTGCTCTTTCTCTTTCTCTCTCTCTCTGAGGGGTGATTTGAACATGTAATTCCATGCTGTGATGCCAGATCTAAAATGGGGACCTATTCTCTTGTCTCATTACGGCTGATGGACTCTTTGGCAGGGCACCTTGGACATGAGTGACGAGAATGTGATAATGACGGAGTGGCTTGGAGACAGCTGGTGATTGCGTCCGGGATTGGAATGAAAAGGGACGGGTGAGCGCCCGCGCTCGAACTGGAGTGGATTCAATTCATTACGCGGTCCTCGACCGGGATTTTTTACCTCTGTAAGTGAAATAGGTGATAATTCCTTCTTTGCCAATTAATTATGCATGTCTCTCTCTCTCTTGATGAGAACAGCCTCGCGGGATGGAGATCATGTTTAGCATATGTTTAAAAAATCCAGCCGCCTGTCAAGGTTGTGGTCGTGCGTTGACTGGTCCATTGAAATTCCCGACACGTGGTGTTTTTAGGGCGCGCCTCGGCTGCCTGCCGCTGCATGGCTCCCGATGTTCGGTTACTTTGGCTCCATCCCACCTCCATCTCCACCTCCGTCTTTCCCCTCGTCCGTGCTTTTTTGTTTTGAAGGCAAAAAAGGATGGCGCAAAATGTGGCCGGCTCAAGGCTGACTGCAGAACAGCTCCAGCCCAGCAGCTTAATAACACCTGGCTCCCGCTGACATGAAAGGTTAGAGCCTCTGTGGACAAACACTCTTCCTGCCTTTGAGGTGGGCGAGCGAGCGAGCGAGCAGGGCCCTCTGAGGACCCACAGCCTCTGACGGGCACAAGGGGCTCCACATACAAACACACACACACACACACACACACACTCACACACACACACAGACACACACTGCCTCCACCTCCACCCCACTGCACCGCTCTGCATCACAGCATGAAGGCTCAGGTCATCCGGCAAGCAGCCCGCTGGCAGCTCAATGCTGCCTTTCCATTGCTCTCTCTCTCTCTCTCTCTGTCTCTCTCTCTCTCTCTCTCTCTCTCTCTCTCTCTCTCTCTCTCTCTCTCTCTCTCTCTGTCTCTCTCTCTCTCTCTCTCTCTCTCTCTCCCTCACTCTCTCTCTCACTCATGAGCGTGTGCTTTCTCTCTTTCTCTCTCACAAATACATACACACACACACACACACACACACACACACACATAAAACAAACATTTACAGGCACGTACACATAAAACAAACACAGAGAAGCACAGTGACCATGACCGATATAGCAAAAACCAAATACACACACATACTCAGGAATTCAAATTATAACATATTCAGTGCAACACACTCACACACAAGCATGCCCACACAATAGCCATGACTAATGCTGCATGTACTCACCCTCCTATCCACCCTGAGCACACAAACAACCATAAAACACACCAACACAAACAACCAATCACACACACACACACACACACACACACACACACACACACACACACACACACACACACACACACACACACACACACACTTACAGTACAAACACACGCACACACACACACACACACATGAAAAGACAAACATGGGTATGAAAATGAAAGGTATCTGCCTTTGTTGCTGAGCTGTGGTGCGATGCGATGCGGTGGCAGAGAGAAGGAGTTCAGGTGCTGATTACTGAGAGGCGGGGGTGGGAACGCTAGCAGCCTATTTGACAGTGATCATTACCCCAAGACTGAAAGCAAGCTATCCCAAAGACGAGGGGGAATAACGAGATCGTACGCCCCCTCAGTAATGGATTGAGCCCTGGAGAACATCACTGTGGCCTGGCCTTGCATCAGTTGTCTTGTTTACCCACACTATAGAACATCGTCAATGCCACCCCTCAGAGACAGCCGAACAGATGCATTACTAACAGTGATCAACTTGGCTTTTTCCATTTGTTCCGTCTTGTCCTTGTTTCTCTCGCTGTCTTTTCAAGTCTTGCTTTGTCTTCCATCAGCATCAGGGTGTGAAATACATGAGACTGTGTGAACACACAGCTGCCACTGAGGAATAGAAACTCATTTGGTTTGTCTGTGTTTCAGTTTCATGTCACAGAACAGCACAAACGATCAGATTCTAGTGGATGTTCTGTTGTGTGCAAAAGCACAAATAGTTGACGTTCTTTAAGACTCTCTCTCTCTCTCTCTCTCTCTCTCTCTCTCTCTCTCTCTCTCTCTCTCTCTTTCTCCCTCTCTCTCTCTCCCTTTCTGTCGCTCTCTCACTCTCCATCTCTTGTCAGTCTCTTCCTTCTCGAACTTCCGTCCTCTTCAGCTCAGGTCCTCACACTTGCCTGTTATCATTGGCGAAGAATGCCCTTTCATTTGTCTCTATCAGTCACTGGCTGCAGTCTCCCGTCGAGGAGCGGTGGCGCTTGCTGTTGCCAGGCAGCCGTTGTCAGGAGTGAGGGAGAGAGAGAGAGAGAGAGAGAGAGAGAGAGAGAGAGAGAGAGAGAGAGAGAGAGAGCGCTGACGTGATGATGGAATGACAGCAGTGGGGGCCTTCAGCCTGTTGCCTCCGGGCCCCGTTGTTTGCTTCTGGCCCTCGGGAGGGGAAGAGGAGTGGGGGGGGGAGTTTGAGGTGGGGTGTGTGTGTGTGTGTGTGTGTGTGTGTGTGTGTGTTGGGCATGTGGCAGGGCAGCAGGTTACGAGCGGCCAGCTCGGAGAGGGAGGCGAGAGCCCCGAAGCCACTTGCTGGGGCTCAGCTTTTGATTAATGGACCTCTCTCGGCCCCTGAGTGAACAATTATCAGAGGGCCGGCGCGCTCGTTCATCACTGTTAGCTAGCTAGCGTGGCCCGGGCCACCGAGCCCCAGCCCCCCCGACCCCAGAGCAGCCTCTCCTCAGCAACAGGGCCTCCCTGATCTGGAGCTTCACTCCCTCCACACTGTGTGGCGGCTGGAAAGGAGCATAGGAGAGAGAGAGAGAGAGAGAGAGAGAGAGAGGTGAGGAGGAGGAGGTTAATTTGGTAGTGTGGAAAGCACGGCGGTAGATAAGATTTCCCTAGAGCCAAGAGTTCAGTTGGTCATTGGCTTGCCCCCCCCCCCCCCTCACTCTCTCTCTCTCTCTGTTTGTCCCCAAACAGTTCTGTCATGTTCCTACCCTCTGATTGAGCCTAGTGTTGGAGCCCAGGACCTCATATGGGGGTCTAGGCTGGGTCTAGCTAGTTCTTAATGTTTTTGTGTGTGGTGCATTCAAAGTGTTTGTCCCCCGAGCCGCTTCACTCTGCTTTGTGCCAATACAGCTGGCAGTTCATCAAAGACTTTTAAAATAAACACCAATTCTCAACATCCAGTAGAATTATCTTTTCCTTGTGAAAACACCCCTGTGGTCTCAAACACAGTTTGCTTTCATTTAACTGTGCTGGTTATTTTCAGTGTGACTCTTATTGGCTTATTGTTATGGGTAAGTAAGTGAAAATATATTGATTGAATCCTTCAGGAACTGCCCAACTCATAGATCTGCCGATAGAGAGAGAGAAATGTTATTACTTTTATCTTCGAATCTGCTGTGAACATCTGGCAGGTGCCACGCGTGTCGTGAATGAAGCCGTAAACCACATTGACATAAAAGGCTTTATTAGACCACGAGCAAGCCATCAAAATCCCAGCGACATACGATCAATATGTAATTTGCAGGGAGTATTATTTTCGCTCGCTTGCGTAACACATCATTGTTGAATTTCGTTTGAATAAGCTCTTGCCTGTACAATAATTCACTTTGCCAAATGCATCATTTAGTTGTAAAGCGCCTGACCTGCCGACCGTTGCAGAGCGTCAAGAGAGGGAACGTCGGAGATGTGGGTAGTGTGAAAGTGCAAACAGGTTTTTCCTCTGTGACCTGATTAGTGTGCTACATACTCGTCCTACATATCTGAGGCATGAAAAAAGGAGGGCCTATGGTTAAACATGTTCCCTCACGGCTGTTGGAGTTTGTTTAAAGAACTTTTTTTTTTTTTTTTTTTGGTTTATGTTTAGGATTTTTCCCACGTTTGGATCATAATCTTTTTTTTTTTTTTGCTTCTGTGAGGAAATTACCATTTTTTTCCCAATGAATCATGCTTAACAAGCCTCACAGCTAATGGTTGGAATGATTTATATGAGCTGAATGAAAATGAATTGTTGTAGTGTAGAAGTATGGCAAAGTGTGTCGCTGCTTGTTTCACAACTTGCGAAATATCTCATTATTTTTCTATCCTGTGGACCTATTCCTCTCTGCAATTGCACAATAAATAGCCAATAAAAGTAATAATTACAAATGGAAGAACCCGACAATTTGCCTGTTATTTACCTAGGCTCCATTAGTCAATTAACACTGACCTCAGTGAGCCTGTGATGAGGCATACACACACACACACACACACACACACACACACACACACACACACACACACACACACACACACACACACACATCTGACTGCTGTGCAACTTTAATGGGCTGTCTAGCGAGGCATTATTGATGCCCAGCATTGCACCCAAAGCACATGGCCCTGCTATTAGAGTCTTTTCCTTTACATTGATTTCTCCCTTTATGTATACCTAATGATCCCACCAGCCCCAGATTATGTGTACCGGAGTCAAATCTCTTCAACTCATAAGGCCTGCTGAAAAAAAAAAACCCTTCATCTTAGTATGCAGTCATTTCACTCAATGCTGCTGTATTGATTAGAGATGAGTCATTTTCCACAATTTCCAGCTCTCTTTGTTTTCTTTCTGTATAGTGGCAGCATTAGGTTTTCAGTGATGACTCTCCAATGTCTGGTAGTATGTTGGCAGAAAATGAATCTAATAGTGGTCTTTTTTTTGCAATGTGGAGTGAAGGCTGTTTGCTGTACGCTAGTACATTTACAGGGCAGTTTTAACAGACTCAGTGTGGCTTCATTCTTTTACTGATTTTTTCCACAGTACCGGTATATGTTTGTATTCTCTCTCTCTCTCTCTCTCTCTCTCTCTCTCTCTCTCTCTCTCTCTCTCTGTCCTCCCCTCTTGTAAGTGGTGTCTCTCTCTCAACCACCAATCATCTCTGACGTAAGGGTTGGTTTTTTTTTACAAAACATTCTATTGCATAAGATATATATTCTGACCATCATCTCTCTTTCTCTCTCCCTCCCCCCTTTCTCTATAGTTTCCCCCTTTTCCTTATCTCCCATGCTGCATCTCTCTCTCTCTCTCTCTCTCTCTCTCTCTCTCTCTCTCTCTCTCTCTCTCTCCCGCTGCTCTCGATCGCCTCTCTCCTAGTCCATTCCTCTCACCCTGTCCCCCCATCTCCCGCTCACATCTTCATTTCATTCCATTTTCCGAGGAGTGAGATGGAAATTGAGTGGGAGGGCAGGGCGAGCCAGGATAAGATGGAAGTGTCTGAAAAAAGAGGACAAAAATAAAACCCAATTTCAGTGGTACCCCCGGACCCACCTCACCACCACAGCACCGCTGGCTCGCTCTGCACCGCACCGCACCCCACCGCACCGCACCGCACCGCGCGTCGCGCGCCATCCACTCCAGCGCCCAGGCTTCCTGCTACACCCGTAGAATCTCAAGCACTGACAGCCAAGTGAGGTACGGTGTGGTGCGGTGCGGTGCACGACAGGACAGGACAGGGCTCTCACTCTTCCTCCTCCCTCTCCTCCTCCTCCTCCTCCTCCTCCTCCTCTGTGTTCTGCCCCCTAAGTAGGGCACCAAATATCTCCCTCCAGGAGCATTTGTTGAACAGTGTTGTAGTAAATTGACTCTCGGAGAAACCTAGAGGTTTTGGGGATGGTTAATGGAGAAGAGTGCTGGACATACCTTTAAGGAGGACAAGAGAGAGAGAGAGAGAGAGAGAGAGAGAGAGAGAGAGAGAGAGAGAGAGAGAGAGAGAACAAGTGAGAGATGAGGTAGACAGAAAGATAGAAAGACAGAATAAGAGTGAAAAAGATAATTGTAGAGATGGAGTGGAGTGCTGGTCATACCTTTAAGGAGGACAGAGAGAGAGAACAAGAGAGAGCGACTGAGAGAAAGAGAAAGAGAGAACAAGAGAGACAGAGAGGAGGTAGACAGAGAGATAGAAAGACAAAATATGTGACATTAGAGAGAGGTAGAGTGTGGGGCACTGTAATAGGAAAGAAAAAAAACATTGTCAGGGAAAAATAGAGTGTGTATGCATGTGTGTGTGTGTATGTATGTGTGTGTGTGTGTGTGTGACAGACAGAGAGAGAAAGAGAGAGAGAGAGAGAGAGAGAGAGAGAGAGAGAGGAGAAGAGAAATGAGACCAGGTAGAATGTGGCTTGTGACTTTGTGGAGACTCCATTTTTGATGTGAGTCTGTGGGCCAGATTAAGTGTAAGCCCCTCGTCTGGAGAATTATCAGCCCCCAGAATCAGCCCTCTCAGGCACTCTTTGGAGCCGGGGACTCAATATGACAGCAAATGACTGTGACAAAGTGGAGAGAGCTGGCTGGGCATCTGTCAGAGAAGGGAAGAGCTTTTTTGCCCGCTGTCCTGATGGAAATACCCTTCTATTGCTTCCCCCATCTTGCTGACCTGGCCAGAACTAGAAGGAAGGTTCTGGAAGCAGACTGACAAGAAGCTGCACTAAAAAAAAAAAAAAAAAAAAAGAGAGAGAGAGAGAGAGAGAGAGAGAGAGAGAGAGAGAGAGAGAGATGGATTCACAGCTAGAAGAGACAGCATCACCTCCATGGCATGTGTACCTTAGAGATATTTAGGTTGCATACTGAGCATTCTGTAAGTAGTGCAGTCTGCAAGTGATGACAGGTATCAGTCTTGGTCATCACAGTGGAAAAAGACCTTGCTTGCTTGAAGCGTTTATGGAAGTTTTGATAGCTGATATGGCAGAGTGCTCACACTGCTCTGCTGATGCACAGCTCAGGTAAACGGGTGGCATTGCTGATGAGCGGATGAGGGATAGGAAATAGAATTTGCATCAGCTGTGCCGTTCTTGAGGGAAGCTATATCAGACAGCCCCATACACCCCTGCGTATACCAATCATTTTAGCCCACCATATCAGCTCGCTTGCTAACCATCAACGTATCAGTACCACACTGTTATGCTCTCTTTTTTGTACAGAATTGAGAATTAGGCGAGCACTTCCGATCGATCTCCCTCTCAAAGACACTCACTCTTGTGTGCTTAGTCTCTGCTGTTGCTGTGCTATATGCGTTGAATTATTCTTCCACCCAGATGACTGACAGCACTCCAAGACATCCCAGATGGATGGCGTCGCTCTAGGTTTCAGAGAGGAAGGAGGGGGTGAAAAAAACACTCTTTCTCTTTGGGAAAGCAATCACTCTTTGGAGGCTGAGAAAATGACGTTTATGTGTGTGTGTGTGTGTGTGTGTGTGTGTGTGTGTGTGTGTGTGTGTGTGTGAGTGAGTGTGTGTGTGTGTGTGAGAGAGAGAGAGAGAGAGAGAGAGAGAGAGAGAGAGGGATAGAGAGTAAAAGGGAAAAAAAAACAAGCAAAAAAAAATTCTGCCTGCGCTTCTGATTTGGTGTTTTGATGGATTTGACAAACCAATAGCCTAACTCATTCCATTACTGTAAATTACCTAAATAAACTACTTTGTAAGAGAGCGCCAGTAAGCTTATTATCAGAATTATAGTAAGGAAAGTGTACTGAATTGTTATTCACTTTAAAGGGAAGGCATTGGTGGAATTCAAGTGCTGCACAATACCACATTCATTTCTAAAATTATTCAGTAAAATATTTCATATAAACTTGAACCGCAAAGGCAGTCTTTAAGACACACACACACACACACACAGATACAAAAACCAATGCAAATTATTTTGCGAACTCAACAAAGAGCTTTTTGTACAAGCATGTCTTTATTCCCTGAATACAACCATTACAAGTGCAAAATGATAGCGATCACGAGAGGCTCCACAGGAGCAAGGTCAACCCTCCATGGTTGCTTGCTCAAACACATCCTCTCTGCTCCGCTCTGCTCTGTTCTCTCTCTCCCATGATGGAAGGCAGAGATCACAGATCTCAGTGGGGGACCGGACAGAACCACATCTCTCTCCGGAGAAGAATTTAAAAGAAGGGGATAGTGTGTGAATGCTGACATGTCATAAATATTTGTTTGTTTTTTTCTCTCGAGCACAGCAGGGCCCCAAAAACACATAGCAGCCGAATGGTATTAGGCATTGTCAGTTGCGATACGTTCAGAGAAACACATTCACTTCAACTTGGTAGTACTCCAACAGCAAGAACACTGCTCGTTGTTCAACAGCATTTTTGCCTACAGGCAAAACCCCGAGGGCTTGACAAGTTGTGTAGCAGGCAAACAGCGGTAAGATAGGCTATGATATTATTCATAATTACACAATGGGGGCACACTTGTCTACTTGTCCTCCGAGACCAATTTGTCCTTCATTTTAGATTTGAGACATAACTTAGGAAGATTGATATATACAAATGAATGACAGCCGCACAAATACACACACACACACACACACACACACACACACACACACACACACACACACACACACACACACAGACACTCCCATACAGGTACAAAGCCTTACTTCCTCATTCTCCAATGTGGAATAATCAAACATCTTTCTCTTCCTATTGTATCATATTTCTGCAGTAGGGATATATTTACAAAAATAAAGCATCTACAGAAATCCAGTTTCTCTAGAAATTACTGACAAAATAAGTGATCCTGTGGTCTAATTCCTGTTGCGATTCTTCAGGTGTGATGAAGTCTTGTCTCACATTTGGGTCCAGAATTCTAAAGAGAGACAGACACACAGAGGGACACACATTAGCCTACACCCTGAGGCAGAAAGGAGAAAGTTTGACTGCAGCAATGCGGACAAGCAACATTGCATCCAAGAGATCCAAGGAGGAAAGATAAGGTGGCCTAATTCCTTGGTCCAACTAGCTGGGGCAGGCAGGCCTAACTAGTTGGGTTTCCTTGTTAAAATGCACCTTTTAGCTATTTGAATGAGAAAAAAATCCTTTGAAAACACATTGGAACTTCCTTGAGAGGGTTGAATACACATTATTTGCATTTTTGTGTTTCTATCCAAATTGAGCCAAACTTTGACAAATGCACACATATACTGTGAGTAAATGGGAACTCAGCTAATGGCGATTCAATTGGTATTCAACATCTGTCCAGATGACAGGCAGAATCTTCCCTATTAACGACCCTTGAGAATGACCAGACCTTTGGACCATTCACCTGTAGGTGAAATCCCCTTTGGCTAGTGACATACTTTAACCAAGGTAGCTTGTTAGCACATGACTGAAATCCTGACTCCAAATATCTGTACTTAAATTAAGACAATTACCCCTGAGGCTAAACATGAAACAGCATTTTTTTTTAGGTTACTTTCCAAGTCTTCTTTTTGATTGACAAGTTTAGTGGTTTGTGCTGGAGCAACTAGGTCAGAGACTGTTGGATTCTAGGGGTTCTAAGTAACTTTCAACAAAATCACTGAAATTAAACAATGTTGGTAATAAAGTAAACTAGTTGCATTATAAAATCCGAAGTTAGTTTAAGCATAGCCCTGCCTTCTAACAGCAATATATTTCGAATTTCAAACAGCATAGACCTAACGCCAACGCGAAACACTTTACATTGAGTCAATGTAACCTCAGATCTTACTTTCGTTTTCCAACAATCAGGGCCCATTGATTTAGTGTAAAGTGCCTGTTCGCTTCTGCGTTCGCGTCCGGTCTGTGCTGTACCAAATTATTTTGTTCCACTCGCTAACTAGCGCATTTAGCAGGCTCTTTCAACAGGGCCATGCTTGAATTTACTCCGGTATTTTCCTTTAAGCCAGCAATTGCAATTGGCTGATGCCAACATTCACTTCACTTGGAAGTGAAACCATTTGTTTTAGAGATGAGAAACGCACTAATTTCAGTCTCTCAACTGAATGCACAGTTATACGTATTGCATGTGAGCGCCCTCAACTTGCTTTGTGGAGTAGCTCCTCTTTTTTTCTCTATTGTACAGTTGTCTTGGGAAATACTGTCCTGAATGTCCACATGTGATGGTCAAGTAAAGCTATCTGCTGTATTCATGTATACAGGGCCGTTTCGAGAGACCTAGGGGGCCCCAGGCAAACAGGACATGAGGGCCCTCCATCCCCCCTAAAACACCAATATATATCACATTGTTATAATCTTCAAGCATCTTTCATTAATATAATTATTAGCTTTGAACTTACAGTTGTCTAACTCCAGCTTCAGAGTCATATTTTATTGAAAAACACCACCAACTGAACTACTAAAACGATTCAACAGTCAATCTTGGGGCCCCTCTCAGACTGGGGCCCCAGGCAATTGCCTGGTTTGCCTGCCTTGTCGCGATGGCCCTGCATGTATACTTTATGTTAGGTAAAACCTAGGGGTTGTACTTTGATCATAAGGATACTGGGATGAATCCCTGCCATCCATTAAGTGAGTATAAAATCTTGACTCGCTGAATGTTGAATCAGTGAGATGATGTACTGTATACTGCCCTGGTCCCCAAATGGCGGCCCGTGAGCCAGATCCGGCCCGCAGGAACCAAATGAGTGGCCCGCAGCACCATCTGACTTATCAGTTTTCTCCATAAACATGCTTACAGACCTCATAAGCAGTAGGCCTGTACAGGAAATCATACTATAAATGAAGTTTATTGAGGTGCATTAAAGAAAGCAGAAGACTAAAAGAAGACTACTTTATGATGTTCTAACTAGCATCCTTTCAACGCGTGGTTTTCAGTGTTTGCAGGGTTGGCCCTTGGCTTGGTATGCTTGATAAAATTCGGCCCTTGAGGGAAAATATTTGGGGACCACTGGTATACTGTATGCAATGTTACTTACAGATAAACATGCGCAGGCACATGCCACACATGGCCACGACCGAGGCGATATTGAGAGCGCGGCCACATTCGCCGCTCATCAAACAGCGGTGGCACCCCCGACAGCACTTGGTACAGCCGTTTTCCTCCTCCTTCTTGGACTCTGTGTGGTGGGCGTTTGACCTTTGAACTGGCTCGGGCTGACTCGTCCTCACATTGTCTACCTGCGGGACTTTCGCCTCCTCCGGGTAGCCATACGGCGAGTGCTTCATCTCCTCAGCATAGACATCCTTGTTGAAGTCGGAATTCATAACTGTGTCGCTTTGTGGAGCTAGAGAAAAGAGAAAATCAAATGAATGTTAACTGCATACTCAAAGTTTAAAAAGAATATCTTGGCCTAATCAAAAAATGCATCAAAAATCCATTCTTCATTTTACCCAGTGTTAACCATATTAGTGAATAAATCACTGTGGATACATGTAAGTGGATACATGTACTGTAAGTACATTGGCCTGCTTGCAGAGGGAAGTCATATTTGTTTTCATAATGTTATCTCTAATCTCTCTCAAAGGTGGAAAGCCAAGTACAATTGTTATGAAAGGTGTGTCAATTACCTTGGGGAGTCTATGAATGTAACAACCAGGTTACAAAATAACAAAACCACAGATTAGCCCACGTACACAAATATATTATATAATACAAAGTTATTTAAGGTAATAGACAGTCATTTCTAATCAAAGAATGGGATCAGTTATACACATTTGAAATTGAAATACTGCTTAAACATACATATACTGTAAAAAAACCCATCTAAAGCAAACAAGTTTGAAAAGTTTCTTAGCAAACTTGAGATAGCGAGAGCACTTTTCCCAACAGATAAGGTTAAGATATCGGAGAACCACTGTGGTGCAGGAACTGAATTTTAATCTAGCATTGAGATGAATCCTTTCACCCACTAGAGACAGACAGAGTACAGTCAGAGAGAGCAGTGCTCTTGAAAGACATCTGAATGAATGTTATAGTTACCTTTTCCCTCTTCTATCTCTTGAGTTATTTTTCCTGATTCCGTTCAACTTCACACCTGTTCGACCGTCTTCAGCTCTGTTAATGAATTCTTCTCTCCAGGCCCAGGTGCTATGAGCAAAGACATACACACAATATTTTGGGGCAAACTGACTCCTCCTTCAACTTTGGTATTCTACGCACTCAAAAGCCTTACCTCTTTTCATTAGGGCGTGAGAGCAGGTTTATCCAGATTTTCAACCAGTGGAGGAACTCAGCGCCGATTCAAGGTACTTAGTGGGCCCCAAGCAAACAGGGCATGGGGGCCCTTCACCTCCCATAAACACCTACCTAAATCACATTGTTATAATCTTCAAGCAACTTTCATTAATACAATTATTTGTGTTGAACTTGCAATTGTCTAACTCTGTCATATTTTATTGAAAAACAACACCAACTAATCTACAAAAGTCATTCTTGGGGGCCCCTTTCAGCCTGGGGCCCCAGGCAATTGCCTGGTTTGCCTGTCCTGTTGCGACGGCCCTGAAGGAACTGAACACATTTTGTGTATCATATCCTTTCATTCCTTGGGCACTTTTACATCAGTGATGAATCAACATGACGTAGTTAAAATTGAGTCCAACCCCACAAATTCATTTGGTCATATAAACATAGACCTTTCCCACGCTCAATTTGAAGAAAACAGAGAGAATACTGTATGTACCTGAAATATTCGTTTAAAGTTTATTTACAATATGACAGAAGATCGTAAAACATACAAGACATCCCAAAACAATGAAAATAAACACAATGCTCCTCAACGCTCCATCCACAAAAATCCAAAACAAAAACAAATGGTGACCTAATACAGTAGTGACACATGGATATCAGTGATGGAATGGAAAATTCAAGTAATAGTAACACTGGGGACACTCCTCTTTTGTGGGCGACATGACCGAAACTGTCAATCAGGTGACCCGAGGTTGATTGCTTAATCCATCATTGCAAGTCCGTGCCATTTTGGGTAGAAGAGTCTACCAAACAAATCAGTCAAGTCTGCTTCTGTGTCCTTCTTGAGGCGCCATATAGATGACTCCTGACATAACTCTGTATGGATACAGACACACAGACAGGTAAAAAAAGCATACGTCACAAGGTGAGCGTAGAATTATCTAAGGAAGTTGTGTAAGATAGAAGGACTCTAAGTGCTAAAGATAAACAATCAAGCTGATCAAGGTACCTGGAAGAGTCGGGCGTGGTGCGGACCGGGTGTGGTTTGGGATTGGTGGAGCAGTGTTCGGTGGGTTGGGCGAACAGAAAGCAGAGTGTGTAGAGGCAGTCCTGAGGGCAGAGGATGGCGCAGCAGCCTAGGCAGCCCTGACAGCACAAGTCACAACAGCGGTCCGCACACTGGTTCACACTGGGGGGGGAGCAGCACCACGATGGGGCCTCCTGATCACTGGTCTGGGGCCGCGATGTTGACGCTTTACACCACACTTCTCCCATGACTACACACACACACACACACACACACACACACACACAGAGAGAGAGAGAGAGACTGATTTTCTGCTGCACAGAGTGAGAGAGAGAGAGAGAGAGACAGACAGACAGTGTCAACACACACACACACACACAGTCACTCACACACACACACACACACACACACACACACACACACACACACACACACACACACACACATAAAAAAAACTTATAAAGTATGACCAAAACACATGCAGGGAACCAGTGACCTAAAACTCCAAAAATTCCAACAGAAAAACATAGCTGGAAAAATCTATCTATTTGGTGAAAAATTCCCTTTCATCACACACACACACATACAGAGAGAGAGACTGACACACACGCACTGCACGCACACAGAGAGAGAGAGAGAGAGAGAGAGAGAGAGTGAGAGAGAGAGAGAGAGAGAGAGACGCACACAGTGTCTTCAGCACACACATACAAACAGTCTCTTAGACACACACACACACACACACACACACTGATGCACTTACTGTCACTGAAGCTCTCGTACCCACAGGCTAAACATGATCAGAGCAAACAGGCCTCTGGCTTCATTAATGGAGGCCCTGGGGCAGTCAAAGAAATTCCATTTGCTCCTCCACCACAAGCCCTACCTACCCCTGCTGTTCCCCACAAGTCTGATGACCAAAAGTCAGTGCAGCTCTCTGTGTTTTTATACCGACAGGACCCTTGTCCCTCCCCTTCCCTCTCCTCTCCTCCCCTCCCCTCCCACCCACTCCTCTGTGGAGAATCAGTGATTAGACAGAACGACCCGTGATCACTTGCCTGAACAGGGCACTTTCATATCGACAGAGCAGAGGGCTGTTATGACAGGCATGGGTTGCCCTTTGATGCAGCTGCCTTGTTTATGGATGTCTGTCGATCCAGCGCCACAGGCCACTCTGCTCGTTCTCAATTCAAGTTCTTGCGTGTTTTATTATTCATCACGACCACTGAATGATGGCCCACCATTCACTCAGTAGGACAATGGCAGTCGGGCGTGTGTGGGAGAGCGTGCAAATGATGATAAGATGATGATGATGAGGTGGGTTTTTCAGTGGTGTTTCTCGTGCTGTCTTTTTCTAGGAAGAGCACAGAAGGTTACGACATTCTCATTCCATTCTTTAGGCTATCACTAATTGAGATGATAAGGGGTGATAAGTTTCTAGGAAAAGGCTGCTGGTAGATAAAGATGGGGCACTTCACACATATATCAATCAGGTGCCACTCATTAGGACTGTGAATCTATCAGAAAGGTAAGACTGATGCACACTGATTGCACACTGATGACAGTCTTGTTTATTGTTAGAGCAAAAACTGACGAAGACACAGTGCTAAATCTTAGTCTTTTTTGCACTTTTGCAACAATAAACAAGCTTTTAGTATGTCAGCAAAGTTTAGCCCTGTAAGGCTAAGCCACCTAATGTTTTTACTCAATATTACATTTTGCTACATCATAGTAAGGAAACTCTGCATTAGCTTAGGTTTTCTCCAACACAGTTTTGGCTTGGCAATCAGCCAAAAGAGGGCTCTGGCATGGACAATTTTTTTTTTTTTTTAAATACTTTTGAAAGTTTCTGCCCCCCAGGGAGGAAATGAATGCGAAACATGGCTTGCTAATGGCTTGCTATGATGAATGGCTTGCTATGTTCACGTGCAGGATTCACATGTGCACATGACTGAAACAGGTTTTGGCAGGTCGGGACATACATACATACCATACATGACCCACAGACCCAATAAAAAGGGTTTTGTTTTTTTTGTTGCTGTTGAAAGAGTATTCAAAATTAAAGTAAAGTAAACGCACACCTTGTGAGGTGCACACGGCAATCAAAGCAAACTTGTGAAAAGAAAAAAAAAAAACTATGAAAACTATGAAAAATAAATTTAGAGAAAGAGGCTATAAAGACACACAAATTAAAAAAGCCACGAAAAAACTTGACACAAGAAACAGAAACGATTTATTAAAAAATAGGACTGTTGAAAATAAAAGATGCGCACCGGCTCTCATAACCCAGTATTGGAAACGCGCGGAAGGGAAGAAGCCCATAATACAAAAGCACTGGCACATCCTTCAGACAGATCCTGTACTTAGTGGCATTTTCACGGACCCCCCACAGGTAGAAATCTGAAGGATCAATTGGTCCATTCAGATTTGATCCCCGTTACAGATGATCGTAAAGGCCGACTTGCCCCAATCAACCCGGGCAACTATAAGTGTAACGCATGCGCCCAATGCAACAGCACATATAAATGCCATGACATCCTCGATCAGGCAAAAAAATCCCCATCAAAGGCATCATCACTTGCACAACTACAGGGGTGATTTATTTAATTACATGCCCATGTGGGAAAGCTTATGTTGGGAAAACAACACGCCAATTGAAGCAACGCATAGCAGAACACAGAAGCACGATTAGACGAAAAAATGACACATATCCTTTGGCCAGTCATTTTATTGAAATGGAACACACTGTTGCCTCTTTACGTTACATTGGCATCGAAAAGGTAGACAGTCCTCGTCGGGGAGGCGATCTTGATAGAATCCTATTACAAAAAGAAGCCCAATGGATTCACAGACTTGGCTCCTTAGCGCCCTATGGCCTCAATACAGAATTTGATTTGAAATGCTTTTTGTGATTGTATTTATATTGTATTTATCTATTCCATACGTGATTTGTGTCTCCTATGACTATTTATGGAATCTGATTAAATTAATTGGTATTCCATTTTTAGTCGAATTGACTTGATATGTTACCTATGACTGTACTATCTATTGAATTCAACTTGACATGTCTTTTGTAATTATATTTATATGTCATACACATTTTATATGTATTTATAAGGAATTTAGTCTACCATCATACATGTTTGTCTAAAATCACCTATGTTACAGCCGCAAGATGGGATAATTGCCTGTCCAGGTGAATTTTGTGAATGGACTCCTGACACACCCCTTGCTAATTGTCAACCAATCTGGAGATTCCATATAGACAACATGAGTGATTTCTGTGTAGAGATGACCCTGATGAAGGCGTAAGCCGAAACGTTGGTAATAAAATAACCTGTTGAAAGAGTGTCAGTAAAGTTGTAGTACCAGTAAGAACTTCAAACTTTCACTCCACAAAGTGCAATGAACAAAATTGAACAAAATTTCACAAGACAACCCTGACAGTGACAGAAGTGAATGATCATGTATATTTATTTCCTACCTTCGATCTATATCCCTTGCCTCACAGGAACAATAAAACTTAACCATGTTTGTTCATCGCAAGTCTCACAGAGCTGTAGTCGTGGTCTTATCTAGGAAGAGAGCACAGAAGGTTACGGCATTATCTGTCCATTCTTTATCACTAATTGAAATGATAAGAGGTGATAACAATTTACAGTAAAGGTGGGGCATGGGATCCTAGGGTTTATATATAAACTCTTTGGATCCTAGAATGCTAGGCATTTGAAAATAAACAATTCAGACGTCCAATCCCGTCTTCAGATTTCCCCTGAAGCCGCACCTCCAGAGTACAAGAACGAATGAGGAGGGGGGAGGGAAAAACAGTGGTTGTGTTTGATAGGCATATCACTATCCAATCATTTTTACTGGTTGCTTAAAATGATGTTCATTCCACAGGTGGATAACAAATTTTATTTTGAATAGGAGAATTTAAGTAATTGGTTGCAATCGATGTGTGAATGTCATTTTAAGTAATATAGTAAAAAGCCCTTTCAGAACTTTAAGAAATGGCTGTTGCTATATCTGCAAAGGCTGTGATGGCCCCGACACACAAAGATGGCCATCGTTGGGGCAATATGCGGCGGCTATTTGTCTTTTAAGGAGTCATATTATGCCTTTTTCAGGCTAACTTTTTAGCTCTAATGTTCAGAGCAGGCTGTTTCTCATGGGGGGTGCACCAGGTAACTCGACACCTGCCGCCAACACACTGAGGATTTCCCCTGTAGCCTATGACAGGCCACCCCTAATTAGTCAATTCATCATTTTTCATTGTTCTCAGCTGTAAAGTGGCTGCCAACTTGTTTCTCTTTATTTTCTTAATTATCCATTCTCATTGCTCTCGCTGCTTAGGTGGCTGCCAATGTTGTGGGACCCCACCCACCTTATCTTGTGACAAAGGGATATTCTAAGCAGGTGGTTTAAGAACACAACAGTTTCATACTGTGTAAATTATTTAACAATTTTAACAATTGAGGCTTTTTATCAAAATTTTCCAGTGCGTAGGCCATATATATATATATCAAGAAACGCATTCAAAGTGTTTTTCTTTTTCATAATATGGTCCTTTTAAGAGTTTTAATAGCTTTACTGTCAGAGTTTCACTTTACAGTAATGTGAAGAAATAAGCCCTGCAACTTTGCTGTTTGCACCCTACTTACAATTAAACAGAAACTTTATACAGTCTTACAACCTTGTCTTCACAATATATCATAGCTGGCTCAGGTGCTTTGGCAATGTAAACAAATCAATTTGTGCTGGTGTATTAAGACAGTAACTTCTAAAGAAAAAGACAGATTAAGAAATAATGAACATAATTACATCTTGTGAAGGTAGAAAAAGTATTTTTATACTGATTTTAGCATGTTTTTCTTTTTCATTTCATTTTTTTCTGGTTTCTTCATTTAGACAAACAAAAGTGACTATTAGAGACTATTATAGGGTTACTTATACACACACACAGGATGTGAGCCTACAGGTAAAACACACACACATACGCACACACACACATGCACAAACACACACACACACACAGTGGCTTTGCTAACCATAGCTATAACATGTTTTTCTTTTTAATTTCTTTTTTCTGTTTTTTTCATTTAGACAAACATACATGTAAGTGTGCAAGGTTTATGAAGGTATGATGAGAGACTATTATAGGGTTGCTTACACACACACACACACACACACACACACACACACTATGAGGCCTTGCTGACCACAGACACTTGAACACGTGGGACTGACAGGTGAATGACTGTGAGGCAGGCCTGACCTTGACTGTTCCAATCAGGAAGTGGTTGTAATAAAAGGCTGGAGTGTGCTATTGTTGGCCCCGGGGCAGCTCAGTAATGAATGACATGACATGACGGTGAGATATGGTGACTGGCAGCGGTAGGATGATGGAGGGCAGGCGACAGGCCCTGGCCAGCCTCCTCACCCTGCCCGTCCGCCTGGCTCTCACCTGTGATGGGCTCGCTGAGCAGGTCGGTCGCTTGCAGCCTCCCTCCCTCCCTCCCTCCTCTCCTCTGCTTCCCTGTGCTAAGCTCGTCTCTGCTCAGCCCAGCCCTTCCACTGAGAGAGAGAGAGAGAGGGGGAGAGAGAGAGAGGGAGGGAGGAATAGGAAGAGAGAGAGAGAGGGAGTGAGAGAGAGAGAGAGAGAGAGAGAGAGAGAGGGGGGGGGGCGCATTTACAGTGGAATAAATCAGGGGCTGTTGCTCGTCGCATTATTCATGCGCTAAGTAGGCAGTGCTACGCCCAAGGGCAACTTTCGTTTTTCAGCACCACAGAATTACACTCTCATTCACACACACACACACCCTATCACGTACACACGCACACACACACAAACATACACACATACACACAAATACATCCACACACCTTTCAAGCTTTCCCTGCATCCGCTTGAACGTACAGGAGAAAAGCTACAGTATTGTGTTTGTATGTGTGTGTGTGTGTGTGAGAGAGAGAGAGAGAGAGTTGTATGTGTATGTGTGTGTGTGCTTGTGTCTGTGTGTGTGTGTGTGTGTGTGTGTGTGCGTGTGTACGTGCAGAGGGTCAGATCTACAGTACACTATTGACCATACAGTTCATCCAAGTGCAGTTGAACCTCAGAGGGAGGATGGGGGAAAAACTATCTTGGGATTTTCAGACTTCTTCCAGCATGATTAATTCCAAATGCTTAGCTTTGTGGATGTCCTCATTTCATGCTGTAGTTGAAGTTGCTGAGACTGTGGGTAGAGTCCCTGACAGTAATTTATTGTGGGCGATAAGCGTTACTGAGCTAATAAAATGCTCAACTCTCTCCTGGAATGCAGAGGCCTTAATGCTGAGGCAATAGGTTTATGAGGTGATAATTACTTTATCACCTCTTTGCACTCTCTCTGTCTACCTCTCTCTTTCTCTCTATTGCTCTCTCTTTTTCATGCTGTCTCTCTCTGTCTTCTCTCTCTCTTGAAAACACTCGTCCATTTATGTAAGTGTGCTCCCAGAAAGAAAGGTGTAAAAAAAAAAGTAAACAAATAAAGCACACAAATAAGACAAACACTGGCTTGGTTTCTTTCAGGAAACAGTTTTTCACAGTGAAAAAAAATATGTAATGGAGGATAGTTCCAAAAATAACACTGAAGCGTTTAATTCCATTAATGAGCAGTAACAAAGCACATGAAATATACTCTGGATTAAGACAAACTTCTCAAACTTTAGCTTTATTGGTACCTTCAGTCTTAAAGCTGCATTCGGCAACTCTGTTTTAGTCAAATTCGATAAAACTGTCATGATATTCTTGAAAGAGTACATGAATGTCGCTATTTAGGAAAAAAAACAAGAATTCTCTAGCTCCATCTAAAGCCTGTAATCATGTTTGCAAAAATCCAGTGCTCCCTGTAATGCTCCACCAATCAGGTTCGGAGGGAGGGATAGCTGCCTGTCGATCACAGCTCGTGAATAAGCCACTGAGAATGTGCATCTAACTACAGAGAGGGAGGGGTTTGAGAGAAGCGTTTAGAAACGTATTGTATAAACTGGGGGAAGGACCAGAAAGGTGTATCGTTTTGAAGTCTTGGAATTACGTAGACTTGCCAAATACAGCTTTAAAATGTAAATGAAGTGGTGAAGGTTAGCCTGGCGGCGCCATCATACGTACAGTACTTCCGCTCAATTTATTTTAGCTCCGCACAGTAGTCTGCCCAACCCCCTTAGCTTGGTATCCCCACACTTTTGCCAATCAGCACACAGTTTAGAGCGATGTCTCTGAACTTGCCTGTAGTTCAGCAGCTTGTAGTTCAACAGCATAGGAACGCGTTTGTTATTCTCCCTCCTACTTTCGAATTACCTTTACAAAATTGGTACATGACATTAACATCCATGATCTGGAGGACTTATTACCATTACGATCGTGGCAAACCAGCAATCTGTTACTACTGAACGCAGAAGTTGGAGGCGTGAGAGCCAGGTGATCGAATACGTCATATCCAAACGGAAACATGTTTCAATTGCATTGTTCTAGACTGTATGACGGAGGGTCTTTGGAATTTTTTTCCCTCAACAGTGCCTTCTAGGCAGCGCTGCCTTCAAGGCACTACTCCACTCAGTTTAGGGTTAGGATGAGGGTTGAGGGGGTTAGGGTTAGGAATAGGGTAAGGGTAGTGCCTTTTAGGCTGTGCTGCCTGGAAGGTGCCGTTGGGGGCAAAAAACACCATTGAGCATGACGGAGACAACAGTCTGCTTATTAGCCAGGCTAGGTGAAGGAGACAGGGACAAATCTCTGGCCTGGCACTCTCAACCTCCATATCACAACACAAAAAAAGGCCTTGTTAGAATCTTGGCAAAGACATCTCCGCTACCCAGCAACACAAACAACAGCTAGAGAAATAGCAACGGCTAATGGCCTACCCCCACAACCATGCTAAAATTAGAGTTCACACCTCAGCCTTTTAGCATATAATGGCTGGATATGGTAATGAGGTACATTCTGGTACATTCAATGGCTAATTAACTTTCCACACAGTTGGAGTAGCCATAGCTGTACATCCTTACATCCTATTGTCTCATATCTCTTTGATACCTGGTCCCTGCGGTTTCATTCTCTGGCCTCTCACACTTAAGCCACAGTCTAGGACAGAGGACACAGATAGAGGGACATATATGACTATACCATATGTAATCAAGGTCATGTTTGGTTTTAGTGTGGATGTTTTAATGGTCTCAGGTTCCAATGTAGTAAGTATCAGGAAATAAAGAATTTCTGGTCCTTAAAGGAAAGCTCTGGAGTGAATTCAAGCATAGCCCTGTTGAACGTGCCTGCTAAATGCACTAGTTAGCGAGTGGAACAAAATCATTTGGAACAGCATAGACCGAATGCGAACACAGAAGCGAACAAGCACTGTACACGCAATCAATGGAAACTGATCATTCGAAACCGAAAGTAAGATCTGAGGTACTCAAAGTAACTCAAAGTAAAGTGCTTTGCGTTCGGCCTATGCTGTTCCAAATTATTTTGTTCCACTCGCTAACTTGTGCTTTTAGCAGGCTCGTTCAACAGGGCTATGCTTGAATTCTGCTTTCCTACAGCCTTGAGGGTTGACCTGAAAGACCACTCCCCTCTCCCTCTGCATTTACCATCTGGCTTGTTCGGTAACCATTATGTGGGTTTAAAATTAACTAACTGATAATGGATTTACAGTAGGCATATAATCTTGGTGATTTCTTCCCCCAATTTGTTTGTGACTAATTTTACTCATTTAGAGAAAACCATGATAACACCAACAATGGTCATAGGCCTACTTGTTACTGTGAACAAGTATCTAACAAATATCTGTACTGTTGTAGTCTACTAAACCAAATAGTATAAGGGCACGTCTACCTTAAACAGCGATATGAAAAGTTCATCATGATAAACTTAGACAAACATCTGTGTTTCTAAAGCCCAATTAAGACTGAAGATCCACAACAAAATGAGATGGTTTTTAGAGAGGAGTTGCGGGCGGTGGTGTGAATCAACCACATGCCTTTGTAGGCAGTTGCAAGCCGTCTGAGTTTTAGAACAACGCTGATTTTTAGAACATCGCAGCCAGCCTGTCTCGTCGCTGATCTTTGGTCTGTAGCCACCTTAAAACTGACTGGACTAAGTGCTGGACTGCTGATGGCAGGGCCAAGCCGCCGCTGCTGCTGCTGCTAGTGGTGGTCAGTTCTGCTGTGTCTGTCTCTGCCCCCTGCACTCCATCCAGTCGTTGCTCAGCACTGCCGCTGGCCATGAATAACAGTTTATACTGTAAAACAGCGTGAGATTTAGTGGCACTGTCAGCAGCGCGCTTGGCAGCGGCGGGTGAAATACGGCGGCGCGCTGGGCACACGGCGTAACCAGCCACTCTAGCATTTCATTTGGATTGGCAACGCGCCGCCAGGACTCTCGTATTTTAGCCCCCCTCCGACGCCCCTGGGGGCTGTGTTCCAGAACCAAATGTCTCTCCATCACATCTGTCAGCCAAGTGCGGAGCAGGAGGGGTGGGTGTGTGTGTGTGTGTGTGTGGGGGGGGGGTGTAATTGGTGGGTGGCTGCAGGAGGGATGGGTGCTGCTGAGACGTGAGGAGTCGTGTGTGTGTGTGTGTGTGTGGGGGGGGGGGGGATTCGGAGCAGGGAGAGAGAGAGAGTCGGAGTGGGAGACGACGTATCTCTGGAGAATGTTGTTGACACTCTCTCACACTATATAGTTGACAGTGTCTCACACTTCTATACAGACAGACAAACACACACACACACACACACACACACACACGCATGCATACACAAACGGGTGAAAAGGCTTAGACACCGACGCACAAATTGTAAATTGCTCACTCACACAGTATGCTTTCTTTTGTAGGTTGACAGCTGCTACCTTGCCTCTTTGAGGAGCGCTAAGGGCAAACACAAAAGACGGACTGTGTGAGACTTTGATGGCAGATACGTCCAAGGATCCTGCTCTGAAATATGGCATTGTTGCATTTCCAAGGTAATGGAGAGGTGGCCTGATGACTGGCCTCCAGGCTTTATAACTGACAATAAATCTTTCCCCTTTTTATTTGACGAATGAGCGAGAGGCGCTACGCAGGTTTTAGACACGAGTTTGAGTGTGTGTGTGTGTGTGTGTGTGTGTGTGTGTATATGTGTGGGTGTGTGTGGGTTGTTTGCCTTTTTGTTTGTCTGTGGATGTTTACATGTACATTTGCCCTTTACTTTTGTGTTTTGGCTTTGTCAGTCATTCCATCATTTCATTCCATTGCCAAGCAGATGTTGACTAATTAGGAAAGATCTGAAATTCACAAAGCAATTTTCATTCCAAACAAAAGACATACTGTCAACAGCCATGGACAGGTTATCAATTTGTGTCTTTACTTGTTTTCCAGTCCTCTCTCTCTCAGCAAGAAGGGAATCAGATCAATTAATGGCAATTCCTCTTTGGCTGGTCCATTTGTGGATTGGCTGAGTAATTCTAGTTGACTTTGAGATTAATAAGGATTGCTCTGAAACAGAAAGCTCTGTCAGGAACATTATTTACATGGTACAACAACTGCATTGGGGACAGCAAATAACACCCATCTGTGTGGAATATTATTTTCCATTAAAATGCGATAACCAGTGTCTCTTACTTTCTGTCACAGTATGTGCATATCAATTAAGTGATATCAATTAATTTGTATAACATATAAGTGCACAATACACTGTGATAACTTTTGCACACATTCAACCTCTGTCACACTAGTCACTGTAATGCGACTGCCACTGCATTAGTGAAAAACCTTTGTCCCACTTGCTGACTTTTGCTGATCAGTTTGATTTATATACTCTTTTCAGTAGACAGCAGCTGGCTGGATTTGCGCTCCTTTTGACCTTATTTGGCAACGAAAGAGTAAAGTCAGTGTCTCGCTCACAGGCGGAAAAAAAACTTTAGTTCTTTCTTCAGTAGCAACTTTTCTGCTGATCAATTTCCAAGGTCCTGCTGTTCTGCTGTTAAGGACCCACAGTGTTTAAAAAAAAAAAACTAATTCGAACAACCTAATAAGTCCTATCTAATTCTCTCAAACACTAACTCTCTCCCTCCCCTCCCTCTCTCTCTCTCTCTCTCTCTCTCTCTCTCTCTCTCTCCCCCCAGCAGTCAGCCTGGCCAATGCTTCTAAGATGTCAGCAGTCAATGGCTCCTGCACCTCATCTATCAAAGTGAGGGAGAAGTTGGTGAAACTGAGTGGATTTACATTGCAGGCAGGAGAGATGCAAAATGGCCACTGATTTATGGCGAGTGACTTGAGAAGCGGGCAAAGGCTGTGCAGCCTCAGCCACCTGCGTCCCGGCCAATAGGAAGAGGAAACGGCAACGAGAGAGAGAGAGAGAGAGAGAGAGAGAGAGAGAGAGAGAGAGAGAGAGAGAGAGGATGAAAAGAAACTGAACCCAAAGAGGGGTGGATCAGGTGTGGAAATATGTGGGTAGGTGTATTTATTTTCTCCAATTAGCCCCCTTAGAAGTAGACTATGAGACTTTGTACTGACGTGACACCCAAAATGAGGTGGCTCCTCTTGCGATTCAGAACGTAACCGAGACAGTGCGGCGTTGGAAATGCCAAAGTAATGAGCTGATTACCAATGAACGTGCTCCCTGTCTTCCGTACAGTAAACAGAGCTCTCTTCTAAATGAATGCAAATGGAATGTAATGAAAAGTTCCCCAAGGAGAAGATGGATGAGACCTGCACAGTAAACGAATTGCCCGGGCAGAGTGTGCGGCAAATGGCTTCTCTACCCAAGGTCTCCTCTGTTAAGCTCTGTTTGGTGATATTGGGTTTTCACACATACACACACACAGAAAATAAATAAATAAAATAAAATTATATTATATAGATATTTTTCCTTATCATACAGATACTGGAATGTTGGCTTTTAGAGCTTGTTATTGTTTTGTTCATGGAAAGGTGCTGGTCATACTTGGTATGTGGAGGAAGACTGTCCTGCACATGATAAACACTGCCACCACTAGATAACAAAAGGAAAGAGTAACGGAAAGAGCTTCTGGTGCAGCACCAGAGCAAAGAAACAAAACTATTCATTCAAACCTAACCATTTTTTTTGTTGTTGTTATTATCGTGGCAGGAAGAGCAGTATTGTCTGCTAGATGAGCAGCCTTGGCTGATGTCAGCTTGGTCTCTTTATTATACACAACGAAAAACAGGAGAAAAAATACAGAGCGCTGAGACAAAACATTCTCCATTCATGACAAAGGCTTACACTGAGCTGTACACAAAAGAAATGCTTTAGAAAATACCCCAATATGAGTACGAGATACAACACGAGATACAAACATCTTTCAATAGTATTGTAAAACTTCTGAGTCTGATTGGTGGTCTCTGGACCATTTTCAGTTTTCTCGGTCTTGTCTCAAGTAAAATGACTTGGTCTCGTCCCACGGTGGGTGGAAAAGGGACTCGTAATTTAAAGGAATATTCCACCTCTTTATGACAACTGGTTATTCAACCTCTTACCTGTTACATATGTGGGTAAAAGCAATATGGTGTCAGTGCATGTGTTTTCCTATTCTGGCAACCCCAATTTTACATTTAGCTTAGCATAATTACTGTAAAGTAAAGTAGCCAAAGAGTTGCTATCTGGCAACTTCACATTCCAGCATCTATGCTAAGCTACAGCTAAATTAAAGCTAAAATTGGGGCTGGTGGACAGGGAAAATGCATACACTGGGAACAAAATGATTTTACCGACATATGTAACTCTAGAGGGTGAATAACCAATTTTCATTAAAAGGTGGAATATTCCTTTAAGACCTTGAGACCTTTGTTTTTCTTCAATTTTTCAACAGATTTTTCTGTATGTTCATATTTTCAATACACACACATTATTCAAATCAATTTACACATCAAGCACAGAGAAAAGACATGCACAAGCAGCCTCCAGCCATAATCACATCCAACTGAATGCAGAGGTATTTGATTTACATTACATTTACATTTATGCATTTATCCAAAGCGACTTACAAAAGAGGGATAACAATCAAGCTACAACACAATACAAGTAAATGCCTGCTGGAAGGTTTTGCTAATAGGAGAGTAAGAAGAGCAAGAAGTGCAAGAGTTGGGAAGTGCTAGAATGATCAATGATTGATTTTTGCCATCCACTGGTTCCGCTCCATGGTTTGGGAGGATGTATCAATTGTGGTCAGACCTAATGTATAGATCCTTGAGGTGGGTCTGAATTTCCAAGCTATGAGGAAAAAGTCGACAATGAAGAGGTCAAGTAAATAAAAGTGTATAGCAGACTGCTCCTATTATATTAGCCATTATAGCTTATAGAACTGTAAATATTAGGGTGATAATGTTTTGTAAATCATGCTTATAAAACAGCCTTTCTTATGGTGATGGTCTTGTCCCCTCAAAGACTTGGTCTCGACTTGGTTTTGCTTCTTCACTCGGCCTTGGTTACATGTAAAAACTCTTGGCCTTGACAATGCCTCATCCCCATCACTATAAGTGACTAAATTGTATACATTATGGAAAAGAATATTTTCACTGGATGTAGTGAAGGGATGAGTAGTTTCTCTAGGTATCGCAAGAATAAGACAAGTGTGTGCTTGTCTGTGTGTGTGTGTGTGTGTGTATGTGTGTGTGTGTTTCTGTGCATGTGTATTTTGTCCATGTCTGTGTGTTTGTGTGTATGTGATGCACCATATGTGATGTTTATGCGTAACGCACCATTAAACCATCTAGATGCCTGCAAAACCAACTCATGGAGAACTGCCACGGAATATATCTGGGCAAGGCCCCTCGTCACTGAGTGCCGTGCTATAGGAGAAGAGGAGCTGTCTGGAGGTGGAGAAGGAGAAGGCTGCTTTTACGACCCAGTGTGGCGTGTCAGCGGTGAGACCCCAGGCTAAGGGCTATGATGGGAACACAGAGAGTGTTGAAGTCCTACTGGGAGATTTATGGGCGATAGGCTATGGGTGTCTGTGGGCGACGCTGGCAGCGGCTGGTAGGTGTGCATACACAGAGATATCGTCCTAATAAAACAGTTAGGGGGGAGGGTTTGGGGGCGATGGGGGTCGGGGGGTGGGGGAGGGGGGTGGCTGCCTGTCATCAAAGCCTAGGGGGGACAGGATGCAGGATGACTCTGTGTGTGTGTGTGTGTGTGTGTGTGTGTGTGTGTGTGTGTGTGTGTGTGTGTTTGTGTGTGTTTGGGTGCGCATTTACTGTCTCAAGCATTTGTGTGTGTTTGCTTGTGAAATTCATCTTTGCTTAGGGACACAGCAGGAACCTTTGCAAATAAGCCCAGCATGTGAGCAAGGTTGAGCCTGAGTCGTAACGTGCGATTTAGCCTCTGTACTCTATGCCTGTCTTTGCAGTAGGTGAGAGCCACTGGTGCTGTGGTAATGCACTGACAGGAAAAAAGATAATACTACAAATTATTTTATTCCATGTTAAAAATGCAGCAAGATTGACAAAATAGGAAGATTGAAAGCCAATTTCAAGTGTACATTACTATAAGCACAAATGTTGGTACACTAACGGGGCGGAGGTGACGCAGGTGGTAGAGGCGTCATTCGGCAACTGTAGCATTAAACTTAATTTACACCGTTGCGCGCAAGTGGCACACGCTGTTGTGTGACGTCAAAATGACGTGGACCCCCCTGACGCGCAACGCTTTTCAGGGGAATTTTGCGAGGTCGCGCACACGACAGATTTTGTAACTTGCACGCACCAGCCCAAATGTGCACCTCAGCATTCGTAACATTCATAACAATAGGCAACTACACAGAGATGCATTCATCACCCTGCTATCTGACACACAACTATATCTTCAGCTATTGCATGAACATCTTAAAGCATGGATGAAACGTTTTTAAAACCTTGATTGTTAAGCTCAATTTAGCCCAGTTATCCGATCGTCCTAACATCACTCACAACGTTTTTACAGACTAAAACATTTGGCAAAATAATGTCTATAATACTACCAGGGCTTTAATGCCAACACTTCACCAGAGACTTGGAGATACTTATCATATTTATTTAATCCATAAATTTAATCCAAAACTTGGTAGGCCTATAGTCAAACACACACCAAGCACAGGCTTACTCACTGCCTGCAAGGACTGTAGTCTAATGCTAATGCAATTGTAACCAGTGTTGGGCAAGTTACGTTAAGTTAAGTTAGGGCCTGAAGAGTAACTTAAAAGTAATGCAACAGTAGTGTAAAGCCTTACATTTCCAAAACAGTAATACTTTAATGTAAGGGTTTACTTTAAAGTGTCAGTTACAAATAATAAATAACGCATTACAGTTTTGTAGTAACTTTCCCAACACTGCATACCACAAATCCGGGGACCCTGGTTTGAGTGTGACCCGAGGTCATTTCCTGATCCTTACCCATTTCTCACCTGCTCATTTCCTGTCACTCTCTCTACTGTCCTATCAAATTAAAAGCAAAAGCCCTAAAAAATATCTTTTTAAAAAAGAAAAGAATCAATATTACAGCCTGCAATACGCATCCATGGCAACCATATTCAGGTGTAAAAAGAAAAATAGCATTCTGACTATGTTTTGAGTTTTTTTTTCTTCTTTTTTTTGCATGATGCCCACATACCAATTTGCCAGCCTTGGGCTTTCATTATGGCCTTCTCATCAAAGGTATTCTAATTTTTTTCTTTTGCCCTGAAAAAGAAAAATAATTATTTGGAGTAGGTGTGAGTGGAGAAATATTCCCTGGCTTTCCTCTAATGAACATGGCTGCAGTTCAGCGAGCATGAGGATGGGAAAGAAATTCAGTGTGACAGTAAAAAAAAAAAAAAAAAAAAGCCCGCTCTGGTTTTTGCACTAGTCTTTCCCATGCATAATGAGGTGCTAATGGTTTTCGGGACACATCCCGGTGAGGTGAGAGTTTGAGAGGAAGAAAAAATGACTCTGCGTACGTTAAATACACACTGGGGGATCAAACTGACACATCTCCTGTAACAAGAACAAGCAACGGGAGCCAGAATTAGAAAGGCTGTAATAAAGTTTGCTAAAGATCCACTTCAGGCATTGATGTATCTCTAAAGAGTCATCTCAGTTCCTCAAAAGTACATATTTAGAACTTTACTTTCATGAAAAAGCTCCTTCCATGGCCATAAAATAGATTGAATATAACTCTACTCCTCTAACCTAATTTGATATTCTCAAGATTTATGAACTCTGTCTCTCTGACAAAGTCTCACGCCAAACTCATGATTTGTGGATACTGTGAGAGGAGTATATTCCACAGGTTGATGGGACTAACGCAGGAAACACATGCTGTCTAATTGTCTCCGAAAAAGAAGTAGTAGCCTTTTTTTCATTGGCCGACGGTGATTCCAAAGTGTAGGTGAAAAGTCTCAGCCATGACCTTGCAAATGTTTTGAATGAAAAAAAATGTGAATTGTCATGAACATTAAATAAAGTATTTTTCTATGTATGAACATAAATGTGGGCTGATGCGAACAGAAACACACACACACACACACACACACACACACACACACACACACACACACACACACACACACACACGCACACAGAACTCCTCAGTAGCCCTCGTTCACAAGAGCAGGAGTCCATAGAAAATGCACACAGGCTGATGAGAGGGTCCCTCAATAATCCACAGGCTATTAAATGTGATCGAGGAAACAAGTGTTTCAAGCGTCATTAGCGAGACCATCACGGTGCTAGTAATGCACTGTACCCTGTTCCTCTGTCCTATTAGAGGCTTTTTACAGCTTCCCTTTCAAGATGCTGCCATCCAACAGCACGCTTCCCTCAGATTAAAGGTTCTCTCTGACAGTTTATAATCCCCCTGATATTTGCTCTCGTATTTGAAAAGTACATTAGCCCGAGCAGCAGCTTGTCATGAGCGATACCTTTACACAAAGAATGAAAACAAAAGAAAGGAGCTTGGAGCTCTGAGCATACACACACTCTTTATTTCTCTCTCTCTCTCTCTCTCTCTCTCTCTCTCTCTCTCTCTCTCTCTCAAACATGTAGCCGGTGGGGTCTTGATGTAGGTTCCTCTCTTCGCCATGTTAGTTGTTTTATGTAATACTTGTGGGAAAAAACAGGGATCCACACAAAAGGAGAGGTGTTTGAGTTGGCCTGGGTGAAAAAAATAAATAAATAAATAAAAAATCCCATTGTTACTATGGCTGAGTCATTTGAGGCTATGAAAGCTAAGTCAAGTTCTTACACAAAGTCCTAGAATGCGGGGGCAGAGAGAGAGAGAGAGAGACAAACTGCTGACAGTCTCTCTCTCTCTCTCTCTCTCTCTCTCTCTCTCTCTCTCTCTCTCTCTCAGTCATGCACGGGCTCCAAAATTCCCTGCCATGTCATTGCTCTCACATTAAACAGCGTTCCAGAAGCCGGATGAGCCGACAAAACGTCAAGGAGCTCAGGAGATAAACGGCCAGGCGTTTTTTAAACGAGGTTCGCTGTGGTCACTGAGTACTAATGCGCCCGTCGCTCTCTCTCTCTCTCTCTCTCTCTCTCTCTCTGTCTCTCTCCCAAGAACAGATGCCCTGACCTGCCCTGTTGTGCAGCAGTACATGTCACTGCCACCGGCGCAGAACTCTCTCTCCAAAGCATCCCCACCCCACTCACTTTGCCAGGCCACCGAGGTGACAAAGGAGAGAAAGAAAGAGAGAGAGAGAGAGAGAGAGAGAGAGAGAGAGAGAGGGAAGAGGAAAAAGGTCACATTCATAGCATTCATCTTCACCCCTAACAATTTCATTAGGCATGCTGCTAATTACGTGTTCTGCTAATCAGTGGCCCAAAAGAGTGAGTGTGTGTGTGTGTGTGTGTGTGTGTGTGTGTGTGTGTGTGTGTGTGTGTGTGTGTGTGTGTGTTGGAGAAAGGGGGTGTGTGATGTGCTCTCCACTTCATTAGTGCGGCACATCAAGCTCCTCAGCTTTGATTGCAGCCACCACTGCACTACACTGCCTCACGCAGGCTAAGCTCTAAGGGAACTTGCCGGTGATATGCTTTGGTCTGGATTTCTGGCCGCGGCCGGCGTCTGTGTTAGAAAGGGACTTCGGGACTTTCACTCAGGTTTTTTGTTTTCTCCTCGCCAGCAGGGAACAGGCAGAGGTCACCTTTACACTGATCCTGTGACTTCTCTTTAAGGATCTTAAGCTTGGGTGCTCACCAGTGGAGATCAGATCATCCATCTTGTCAACAGCAGAGTGCTAAATCTTCTGAGAGAAATATATCCCAAAATAATTTCTCTTCAAAAGTGAGGAAATGTTTTGGGACCTTTAGCAGCAATAAAGAAAGACCTCAGGTCTCCCTGTCACATACTTATGACCAGTCATTCACTAGTATGAGTTTGTGTTTATTAATTGATAGGCCTACTAGATTTGCCTGTACTGTATGCATGTTTATATATGTGTATTTTGTGTGCTATGTACATGTGTATGCCTGTCCATCTATGCCTTTGTGTGTGTGTTTGTGTATTTGTGTGTGTGTGTGTACACGTGCACTGACATATGTACAAGTGGGCCGTTAAGTTTCGATCACCTTGTATGCTCTGTTGTTATTAGTGAGACATTTTTCATTTTTCCACATGTTGTTGGGGACTTGCAGCCCCCTTGCTGTGGCTTATCCCCCCCACCCACCCACCCACACACCCCTCCCTGTCTGCACGTCTAGCTTCAGACAGTGTGATGTAGCACCAGCATGAGGGTTTTAATTAAGGTTGGGATTGGAGCGGCCTCACCTCCACAGGGACCAACTCCATATTAAATTCCGCTAGATATTGATTGCCACCTTGTACTCTGTTGTTGTTCTCTAGTTTAATTCTGTTATACAGTTTATTGAGGGTCAAATTTTTTGAAGGAGATGGATTAAATAGTGGGATGAAACGGGAGGGAGGGAGTGAAAGTACTGTATGCATGGGAGGAACATACAAAGGGGTACTGTAGGTATCTACATTGATTTCCTACCAATCCTGCATTCTTTACAGACCCTGACCATAAAGGACCAGCAATTAGTCCCCTTGAGGCGCACATGATTCGTCCATCGAAGCTTTGGTTGTGTTGTGTGTCACATTCGTGGAATATCTTGCACGTCTCCTTTGATAGACACACACACACACACAGATGCACACACACACACACACACACACACACACACACACACACACACACACACACACACTCACACAATAAAGCGCTGCATGTTTCTTTTTTTTTTTTTTTTTTTTAGAATAAATTCAATGCACACAATAGACCTGTAGCCCTGTTAGTGGTAAAAGAGATGCAACACATTCCAAGGTCAGGGACTCCTGCAGAACAACAGATGATGAAGACAGATGAGTAGTGAAGCACTATCACTATTATGGTCTTCATAATGCTTGATGCTGCTGCTTGATTTGGATAAAAGCCTGGGTGGGCTGCTGGTCACATTAGAAAATGTTTATAGCATACAATTTACCAAACCTCTTTGGGACTGGAGCAGATTAAGCCTGACTAATGTAGTTATTACCCAGCTCTTCATCCACTAATTTTTATTATCGTTTGTTTTTCTTTTGTCCAGCAGCTAGGAGGAGTGCATAAGCAGAGGCAAAGGAAAACAACAATAACAACAACAACAACAACCAAAAAAAAGAATAGGAAGGCATTCTCCTGCTGCACTTTATCCAGATTGCCCCACTGTTAACAACAGGGTACAGAGCAACTTCAAACAAGAAAGGAGTCTGGTGAGAAAGACAGACAGAGAGAGAGAGAGAGAGAGAGAGAGAGAGAGAGAGAGAGAGAGAGAGAGAGAGAGAGAGGAGGAAAGGCGGAGATTAGGATGTTGAGCGAGAGTGGGGGAGAGAGAGAGAAAAAAAGAGAGAGAGAGAAGAGGAAGAGAGGTTGCTGGTAGAGAGCAGCATGCTGCAGCGCACAGCAATCGTAAAACAAATAACAAAAGGAGAGGCGAGAGAAACGCTTCCTCTTGATGGAAAATAGCAGTGGGGTAATTCAGCTGCTCCCTGAGGAAAGGACGTGTTTGCTTATGCACCATCAGAGGTGGGCCGTGTGTGTGTGTGTGTGTGTGTGCCATGTCAGGATGGCAGCACTTCTGGTGACACATTGCCTTGCATAGCATTATTACACCCTTCAAGATGTGTGGCGTGATTAAACACTGATGACTGAGCATTCGACATCCAAAAAGGCAGAGGAAGTAGGAGGAAGAGAGAGAGAGATAGATAGAGAGAGAGAGAGAGAGAGAGAGAGAGAGAGAGAGAGAGAGAGAGAGAGAGAGAGAGAGAGAAAAGGGGGAGGACAAGAGAGAGAGAGAGAAAAGAGATAGATGTGTATTTGGGTGGGTGCAGAGAGAGAGAGAGAGAGAGAAAGAGAGCGAAAGCGTGAATTCCTAATGAGTGTTTTACATCTATCAGACGCTTTGTTTAACTATTAGCAAAGAGCATAGTTAAATACGCGCCTTTGGCATTCGACCTCCCAATCACAAGCTCACTCCGAATAAGAACCGAGCAATAAAAGTCCTGGCATCTACTGTCAAAACGCAGCAGGACTTTCGAAACAGGGAACAATACGATATTTAGTGCACACAAACAAAAAAAAGTATTGATTTAAATATTTGACCTAAATCTATAGCTCATCCTCTTTGTGGAACAACACATAAACATCATATGTCAATTGACTTACAACCATCTTGAGCTTTCAAAACTTCAGCATATTAGCGGTAGTAAATTTGAGACAATTGTGTCTTGTATGCAATAAACTCTTAACAAATTGGCGCCGGACCGGCCAGCATTTGAAACAAGCCAACTCATTTATCTTCCCAAATTATTTGCCAATGAAGACAAAGAGGCGTTCTCATTAGGCTGCATAACCCCTGAAACTGTGAAAAATGACTTGGCATCTCGGGCCTCTGCATGCATGAATTCACCGCCATGCATCATTCTCTCTGCAATATTTGAATAAGCTGCTTTCCCCCTGACGTGCCCGAGGTTCAAGTTTGACAATGTATGTCAGCAGAGGCGAATGGGATAAGAGTGAAAGACTGCTATGCCTCGTTTCTACCCTCCCTTGCGCCGGTCTTCAGGACTAATTTATTCAAGGATTTTCAAATCGGCGCCTGTTGTGGTGATGTGACATTTCTATGGGGTTTGCTCTGACTCCTGAGTCATAAGGATCTTCAGTACCACAATATAATATGCTCATCTACACTCTGACATTCACATGTGTGCACACACACACACACAGACACTTGTATACATACAGTATACACATACAGTACATACATACAAACATACAGTACATACATACATAAATACATACATACATGCTTGCATCTAGAACCTCTCTTTATGACAATCTAAACTAGCTGCTAAAAGAAAGGCTTTCACGCTGCTGCGACTTCTTGCCACCTATCTAGCATCTATTGTTCCACAAAAACACACACATTCTAGCATCTTATTGCTCCACAAAAACACACACATTCTTAGAAATCGCAGTGATTGTGTGCACGAGGCGAAGATGTTTTTTTTATTTTTTTTATTTTTTTCACAAGTCAATGAAGTCACAGTGTTGGAGGTGGGCGCTGTTGCTGTTGTTAGCACAACAGCGAGTAGAAGAAATATGTAACAAGCGGGTGATTCATGGTGTCTTGTGGTGCTTAAGGTGTTCGATCCCATAGAGGAGTTATTTTTCACATTTCAATCTCCAGCTTGGCTTTATAAGCATCTCAGGGACAACGTTGTCTTTGTGAAGGATGAGCCCCTTCCAAGGGGAAATCAGATTTCCCCAGCCAGACACACTGTTTATCTCCTGCTTTAGGAGTAATGCTCTGATATCAAGGCTTTTTTTCCCCCCTCCCTGTGTGCGCAAGCATATCTGTTTGTGTTTGTGTGTTTGAGAGTGTATGTCTTTGTATGTGCAAATGCACTGGTGTCTCTGTCTGTGTTTATGCATATTGTGTGTGTGTGTGTGTGTGTGTGTGTGTGTGAGAGAGAGAGAGAGAGAGAGAGAGAGAGAGAGAGAGAGAGAGAGAGAGAGAGAGAGAGAGAGAGAGAGAGAGAGTTAGTTTGTGTATTTCTGGGTGTGTTCCATATTTGTGCAAGGTAATTGTTGATGCACTCTACCGCCTGTGTCCATTTTGGTGTGTGCTCCCCATGTATCTGTGTGTGTGTGTGTGTGTGTGTGTGTGTGTGTGTGTGTGTGTGTGTGTGTGTGTGTGTGTGTGTGTTTGTGTTGTATGTGTGTGTGTGTTGTGTGATGCCACATTACCCATGCTGTGTGCTAATGTACAGTACATAACTGTGTTTATGCATGCTGTGTGAGTTGGGTAGGCGGTTGGCTGAAAAAAACATGGGTATGTGTGTGTCCACCACCAAGCCAGCAGCAGAGCATTTTTATGTCCTCCTCTTGCCGTTCATTTGTGGAGAATGCATTCTGTGGAGAGCCATTCCATGCTACAAACATCTGTGCCACATTCCGAGCGAGGCCATTGGAAACAGAGCCAAACGTGTGAACAGGCACTCGTGACAAACCCCAACTGATCTCTGTACACCGCAGCAACAGAAGAATAATATGGCTACCCAAACCTTTCTACTGATGGCAATACCAAACGCATTGCATTTTTGTCAGCTCACTGTGGTGCCATAGATATGAGAATGGGGCATCAATTCATAGAGCGTATAAAGTTGAAATGGTGAAATGGAAAGAATGGACTTAGGAAGAGACTTAATCAGGTTAGAGGGGCCTAAACAACAGGATGGATTTTTTTTTTTTTTTTTTAAATATCTTCTCCCTTTTTTCACCTGCTGTCAGCTTATTTGTATTCATTGTGCTATGCATTTGCCTAATGAAATAGCAGTGGCAGGAGATAGAGAGTATTGTCATTTTTTATAGGTCTGTACATCTCACTGCATAGAACTGTAGCAAACCCCTTGAGTCTGAAATGCCTCCTTTGGCAGACAAATGAAAGCCGAGGAGAAAAAAGCTTTTTTTTTTGCAAGAGAATTATTAAAAATGTGTCAAAATGATGTCACCTCATACAGAATTAATAGTATTGCCATAGACTGTCTGAGGGTATTTTACAGAGTTCTCTTCCCTGTGGTTGGTTCTGATTGCATTGGAAATCTTTATGGAACACAGACATCATTTACACATCACAAGACACGCTGGTGGAGTGCGTTCTGAGATGTGTCAAGGGTGCAAAGAATCTCAATGAATGGATAATGAAAGCAACGTAAGACTCCGTAGCCTATAGAAACATATTGTTACAGCCAAATCATTATGAAACTGATGTGCTCCCCTCTTGTCATGTTATGCTTGATTTACTACCTGTCTCTCTACTTGTGTGTCTCTCTTTGGCAATCTATCTATTTTTCTGCACCTCATCCCTCCAAATAAGCAAGAAAGTTTTTTTTTTAACATGTATTCACCACCCCACCGCCACTAGTCTTCAATCATGCCTACCTGGTCTTTTTGTTGCTCACTATTCACTGTGTGTGCTGCATGATTTTGTGGTCGTGCATGTGTGTGTGTGTGTGTGTGTGTGTGTGTGTGTGTATGTGAGACAGAGAAAGACAGTGTGTGTGTGTGTGTGTGTCTGTGAGAGGGGGGTGGGGGGCTTAGATGGTACTGCTAATTTTCTCTTGCATGTGAATGAGTCTGGAGAGCAGGCGCCCAGCCTTTGAGTCTCATAATCAGCCCATCATTAGTGTGGGCCATAGCCGACACAGGAGCAAACAGAGAGCAGTAGCAGAGCTCTTCTGGGTTCTGGTGGTGAGCTTAGCTTAGCCCCTCTCCATATCCTTCATTGCTGGAGAAGTAAAACACATACGTGACAGAAGAACAAGTGGCTCTTTCACTGTCACGCACGCACGCACGCACGCACACACACACACACACACACACACAAACATGCACACACAAGGTACCCATAACCACATATCCCAAGGAATACACACACACACACACACACACACAGACAGACACAGAAAGGGGGAGAGAGAGAAAAGCATTGGAGATCTATAAGCCTCTTGCTGCCTTGTTAATAGGGGAGGCAACACTGGCAGTGAGGTGGAACAGGAGCACCACATGCTGAGTTTCAATCAATAGCACCAGCTCCTGTCTTCATCACCCGACAGTTGGCCTGCTAGCTCTCTCTCCACAAGTGTGAGGCTTGATGCATCCAAACCTGCTTGCCGTCACCTTCACTTTGTCCAGCACGTTGTCGATCGCCCGGTTTTGTATTCATACCCTACTCAACCACACACACACACACACACACATACACACACACACACACACACACCTGAAGATGTGCAGCAGTCCAGCCTGTTGTTTGCCTCTGAAAGACTGCATGCTCAGTAGACTGGATCTGCTGATGCTGAACACTGAATGCTGCTACCACTGTCGTTATTACACAGAACCAACCAGATTTCCTTTCATTCTCTACTCCTTGCAGGTTGCTCATAATTATTGCCACTCTGAAAATGGGCCCCAGGAACAACAACAACAACAAAAAAACCCCACTCTCGCCACAAGATAAGCGACCACAGTAAAACTAGAAAACTATCAACCAAAAATGTTTATTTTTTTCCACTGCCAACTCCCCCACGCACACAGTTTAGAGATTTCAAACTTTCAGACCATTCGAATAAATTCACCATCCCATTATCCAGCAGAAAGCAGAGCTTTTCAATGCAATGTAGTCTGTCAGACAAAACACCTTTGTCAGCCATCACTCACCAGGTGTGTTCAGCACTGGATGGGGCAACAGTATTCAGAAGCTGATAAAAAGGGGTCTTTAGTGTTCCAACAACACAATTATCTTTGGGCTGCTGCCGAGGCGGATTGGTGACATGAGTAACGACAGAAGCATTCAAACAACCTCAGCCTCTGGCTGTCCAAGGTTGAAGATGAAAGCCCAAAGACAAAAATTCCAGGACAAAAATGGACATCATTTTACAAACTTCAGCAAGCTTGTTGGAATTTATACCAAGAAACTAAAGGCAATTTACAATGCTGGCCTGCGTGTTTGCTGTGTCCTCTGTTATGTTATGTTATGCTGTGTTATGATAGTGATCATCTAAACTTGACAGCCTTCTTGACACAACTTCCTGGTGACAAATAGCAATAGTGTGATAGGCTACTCATGTAACATACAGGACCATTAGTTTTGATGAAGATGAGTATGTCATAGCATACTCTTACATTATAGCCTACTATGTGGAAATGGCATAGTTTCTACTGTGTTCTTTTCTCCAAAAATCTTCAGAAATATTTGACCCACAGTCGCATGCACAAACTTAATCTTATTCACCTACAGTGTGTCACCACACTACTTTTTTTTCAAATATCCTTCACCGTAACATTACAGCCATTGCCAAATCGTCATTAACACCTCCATTTCAAGTGATTGTTTTCCTCCAGACACCCCCCAAAAGCTGGACTTTTTCGTGGGCGGTGAGTCATGGCTTGCTCATCTAACTAGCTGACTTGTATGTGGATCCGCTACTCAGGATTCAAAACCACATTTCTGTCCCTAGGATCAAAGCCTGCGCTGAGCCTCCCGTCACGGAATGGAACGGTATTATTGCCGGAGGATGAATCCCCTGTTCTGACGGGGTGTCTGAACAATGCAACTTAAATATCCCGTTGTTTAGCTTCGTCATACAAATGACATGTATATTTACAAATAATGCGTTTTAATATCTCAATAAACAAATTGGTATTTGGAATAATTTAATGGCGGGCTATGCACAATGAAAAACAATGTGTGGCCAGAAATAATGACAGTAAAGAATGGCTGTTTTAACATGGTGCTACTAAATGAATTGTTCTGAATGACACACCTTCGTAGACTCGAGCACATGTTGTGCCAGGAGCACTATTGGTTCGGACTTTACAAGCTTCTGATAAAGTGACAGCAATCCTGACAACGTTACGTGAACTGGATGCGACCAGGCAAGCGATGCTGTGTAGCGCCACGTGATGGCAACCTCGTACAAACCACCTCAGTCAATCCTCACTAGCGCTCCGAGCACAGCTCCCTCTCAGCGCAGCATCACAGACTCCCTGGCGCAAAGAGAGGGCATTGCAATCAAGACGCACCTAGACTGCAATCCCGCGCCGTGCACCTCCGCGTGCCTCCTTGTTCTCTACGGCTGTCTTATGCGTTTTAGTGATTTCAGTCAAGTTAGAACGAATAGGTATGTCACATGAAGTGCTATTACAGTCCTATGCCTGGAGTCCGGTGGTATTTTTGCTGTTTGGATAACATGTCGTGAAGTCGTCATCTCTATGCACTTTAAGCAGCCCAGTCGTAGAAGTCTGAAGTATCCAGATATATTATAAAATTCATGTAAAGTGGTTTGAAAAATATCATTAGATAGATCACTTTAAATTGTTATTGACAGGAGCTCCTTTTTTCCTGTGTTCACCGAAATATCTGGACGGCTATACTGTCGAAATAGGCGAACTTTGAGTGACCGGAACAATTTCCCTCAGTTGGACTATCGGCAGCTTAAGACAACTCTTCGTGGTAATATTGTGTTTCGTAGACTCCACCTCAGTTCTGCCTTCACAGGACCTCTCTCACTAAAGCCTCAGCATCTGCAAGCCGGTCACTGCTCCCGCGCAACGCTTGCGCCGAATCCACGCAGCCAGCTTGACGCGCGCGCACGGTCTCCTTGGGACTCCGGTGAAACTGGCTGAAGAGCAACATGTTTCCAGCGTGGCGTGGACGGACGCTCGCTGTCGGCTCCCTGTCACTTTGGACCATGTTCTGGCGTTCGTTCGGGCTGAAGTGTGCCTTCAGCTGGTTGCTGATTGCTTTACTCATTCACTGTTCAAGTGCTCAAGGTAAGGGCAAGGCTGTTATTTTCTTTTACGAAAGCTCCGGGGTTAGTCATTTCTTTAGTGATTTCTCTGGCTGACCGGTCTGGTGACTATATATCACAGCTATAACCATAACAACAATTTTGTGACACTTTTTCTACTAGTCATAGGCTATATTTTGACTCCAACTGGGTTGTCATCAATGATTATCCAAAATGGTGTAGATCACTGGATATTGGTTGCTATGATTGTAAATCAAATGCCTCAACACTCCTACGCAAGGGGATAAGTTCAAAGATCTTTGTGTATAGCCTCCAGTCATGAAGTCTTTTATATGCAGAAATAATAATACAAAAAAAAACATAATGAATGAAATTTGGACCAACTTGAGAGAGTGATGAAATAGTGCATATGAAAGCGCTTGGTAATTATCGGCTGCTGTCACTATCGGCGGATTGTCACAGTAGCCGAAAGGACCGTTAATTAGTCGTACAGTCTCTCACTTAAATGTTGTTGAAGTTGTCACACAAGAAATGTTTTCCCCAGTGATAACTGAATTCCATTATATTGTAATAATAACAATGAGGACCCAGCAAAACAATGTGTCATGAAATCTTTCTAAAATGATGGTCCCATTTGTTACATTTGACATGTTCATTGTGACTGATATAATCACCATGCATGCTCCCCACCCTCAACCCCAAGTAGCCTAATATAAAGTAATATATGTTCATACACCAGAAGCTGGTCTAAATTGTAGAGAAGAGGCCAGTAGGTAAGAGAGGAAATAGGTGTGGATGGGTGGGGTGGGGCAGAAAGAGGGAGATGGCCATGTCATGTCATGCAGGAGGTCATGAAAATGAAAGATGCCTGGTCAGCCCAGGCCAAGGCAGTCAGATGTGAAGGTGGTGAACCACTGATCTCAGCTCTTGACCTTTTCATGTTTTTTGTTCCATTGAGTGTTTTATTTATTTATTTATTTATTTTTTTTAGATGGGGGGCATCTGCCCTTTTGACAAGGTGCCCTTCCGGGCGTGGACTCTTGGTCCCTCATCCGTAAATAGCCATAAAACTTAAGTAGCCTGTATCATGAGGCAGATGGCTGCTACTCAGACCATTGAGCCATGCTCTTTGACGAGGCTCGAGCAAGGGGAGATTGTCTGTCCTCGCTCCGTGCTTAACTGTGGGTATGCTGTTACGCATCAGATAATCGCAGCGCCCCTAAGCGTTGCAGTGCTAAAAGCAGCATAATCTATGGGCCTGTTTGTCTTTGAAGAGGCCGTGCAGGGATATAAAGTGCCCCCAACCTTATCTAGCGATGTACTGAGGCATCTCTTATGATGCACAGCACAATAACAACGTCGCTGATTATCATCCACCACTCGCTGTAAACACATTGAGAGTGCCTGTGAAGTTCTAGTATGTTGTTGGTTTATTGTCTGAGATGGCTCTCTTGTTTTTGTTTCACATTGATCTGTGCTATCAGCCGCTGCTTCTCTTAAAGCTGGGTCTCTTTCTATACCCCCCCCCCCCCCCACCCCTTCCCCCAAAGCTTATTCCCCCCGAGCTCCTTCAACTGAAGTTGATTCACAGCTCAGAACAGGAAGAGAGGCTTCTGGATCCTATGTTCTTTGACAGGCAAGGATGGGATGAGAGCTTTTGGCCCATTTCCTGTCCCCTGCGCTCTCTCTCTCTCTCTCTCTCTCTCTCTCTCTCTCTCTCTCTCTCTCTCTCTCTCTCTCTCTCTCTCTCGTCTCTGTTTCGTTACAGAGACTCATCACTAAATGTACCACCTTCGAGCTGTCAATCAAATCAGCCCAGTCAGGGGAGACTTTGTACCCGTTCACAGAGGGTGGTAATACACGTTGCCGGAAACTGCCCGCATCCCTCTTACAGAGGGGTGGCACACTGCGAACCACAGGGGAGCGTAGTCTCCACAGCGCCCAGTCTTCCCACAGGGGAGTGTGGGCAGGGGTGAGGGGTGGTGGCGGGTGTGTGTGTGTGTATGGGATGGGGGGGTGGGGAGTGGGTACGAATATTTGTTTCAGGAGTCAGCCGCTAATGAGTGTTGGAGTGTCTGCGGCCTCAAACGAGGCAGAAAGGGTTCGCTCGTCCTTGGAGAGAGGGGCACACAGGAGCCCGTAGGTTTCCATAAATTAGGGAGCTCAGAAGGCGTGCAGCCGCCGAGTCGACCCCCCCCCCCCAACCCCCCACACCCCCCCTCGGGAGTCCGAGGTGTCTTGTACTTGTTTTTTCCAGAGGCACTGAGCTCCAGCAAGCTCAGTTCCCGCTGCGTTTAATAGTGTGCTGTGCTTTAATTCACGTGGGGATACCTGATGGAGCCCGCACACACACACACACACACACACACACACACACACACACACACACACACACACACACAAGCCTTTCCCCCAGCAGTGCAGGGCTTTGGCTACAGTAGAGACTTCTTCCTGCTCATTTAAAAGCATTTCACACACACACAGGCTCACACACACACACACACACACACACACACACACACACACACACACACACACAATCACACATGCATGCAGTGACATCCAAGCACACTTAAAACATAAACACACACGCTCACAAACACATATAAATGCACGCACACATACACACACACCGCAACACAAAACCAACAGGAAAGAAGATTGCTCCCCCTGAGAATGAAATAAGCGTGAAGATACATATGTGTTTGCAGGAAAATGACGTTCAGTGTCTTATTTTAATAATCACTGGAGAGTATGAAAGAGAGAGAAAGAGAGTACGTGTCTGCATGTGTGTGTGTGTGTGTGTGTGTGTGAATCAAGGCTCTCTGCAGGCACATTTGTTGGGTGTGTTTTGAAGTAATCTGGATAGCTACATTGACATCCTGCCAAACCGAGAATGGTATGATTTTTTTTTTCAAGTGTCACACCATTATGCTGCTTGACAGCTGTCAGCCATTTCCCAATCTTTAAATCTTACGATTATATTTGATAATCCAGTGTGCTTACAAAAAAAGGAATTCATTTAAAATGCTCAAATCCTTATGTGATTAAAACTCCCCGCCTCTGATGTCTGACCAAGCTCATCTCTCTCTCTCTCTCTCTCTCTCTCTCTCTCTCTCTCTCTCTCTCTCTCTCTCTCTCTCTATCTATCTATCTTTCTATCTATCTATCTATCATATCGATTTCTTTCTATCTACATTCTCACACGCATTGCACATATACATATTTGTATACATACACACACACACACTCACTCACACACACACACACACACACACACACACACACACACACACACACACACACACACACACACACACACACACACACACACACACACACAGGCTTCCAAACACACAAATGAACACTATTACTTCACATTGGCCATATCTACAGCTACTGTTAGGTGTGCAGAACATTGTCAGGTTTCTGCTGTTGGTACAGCTGACAGAAACATGGCCTGGTTCAGCAGCTAAGAGGACTTGTGGATACATTCTAAAAAGGCAAAGGCTTCTCCTTAACATTATGCAGCAGTTCTGCAGCAGTGCAGTAGCTAGCCAGGCTTTCCCCAATGCCCCCCCCCCTCCCCTTCTTCTCCACAAATGCAAGCACCGAGTTTGACTGTCCAGATGGACCATTATCAGGAGGGAGTGTCATTGCCCCCTGGATGCAGATGCCATAATTATGCATGCACAGTATTTATGGCATATTTATCTCTGGCTTTCATGACACTTATTTAATTAAACGTCTTAGGGGCTGAATTTCAGAATTGGAACAGATGTCTTGTGAATTTTTTGACAAAAAACATGCATTTTTTCTCTCCCGGCTGAACGAGCCCTTCTCAGCACGCGGCGGCTTTTCTCGCGCCTGTAGCCCCAGGTGAAACTGGATGACAGCCTGCACCCCCCCCCCCCCCTCATCCCCCAACCCCAAACTCCTCCCGCCCCCCCTCCAACCCCACCCCATCGGAGCAGTGGTGTCTGTTTGGCGGCGGGCCTCCGCTCCGTCTGGCTCCACTCCTTATCCTGGCCGCTGGTACCGTCTCGAGATGTTTATTCATACAACCAGAGGACAGATTCCAGTCAGAAAAGAAGGCACACACATCAGAGAGAGAGAGGCACAGGAGGTGGGGGAGGAGGGGAGAGAGGTGGGGGGAGGGGGGGTCTGCACAACCCCTCTGGATGATAAATAACAGGAAGGGGGAAAAAATAAACCCCGCTCATGGATGTTTTTTTGTTGCCATCCCTCATCTTCAGTCCGAGCCATGACCCATTTCGGGGGCAGCATGGCGTGTCAGAGACAAGTGACTCAGAAGAAGAGGAATAAGAAGAGGAAGAAGAAAGAAGAAGAAGAAGAGAGAGAGCCCCAAACGCTGGTGCAGATTGAAACCAAGAGGGGACAGGGAGGGCCCGGGGCTGGGGCTAGGGTTGGGGTTTGGGAGTGCGTGGATGGAGTGGAGGAGGAGGGTGGAGGAGGAGGGTGGAGGAGGCGGGGGGGCAAGCCTCTGACTGAGTCACTCAAGCAGCAAAACTGTGTTTATAGTTCATAATGGAAGTATAATCTGATTACTTTGGACGTTAGGGTTTTGGCACACACCCCTGTGTCTCGTAATTGGCATGCGCCGGTAGGCCCATGGCTGTCAGCGTTTGCGACGGGGGCCAAGCGTGCCTTATCTTTTCCCTGTTCCACTGAACAGCTGCCATGCAGTGGCAACCCTAAAGACATTTGACTGGGTGTCAGCATGCGTAAGTGATTTTCGTTGAGCGTGGAATGAGCAGCGTGTTGCCATAGCAGGCGCGCCACATGGCTGACAAGTAAAGGCAGGCACATCATCTCCGCCACGACTACCCAGAGAATGGGTCACATTTGGCAGATTGAAGAAATCCGAAAGAATTCCGGTGAATACTGTCATTAGGGTGTAAATCAACTAAGATTCCTTCATAATTGCTTTGGTAGTCTGTGGTAATTGAGGTGTCACAAACATAGTCCCGTCATTCCCTGCTGACTTTTATCAGTTCCATGTAATGGGTATGGTAATTTAATATGATTTCAATAGCTCTGTCTGATAATGTGTCTCATGGAAGTGTTTCACTGATATCATTTTTATCCTTTTTCGCTGTGTGCCATATGCTATTTAACCGGAGATAGGAGGTCATATTGGGGGGAAAAAACAAGAGAATGGGAATTAAAGAGATGAAGACGAGAGGAAAAGGGGGAAAAAAATAAAGAGCGCTTGCTCTTCGATTAACTACTCGAGAGAGGGCTTGTCTCTAATGAAAGTCTTGTCTTTGGAGAAAAGCCATTATTTCAGGGCATGTTTAAATCAAAGAGCGTCAGGCTGAGTGAGTCTTCTTTCCCTCCTGGTTGTTTACTTACAAGACGAGGAAGCCACCGGGCAGAGTAGACAATGCATTTCCCACATGGGGAAACTTGCTCAGAGATAGGCTTACCATTCCAGTGGAAATCCTGGAGCTACATTTTATATTTCAAAGTCAAAATGGAGATGGCAGGGGTAACGGGGAGAAGGAGGGGGAGGGGGGTGTGTGTGATGGGGTGCTGGTTAGGGATGGGAGAATGTGGGTTATTATTTGACTTGGCATGGAGAGAAGATATTTCAGGTGGAGGATTGGAGAGGAGGGGAAACACATTTGGACATGGCTAAACATGTTGGCCAGGCATTTGTTTTTGCAAGCCCCCTATTTCTCATGCTGTGGAGTAGACTAGTGAAAAAAAATCTCCATTTCCTCATGGTTGTTTGAAACAATTCCAATTCATCCATGTACATAGAAATTGTATACATGGAAATAACATTTCCTGTTCAAACTTTAATGAATACTTGCATATCAAAAAAACTCTGCCTGAGGGGAAAGATCAATTGAAGTAGCATTGATGTGTTATCAGAGATCAGCGCACGGCAGCAAGATAAAAATAGTGATTTGCTTGGAACTGTCTCCAAAATGGGCCGCGTTGCATTTGGAAAGAAAGGTGGTGGGGGGGTGGGGAGGGTGGGGGTTTGCTAGGCAGTGGGGGCGGCGGGTGGATGGTGAAATGATGAAACTGTGACAGTGCGCCAGGTTCTTGGCAAGATGTAGTTGTGCTGCTCGGAGCCCCTGGGCTGCTCCGTGTAAACATTTAAACAACACAAAGCCTCCAGTAAAGGGAAACTGCGCTGAGACAAAGCTCTCAGCAGCCGATTTTAAGCTGAGCGGCTCGACTTTTCATTCAGCCTACCTCTCCAGGGAGATTCTGAGTGTGTTCTTGTGTTGTGAATAAAATGGCAAAAAAAAGACAGAGAGAGCCAGAGACAGAGTCAGATATCGATAGAAAAGATTTAAGCGAAGAAGGAGCAACAGAGAGCCGGCCTGGACCCCCATTTCCATTCAAGACCTCTGAGCTGTGAAGTTATTTCTTTCTCTCTCTCTTTTTCTTTTTCTTTTTTTTACGAACAGAAGTCCACTTTTGCAATCTACCAGAGGACACAAAGGCCTTCACATATTGTGAGTGTGAACTTTTACAAGGTCGTAAAATAACCGCTCTCCCCGTATGCTCGCTCTGCAGCCGTTTTATTTTACATAATGGTGATTGACACTTTGATTCAGGACGTTGAGGGGGTTGAGCCATATTGGACGTGTGATTATGTGCCTGCCGTTTGTTTTTGTAGCCCCCTCGTTGACACGGAAAGATAAACACTCCAGAGAAACACTCCTGGCCCCCAGATTAAGTCGCCTTTCGTCTAACATCCATTTGAGTTTAGTTTTTGAGCGGGGCCATGTTCGCTTCTCTTTTTGCCCGGGGCTTCTGGTTCGAGGTGATAATGGAGACTGTTTGTGGAGTGTGTGTGTGTGTGTGTGTGTGTGTGTGTGTGTGTGTGAGAGAGAGAGAGAGAGAGAGAGAGAGAGAGAGAAATCACAGGGTTGTGATTGAGTTGGAACGAGTGCACAAACCAGCCTTTGTGCTCACGCGTGAACCACCAGTCCACTAATAGTGAAGGTCACTGAGCGTTTGAGTGTGTCAGTGTGAGTGCGGCGTTTGTGTGTGTACATGTGTTTGTGTGTGTGCATTAGTGTATGTGTGTGCATTAGTGTGTGTGTGTGTGTGTGTGTGTGTGTGAGTGTGTGTGTGTGTGTGAGTGTGTGTGTGTGTGTGTGTGTGTGTGTGTGTGTGTGTGTGAGTGTGTTGTTATTGTGTGTTGTTGTTGCCCATACGTGATGGGAAACGCATGGCTGTGAATGTCCATGAGAATGGGCTGTGATTGTGGAAGCGCAGATGCTCAGGTGGCTGTCTGTTGGTGATGATGGCACATGATGAAGGTGTTCTTTGGAGTGTGTTGGATCGGAATTTACAGAGCGGTCCAACATAGGCCCTTTTTACTCTACACACACACACACACACACACACACACACACACACAAACACACACACACAAACACACACACCCCAACCACCACCACCACCTGGATAATAAACCCTCTGATGATCAAGGTAGAGTTGCAAGAAAGATTTTTTTTTCCCCTGATTTTTTTTTGTGTGTATTTATTTATTTATTTATTTATTTGTTAGTTTGCTTGTTTGTTCTTGGAAGGGATAGGAGTATGGAGTGCTTCTAAAGGATCCCCATCATGCTCAGTAGCAGCGGGCATGTGGGAAGCTCACTGATTGCAGGCCCTGCGTGCGTGCGTGTGTGCGTGCTCAGTATGCCCCCTCTTCTTCCTCCTCCTCCTCCTCCTCCTTCCTCCTCCCTCCACCACCTCCTCAACCAGGAGCAGTGCCCGTCCTTGGCAGCGTGCCGGGCCTGCTTGTCTGGCCTGGCGCCTCTGGCCGCATCTCAATGCCGTGTGCTCGCTATTGATTAGGACGAACGCTGCCTCCGAACAAGCGTCCTCCTCTAACCCAGCCCCTCACTCGCTCGCTCACTCACTCTCTCCCTCCCTCGCTCCCAGGGGAGATGGCCTCTGTTT